>CM045989.1:84625087-85277862 GCA_025175895.1 Wurfbainia villosa | reverse complement strand
GCAAATATGATGTTAGTTAGATTTTATGATAGCATGATTGATTGATGTCACTACCTTATGTCCATGTTAATCGTATGAATGTATGATTAGGTTATGCTCATTGCCATGTTAATTGTATGAATGTATGATTATGTTATGCTCATTGTCATTTTAATTGTATGAGTATATGATATGTCATAAAGAAGGAACATGATATGATATGAAAAGAAATATGATATGTTATGAAGAAGGAACACGATATGCTATAAAGAAGAAACATGATATGCCATGATAAGGAACATGATATGTTTATGAAAAGAAATATGATATGTTATGATAAGTAACGTGATATGCTATTTTACTTTCTGCATGGCTTGTACTAGGACCCTAATAAGGTCCAAGGGATGGGCTCCTACGTGCCCCTGGGTCGACGGTCGTAGTACGGATTCAGTACGGGATGGGCTCCTAGATGCCCTAGGCCGACAGTCATAAGTACGGGCTTAGGATGGGCTTCTATGTTATGTTGCCCCTAGGCCGATGGACATAGTACGGGCCTAGTACTCTAGTGGGTTCGGGATTAGCTACCTCGGGTCTATTAGGGATGCGCGCTATGACGATGATGTATGTGGTACAATGCCGAGCCCAAATATGTTGAGATTATGTTTAAGTACCTATAATATATATGTTTTCAAAGAGCATCTTGCATATACCTTTATTTCATGTCTAGATTATTATGAGGTTATTATGGTTGTTATGCTTATATGTTTCTGAATGCTCATGTCATTTCTCTTATATGAATGTTTATGAATGCTATGCTTATGTTCTGGTATGTTTATATGCATGTTATACTTGCTTATGTTCTTGAATGTTTATATGAATGTTATGCTTTTGTTCTGGTATGTTTATATGCATGTTATGCTTGCTTATGTTCTTGAATGTTTATATGAATGCTATACTTATGTTCTGGTATTCTTATATGCATGTTATGCTTGCTTATGTTCTTGAATGTTTATATGAATGATATGCTTATGTTCTGGTATGTTTATATGCATGTTATGCTTGCTTATGTTCTTGAATGTTTATATGAATGCTTTCTTATGTTTATTTGAATGTTATGCTTATATGAGCTTATATGATCATGTCATTACTCTATGCTTAATGCTAGATGTATGGTTTTTGTGAGTAGGACAGGATCTTACTAAGCCTATGTGCTTATAGTTTTATGTTCCCTTGTACTGCAGATAAGGGTAAAGAATGGCTAAACTAAAGGGGGCAGCAGGAGGGGCAAAGTGTGTGTGGTAGTGAAATGGTGGAGGAGATCTGTTTATGCTTTCCGTACTTATGCATGTTTCTTTAAGTTGAATGTAGTGAACTGGAACTAAGTATTTATGAAATGATGATGCATGCTTATGTTTAAAAGAAAGAAAAAAAAAGAAGTTTAAAATCTTCCGCTGTAAGAAGTATATGTAGTCTTTCGCTGTAATGCATGTATGTACGATCGCATCACGTTGCCCTCTGAACCCCTGGAAAGGGTGGGAGTGATAGTTTGGTATCAGAGCAGATATGCCTTTCCACTACACACACATCAAGCTCCAAATCTTGCCACTCCAAGTAAGTAATTCTATGTCTACCCTATTTCTTTCATGTATGATAAGAAATGCCTTTACTTTAAATATGCATGAATATATGTATGATAACCTTATATTAGCCTCATTATAATATATGAAGATAAACATGGCTAGAAAACGTAGTAATAGAGTAGATGATACAGTAATATATGGAAGATGTAGGAATAGAGTCGATGAAAGAGTATTTTTCTCTCCACGGGGAGCTCCAGTACTGTTAGTGAAGAAGAAAGATGGGTCTATGCAAATGTGCATAGACTATCGAGCGCTAAATAATGTGACGATCAAGAATAGGTACCCTTTATCGTGGATTGATGACCTGTTCGACCAGCTAAAGGGTGCCACCGTCTTCTCTAAGATTGACCTGAGGTATGGCTATCATCAAGTGAAAGTGAAACTAGATGATATACCAAAGACAACTTTCCAAAAAAGATACGGACATTACGAGTTCGTAGTTATGCCCTTCGGAGTGACGAATGCACCAGCTATGTTCATGGATCTGATGAATCGGGTATTCTCGGCATTCCTCGATAAATTTGTAATCATTTTCATCGACGATATACTGATATATTCGAGAACCCAAGAAGAGCATGCAGAACACCTGAATATGGTATTACAGATTCATCGGGAAAAGCAGCTGTATGCAAAGTTCTCCAAATGCGAGTTCTGGCTCTATCAAGTATCATTTTTGGGTCACGTTATATCCAAGCATGGAGTGATGGTAGACCCAATAAAGATTGAAGTTGTGAGTAACTGGAACAGACCAAAGAATGCCAGCGAGATCAGAAGCTTTCTTGGGCTAGCAAGCTACTACAGGAAGTTTGTAGAGAACTTCTCCAGAATTGCATCCCCTATGATAGTCCTCACCAGAAAGAACAAAAATTATGACTGGATAGACACCTGCGAGAAGAGTTTCACAGAATTGAAAAAGAGACTGACCAACGCTCCAATCCTTGCTCTATCGGACAGTAACGAAGCCTTCGACATGTATAGCGACGCATCCAAGTTGGGACTCGGAGCTATACTCATGCAGAACAACAAGGTCATTGCCTACGCCTATATGCAACTTAAGGAACATGAAAGGAATTATCCCACTCACGATCTAGAGCTAGCGGACGTGGTCTTTGCTCTCAAAACATGGAGCCATTATCTATATGGAGCTCAGTGTAGGATTTATACAGACCACCAGAGTCTGAAATATTTCTTCACACAGAAGGACCTGAACATGAGACAATGAAGATGGTTCAAGCTCGTCAAGGATTATGACTGCGAGATCTTCTACCATCCAGGAAAAGCAAACAAGGTGGTCGATGCACTCAGCAGGAAGTCCTGTGCCACCTTGATGTCTCTATCAGTATTATCTCGACCCTTAGAAAAGGAAATTATGCGTTACGGGGTTGAAATCATTTCCGGACAGCTCTCGACCATGACGATAGCACCGATGTTGTTCGATGATATATTAGAAAAGCAAGCCCGTGACCCGAGCATTCAAAGGATCAAGCAAGAGGTCCTAGAAGGAAAGGATGATGGGTTTCGTATCTCTGACAGTGGAGTACTGTACCTCAGGGATCGCTTGTGTATTCCCGATGACCCAGAATTATGGAAGAAGATATTTGAGGAAGCTCATGGAACCCCTTATGTGATGCATCCTGGAACCACCAAAATGTACCAAGATCTAAAAAGGAAATTCTGGTGGTTCGGTATGAAAAGAGATATGGCTCAGTATGTCAGTACCTGCCTGACCTGCCAGAGGGTTAAAACAAAACACCAGAGACCTGGAGGAACACTGTAGCCGATCCAAATTCCAGAATGGAAATGGGAAGATATTTCTATGGATTTCATCTTAGGACTGCCCAAGATGACGAACGAATATGATGCTATATGGGTAATTGTGGACAGATTGACGAAGTCTGCCCACTTCTTAGCAATCAAGATGACCTATTCGACTGAGCAACTGGCTCAATTATTTGCTAAGGAAATTATCAGATTACATGGGATTCCTAAGACCATCATTTCTGATAGAGATGGTCGTTTTATTTCCCATTTCTGGGAATGTGTTTATAAGGCCCTTGGCACGAAGCTATTATTCAGTACTGCCTTCCATCCTCAGACTGACGGACAGACCGAAAGGGGGAATCAAGTACTGGAGGATATGTTACGAGCATGCGCCTTGGATTTCAAAGGGAGCTAGTGCCGATACTTATGCTTGGCAGAATTCGCCTACAATAATAGCTACCAAGTTACTTTTTGAATGGCGCCCTACGAGGCTCTATAAGGGAGGAAATGTAGATCTCCTATATGCTGGTACGAGGGTGGTGAAAAGAAGGGGATGGGACTTCTGACAGATTTCATTGACGACACCACCCGAGCTATACTGAACATCCACCAAAGAATTGAAACTGCTCAGAGTCGGCAAAAGAGCTATGCAGATATGCGGCGTAGACCGTTAGAATTCGAAGTCGGGGATCTGGAATTCCTCAAAGTGGCCCCTATGAAGGGAGTGATGAGATTCGGAAGGAAGGGTAAGTTGAGTCTGCGCTATGTGGGACCGTATCCGATATTGAATTGAGTTGGGAATGTAGCTTACGAGCTAGAGCTGCCTCAAGAGATGTTGGCTATTCACAACGTGTTCCACGTTTCGATGCTCAAGAAGTGCATTTCCAGTACGAACCAAGTGATCGAGCCACAAATAGTGCAAGTTCAAGAGGACCTGAGTTATGAAAGTCGGCCTATCCAGATACTAGACCGAGAAGTCAAAAGGCTAAGGAATAAAGAGGTGCCTTAGTGAAGGTCCTATGGCAAAATCAACGATACGAAGAAGCTACCTAGGAACGTGAGGAGGACATGAAACATAAGTACACAAGGTTGTTCTAAGTTTCGAGGACGAAACTTTTAAAAGGTATGAAGGACTATAATGCTCGTAAAATTTCTAGAAATTTTATGAGATTTTTTGCATGATCATATGGGCTTTTATGTGGGCTCTTCCAAAAAAATAAAAGAAAATAGAGCCAAAAAGGATGCATGGCCTAGGAATTGAATCCCAAACCTCTAGTAGATAGTTAAACCCTAAGATGCATCCAATAACCAGAAGCCCAGTAGGGTTGTGCTATTAGAAGGGTATGGGAAATGATAGATAAGGGTAAGGGAGGCTAAGGGACACATTCAAGTGAATAAATAGGGGAATGAGGAGACAAGGGAAATCACATTTGTCATTCTCCACTTCTCTTCTTCTTTCTCACCGAAACCCTAAGCCCCACTCTTCCATTTTTCCGAAAGCTAACCAAGCTAGGAGAAGGCTCTAATCTTGGCACAACCTAGGGTATCTTCTAACTAATAACAAAGTGAAGGATGTAAGTATCCCCCTCACATGTATACAAGTTGTTTCAATTGATGTTATTAAGAAAAATCCTTCATGAACTTTCGGCCAAGACCCTTCCTTATGCTTTCTATAATGATCCAGGCTATACCTTGTATGAATACGATGATGATAGGTTGCTAGATAGGTTTGGTTAAGTGTTTGATCCTAAAAGCTTCAAGAAACTTTTGGCCAAGACCCTTCCTTATGCTTTCCATGATGATTCATGCTATACCTTGTATGAATATGATGATGATAGATTGCTAGATAGGTTTGGATAAGTGTTTGATCTTAAAAGCTTTAAGAAACCTTCGGCCAAGACCATTCCTTATGCTTTCCATAATGATCCATGCTATACTTTGTATGAATATGATGATGATAGGTTTCTAGATAGGTTTGGTTAAATGTTTGATCTTCAAACCTTCATAGAACTCTCGGCCAAGCCCCCTTTGGACCCCTAATGGTTTTTCTATGCTATGCTTTAGATGAGTTCATGCTATGTTTGTTGGAGTCGTGCTATTCCTCAGAATGCTCATCGGCTCCCATGTCACCGGATTAAAATTTTCACTAATGAAAACTAATCCGGATGGGATGAGTTTCCTAAGCACAACCAATTCGTCGTCGTGCTAACGACTTGAGCGATCGCTTGAACAAACTAGTTGTTCAAGCAACACAACTCTTCTAGTCGGTTAGCCGCGGAAGAGACGTCGGACGGATCACCGGTTTTTGTGTTTCTTATCGGGGTCCATGATTATACAAATACATACAAATATAAACTAGTATAATCAACACATACTAACATAAATAACATAAGCTAGCATATCAATAAGAACATGTAAAGAACAATAATAAAAGTTGTAAAATTTTTATACCTCTTGATCTTCTATCGTATGTCCTAACCTCCTTGTAGACTTTGTGTGGGCGAAGATCCTCCACAAGTTGAAGCTTCCTAGGTCTTCTTCAATCCAAAGAAAGAAGAACTCTCTTTCCCTTCTTGCTTGAGCCAACCACCAATCCACAAAGGATTGATGCCGCCGGCCCCAAAAATAGAGAGAATAATATGGAAACAACCAAGGAATTGAACTAGGGACAAACCCTAGCTTCTAGTGCCGCCGGCCAAGATGGAGTGAAGAGGAGAAAGGGAATATGTTGGGCGCCGGCCACGGTGGAGGGAATAGAAGAAGGAGCCGGCCACACCCTAGGAAGAGGAAGAGCTCCTCTCCTATAGTTGCTGCCCAACTTCCTTGCAATCCCTAGCCGTCCAACCATAGGAGCCAAACCCTAATTAGGGTTTCCTCCTTAGGCTTTCTTGCCGCCCAAGCAAGGCTAGGCAAAACCCTAATCTCCTTAGCATCCATCTTCCAACTAAAAAACTTAGTTGCCGCCCAACCCAATCTCCCATATATATAGAGTTAGGTTTAGGCCTTGGTTTAATCTCCACCGTCGGTTCTAGGGTTTTAATCTCAACCGTCGGATCTAGAGATTTAATCTCAACCGTCGGTTCTAGGGTTTTAATCCCAACCGTCGGATCTAGAGATTTAATCTCCACCGTCGGTTCTCGGGATTTAATCCCAACCGTCGGATCTAGAGATTTAATCTCAACCGTCGGTTCTAGGCTTTTAATCCCAACCGTCGGATCTAGAGATTTAATCTCCACCGTCGGTTCTAGGGATTTAATCCCAACCGTCGGATCTAGAGATTTAATCTCCACGGTCGGTTCTATGGATTTAATCCCAACCGTCAGAGCTAGAGATTTAATCTCCACCGTCGGTTCTAGGGATTTAATCCCAACCGTCGGATCTAGAGATTTATTTTCCATCATTTGATCTAGACTTCATGAGGTTTATATTAGGCTACGATAGGGACCATGAGGAGGAGTTGGATCTTGGCCACCCGATGGATCGGAACCACACAAACTTGATCCATCAATGATGTTCCATTCCACTAGAGGATCATCATTGAACTACCTCACCAACCCCCATAAATTAATATGGGCTCCATATATTATTTGTACATCCATCTCCCCGTGTTTAAGATATCGAATGTCCGTCAATTAATTAATTTACTGACCATTAATTAATTAACATCTAATCTCCTCGAGTAGTACCACCCAACCTTATCATCATGTTGACTAAGTCAACCTGCAGGGTTTACATGATGAACCTTATGAGCTCCTCAAGGGGACATCATCAACCTAATATATAGGACACAATTTCCTCCTATAATCAACGACACACCATGTAAATTATATCATTTCCCAACTTACCGGGCATATTGATTTAATCCATAGAAATCTCACCCTCTGGTAAATCAAAGAAATAAATATTAAGTACATGTGCCCGTTATTATATCGGGATTAAGAGCATGTACAACATAATATCCGAGGTCCGATTCAATTATGTAGTCAGCAATAAATTGAATCACCTCTGTGTCGGTCCTGCTCAATACACCTAAGTGTACTAGTGTAACTCTATGTTCAAGACAAAACAATACCAAGCTACTCTACAACCATGTCAATGGTTTGTCCAAAACCATCTTGGTTGTTAGCCTCTACTTATATTCTACAAGGGACTGATAACATGATCTTTTGTGCCACACCCAAGCACCATGTTATCTACAATGTAAAATATTAGACAATTTTGCATAATCATAAAAATATACAAACAATGATCATGTGATTCTTATTTCAAAATAAAAATGTTCATACAAAAGAGCTAGGCTTTCAGTATACATCCCAACAATCTCTCACTTATACTAAAAGACTATGCTGTCATCATACTGCCATACATCTGATTCCCCTTCCCTCCACTTGCCTATCAAAGCTCTCGCTAGAAGGGCCTTAGTGAAAGGGTCTACCAGGTCATCCTCGGATGCAATCTAGGCGACAACAACTTCTACCTCCTTTACGATTTCTCGTATCAGGTGGTACTTGCACTCTATCTGTTTACTAGCCTTATGGGCTCGTGGTTTCTTCGAGTTTGCAACTGCACCATTATTATCACAATTAATTGCGATAGTTCTGGGCAAACCAGGAATCACATCTAAGTCCATCAGGAAGTTCCTGAGCCACACAACTTCTTTAGCCGCCTCATAGGCTGCCACATACTCAGCTTCCATGGTGGAGTCCGCCACGCATTTCTGCTGGGCACTCCTCCATACAATGGCTCCACCTCCTAAAGTAAACACAAAACCTGAGATAGACTTACTGTTATCCCTATCTGATTGGAAATCGCAATCCATGCAACCTACAGGGAGTAATTGGTCTGCCCAGTAAACTAGCATATAATCCCCAGTCCTTCTCAGGCACTACAATATATGCTTTACCGTAGTCCAATGTCCCTATCCTGGATTACTCTGATATCTGCTAACCATGCCCACGGCAAAGCAGATATCTAGTCTCGTACAGAGCATCGCATACATGAGGCTTCCTACTACAGAAGCATAAGGAACCGCCTTCATCTCCTCTATCTTCTTTGATATTGGGACACATCTCTTTAGATAAAGGTACTCCATGCCAAAAAGGTAGAAAACCTTTCTTGGAGTTCTGCATGCTAAAATGATCAAGATTGTGTCTATGTATGAAGCTTGGGATTAGCACACTAACCTTGATCCCAAGGATGTGTCCCACTTCTCCCAAGTCCTTCAAAACTGTTTGGACAACTATACCCTTACGTCTGATAACACTTTGATATTGTTGCCAACTACCAAAATGTCATCTACGTATAGTACAAGAAATACCACTACGTTTCCGTCACATCTCTTGTATACACAAGACTCATCCGGACATTGAATAAATCCATAAGTCTGGATTTACCTCATCAAAGCGGATGTTCCAAGACCTCAAAGTTTGCTTCAGTCCATAAACGAACCGATTAAGCTTACATACAATACGCTCTTTGCCCTTAGCAATGAATCCCTCTGGTTGCTTCATATAGATGTTTTCCTCAAGACTTCCATTAAGGAAAGTTGTCTTGACATCCATCTGCCACACCTCATAATCCATATGAGCTGCTATGCATAAGAGCTCCCAGACCTGACTTGAATCCATAGATTCAATCTCAGTATTCATTGCACTTTACCAAGATGCCGTATTTATATCTTGGATTGTCTCGTCGTATGTCTAGGGATAAGGTTCATGTTTGCTAGGGACCAAATCAGAAGATTCAACCAAAAACATGAATCTAAGAGGCTATCTAACAACCCTCCCACTACGACGAGGTATCATCTGTGTATCCTTTGTGACACGCGGTGCAGTGACATATGGTATATCCTCTTGTACCGGTGGTACTAAAGAAGTGACTTCCCTTTTTAAGTCTTCCAGAGAAATTTTACTCTTGGGCTTGTGGCTTTATCACATAGTCTTCCTCTAGAAATCTGGTGTTCGTGTTAACGATCACCCTCTGATCTCTAGGACTATAAAACAAGTCAGAATAACTCATCATCGATCTAACCATCTCCATAAGAGTCCTATTCCTTCGCTTCCGCTACACACCGCTCACTGGGTGTGCAGTGCAAATAATTGGGATTGAATCCCGACCGATTAAGTAGTTCTAAACTCTCCCAAGAGGTACTCATCATGTTGGGTTTCGCATGGCGTGTGTGTGTTCGATCATGTTTGTAAACATGAGCGGAAGCAATAAAAATAATAAATCTCCTATTTATTACAACACACACAACACCACGCATGCTATTACAACAAGTGTAGACATAGCAGTAAATTAAAATTTGCAATAAAGGAAATTAAACTCGTTATACCTTAGTATGGCGTGTGGCGGGAAACGGCATCAAGCGGAGCGATCCTCGTAAGAATCGTCTCTATCCGTATCACGCCGAGCTCCTCGGGATGACCGCTAAGTCCACGAGCCGTCTTACGTATGCGGGTTACTAGCCTCGTGTTGAAGATGCGGCGTGATCGAGAGATGATCACGATCCGAATCAAATTCGGATCCAAAGCGAGTTCTCAAAACTTCGCTTCTCCGGAGAGGTATTCGTCAACCGTTTGATGAATCGCCGTCCTCCACCTCAGAGGATTACCGAGATCAAATCCCGGTATGTTAGCCGCTGTCGGAGCACTAACCGTCGTCAAGCGGCGCTCGGCGAGAGGAGGAGAAGCTGTCCAGAAAACTGGACAGCTTGGTGGAGGAGTAGGCGCCGGCCAAAACAAGGAGAGAAAAGCCTCACCTTGATGCCAAACCTACAGGAGATCACCGGAGGGTCGCCGGAGGTTCACCGGCTGGAGCTTGGATGCCGGCAAGGGTCTTGGACGGCACAATCAAGCTGGGTTGGCAAGGAGCTTGGATTGGCGGCTCCTCCAAGGAGGCGGCAACTCAAGCTAGGGTTTTGATTATTAGGGTTTAACAATCCCTTAAGCCCACTTTTATAGAGAACTAATTCTCTTAATGGTTAATGGATCATATCCATAAAGCCCGTTAACCGCTCCATTAAGATAAGTTAAAATAAACCAAACCATGATGGTTTATTTTAAGTTAAAACGAACCGAACCAACTTTTGGTTCATTCGTTTAAAATAAACCAAACCCTTTGGTTTATTCTTATCCATTAGATTAGAACCAAACCATTTTGGTCCATCCATTACGTCTTCATAAGACGCAGTCCATCCACGCTTCCATTGCGACTGAAACAATTTCATGCTCGCTTTACGTTTGGTCCAACCAAACATAGTTTCTCTCGGTCTGAGAATCCCATTCTCAAGCTCGTTTTAAATCCTTTGGATTACACTCGTTGTGCGTGTGACCAAATAGGTTCTCGGTTTATGTTGGCCATCTATAATTAACCATTAATTATAGAACGATCATGAGTGGCACCTAGTAGTACATCATGATCCCCAATTAACCGAAAAGATCAACGGTTGATCCAGAACTATTTCTGAAACCCTTGATGGCTCGAATGAATCGTGCCCCATTCCCTTCACTCATCTTATACCCACTTGGTTGGGACATGGTCTATTGTGTCAGTCCCCACTAGGCTGACTACGTCACACCTAGCCCAAGTATCATTTCCTCGTCCTACGGATTCTAGTTACTCCACATGTATCGAAGAGTACTTTACTCTAAACATGTAATGCTTTGGCCAAAGACTTTAGTAACAATCCGACGAGAGGCCATGGGTATACATCTCCTCGCAAGGAGTGGTGAATCCTTTATAGGCTATTCAAACACCTTCGATCACTTCGACTTATACCCAATCATCCCGGGTCCACATCTCCTCGGAGATGTTTGCTTAAGATGTCAAAGCATAAGTCTACATGATCAAGATGACTTGAATACCGCAAGTCAAAGGAACATCGCACTTAAGCCACAGTAAGAACTTCATTGACATATCTATATATGCAGAGAACCATATGAAGTCTTACGGTGGTCACTCAATGAACTAGTTACCATAACTAGCATCCACGATTAACTCGGACATCACAATGTCTCCGGCCCGGTGAGAATCATTGCTTGGATACACCAAGGAGTATACCTCGTGCTAGTCTCGGCGGAATTGATGGTGTCCAAATCCATCAATTCATCGACTAGGATAATTCCGATACATCACAATTACACATGTAGAGATACTCACTAGTTGTGATCCAATCACAAATTCTCTCATCTTTGTGAATCGTATCGTGGACATTCAGTAAATGAGTTTAAGATCCAATCAAATACATTAAACATGTATACTCAAATAGTGAATCTTCATTTATCATATAAATGGTTCATACATAAGGCGATTGCCTTAGGACATCTCTCATATATATTACTAACAGACTCCCACTTGGCCTAATGCCAATCGCTACGGTATCCAATACCATAAGCTCTAACATGACCCTCAAACTTACTTTGAGGTAATGCCTTAGTCAAAGGATCCGCTAAGTTCCTTTCAGTGGGAATTTTCTCGATTTGTATTTCGTTCCTACTGATGATCTCTCTGATAAGATGATAGCGGCGAAGCACATGTTTGGATCATTGATGAGACCATATCAAGTTCAGAAATGAACTTCTCGATCCAAACTGCTTCCTTTGCTGCTTCCAAAGCTGCAATGTATTTTGCCTTAGTGGCAGAATCCGCTATAGTGTCAAGCTTGGAACCTTTCCAACTTATTGCGCCTCCATTCTAGGTGAATACATACCCAGACAAAGACATGGAATCATCCTTATGCATGCGGGGTCCGTATACCCACGTATCACCATGTACCCTTCTCCATATATTAGGAACACATCCTTAGTTCTTCTCAAGTACTTAAGGATCGTCTTAACAGTTGCCCAATGATCCATTCCTGGATCGGACTGGTATCTGCTCGTGACACTCAGAGCATACGATACATCAGGCCTCGTACATAACATAGCATACATGATAGATCCTATTGCGGATGCATAGGGAATCTTACTCATGCAAATCCTCTCGTCTTCT
This sequence comes from Wurfbainia villosa, assembly GCA_025175895.1. Classification (NCBI taxonomy): domain Eukaryota; kingdom Viridiplantae; phylum Streptophyta; class Magnoliopsida; order Zingiberales; family Zingiberaceae; genus Wurfbainia; species Wurfbainia villosa. The sequence continues at coordinate 85,265,491 of CM045989.1, read as the reverse complement.
GTGCGCGGACACATAGACTTCGAAAGGTGTATCCCATGCCTGATGGGTAGGAAACCTTTCTTGGATTCCGACATGCTAAACCTCTTTAGCACTCGGTCTATATATGTAGACTGCGAAAGACCAAGCAACCGTTTCGATCTATCTCTATAGATCTTAATCCCGAGGATGTAGGTTGCTTCTCCCAGGTCTTACATGGAGAATGTCTTGGATAACCAAACCTTCACTGACTGTAAGATTGAAACATCGTTTCCTATAAGTAGTATGTCATCGACATACAATACTAGGAACACGACTGCACTCCCACTAACCTTCTTGTACACACAAGGTTAAATGCGGATTTTGTGAGAAATCAAACTTTTGATGGTCTCATCAAAGCGGATATTCGACTCTGGATGCTTGCTTCAATCCATAAATGGACCGTCGCAATTTGCATACCTTGGTTTTATCAACCGATGTGAAACCCTCAGGCTGTATCATATACACGTCCTCGAGTAGGTTTCCATTAAGGAAAGCTGTTTTCACATCCATCTGCCATATCTTATAATCATAATGAGCCGCTATGGCCAGGAGCATCCGAATGGATTTAAGCATAGCTACAGGCGAATAGGTTTCGTCATAATCAACACCTTGCTTTTGACGATATCCTTTCGCCACCAATCTAGCCTTATAGGTAATCACATTACCATCCATGTCGGTTTTCTTCTTGGAAACCCACTTGCACCCTATAGGTTTTATCCCTTCAGGTGGGTCAACCAAGTTCCAAACTTGGTTTTCATACATGGAATCCATTTCCGACTTCATGGCACCAAGCCACTTATCCCTTTCTGAACTTGTCAGCACTTCTTCATAACTGGTAGGCTCCTCATCATCAATGAGTAACACGTCGTTCGATTCACTTACGAGAAATCCATATCTCTCAGGAATATTGCGTGTTCTACAAGATCTACGAAGATGTGGTGTTACAATAGGTCCAGCCGATTGCTCTTCACTATGAGTTGTCGGCTGTTGTGCTTCACCAGGTATCTCATCAATGTCTATTTGAGTCTCTCGAGCCTCCTCAAGCTCGACGACACTCCCACTTTTTTCTTGCAAGAGAAACTCTTTCTCTAGAAACACAGCATGCCTTGAAACAAACACCTTTTGTTCCACAGGATGATAGAATTGGTAACCCCTTGTTTCCTTAGGGTATCCAATAAATAGACATTTATCAGACTTAGCATCCAATTTGTCTGATACAGTCCGCTTCACATAAGCAGGACAACCCCATATCTTCAAGTAAGATACATGAGGTTTCTTACTAGCCCATATCTCATATGGAGTAGTAGAGACTACCTTGGTAGGCATTCTGTTTAACAAGTAAGCAATGCGAAGTGCATAACCCCAAAGGACTTGGGAAGAGTCGCATGATTCATCATTGACGACCATGTCCAACAAGGTCTGATTCGCCTCTCAGATACACCATTATGCTGTGGTGTATATGGCGGAGTCCATTGAGACAATATGCCATTGTCTCTTAGATAATCAAGAAACTCTTGACTTAAGTATTCGCCACCTCGATCCGATCGAAGTACTTTAATACTTTTGTCATGTTGTTTCTCTACTTCATTTCTGAATTCTTTAAACCTTTCAAAGGTTTCAGACTTGTGTTTCATCAAGAACACATACCCAAACCGTGAGTGATCATCGGTGAAGGTAATGAAGTAGCTATAGCCTCCTAATGCTTGAGTTGACATAGGTCCACATACATCAGTATGTATTAGACCTAGTAACTCTCCCACTCGTTCACCTTTTCCAGTAAAAGGTAACTTAGTCATCTTGCCTTTTAAGCATGATTAGCATGTATCGTATGAATCCAATTCAAACGATTCCAGAATTCCACATCGGTGTAATTCGGACATGCGTTTCTTGCTTATATGGCCAAGACGACAATGCCACATATAGGAGTCTATGTGATTATCCTTTCGAGCACGCGTGTTGCTCGCTTCGATATTGAAAATGTCACTGGATACGTCCAACGTATAAACACTATTGCTTAAAGTTCCAGTCCCATAAAGAACTCCATTCAAAGTTATGTAACAACAATTGTTACTAAAAGTCAAATGGTACCCATTTCTATTTAAACAAGAAATATAAATGATGTTCTTTATCAACAAAGGAACATAAAAGCAATTGTCCAGTTCTAAGACAAGTCCTACAGGGAGTTCCAACAAATACGTTCCGATGGCGAGTGCAGCAACCGTTGCTCCATTCCCAACACGTAAATTTGACTCTCCCTTGACGAGTCTTCTTCTATTCCTTAGCACATGTATGTCATTACATATATGTGAGCCACACTCAGTATCCAATACCCAAGTGTCTAAGGAAATAGAATAACAATCAATAAAGAAGATTTATGAAGAAGATGGGGCATCCGATGCCTTATCCTTCTTCACGGACTCAAGATAAATCTTGCACTTTCTTCGCAAATGGCTCTCCTTGCCATAATGATGGCAAGTTTCCTTTTGTGCTAGTTCTACCTTCTTAGCCCTTCTCTTCTTTCCCTTCTGCTATTCCTTTGACTTCCTCTTAGAACCTTTCTTCGAGGAATCAACTAACAGGATCATCCCTGCTCATGCTTCTCGGAAGACTCCACAGTCTTGGCATATTGAGCAATACCACGGATGAACCTCCTAGCATCTCGTAGGTGAAGGGGAGCTTTGAGACTTGAACCTTTCGAATCTCACTTGCTCATCAACCAACTCACAAAGATGAAGGACTACGATATGAGCATCCATATGCTCATGCTGCTTTCGTAGCTTGGGTTCCATCGTGGCTAGCATGATGCAACTCATTTGTTCAGAATCACTCACATGTTTCTGATAGGCCAACAATTGGTCCAGAGTTGCATCGTCACTAGGACGGGCGGGAAGAGGCGCTTCGAGGACATTTGCAAGCTTTTCAACCTTGAGAACAATTCTCGAGCTTCTAAGCCAGTCCATGAAGCTCGGCCCAGTCAATTTATTTGAATCCAAAATGAAACGCAAATTCAAAGACATCATGATCAATCTTAGAAATACAAAATGAGCATATATGAGAAAGATGATTTTAAAATGCATCAATATACATTTATAAATCCCATTCATTTTTCGAATTTCAAAAACCCCAAAATCACTTCGGGAGATTGTAGGTCCATCTCCGAATGGGCTGATATCCATCATATATATGAACAACCTTGGAGAGAGTCCAACAAGCCATTCATAACTACGACGGTAGGTATCATCTATACCGATTGCATATACCGTATATGCAACTATCACAATGTGCTATCAACTAATTGAATGTTCACACATACATCAGGTTGTTAACACATTAACAAGTATGCATCATATGCATAGCACCCAACTTCACCTCCCTTTACATCGACCTTGGAGAGAGTCCAACAAGCCGATGCTCCAGGTTAAAGCCAACCCATTAATCAGGACATAGTTTTAATATGGTTAGAGCGCATTCAACCAATTAGCCCAGCTTGGAGAGAGTCCAACAACCAAAGCTAACGATTGACCTCTGACTCTTACCATATTAGTATTAAACCATTCCATGGTTTGAACATATTCAGGTTCGAGCCGGGCTTGGAGAGAGTCCAACAACCCAAACAAGAAACAGAACTCTGGTTCTAACCATATTAATGGAAGGTGTAGGCTTTAATATTGATTAAGGGTTTTTATGTCTCATCCTCTTTGCATGCAAATAACTATTATCTACATGGCATGGCATACATGGCATACATCTACATGTCACGACACGCATGGCATAATGTTATGCATCTAATGCAATTACATGGCATACAATTATGTCATTTATATAATTTCCTTATATGTCATAACTATTTATGGAAATAAAATATGTTTAAGATTTGATTCTCCAAATCAAATCATAATTAAATTAGGAAACAAATTTCCAAATCTAATCACATATTTTATTCATGGAATTATTTGATTAAGGAAAATCTATTTAGGAAACCAATTTCCTAAATCTTTAAAACTACTTATGGAAATTAAATATTTTAAGATTTGATTTCCCAAATCAAATCATGATTAAATTAGGAAACAAATTTCCAGAATCTAATCAAATATTTTATTTATGGAAAATATAAATTTCCATAAATACTTCCAACTTTCCAAAAGTGGAAGATTTCCATAAATACTTCTAGACTTTCCAAAATTAAAAAATTTCCATAAATACTTCTAAATACTTTAAGATTTGCATTAACTAAATGTACCTTAGGGTTAGCTTTAGGAGCTCCCCCTACATGAGTTGCACCTTCTTGCCCTTTCTTCCTCCCCCTAGGGCATTGGCTTCGGTAGTGTCCCTTTTGATTGCATTTGAAGCACACAATGTGCTCTTTGCTCTTGATTTTGGGAACACCGGCATCGTTTGACTTTGGGTTGACTTTTGGTGTCGATGCCTTCTTCTTAGCCAATTTAGGACATTTGCTTTTGTAATGCCCTTTCTCCCTACACTCAAAACAAATAATATAATCTTTAGGATTAATTATAATACATGAGTCACCTAGGGAGTTGGTGGAGGCCTCTTCCCGATCTTCACTTCTCCCGGATGTGGATGCTTCTTGTTCTTGCTCCGGGATGGAAGATTGCCTCTCCTCCCCCTCAATGCTAGAGGTGGAGGTCTCCACCAAATCATCAACATCTTCAAATGTTGTGGGTTCTTCTTCGGCATTCTCCTCTTCTTGTGCCGATTGGGAATTTTCGTGGAATTTCATTACCTTATTCCATAATTCCCTTGCATCCCTATAATCACCCAATCTAGACCAAATAGTGTTAGGTAACAAATCACTAATCAACTTGATTACCTTGAGATTTGTCTTGAAGTCTTTGATTTGGTCTTGGGTCCATTTTGATTTTTCAATGGGCTTGTTGTGTTTGTCCCTAGGCATCTCAAAACCGTTTTCTATAATAATCATAAAATCAAAATCGGTTTCTAGATATAGCTCCATCCGTTTCTTCCACCAAGCAAAATCTCCATCCAATTTCGGTGGATGGATGAAGCCGGCCATTTGTAGTGCTCTCGCGGAGGTTAGTCCTTGAAGAGCGACCTTGGCTCTGATACCACTTGTAGGGTCGGATCGAACGGCCGGCTAGAGGGGGGTGAATAGCCCTCGTACGATGGATGTCGTAATTCGTTCGTTCTTCTTATGTTGCTTGTCTACGATTGTCGTTAGCGCAGCGGAATAACAATAATAATGAAACTAACAACAATACACAATCACACAACACAAGATATACGTGGTTCGGAACCGAATGGTTCCTACTCCACGGGTGAGCTCACCGAGCTCTAGTTATGCGCACGACACTAACTATAACACTCCTTCTCCACAACACGTCGGAGGTGGAGAAACCTCTCACAAGAAATTACAATGTAATATAGAAATACAAGCAAATACACAAATACAATACAAAAGAAAACTTTCACCGATTGCTTTGATCGCTTTGCTTGTTGCTTGCTTTGATTGACTCTTGAAGGACTGGAATGCAGCAGCAATTCCCCTCCAATAGCTCCACAAAAACCATTGCAAAAACCTCCATCTCGAGCTCCTTTTATAACCTGCATCGAGCTATTTTCGCGCCTATCAGTCGACGGCCAAAAGACCCCAGTCGACTGCCCCTTCAGCCGTTGTCTCACAACGGCCAGATCCACGTTGGACAAGTTCCAACGGATCACCTATCAGTCGACTGATGATGCCCATCAGTCGACTGGTGACCCAGTCGTCGACTTCCAAGTCGGCTACGGAGCGTTCTGTGCTCGCGACACTCCCATCAGTCGACTGCCATCCCAGCACAAAACCCTAGCCTTACACCAGTCGAACTCTAGTCGACTTGGATCAGTCGAACCGACACCTATGCCAGTCGACTGATGTCGGGCAAAACCTCAAACAGCAAGTTGTTTGAGCATCTGACCGTCGGGTAAACCCTCAAACATCAAGTTTGAGCCTCCGACACTCAGTCTTAGCCACTTGGCCAAGTCCACCTTATCCCTCATGGAGTTCCCCACCAAAGCTCTCTTCCCTCGGCCTACGTCCCTCGGATGTGCCAAGCGCATGGCTTCGCAACGCCATCCTTCGCGTCTCATGCCCTAGAAGTATGCTTCCCTTTGGGCTCACTCCATTCGCTCCCCGTCCGACGGTCCCTCGGATGCACCAAGGGCACGGCTTCGCAATGCTATCCTTCACCGACTCAAGGACCCGAGCCTAGTGAACTTGCCAAGTTCTCAAGACTTCCCAAATGCACCAAGCGCACGGCTTCACAATGCATTTCTCACCAAGCACCAAGCGCACGGCTTCGCAATGCTTTGGATTTCCCATGCCAAGCACCAAGCGCATGGCTTCGTAATGCTTTGGACTTTACCATGCCAAGGCTTCCCCCTTGGACTTCCACACCAAGCTCCATGCTTGGATTTTCCATGCCAACCCCATGTTGGACTTTCCCACACCAAGCTCCATGCTTGGATTTTCCATGCCGACACCATGTTGGACTTTCCCATGACAATCCCATGTCATGAGTTTTGTCTATCATCAAAATACCATCAAGGTACTACTGGGCCGATTGCACCAACACACACGCTCCTAGATAATTTCCTATAACCATTATTTGACCTAGTGATCCGCAAACAAACCCATCCGATGGGGAGGAAGGCACTCAGAGCCAATGCACAAGTTTATTGCATCACACGTCAAATTGTAATGGAGGCCGCGGGAATTAATTAAAATGTCCCTCTCCCACTTAGTAAATTGAAAATGAGGAATTTTCAAGCACACACAACATGCTTATTATTACTGTAGATTTCAATAAAAATTATTGATTCCTCAAACAATAAAATTTCGAAATCAACCAACACCTCAAACAGCGAGAATATCGCATGCCACGATAGTGTGGACGTATACGAATTCTACATTTGTAAGAGGAGGTTTAACCCATTAATTTTATTATCTTGTCAACCTTACTTTTTGACAAATAAAATTAATAGTTGGTTTCTCTTCGGCCCTACAAATAAAACTACTTTTTTATTTGAATCTAAGTGTGCACCATTACACGGTACTAAGAGAATTATTTCGGATTATGTGCCTTACCGCTGTGGAAGTACACACGCTCCTAGATAATTTCCTATAACCATTATTTGACCTAGTGATCCGCAAACAAACTCATCCGATGGGGAGGAAGGCACTCAGAGCCGACGCGCAAGTTTGTTGCATCACATGTCAAATTGTAATGGAGGCCGCGGGAATTAATTAAAATATCCCTCTCCCACTTAGTAAATTGAAAATGAGGAATTTTCAAGCACACACAACATGCATATAAAACAAATCAGCAATAAATATGGAAAAAACAGAATTTTTTCCAACTATTATGACATTGTTCTCCAATATGCGTCCCGTCATGTCGCCACCTCGTCCGCTCCTCCTACGCCATGTACGAGCCATCCGGAGATCCGAGCCGAGAATAAAACCTATTTTATTTTACATCCATCGATCCTATACTCCACGAGGGAGTGTACATGAAATCTAGATCGAAAGTAAAATAAAATAAAGAGTGGCTAAACAATGTCGTATTCAATTACAAAAATTAAATACTAATTTAGCCTCGTCAACCCTGAGGATTCAAATAATATACAATCACACACACATGCAATCACATACACTCATATATAGCCATAATAGTTGGATCTTATGCCTGCAACAAAAAAGTTAGCCTACGCACATCCTACTATTATCCGGCATACACAATATATGATAAGTGCGTGAAAGTAACCGAATCCAAAACACACAAAACCAAAAACCGTGGTTCTGATACCAATTGTTGGAGTCATGCTATTCCTCAGAATGTTCATCGGCTCCCATGTCACCGGATTAAAATTTTCACTAATGAAAACTAATCCGGATGGGATGAGTTTCCTAAGCACAACCAATTCGTCGTCGTGCTAACGACTTGAGCGATCGCTTGAACAAACTAGTTGTTCAAGCAACAAAACTCTTCTAGTCGGTTAGTCGCGGAAGAGACGACGGACGGATCGCCGGTTTTTGTGTTTCTTATCGGGGTCCATGATTATACAAATACATACAAATGTAAACTAGTATAATCAACACATACTAACATAAAGAACATAAGCTAGCATATCAAAAAGAACATGTAAAGAACAATAATAAAAGTTGTAAAACTTTTATACCTCTTGATCTTCTATAGTATGTCCTAACCTCCTTGTAGACTTCATGTGGGCGAAGATCCTCCACAAGTTGAAGCTTCCTAGGTCTTCTTTAATCCAAAGAAAGAAGAACTCTCTTTCCCTTCTTGCTTGAGCCAACGACCAATCCACAAAGGATTGATGCCGCCGGCACCAATAATAGAGAGAATAATATGGAAACAACCAAGGAACCAAACTAGGGACAAACCCTAGCTTCTAGTGCCGCCGGCCAAGATGTGTTAGTAATATATATGAGAGATGTCCTAAGGCAATCGCCTTATGTATGAACCATTTATATGATAAATGAAGATTCACTATTTGAGTATACATGTTTTATGTATTTGATTGGATCTTAAACTCATTTACTGAATGTCCATGATACGATTCACAGCATGAGAGAATTTGTGATTGGATCACAACTAGTGAGTATCTCTACATGTGTAATTGTGATGTATCGGAATTATCCCTAGTCGATGAATTGATGGATCTGGACACCATCAATTCTGTTGAGACTAGCACGAGGTATACTCCTTGGTGTATCCAAGCAGCTGATTCTCACTGGCTGGAGACATAGTGATGTCCGGAGTTAATCGTGGATGCTAGTTATGGTAACTAGTTCATTGGAGTGACCAGCCGTAAGACTTCATATGGTTCTCTGCATATATAGATATGTCAATGAAGTTCTTACTATGGCATAAGTGCGATGTTCCTTTGACTTGCGGTATTCAAGTCATCTTGATCATGGAGACTTATGCTTTGACATCTTAAGCAAACATCTCTAAGGAGATGTGGACCCGGGATGATTGGGTATAAGTCGAAGTGATCGAAGGTGTTTGAATAGCCTATAAAGGATTCACCACTCCTTGCGAGGAGATGTATACCCATGGCCTCTCGTCAGATTGTTACTAAAGTCTTTGGCCAAAGCATTACATGTTTAGAGTAAGGTACTCTTCGATACATGTGGAGTAACTAGAATCCGTAGGACGAGGAAATGATACTTGGGCTAGGTGTGACGTAGTCAGCCTAGTGGGGACTGACACAATAGACCATGTCCTGAACCAAGTGGGTATAAGATGAGTGAAGGGAATGGGGCACGATTCATTCGAGCTACTGAAGGGTTTCAGAAATAGTTCTGGATCAACCGTTGATCTTTTCGATTAATTGGGGATCATGATGTACTACTAGGTGCCACTCATGATCATTCTATAATTAATGGTTAATTATAGACGGCCAACATAAACCGAGAACCTATTTGGTCACACGCACAACGAGTGTAATCCAAAGGATTTAAAACGAGCTTGAGAATGGGATTCTCAGACCGAGAGAAACTATGTTTGGTTGGACCAAACATAAAGCGAGCATGAAATTTTTCAGTCACAGAGGAAGCGTGGATGGGCCGTGTCTTATGAAGAAATAATGGATGGACCAAAATGGTTTGGTTCTAATCAAATGGATGAGAATAAACCAAAGGGTTTGGTTTATATTAAACGAATGAACCAAAGGTTGGTTCGGTTCGTTTTAACTTAAAATAAACCATCATGGTTTGGTTTCTAATTTTGGAAATTTTGAAGTATTTATGGAAATTTTTTAATTTTGGAAAGTCTAGAAGTATTTATGGAAATCTTCCACTTTTGGAAAGTTGGAAGTATTTATGGAAATTTATATTTTCCATAAATAAAATATTTGATTAGATTCTGGAAATTTGTTTCCTAATTTAATCATGATTTGATTTGGGAAATCAAATCTTAAAATATTTAATTTCCATAAGTAGTTTTAAAGATTTAGGAAATTGGTTTCCTAAATAGATTTTCCTTAATCAAATAATTCCATGAATAAAATATGTGATTAGATTTGGAAATTTGTTTCCTAATTTAATTATGATTTGATTTGGAGAATCAAATCTTAAACATATTTTATTTCCATAAATAGTTATGACATATAAGGAAATTATATACATGGCATAATTGTATGTCATGTAATTGCATTAGATGCATAACATTATGCCATGCGTGTCGTGACATGTAGATGTATGTCATGTATGCCATGCCATGTAGATAATAGTTATTTGCATGCAAAGAGGATGAGACATAAAAACCCTTAATCAATATTAAAGCCTACACCTTCCATTAATATGGTTAGAACCAGAGTTCTGTTTCTTGTTTGGGTTGTTGGACTCTCTCCAAGCCCGGCTCGAACCTGAATATGTTCAAACCATGGAATAGTTTAATACTAATATGGTAAGAGTCAGAGGTCAATCGTTAGCTTTGGTTGTTGGACTCTCTCCAAGCTGGGCTAATTGGTTGAATGCGCTCTAACCATATTAAAACTATGTCCCGATTAATGGGTTGGCTTTAACACGAGCATCGGTTTGTTGGACTCTCTCAAGGTCGATGTAAAGGGAGGTGAAGTTGGGTGCTATGCATATGATGCATACTTGTTAATGTGTTAACAACCCGATGTATGTGTGAACATTCAATTAGTTGATAGCACATTGTGATAGTTGCATATCACGGGATATGCAATCGGTATAGATGATACCTACCATCGTAGTTATGAATGGCTTGTTGGACTCTCTCCAAGGTTGTTCATAACTATGATGGATATCGACCATTCGAGATGGACCTACAATCTCGAAGTGATTTTGGGGTTTTGAAATTCGAAAAATGAATGGGATTTATAAATGTATATTGATGCATTTTAAAATCATTTTCTCATATATGCTCGTTTTGTATTTCTAGGTCAATAAATTGATCATGGCGTCTTTGAATTTGCGCACTATTTTGGATTGAACAAACCGAGGCCTAACTTCCTTGGTGGCTTAGAAACACGAGAATTGTTCTCAAAGGCGGAAAAAGCTTGCATATGTCCTTGAAGAGCCTCTTCACGACCATCCTAAGGCGATGCAACTCGGACCAAATGTTGGTCTATCGAAGCATGTAAGCGGTCTGGTGGCGAGTTGCATCATGCTAGCGGCGATGGTACCTGAGCTGCAGAAGCAGCATGAGCATATGGATGCTAACACTATGGTCTTCCATCTTCATGAGTTGTTCGATGAGCAAGCGAGATCCGAAAGGTTGGAAGTCTCTAGGCTCCTCTTCACCACGAAGATGCAAGAAGGTTCGTCTGTAGTATAGTTTGTGCTAAAGATGAACGGGTACATCGAGCGGCTAGCTACCCTCGGTTTTGTGATGGATCATGAGTTAAGTATTGACTTAATTTTGCATTGTTTGCCCAAGAGTTTCTCGCAATTTGTGATGAACTATCGGATGAACAAATTGGAATCCACCATTCCCGAGCTCCTCAAAATGCTGAAGACTGTGGAGCCTTCTGTGAAGCATGAGGAGAAGGCAGTTCTGTTAGATGATTCCTCAAAGAAAGGTTCTAAGAGGAAGGCAAAAGAACAGAAGAAAGAAAAGAAAAAGGCAAAGAAGGCGGAACCAGCGCAAAAGGGCACTTGCCATCACTGTGGCAAGGAAGGCCACTGGCGAAGAAACTGCAAGATTTATCTTGAGTCCATGAAGAAGAAGAAGGCATCCGATGCCCCATCCTCTTCAGGTATCTTCGTTATTGATTGTCATTCTATTTCCTTAGACACTTGGGTATTGGATACTGGGTGTAGCTCACATATATGTAATGACATACAGGGGCTAAGGAATAGAAGAAGACTTGTCAGAGGGGAGTCAAATTTGCGAGTTGGCAATGGAGCAAAGGTTGCTGCTGTCGCCATCGGAACTTATTTGCTGAAGCTCCCTAGTGGACTAGTCTTGGAACTGGACAATTGCTATTATGTTCCTTCTCTAATAAAGAACATTGTTTCTATTTCCTGCTTAAATAGAAATGGTTTCCATTTGACGTTTAGTAACAATTGTTGTTATATAACTTTGAATGGCGTACTTTATGGGCTGGAACTTTGAGTAATGGAATTTATCGTTGGACGTATCCAGTGACATTTTCAATATCGAAGCGAGCAACACGCGTGCTCGAAAGGATAATCACATAGACTCCTATATGTGGCATTGTCGTCTTGGCCATATAAGCAAGAAACGCATGTCCGAATTACACCGATGTGGAATTCTGGAATCGTTTGAATTTGATTCATACGATACATGCGAATCATGCTTAAAAGGCAAGATGACTAAGTTACCTTTTACTGGAAAAGGTGAACGAGTGGGAGAGTTACTAGGTTTAGTACATACTGATGTATGTGGACCTATGTCAACTCAAGCATTAGGAGGCTATAGCTACTTCATTACCTTCACCGAGGATCACTCACGGTTTGGGTATGTGTTCTTGATGAAACACAAGTCTGAAGCCTTTGAAAGGTTCAAAGAATTTAGAAATGAAGTAGAGAAACAACATGACAAGAGTATTAAAATACTTCGATCGGATCGAGGTGGTGAATACTTAAGTCAAGAGTTTCTTGATTATCTAAGAGACAATGGCATATTGTCTCAATGGACTCCGCCCTATACACCACAGCATAATGGTGTATCTGAGAGGCGTAACCGGACCTTGTTGGACATGGTCAGGTCAATGATGAATCATGCAACTCTTCCCAAGTCCTTTTGGGGTTATGCACTTCAGACAGCTGTTTACTTGTTAAACAGAATGCCTACCAAGGTAGTCTCAACTACTCCATATGAGATATGGAATGTTAAGAAACCTCATGTATCTTACTTGAAGATATGGGGTTGTCCTGCTTATGTGAAGCGGACTGTATCAGACAAACTGGATGCTAAGTCTGATAAATGTCTATTTATTGGATACCCTAAGGAAACAAGGGGTTACCAATTCTATCATCCTGTGGAACAAAAGGTGTTTGTTTCAAGGCATGCTGTGTTTCTAGAGAAAGAGTTTCTCTTGCAAGAAAACAGTGGGAGTGTCGTCGAGCTTGAGGAGGCTCGAGAGACTCAAATAGACATTAATGAGATACCTGGTGAAGCACAACAGCCGACAACTCATAGTGATGAGCAATCGGCTGGACCTATTGTAACACCACATCTTCGTAGATCTGGTAGAACACGCAATATTCCTGAGAGATATGGATTTCTCGTAAGCGAATCGAACGACGTGTTACTCATTGATGATGAGGAGCCTACCAGTTATGAAGAAGTGCTGACAAGTTCAGAAAGGGATAAGTGGCTTGGTGCCATGAAGTCGGAAATGGATTCCATGTACGAAAACCAAGTTTGGAACTTGGTTGACCCACCTGAAGGCATAAAGCCTATAGGGTGCAAGTGGGTTTTCAAGAAGAAAACCGACATGGATGGTAATGTGATTACCTATAAGGCTAGATTGGTGGCGAAAGGATATCGTCAAATACAAGGTGTTGATTATGACGAAACCTATTCGCCTGTAGCTATGCTTAAATCCATTCGGATGCTCCTGGCCATAGCGGCTCATTATGATTATGAGATATGGCAGATGGATGTGAAAACAGCTTTCCTTAATGGAAACTTGCTCGAGGACGTGTATATGATACAGCCTGAGGGTTTCATATCGGTTGATAAAACCAAGGTATGAAAGTTGCGACGATCCATTATGGATTGAAGCAAGCATCCAGGAGCTGGAATATCCGTTTTGATGAGATGATCAAAAAGTTTGATTTCTCACAAAATCCAGACGAACCTTGTGTGTAAAAGAAGGTTAGTGGGAGTGCAGTCGTGTTCCTAGTATTGTATGTCGATGACATATTACTTATAGGAAACGATGTGTCAATCTTACAGTCAGTTAAGGTTTGGTTATCCAAGACATTCTCCATGAAAGACCTGGGAGAAGCAACCTACATCCTTGGGATTAAGATCTATAGAGATAGATCAAAACGGTTGCTTGGTCTTTCGCAGTCTACATATATAGACCGAGTGCTAAAGAGGTTTAGCATGTCGGAATCCAAGAAAGGTTATCTGCCCATCAGGCATGGGGTACACCTTTCGAAGTCTATGTGTCCGTAGAGCGAAGGATTTGCATGAGTAAGATTCCTATGCATCCGCAATAGGATCTATCATGTATGCTATGTTATGTACGAGGCCCGATGTATCGTATGCTCACGAGTGTCACGGCGGATACGATCGATCGAGGAATGGATCATTAGGCGGGATTAAGGCGATCCTTAAGTACTTGAGAAGAACTAAGGATGTGTTCCTAATATATGGAGAAGGGACATGGTGATACGCGGGTATCACGGATGCGGCTTCGGAGACAAGGATGATTCGGTCTCGATGCGGATCGTGTTCACCTTGAATGAAGCGCGATGAGTTGGAAAAGTTCCAAACAAGAGGCATGCGGATTCTACCCGAGGAAGAATATATTGCGGCCGGGCGAAGAGCGGTTTGGATCAAAGTTCGTTCATGAACTTGGTGTGATTCGGCCATTGTTAAAGCAATCTGCGATCTATTGCGACAACAATGGAGCAATTACCTGACGAAAGAGCCAAGGTCTCATCAACGATCCAAACATGTGCTTAGCTATCATCTTATCGGAGAGATCATCGTAGGAGCGAAATACAAATCGAGAAAATTCCCCTTTGAAAGGAACTTAGCGGATCCTTTGACTAAAGCATTACCTCAAAGTAAGTTTGAGGGTCATGTTGGTGCTTATGGTATTGGATACCGTAGCGATTGACATTAGGCCAAGTGGGAGTCTGTTAGTAATATATATGAGAGATGTCCTAAGGCAATCGCCTTATGTATGAACCATTTATATGATAAATGAAGATTCACTATTTGAGTATACATGTTTTATGTATTTGATTGGATCTTAAACTCATTTCTTGAATGTCACGATACGATTCACAGCATGAGAGAATTTGTGATTGGATCACAACTAGTGAGTATCTCTACATGTGTAATTGTGATGTATCGGAATTATCCCTAGTCGATGAATTGATGAATTTGGACACCATCAATTCTGTCGAGACTAGCACGAGGTATACTCCTTGGTGTATCCAAGCAGCTGATTCTCACTGGCTGGAGACATAGTGATGTCCGGAGTTAATCGTAGATGCTAGTTATGGTAACTAGTTCATTGGAGTGACCAGCCGTAAGACTTCATATGGTTCTCTGCATATATAGATATGTCAATGAAGTTCTTACTGTGGCTTAAGTGCGATGTTCCTTTGACTTGCGATATTCAAGTCATCTTGATCATGGAGACTTATGCTTTGACATCTTAAGCAAACATCTCTAAGGAGATGTGGACCCGGGATGATTGGGTATAAGTCGAAGTGATCGAAGGTGTTTGAATAGCCTATAAAGGATTCACCACTCCTTGCGAGGAGATGTATACCCATGGCCTCTCGTCAGATTGTTACTAAAGTCTTTGGCCAAAGCATTACATGTTTAGAGTAAGGTACTCTTCGATACATGTGGAGTAACTAGAATCCGTAGGACGAGGAAATGATACTTGGGCTAGGTGTGACGTAGTCAGCCTAGTGAGGACTGACACAATAGACCATGTCCTGAACCAAGTGGGTATAAGATGAGTGAAGGGAATGGGGCACGAATCATTCGAGCTCTTGAAGGGTTTGAAATAGTTACGGATCAGCGGGTTGATCTTTTAGGTTAATTGGGGATCATGATGTACTACTAGGTGCCACTCATGATCGTTCTATAATTAATGGTTAATTATAGACGACCAACATAAACCGAGAACCTATTTGGTCACACGCACAACGAGTGTAATCCAAAGGATTTAAAACGAGCTTGAGAATGGGATTCTCAGACCGAGAGAAACTATGTTTGGTTGGACCAAACATAAAGCGAGCATGAAATTGTTTCAGTCGCAGAGGAAGCATGGATGGGCCGTGTCTTATGAAGACATAATGGATGGACCAAAAAGGTTTGGTTCTAATCCAATGGATGAGAATAAACCAAAGGGTTTGGTTTATATTAAACGAATGAACCAAAGGTTGGTTCGGTTCGTTTTAACTTAAAATAAACCATCATGGTTTGGTTTATTTTAACTTATCTTAATGGAGCGGGTTAACGGGCTTTATGGATATGATCCATTAACAATTAAGAGAATTAGTTCTCTATAAAATAGGGCTTAAACCCTAATCCAAAACCCTAATCTATTTTGGCCGCCCAACCTAGTTGCCGCCCACCCCTTGTTGGTGATTTCGGCGCCCAACTACAAGCTGCCACCGCCCAGCTTTGTGCCGCCATCCAAGACCCTTGCCGGCGTCCAAGCTCCACCCGGTGAACCTCCGGCGACCCTCCGGTGATCTCCTATAGGTTCGGCATCAAGGTGGGTTTTTCCTCTCCTTGTTTTGGCCGGCGCCTACTCCTCCACCAAGCTGTCCAGTTTTCTGGACAGCTTCTCCTCTCGTCGGAGCGTCGTTTGGACGACGGTTAGTGCTCCGACCGCGGCTAACTTACCGGGGATTTGATCTCCGGTAATCCTCTGAGGTGGAGGACGAAGGATTCGTCAAACGGTTGACGAATACCTCTCCGGAGAAGCGAGTTTTGAGAACTCGTTTTAGGATCCGAATTTGGATTCAGATCGTGATCATCTCTCGATCACGTCGTCTTCAACACGAGGCTAGTAACCCGTACGAAGACGAAGCTCGTGACTTAGCGAAGTCATCCCGAGGAGCTCGGCGTGGATACGGATAGAGACGATTCTTACGAGGATCGTTCCGATTGATGCCGTTCCCGCTACACGTCATACGAAAGGTATAACGTAGTTTAATTTCCTTTTATTGCAAATTTTAATTTACGGTTATGTCTACACTTGTTGTAATAGCATGCGTGTGTTGTGTGTGTTGTAATAAATATAGATTTATTAATTTTAATTGCTTCCGCTGTGCTCATGTTTACGAAACATGATCGAACACACACACGCCGCGGTGCCGGAAACCCAACAAGATGGAGTGAAGAGGAGAAAGGGAATTTGTTGGGCGCCGGCCACGGTGGAGGGAATAGAAGAAGGAGCCGGCCACACCCTAGGAAGAGGAAGAGCTCCTCTCCTATAGTTGCCGCCCAACTTCCTTGCAATCCCTAGCCGTCCAACCATAGGAACCAAACCCTAATTAGGGTTTCCTCCATAGGCTTTCTTGCCGCCCAACCATGGTGGAGAGAAGAGATCTAGGAGCTAGCCACCTTCAAGGAAGAAGAAGAGATCTTCCACAAGTTGCCGCCCACCCTTCTTTCCTAACCTTGGCCGCCCAACCAAAGGAGCCAAACCCTAATTAGGGTTTCCTCCTTAGGCTTTCTTGCCGCCCAACCATGGTGGAGAGAAGAGATCTAGGAGCAAGCCACCTTCAAGGAAGAAGAAGAGATCTTCCACAAGTTGCCGCCCACCCTTCTTTCCTAACCTTGGCTGCCCAACAAAAGGAGCCAAACCCTAATTAGGGTTTCCTCCTTAGGCTTTCTTGCCGCCCAAGCAAGGCTAGGCAAAACCCTAATCTCCTTAGCATCCATCATCCAACCAAAAAACTTAGTTGTCGCCCAACCCAATCTCCCATATATATAGAGTTAGGTTTAGGCCTTGGTTTAATCTCCACCGTCGGTTCTAGGGTTTTAATCTCAACTGTCGAATCTAGAGATTTAATCTCAACCGTCGGTTCTAGAGTTTTAATCCCAACCGTCGGATCTAGAGATTTAATCTCCACCGTCGGTTCTAGGGATTTAATCCCAACCGTCGGATCTAGAGATATAATCTCAACCGTCGGTTCTAGGGTTTTAATCCCAACCGTCGGATCTAGAGATTTAATCTCCACCGTCGGTTCTAGGGATTTAATCCCAACCGTCGGATCTAGAGATTTAATCTCCACCGTCGGTTCTAGGGATTTAATCTCAACCGTCGGAGCTAGAGATTTAATCTCCACCGTCGGTTCTAGGGATTTAATCCCAACCGTCGGATCTAGAGATTTGTTTTCCATCATTTGATCTAGACTTCATGAGGTTTATATTAGGCTACGATAGGGACCATGAGGAGGAGTTGGATCTTGGCCACTCGATGGATCGGAACCACACAAACTTGATCCATCAATGATGTTTCATTCATTGAACTACCTCACCAACCCCCATAAATTAATATGGGCTCCATATATTATTTGTACATCCATCTCCCCGTGTTTAAGATATTGAATGTCCATCAATTAATTGATTTACTGACCATCAATTAATTAACATCTAATCTCCTCGAGTAGTACCACTCAACCTTATCATCATGTTGACTAAGTCAACCTGCAGGGTTTACATGATGAACCTTATGAGCTCCTCAAGGGGACATCATCAACCTAATATATAGGACACAGTTTCCTCCTATAATCAACGGCACACCATGTAAATAATATCATTTCCCAACTTACCTGGCATATTGATTTAATCCATAGAAATCTCACCCTCTGGTAAATCAAAGAAATAAATATTAAGTACATGTGCCCGTTATTATATCGGGATTAAGAGCATGTACAACATAATATCCGAGGTTCGATTCAATTATGTAGTCAGCAATAAATTGAATCACCTCTGTATCGGTCCTGCTCAATACACCTAAGTGTACTAGTGTAACTCAATGTTCAAGACAAAACAATACCAAGCTACACTACAACCATGCCAATGGTTTGTCCAAAACCATCTTGGTTGTGAGCCTCTACTTATATTCTACAAGGGACTGATAACATGATCTTCTGTGCCACACCCAAGCACCATGTTATCTACAATGTAAAATATTAGACAATTTTGCATAATCATAAAAATATGCAAACAATGATCATGTGATTCTTATTTCAAAATAAAGATGTTCATACAAAAGGGTTAGGCTTTCAGTATACATCCCAACAATGTTTTGATGTTAGATGAAGATGACATGTTCTATGCTATGCTCTAGATGAGTTCATGCTATGTTTTGATGTTAGATGAAGATAACATGGTCTATGCTATGCTCTAGATGAGTTCATGCTATGTTTTGATGTTAGATGAAGATAACATGTTTTTAGCTAAACTAAATTTAAGTGGTTGAACTTTAAAGTTCCTTGAAACATTCGGCCAAGACCCATTTAGGCCCCTAATGGTCTATCATGCTAGGACCTATAAGTTGCCATGCTATGTTTTGATTGTAGATGAAGATAACATGTTGTTAGCTAACCTAAATTTAAGTGGTTGATCCTTAAAGTTCCTTAAAACATTCGGCCAAGACCCATTTAGGTCTATCATGCTATTATCTATAAGTTGTAATGCTATGTTTTGAATGTAGATGAAGGTAACATGTGGATAGCTAAGCTAGACCTAAGAAATGGATCTTAGGATTCCTTGAAGCTCTTGACCAAGACTCATTTAAACTCCTAAGTGCCTTCCATGCCATGATTTATATGTGATAGAATTAATATGTGGTTAGTTAGATTGTGTACAAGTTGTTTAGGGTTTAAAATTTTGGTAGAACTCCATGAAGTTTAGATCACACCATGTCATGCTTGTTCATGATGTTTATGCCATACCCTATATGTGTGTGATGTTAGTATGATGTTAAGTAGACCTTACACAAGTTGGTTATCATGTAAACTCCTAAGAACCCTCCCTTAGGGTTTCGGCCAGCCCATGTACATGCCCTCTACTAAGCCCTCCATGCCATGCTACATGTAGAAAAAGATGCAAATATGATGTTAGTTAGATTTTATGATAGCATGATTGATTGATGTCACTACCTTATGTCCATGTTAATTGTATGAATGTATGATTAGGTTATGCTCATTTCCATGTTAATTGTATGAATGTATGATTATATTATGCTCATTGCCATGTTTATTGTATGAGTATATGATATGTCATAAAGAAGGAACATGATATGATATGAAAAGAAATATGATATGTTATGAAGAAGGAAACATGATATGTTATAAAGAAGGAACATGCTATGTTATGAAAAGAAATATGATATGTTATGAAGAAGGAACACGATATGCTATGAAGAAGAAACATGATATGCCATGATAAGGAACATGATATCTTTATGAAAAGAAATATGATATGTTATGATAATGAACATGATATGCTATTTTACTTTCTGCATGGCTTGTACCAGGACCCTAATAAGGTACAAGGGATGAGCTCCTATGTGCCCCTGGGTCGACAGTCATAGTACGAACTCATTATGGGATGGGCTCCCAGATGCCCTAGGCCGACGGTCATAAGTACGGGCTTAGGATGGGCTTCTATGTTATGTTGCCCCTAGGCCGACGGACATAGTACGGGCCTAGTACTCTAGTGGGTTCGAGATTAGCTACCTCCGGTCTATTAGGGATGCGCGCTATGATGATGATGTATGTGGTACAATGCCGAGCCCAAATATGTTGAGATTATGTTTAAGTACCTATAATATATATGTTTTCAAAGAGCATCTTGCATATACCTTTATTTCATGTCTAGATTATTATGAGGTTTTTATGGTTGTTATGCTTATATGTTTCTGAATGCTCATGTCATTTCTCTTATATGAATGTTTATGAATGCTATGCTTATGTTCTGGTATGTTTAGATTCATGTTATACTTGCTTATGTTCTTGAATGCTTATATGAATGCTATGATTATGTTCTGGTATGTTTATATGCATGTTATGCTTCCTTATGTTCTTGAATGTTTATATGAATGCTATGCTTATGTTCTGGTATGTTTATATGCATGTTATGCTTGCTTATGTTCTTGAATGTTTATATAAATTCTATGCTTATGTTCTGGTATGCTTATATGCATGTTATGCTTGCTTATGTTCTTGAATGTTTATATGAATACTTGCTTATGTTTATTTGAATGTTATGCTTATATGATCATGTCACTACTCTATGCTTAATGTTAGACGTATGATTTTTGTAAGTAGGAAAGGATCTTACTAAGTCTATGTGCTTATAGTTTTATGTTCCCTTGTACTGCAAATAAGGGTAAAGAATGGCTAAACTAAAGGGAGCAGCAGGAGGGGCAAAGTGTGTGTGGTAGTGGCTTGGTGGAGGAGATCTGTGTATGCTTTCTGTACTTATGCACGTTTCATTAAGTTGAATGTCATGAACTGAAACTAAGTATTTATGAAATGATAATGTATGCTTATGTTTAAAAGAAATAAAAAAAAGAAGTTTAAAGTCTTCCACTGTAAGAAGTATATGTAGTCTTCCGCTGTAATGCATGTATGTATGATCGTGTCGCGCCGCCCTCCGAACCCCTAGAAAGTGTCGATGTGATATGTATGGCGATGAAGATGATAGTGAGAGAGGGACACTCCTTGTGCTTTGTAAGGAAAAACCTATCATCCCTTATGCTCGTCGACCCCGATCGTACCACCATCACCACACACGCCAATTGGCGCTTAGACCTGATAGTGGAGTCCCAGCCATATGAGGGACCATCCACTTCGGCACCATCTCTCCCCCTGTACATCACTCTCCCTCTAGTCCACACATGCATAGGAGCCCACCAAGTCCACGTCGACATGAGCCTGCACCAGCACCACCACCTTTTTCTACTTTTGAGAATGATGCAGGTACATCTGCCTATGATTTTTGGAGTTTCGATCGCGCTTCGACGACATATATGCCGAGCAAAAGGCGTAGAGGCAGCGATGGGAGAAGCAGGGTGCCTACACATAGGTAGAGTTTCAGGGCTTCCGAGAGCAATTCCAGCAGGCCAAAGAGTTCTACGATGATAACCGTATCTACTTCTAGGAAAAGGCCACTTACCGCCAGGAGATGCGATAGTACATGCATACGCATCAGGCACAATGGGCCCGGGAGGAGGAGCACTGAGCAGCCGCTGCATCCACTAGCTCTTAGATCGACCACATGTACATGTGGCATCAGCGACTCAACACCAGATTGTCCCAGGATATCGAGATGCCGAGGCTACCAGACTTTCCACCTTGTCCACCATATTAGAGGTATGTTTCATTTAAGTCTGGGGGGACCCCAAGTTGTTATTTATTTTGTTTCTAGCAGTAATTTCTTTCCTAAAACATGAATTTTAGTTTTAGTTAACATTCATTTATTCATGTATAATGTGTTTAGTTTCTTTATGCACTTAGTTTTTGCTATCTTTAAGCTGTTTCAGTAGTATTTTTAAAGTTACTTTCATGAATTGTTTCCATAGGTAGCTTAACTTCATTTATATCGTGGTATTTTATTATATTTTCTCTAATGAATGTTCTAGACTTACACTGATTAGCTTTTATTTTTACACCTACATATGTCGAACATTCTGAAAGGGAGAATCTAGTATGTACCTAATTCTGATTCATCTAAGTAGTTTAGTACTTTGGAATCCATAGGTGACTCTAGATTTAGCATTTTAGTTACTGGAGATGCTCGGATCGTAGAAGCCCATTCAGAAAAATCAAAATCCCAAGAAAAAAAATGGAATAAGAAAAAAAAAGATTATGAGGGATAAAAAAATAGTTGTCGTGGGTGGAAATAGTTAGGTGCCCCTTTGAGACGGAGTTAGATTATTGGGGAAACACCTACCAATTTCTCTTAATACCGAGCATGCCTTTGAGACTTTGTGCTAGATCTAGAGAACGCCCCTTGCTTTGGGAAGATAAGTGCCTAAGAGTCGTAGACCTTAGGAAAGTTATAGGATGACAACTTAGCTTACCATGGAATGAGTATCCCCTAAGAAGATTCGCTTAGCACGTGCACGAGAAGCTAACTTAGTGAATTTTTAGAACTTATCTATTTTGCTTTGATTGAAAATACCACTTGATAAATCTAGTTAACATGCTAAGCACAAAACAATTGCTTTTTAAAATTTCATGGCACTGAGATTTGCTTGAGGACAAGCAAAGATTTAAGTCTAGGAGGATTGATGTGAGCAAAATATATAGGGTTTTATGAGTAGTTTTCGCTCACATCCCATTGCATCTTATACTAGTTTCATGCATATTGTACTTTATTTTGCATGCATTTCCTATTTTCTGGTTCGGCGATCTGCTCTTTGTACTTTTGTGTACAGGATAGCATTTCATGGGGAAAACGTCACACTTTTGGAGCGAAAGAAGGGCTTTTGGCAGCTGGACACAGAAAGGGACACAGTAGGGCGTGTGGCTACACACGACTGTGTCAGAGCCTCTAGATCAGCCACCATAGTGCCACACATGGCCTGGCCATGTAGAAACACTTGACTGTG
Source organism: Wurfbainia villosa (assembly GCA_025175895.1). Lineage (NCBI taxonomy): Eukaryota > Viridiplantae > Streptophyta > Magnoliopsida > Zingiberales > Zingiberaceae > Wurfbainia > Wurfbainia villosa. The sequence goes on along the minus strand of CM045989.1, from coordinate 85,242,154 downwards.
TGGTGCTCAGAGATTTTGATGTGATTCAGTTATTTTCTAGGTTTCGGGGAGATCTAGCCTGATGTCTATATAAAGGAAGCTACGCCCAAACCCTAGGGGGGAGGCACGACGGCCATGACGACCCTCCAACGCCCTAAAAACCTTCGGGAACTCGCAACGGGGAGGAAGAAAGCCACTCGAGGATCATGTTCTGCACCTTAACGCCAGGGAGAAGAGCCACATTGCATTGTAACTTTCTTTTCATGCATAATTTCCATTGTATATCTGAACATGATCATGCTTTGTGTTTCTTCTCTTATATTCATGGAGTAGGTTTTCTGATTCTAGGATTAGGGAGTAGTTTGTGTGTGTAGAACATGTTATTCCAAATATATTTCTGATTCTTGAGTTTATATTTGCAATTGGTATTGGTTTAGATTGATAGTTACATGTTTTGGTTTTCTCTCTACTGTGCGTAGCCGATAAAAGGGGTGACAACTCTCGTATCTAAGATTTAGGAGAATTAAGGAGGAGCCTAGGGGTTGCCTCATCTCCGGTAATCGTTGATAGAAAGATGTGATAGAGTCGGAAATGAGATACGTTCCATCTCACCGAAGGGATTGATTCGACGTCCTCGTACCGCCTACCCCGTCCTAACGCCATGGGTTGACCTAGTATGGCAAAGGTAGCTTTTGATAGATGCGAAAGCTCATCGGGAGAGTGTATAATGTCCCTTCCACAAGGCCATAGTTAGACGTCTAGATAATACCCAATTGGTAGCGTGTTCCGCGACGCACAAGCGAAACCAAAATCCTAGAATTCTCTCAAAGGACTCATAGCAACCCTTCTCTTCCTCTGTGTGATACCGTACCAGAGTTAGGACCGTCGATAAACCATCTTAATCGCAACCTTTAGAACTGAACTCCGAATAATAACTTCCACTGAATAGATTGGTACTCGAATCTCAGCCCCTGTGGGATCGATAATCTATTTATTACTTGATGACATCCGTGCACTTGTGGGCATTTAGCGTGAGCACACGCTTCGAGTCCTCAACGATCTCTGTCGTGAGATTTGAGGTCGCGTTCGCATGCATCAAAGAGTGAGAAATTTCTGGGATATATTGTGACAGAAAATGGACTGCAAGCCATCCCAGAGAATGTGCAAGCGTTATGTAATATGAAATCGCCCACTAATCTGCAGGAGACTCAAAAATTGGTGGGAAGGATAATTTCTTTGTCTCGCTTTATAGCTAGATCAGCGGATAAGGGACTACCTTTCTTTTAGATTCTGTGCAAGGCTACTCGATTTCAGTGGGACAGCTAGTGTGAGCAAGCCTTCTAGGAACTAAAGATGTATCGAGCCGAACTTTCTCTGCTGGTCAAACCAGTGACAGGAGAACCACTGTGGATGTATTTAGCCATCTCGGAAGGAGCTATCAGTTTGGTGTTATTAAAGTAGGAAGGTTCTCTATAGCAACTCATATACTACACCAGTCATATCTTGAAGGAAATAGAGTCGCGGTATACCGAGCTAGAAAAGCTAGCATAATTCCTAGTCCTGACGGCTCATAAATTGAGGCCTTATTTTCTAGCTCACCTAGTAAATGTGTTAACCAAAAGTGAGCTAGGTAGAGTGGTTATTAACCTAACACTTCAGGAAGGTTAGCCAAGTGGGTGGTAAAACTAAGTGAATATGCCATTCAGTACCATCCCAGAATTACTATCAAGGCTCAGTCATTGGCTGATTTCTTAGCAGAGGTGCCATTTAGCTCGGAGGATGAAGTGAGCAAAACATATAGGATTTTATGAGTAGTTTTCACTCACATCTCGTGGCATTTTATATTTGATTCGTGAATATTTCACTTTATTTTGCATGCATTTCCTATTTTCTGGTTGGGAGATCTGCGCTTTGTACTCTTGAGTGCAGGACAACATTCTACGGGGGAAATAGTGCACTTTTGGAGTGAAAAGAAGGCATTTGGTAGTTAGAATAGAAGGACACATGCCCTAGCCTTGTGAATCCACGACCACGCGCGATTGCCACACGGCTGCACAGCACCTTGTGTGAATCCACATAGTCGTGTAGCTGGAGTGATTTTAATAGCTGGTCTGTTATTTTTCAATTTCGAGGAGATCCGGCCTGATGTCTATATAAAGGAAGCTATGCCCAAACCCTAAGGCAGAGGCTCGACAGCCGAGACAACACTTCGATGCCCTAAAAAGCTTCGAAAACTCGCAACGGGGAAAAAGGAAGCCGCTCGAGGATCAAATTCTGTGCTCCAACGCCGGAGAGAAGAACCAAAGAGCACTTAATTTTTTTTCTATACATCTTCTACATTGTAATGATGAATTCAATCATTCCTTGTGTTTCTTCTCTTTTGTTTATGGAGTAGATACTTAGATTCTAGGATTAGGGAGTAGTTTGTGTGCGTAGAACATGTTATTTCAAATATACTTCTTTTCGTGATTTCATATTTGCAATTGGTGATTGTTTAGATCGATAACTGTTAGTTTTGGTCTTCTATTTACTGTGTGTAGCCGATATGAGGGGTGACAACCCTCATATCAAAGATTTAAGAGAATTAAAAAGGAACCTAGGGGTTGGCCTCATCTCCGATAACCATGGATGGAAGGGTGTGATAGAGTCAGAAACGAGACACGTTCCTACTTGTCACAGGGATTGATTCAGCATCCTCGTACCCTCTATCTCATCCTAAAGCCAGGGGTCGACCTGGTATGGAAAAGGTAGTTCCTGATACATGCGAAGGCTTATCGGGGAAGTGTACGATGTCTCTTCCACAAGTCCATAGTTAGACGTCAAGATAATACCCAATTGATAGTGTGTTTTTTTTGAAGGACTGGAAACACACGACCGTTTGGCAGCAAGTTATTTTGACGTGACTAGTGTTTTTTTTAGATTTTACGGAAAGCCAGCATCATGTCTATATAAAGAAAGCGATGCCCAACCCCTAGGGAGAGGCCCGATGATCAGGACGATACATCGGTGCCTTAAAATTCATCGAAAACTCATAACAGGGAGGAGGGAAGTCACTCGAGTATCAAGTTCTGCACTAAAATGCCAGAGAGAAGAGCTACATTGCATTGTAATACACGTTCCTTGTGTAATTTACATTATTTCTATGAATTCCATTATGCTTTATGTTTCTCTTCTCATATTCATGGAGTAGATTCTCTAATTTTAGGATTAGAGAGTAGTTTGTGTGCGTAGAACATGCTATTTCAAATATATTTCTATTCTTGAATTCATATTTGCAATTGATGTTTGTTTAGATCGATAGTTATTCGTTTTGGCTTTCTATCTACTATTTGTAGCTGATACGAGTGGTGACAACCCTCGTATCAAAGATTTAAGAGAACTAAGGAGGTGCCTAGGGGTTGACCTCTCTCCGATAACCGCGGATAGAAGGATGTGATAGAGTCGGAAATAAGACACATTCCTATTCATCACATGGATTGATTTGACCTCCTCGTACCACCTACCCCATCCTAAAGCCAGGGGTCAACCTGGTATGGCAGAGGTAGTTCTTGATAGATGTGAAAACTCATCAGGGAAGTGTATGATGTCCCTTCCACAAAACCATAGTTAGAAATCTAGACGACATTCTATTGATAGTGTGTTCTACGACAAACAGGCGAAACCGAAGTCCTATATTCCCATTCAAAGACTCGTAGCAAACCTTCTCTTCCTCCGTGCGACACCGTACGTGAGTTAATTCCACCGTCAAACTCTCATTCATGAACCCTAGGATTCCCAATCCGAATAACAACATGTCCACTGAACAATCGGTACTTGAATCTCAGTACCTGTGAGATCGATAATCTTTTTATTACTTGATGACATCCGTACACTTGTGGGCGTTGAGCATGAGCGTGCGCTTCGAGTCCTTGATGGTTCCCATCACGAGATTTGAGGTAGCATTCGTGTGCATCAGTAGTCCACATCAGAGACCAAAGACACCGCTTTTGGATGGTATCAATCGTGTGTGCATCTTGATTGTACTTGGCACAATGTTCTCTATGTTCGTGAAGTGCTTGGCAGACCTGACAGTATCGCTATGATATTTGAATTATAGCATCAGCCAGGGTGGACACATCGTCAGATTGCGAAGTTTGGTCTTACTGTATGACTCTTTACATGTCCATCATATCCTGACGCATGGAAGCTGAAATCCCCTCCACTGCCTCGGTGTAGGCCTTCGTGCGGGCGATCTCACTCCTTAACTACTGAAGTGAGGTTTTTTGCCTGCATATTTACGCGTGAGCGTTTGCCCTAGCTGATATTAAAGTGGAATTTTCGTATACCTCATTGCTCAGTCGAGTTCGGAGGGTGGATATCGTTATTGTGTCCTTATGTTGCTAGTCCTGAAGGGTGGTTATAGTTTTTGCATCCTCCTGCCTATGCTATTGGATTTTAGCTATTTGGCTCTGATAGATAGTCAATTCTTGTGACAAGAAATTTTCCCGATCCCTAGAAGTAGTGGTATTGTCATCTTTTTGCTTGGCGCCTTGAAGGGTGGATATGGTTTCGGCATCCTTTTGTCGTTGGTTTTGAAGGGCCGCTATGGCCTCAGCATCCTCCTGTCTTTGATAGTGGGCTTCAGCCAGTTGATTTTGGCAATGGGTCGATTCTTGCAGTAAGAAGTTCTCTATATCTCTGGAGGCAGTATGATCCTCTGTTTGATATTGAGTTTGTTGTTGTAGTTTGGTTTGGTATTGGGAGAAAGAGCGGTCCAACTCTTGATAATTCACCATTGTCTGAAAACAAAGGATGAAGAGGGAGGTCATTGCTGAGAATATATACAAAAGTAGTCGAGAAAGCTTACCAGCTCGAAGGTATGGCGCAGGCTCTCCATTCTCGGAATGAGTTCCTCTAAATTGAGGATTCGAGCATTCTTGTCAGAGGAGGAAGATGGAGTGGAGGCAACTAAAGGAGTGGACTCACTCATGATGGGCAAGAAGGGGGGCATCCCAGAGGATTGTGCTAGTGACCCCAGAGGAGGAGGGGGGATACCTTGAGAGAGAGAGGGGATTCTTGAGGAGAAGGGAGATGTAGAAGTGGCAGCAAAGAGAGCCATTGCCAGAAGGCTCATGGAAGCAGGAGAGGAAAAGAGGGAGGTTGATGGTGGTTACAGAATATCAGAAACCACCTGATGGATGATGGAGGAAGGGGAACCCTCGGGAGAAGGAAAGGAAGAGAAAATAGGGGGGGTTAAATGTGTCCGACGATGTATACATGGGAAGGGGAGGTGAAGTTGAAGGGAGACCGGTGGCCGGAGGCAGCACCGTTATTAGCAGTTCTTCGGTAGTAGGAGGAAGGGTGCCAGAATCAAGTACTAAACCAGGCCGGGGAGAAAGGCCTTCCGACCTAGGGGTTGGTGGAGAAGATGATGGGAACATGGTCGGAGTTTTTAAAGGTGAAGATGGAGGAGATTTAGCAGAAACTGATTTGGACTCTGAAGGAAGCATGGAGGAGAAAGAAAAATCGAGAGAAGTAATCTCTTCTCCTTGTAGCTGTCGGCGTGAAGCTCCCCTTAATTCGATTTGGGTTTGTAAAAAAGGAGGAGGTGGCCTAGGACCGCCCAAAATCAAAGACGGAGGGCAAGAAGGCTAGGGTTTGGTGATAATGTCGGAGAGGAAAGCAGAGAAGGTAGTCGTGATGGTGAGGTCACAATGGATGAAGGTAAAATGACAGGGGAGGAGGTTACCGATGAACAAGGAGGAGATGTAGATGTTGGAGCGATGACGAGGGATATGGCGGGAGCCGGAACAAGGGGCGGTGATGTGGTGGTAGCAGATGGCTGATTGTTGTTCCTTCCCAGTTCACAACTATATTCCGTCATCAGTTGTTGAAAAAGAGATTTCATCTTTGCTTCAAAAGAAAAGAAAACGAGGAAGTTGTTCAAAGGGAGCAGGATAGTTTCTAACAAGTGGAGGAATGAGGAGAGGTGATGGAAGTGAAAGGAGCAGAAAGTGAAGAAGAGGGGAGATGAAGAGTCCTATATAAAGGGTAGGGGTACGCTTATGATACAAATTGGGCTTCAAAAGCAGGGAGGTGGGCCCCCATAAAGAGATCCAAATATGAGATAGTAGGGGATTTAAAGCATGATTTTTCTTCTTCATGGCCCGGTATAAGCCAGAGTCATCGTCCCCGTGCGACGGCGGAACGGAAAAGTAGGGTTTAAGGTAGCAACACCTGTGAAGAGTGACGGAGTAAAAAATTCACTCCGACCTGATTGGGCAAAGCCTTGGATCGGGTCGTCACATTTTCATGGCCTGGTATCAACTAGAGTCGTCATCCCTGTGCAGTTGTGAAACGGACGAGTAGGGTTTAAGGTAACTATACCTATGAAGAGCGATGGAGTAAAAAATTCACTCCAACCTGATTGGGCAAAGCCCTGGATCAGGTCATCACATTTTCATGGCCCGATATCAGCTGGAGCCGTCATCCCCGTGAAGTTGTGGAACGATGGAATAGGGTTTAAGGTAACTACACCTGTAAAGAGCGACGAAGTAAAATATTCATTCCGACCTGATTGGGAAAAGCTTTGGATCGGGTTGTCACACTTTCATGGCTCAGTATCAGCCGGAGCCGTCATCCCCATGTGGTTGCGGAACGATGGAGTAGGGTTTAAGGTAGCAACACCTGTGAAGAACAATGGAGTAAAAAATGCATTCCGATTTGATGGGGCCAAACACTAGATCAGATCACCACACTTGTTATGACTCGGTATTAGCCGAAGCCATTATCCCTGTACGGTGGTGGAACGGAGGAGTTGGGGTTCAAAGCTAAGGCAGTAATAAAAATGGCGGAGTAAAAAAATTATTCTGACCTGACTAGGCGAATCCCTGAGTCATGTTATCACAATTCTTTCTACTTGTCTCTAAGTCAAGCAGTTATCCCCGTATGGTGGCATAACTGAGGAGTTGGGTTTAAGGTATATACATTGAAGAACAAACGACAGAGTAAAAAATTATTCCGATTTGACTAGGCGAAGCCCTAAGTCAGGTCATCACAATTCTTTCTACTTGTCTCCAATTCAAGAAATTATCCTCGTGTGGTGGCGGAACGGAGGAGTTGGGTTCATGTTAGACTCACTGAAAAACAAATGATGGAGTAAAAATTTATTCCGACCTGACCAGGTGAAGCCCTAAATCAGGTCATCACAATTCTTTCTACTTGTCTCCAAGTCAAGCAATTATCCCTGTATGGTGGCGGAACGGAGGAGTTGGGTTCAAGGTAGATGCACTGAAGAACAAATATCAGAGTAAAAAATTATTCTGACCTGACCAGGCGAAGCCCTAAGTCAGGTCATCACAATTCATTCTTCTTGTCTCCAAGTCATGTAATTATCCCCGTATGGTGGCAGAACAGAGGAGTTGGGTTCAAGGTAGATGCATGGAAGAAGAAAAAATGATGGAGTAAAAAATTATTCCAACTTGACTAGGTGAAGCCCTAGGTCAAGTTGTCACAATTTCGTTTCAGTTACGTATTGCTCAGTGTAGACACGTTCTTACATGTCGCAGAAGTTCGTCACACAGGCTAAATGCGATGGATAAACAGTCGAATTATGAATGGGAAAATCTTGGAAAAATTCTTTAGTACCCATCGATAACAAATAGGAATGTTTAGCGGTTGATAACATCGTCGATAAATGATTAGAGGCTTGGAAGTCTCTGGGCTAGGTGTGGATCGGAAGAGTTGCGTCTTCACTCGGCTACATTATTACTATTTTCGTATGGTGGTGAATCGGAAGAGTTGGTTCTTCACTCAACTATATTATTATTATCCTCGTATGGTGGTGGATCGGAAGAGTTGATCCCTCACTCAACTATATTATTAGTATCCCCTTGTGATGGTGGATCAGAAGAATTGAGTCTTCACTCAAGTGCACTATTGTTATCCTCATGCCAGGGTAGATCGAAGGAGTTGGGTTTAAAGTAGATAAACTAAAATTTATCTGTCTGAGATCCTATGCAAGAAGAAGAGCGGCTGATTGGATGGATGAATCGAAGGAGGAATTGACATGGAGTCGGTAAGTTTTTGTTTACCACTAATGCTGGGATATTTTATCCATTTCAGAGGAATCCTCATTTAACAAGAAGAGGCATACACAGTTTCTAAAATAAAATTTTTATTAATAAAGAGAAGGATTAAAAGGTGCACTCTTTTAAAAGAAAATGACAAAGGTTCACTTTAAGGAGAGCTAAGGTGTTTCGCAGACGATTTTCTCCGGATGTGATTCTGGGGCATGTCAGCCACCAGACTTGATGTTGAAAAGTTGCCTAAGTTAGAATTGTTGAATAAATTGGTGCTTTGACAAGGCCCTTTGGTCTACAAGCAACTCTTGGCGTAGGGTGTAGTTGCGAGTGGAGGCTGCCTATAAGCGCTTCCTCAGGTCCATGACCTGTTCTTCCAGTTCTTCTATATGACGTTGCTCTTCAATCCGCCAATCAGGAGAAGGAGAGTTGTTGTCTTGCTCTGATATGCTCTCCATGGTGGAAATAGGAGAGGGGAGAAATGCATCGGAGAAAATAGAAGAACGAAGGGGTGTGTTGATTGAAGGTAATGTCGAAGGTTTTTATAGAAAGAAGGGGGGTATTAATTGCTCTTCTGGTGAAATGGAGAGAGTAAAGGTAGATAAGATGGAAAGATGTAAGGATGGCAGTGGGAGTAGTTGAATACATTATTTCTGAAAAGACTAGTCATATCCTGTGGGGAAGGTATATAGATACGAAGCATATTCAATTTAATTTAGAGGTTAGTCATTTTCTGACAACATTCCTCAATTTGGCTATGCGGGGTCAACCCTGTAGAATAGAACAATTATCATTGAAGGCGTCCTACTAAGAATATCCGGACCAAGTAAAAAACAAGTGGGAAATTTTTTTAAATATTTCTTTCTTTTTATAAATGCAGAAAGTAGTGGTTACATCAATTAAGATTTTATTTATATAGACTTAACGTTGCTGGAAGAGTCGATAGAAGACTCCTCTTCGGAGGGAGGTGTTAGAATGACTCTGTGGAAGTTACCCCGTCTCCGGGGTGAAGAATGTGGAGCTCCATTTGGGGGCAGTGGAGGAACTTCATCTGGAGGAATAGGAAGAAAGGCAACAGCTGGGGGAAGTGGGGGAAGTATGGCAGGAGCTGTGGGATCTCTCACGGTGTACTCCTAGGTTGTAGGAGGGTTTCAGATCCAGTTGTCGAAGGAGGGGAAGAGTGATCGGAAAGACCTTCTCATGCTGGGAGTTGCAGTATTGACTGGAGTTGGAGGAGGAGGAGGTCGGTATGCTGAAGTAGCCATAGAGTGAGTGGAGGAGCCGTCCAAGGAACCCGAGTCGAAGGAATTCGAGTCAGGGAAGTCGGAGCCAGAGCTTATGTCAATGTGATGCCCTACAGAAGCCATGAAGGTAGGATAAAAGTAACAAGACTCGTAGTGGTAATTTATAGAAGGGGAAGAATGTTCATATTCCTCCTCGAAAAAGAAAGGAGAAGGTGAAGGGTCAAGGGGAGTAATGGCATTGGTATGGGAAATAATAAAAGCATTAATCTCAAAGCAAGTGATTGCATCTTGATCTAGGCAAGGAGAGGTGATTGGGCCCAATAAATTGTAGTATGCCTCTACCACCCGGAAGGTGACTCTAAATCATGGGGAATAATCTCTATGTTGACCTGAGTGAATTCCCATGTGAGAGTAGGTGACAATCGACTGACACCCTAAAATATAGTTGATCTGGGGTGGTTCGGGATAGTGAAACAGAAAAGTTCTATTCATTTTAAGAGAAAATTGGCCATCAAATATGGTTCATTGATAAAGTCGTTAATACATTATAGGGAGTACAAAGATTACAATTCAAAAATGTCCGCCGGATGGTTGGCCAAGGCAGCCTCAACATCTAAATGGCTTGTATCTGCCCCCGGTGGAGGATAGTCTTTAGCCGCATTTTGAGCAAAGGACCCTTCAAAGCATAGGATGAATAGTTGTACCCCTTTGTGGGCATACTGCAACTTTAAATCTGCCTCTCGTTCCTTCCATTTGGCATGATGATCAGCTAATTGAGTGGCCAGGAGGTCATTGTCTTTGGCAGCGGCTATAGCTTACTGGCCCAAGGAGGCCATAGCTTAAAATTGCCCCTTTTGCAATTCCTGATGATGTTCGGAGAATGTTGTCAACACTCCAGAAAGGGTAGAAACTATGGAAGAGATATCTTCTAGCTTCGCTCGCTAGGATCTTAGAGAGGCCTCCAATGTTTGATTCGTTGCTTGAATTTGTAGGAGGGCAGCCAAAGATTGAGAAGTTGTAGTCTCTGCTTCTCCAAGTTGAACCTTTACTATGCTATTTTCTGGGTGAGGAGGTCGACTTGCTGAAGCAGGCTAGACTGCAAAAATAGTTGCTAACCAAGGTCAGCATTCTTCTTAAGGAGTTCTTCTTTTTCACTCCGGGCCATAGCTAGTTGTGTCATTAAGTCTTCACATTGCATAGTCAAGGTGGCCTCCTTTTATTTACTCTCAGCCAGTTGTTGAGTCAGGCTTTTCTTCTGAGAGAGGGAGGCAGTATGGCGTGCAACCATGGTGGATTGGTAGTTTACTATACACTGAGTAGTCTCGTTATAATCAGTAACTACCTGAGGAGGAAGAAAAGGTGTTATGGGAATAAAACCAGTATATATCAAAGATGAAGAGAAGAAGAATATATCTCCACCTAGTGTTTGCGCAGGTGCTCGTAGGGGCCCTACATATTAGACTGATTAAAGAGTCTCAGTTCCTCTGTAATTCAAATCATAAGAGAGGATCCTAAAGAAATAGATGGGAGGATTAGAGGAAGAATGTGCCCCCCCCCCAATCAAGGAAGGCTCTTCTATAGATATCTTAGGAGTAGAAGAGTCAACGTTAAGAATAGAAGGAGGTGGAAGAGGTAGTTCTGTAGGGGTAAGAGGAGGAGAATAGGTAGGGGAGTCAATTCTCCTACCAGGGAGAGGTGAGGATGAAGGAAGAGAGGGGGAAGGAGAAAGTTCTTCCCGAGGGGAGTGGAGAAGTATTAGAGGAATAGTCTCCTCCCTTGATGGCTCAAAGATGACAAGATTACATCATCTGTTTAGATTTAGAGGGGGAGGGGGAGGAGAAGAGTGGGAGGAAGAAGATACTGGAATGGTAGAGGAACTAGGGGCATTCTCGCTTCGGGGGTGAATCCTCTTACGGGGAGAGGAAGAAATAATAGGGGATTTGCCCCTAGCATGTTTCTTTGAGGGTTTCTTCTTAGCATCAATAATCTTTTCACCCCTAACCCTGGCATCCTGCATCAGATTGTTTGCAATGCAAGACAGTAAGAATAATGGTTAACAGTAACATAAGGTGATGTATTGTGTCAAGGTGAGAGTAGCATCTTACCTATGACACCTGGATCACTCAGGGGGAAAGGAGATAACCCATAGCGGCTCTGGAGGGGAGGCTTCAACAGGTAGTTAGAATCATAATGGCACTCCCTTAGCACCTAGTATATCTCCTGGAAAAAATATTGAGTCCTACTCTCTTGAAAGGGAGGTAGGTCGGGAAGAGTAGTTTTCCAATTTTCCAAGTGGGGTAGCAAGGTAGGAAGTTGCACAAAGAAGTATGAATCCTCCCAACCCTTGTGAGAGGATGACATATTTACCAGTAATTGACAATCTTGCAAGCTAGTAAAGTAGAAAATGCCTTCTTTCGAAGACTTCAATTGGAAAAGGCAATAAAATAGCAATGGGGACAAGGTAAGATCTAGATGTCTGTAAACTATTACTACCCCTGTTAATATATGAAAGGCGTTAGGGGATAATTGGTTGATGGGTAGTTGGTAAAAATCTAGTATATCAAAATAAACAGAGGGAACAGGCAAATGAAGGTCGTTTAGTAGTTCTTTAGAGAAAAAACAATGGTAATCAGGAGGGGGTTTATGTGGTCTGAAAGAAGCCGTGACAAAACGATATTTGATGGAAGGATCTATGTATTGAGCCTTCTTGGCGAAGAAAGGGCATTGGGCATTTAGGTGGGTGACAGTCTTTTCATACCAAGGGATCGACTTAAGGTTTGTCGAAGCCATGATCGTGAGAGAATGGACAGCTGGGACCGGAAGAAAAAGGGAATAAGAAGGGTTAGGGATGAAGAACTTACTTAGGGATAAGGAGAGACACTTGGGAAAAAAAAGGGACTCCTAGGTGTTGGGAGTTAGGGGTGAAGAAGCGTCACTGAAGAGGGAATAATAGGCATCGAAGCTAGGAAGTTAAAGGGGTCATATGGAGAATGGCTTATACAGGATATTTGACTTCTAAACATTCCTTGAAAATGAAGGAAGTGTGGTCCATGGGCCCAATAAGTCATTTTAAATAAGTATCATGAAATTAGGAAGGGAAAAACATAGGTTTAATAGGATTGACAAGGAGGAAGATGGAGTGAAGTGTTTCACTTGGTAAGTCAAACTCAATGCTTTGTTTGACTATTTTGAGAGGGTGGCTAATAATACCACAGTAACCTAATTTATGAATTGAGATAATAATGCCATGCATGAAACACTGTCTGAACCAGCTGGACTCGATCCAAGCGAGTTGATCAAGCTGATAGAGTGGAAACGTAGGATAAGGCAGATAAGTTCTAAGATCGAAGAGGGACCCGATGGATAACCCAGGGCACAAGTCTGGGGGGTGACTCGGGGAGTGAGTCGGGTGGTGACTCGGGAGAGAGGGAAAGCACAAGGGAATGGATCTTATAACTAGAGTGGGCTTAAATATCAATAAGTAGCATACACTCTGGCCCAAATGAACAAGGAGGATCCCACCGAGAGGGGGATGTTGGATCGATTTGAGCGCTAGAGAGGGGGGGGGAGTGAATAGCGCAAAACAATTTTCGTTCGTTCGATATAAAATGTGAATGATAGTAAATGTAGAGGAAAGAAAATATTACTCATTTGTTTTTACTTGGTTCACAGCCTTCGGCTGCTAGTCCAAGGCCCTAATGGTCTAGACCACATACGGAGGGCAAAGTACTAAAAACACTCCTCCTCGTTAGAGGTAGGAGTAAGAGAATACAATCGATACGAAAAAGCTCAAGGTAGAGGGACACTCCCCCTCTCCTTGCTACGATTAAAACACGATGTTTACAAATTTAAAGAAAACAATAACAAAAATACCAACGACAATTAAAGTAATGAAAGTTAGGCACTTGTCGTCGGAGATGTGGTACCACTTCGTCATCGTAAGGTCGTCGTAGAAGAGTATCATAGCAGAGGCTTTTTTGGAGAGCTTTTGATGATAGAAATGGGTTGGAGAACCCCCTACTTTTATAGCCTTGGAAACCCTGGACATTCACATCTTCAACCAATGAGAGCAAGCCTCCTATCTTTTCAAAAATGGAGATAAGCTTTGACTCTCCTCGAAGCTGATCCTTGACCAATAGTCGACTGCTACCCTTACCAGTCGACTGCTAGATGTATCAGTCGACTGATACAAGCCCTCAGTCAACAGATGGTAGAATTTCTGCCTGCAACGAAGAGTTAGCTCGAAAATACAGTTAATATAAGCAAATCAAATGGCCATATATCATCCGATCTTGACTTAGACCTTTCATGTGAGGTCTTGGTCGGATCGTCGCCTAAGAACGTCCCTATACGAAGGACACAACCTTCTATGCGCTCACTCACACGAGCTTACCTCAATATTTACATTGTAGCTTCTTCTTCCAATCTTCTACCTGATTCCTTCAGCTCCCTCCGAAGTCATCCTGGTGTCGCCCGACCACCACGGCTCCCTCCGAGTGTCGTTGACCTTCAGCTCTAGCTTTAGCACTTTTTCTACACACATGATTTAGCTCGTGAGATAACAAAATGAGCTTAACTTTGTATCGTTTCCTATAATCAAAACTCATGTTCGACTTAGGTGCCTACTGCACCAACAATCTCCATCTTTTTGATCTATGGTAAACCCATACAAAGTTAAGGAAATAATATGCATGATGAATTAAAAATTAAGTAGGAGTAATAGAGACTTTCTTTCAAGTACTCCCCCTTGAGGAAACCTCCCCCTTGACCGAGGGTGAGTCTTAAAAGAAGGTCTTAACCCTCCCCCTTGATGTTTGCTACTTAGGAAGAGTTTAAGTGATTAACAATTACTTAAATTTGGCCTTAGTATTAAAAATAAGTTTAAGTTAAGAAGATTCCTTAACTTGGCCTTTCTCCCCCTTTCTCTGAATGGTTTTGCTTATCGAGTCCGTGAGGGCGACCATCCTCTATTCTACGAGTAGCCGCGGAATAGACGATGTCCAGATCATCGATTTTCGTGTTTATTCTCGGGATCCAAGTATTATTTAGCCATTTACAAATTTATAACATGCTTATAATTTAAAAACAAAAACAAGCAAGTAACATATAAAATTAGAGAATCGATATACCTCACGATCTTCTAATGTATGTCCTTCCTCCTTTCGGACGTCGTGTGGGCGACGCTCTACCAAAAGTCGAAGCTCCTAGATCGCAAATCTTCCTTCCTTGCTCTTCCAAAGCAAGAGGAAGAATAGAAACAAGGCTCATCTCCTTCCTATAGCCAACCAACAAGCAACATAAGAAATGCTTGTCGTCGACCAACAAGGAGAAGGAGATAATGGTGGCAACCGGCCAAGACACAAAGGGAAATCCCTATATCTTGTTTCCACCACCTAAGGAGAAGGAGAAGGGGTCTTTGGATGCCACCCAAGGGCTGGGATAGGGTTGTGGGCGCCGGCCACCAAGGGATGAAGAAGAAAGAAACCTTCCTTATTTGGTGTCACCCAAGCCTCCTAAACCCTAAGCCTCCAAACCCTAATCCTAGCTCTCCTTTTGGTCGGCCATGGAAGAGGGGAAGAAGAATAGGATGAGCTCATGCCAAGGTAGAGAGGAGAAGAATAGTGGCTGGCCAACCTTAGGAAGAAGAAGGAAACCCTCATCCACTTGTGGCCGCCCACCCTTAGCTCCCAAAATCCTAGCCACCAAAACCTAATCCTAAACCAACTAGGATTTGTAGCCTCCTAAAGAAGAAAACCCTAATCCCCTTATCATTAGTTTGTCGTCCAAGCCAATAAGCCTTATTTATAGAGTTGGGTTTATGCCTTGGATTAATCTCCTCCATTGGTTCTAGGGATTTAATCTCAACCGTCGGATCTAGAGATTTAATCTCCACCTTTGGATCTAGAGTTTTGTTTCTATCCTTTGGATCTAAGCTTCATGAGGTGTTAATAGGCTACATTAGTGACCATGAGGAGGAGTTGGGTCTCGGTCACCCATGGATCAAGCCCACATAATGTCCGATCCACTAATGATGATCCAATCCACTAAATGTTCATCATTGATCTACCTCACCAACCCCCATATGATAATATGGGCTCCATATATTATTTGTACATTTTCTCTCCGTGTTTAAGATCTCGAATGTCCGTCGATTAATTAATTTACTGACCATTAATTAATCAACATCTAACTCCTTGAGTAGTACCACTCAACCTTTTCATCATGCCGAACCAAGTCCACCTGCAGGGTTTACATGATGAACCTTATGAGCTCCTCAAGGGGACATCATCATCCTAATATATAGAACACGGTTTCCTCCAATAATCTACGGCACACCATATAAATAATATCATCTCCTAACTTACCAAGCCTATCGATTTAATCTATAAATCTCACCCATTGGTAAATCAAAGAGATGACTACTAAGTATATGTGCCCGTTATTATATCGGGATTAAGAGCATGTACTAAATAATATCTGAGGTCCGATTCGATTATGTAGTCAGCAGAAAATCGAATCACCTCTATGTCATCCTGCTCAATAGACACAAAGTGCACTAGTGTGATTCTATGGTCAAGACAAACCAATACCAAATCACACTGCAACCATTCCAATCGTTTGTCCAAAGTCATCTCGTTTGTGAGCCTTTACTTATACTTTTCAAGGGGCCGATAACATGATCTCCTGTGTGACACCACACACCATGTTATCTACAATGTAAAGTATTAGACAATATTGCATAACCATAAAAATATACAAACAATGATCTTGTGATTCTTATTCCAAAATAAAGATGTTCATACAAAAGATAGACTTTTGAGTATACATCCTTAAAATCTCCGACTTATACTAAAAGACTATGCTATCCTCATACTACCATACATCTGATTTCCTTTCCCTCCACATGCCTATCAAAGCTCTCGCTAGAAGGGCCTTAGTCAAAGGGTCTACCAGGTCATCCTGTGATGCAATATAGGCGACATCAACTTCTACCTCCTTTACGATTTCTTGTATTAGGTGGTACTTGCGCTCTATGTGTTTACTAGCCTTATGGGCTCGTGGTTCCTTCGAATTTGCAACTGCACCATTATTATCACAATAAATTGTGATAGTTCTGGGCAAACCAGGAATCACATCTAAGTCAATCAGGAAGTTCCTGAGCCATATAACTTCTTTGGCCGCCTCAGAGGCCGCCACATACTCAGCTTCCATGGTGGAGTCCACCACGCACTTCTGCTTGATAATCCTCCATACAATGGCCCCACCTCCCAAAGTAAACACAAAACCTGAGGTAGACTTACTGTTATCCCTATCAGATTGGAAGTCGGAATCTGTGTTACCCATAGGGAGTAATTGGTCTGCCCGATAAATCAGTATATAATCTATTGTCCTTCTTAGGTACTTCAATATATGCTTTACCGCAGTCCAATGTCCCTGTCCTGGATTACTCTGATATCTGCTGACCATGCCCACAGTAAAGCAGATATCTAGTCTCGTACAGAGCATCGCATACATGAGGCTTCCTACTGCCAAAGCATAAGGAACCGCCTTCATCTCCTCTATCTCCTCAGATGATCTAGGACACATCTCCTTAGATAAAGGAACTCCATTCCTGAAAGGTAGAAAACCCTTCTTGGAGTTCTGCATGCTAAAACGCTCCATAATCATGTCTATGTATGAAGCTTGGGATAAGCACAACATCCTTTTCCTGCGATCCCTTATAACCTTGATCCCAAGGATGTGTCCCACCTCTCCCAAGTCCTTCATATCAAACTATTTGGACAACCATACCCTAACGTCTGATAACACCTTGATATTGTTGCCAATCAACAAAATATCATCTACGTATAGTACAAGAATTACCACTACATTTCCGTCACATCTCTTGTATACACAAGACTCATTCGGACTTTGAATAAATCCATAAGACTGGATCACCTCATCAAAGCGGATGTTCCAAGACCTCGAAGCTTGCTTTAATCCATAAATGGACCGATTAAGCTTACATACAAGATGATCTTTGTCCTTAGCAATGAATCCCTCTGGTTGCTTCATGTAGATGTTTTTCTTAAGACTTCCATTAAGGAAAGTTGTCTTGACATCCATCTGCCACACCTCAAAATCCATATGAGCTGCTATGCATAAGAGAATCCGGATAGACTTAAGCATGGCTACCGGCGAAAAGGTCTCCTCATAATTGATACCCTCTTCCTGAGTATACCCCTTCGCAATAAGCCTCGCATTGAAGGTCTCAACCTTCCCATCTATTCCTCTCTTTCTCTTGTAGATCCACTTGCATCCAATGGTTTTTACACCATCGGGTGGTTCTACTAGCTCCCAGACCTGATTTGAATCCATAGATTCAATCTCATCATTCATTGCACTTTGTCAAGATACTGCATCTTTATCTTGGATTGCCTCGTCATATGTCCAGGGATCAGGTTCATGTTCGTCAGGGACCAAATCAGAAGATTCTTCCAAGAACATTAATCTATCAGGCTGTCTCACCACCCTCCCACTACGATGAGGTATCATCTGTGTATCCTCTGTGACACGCGGTGCAGTGACATGTGGTATATCCTCTTGTATCGGTGGTACTAAAGAAGTGACTTCCCCTTTTAACTCCTCCAGAACAATTTTACTCTTGGGCTTGTGGCTCATCACATAGTCTTCCTCTAGAAATCCGACGTTCGTGCTAACGATCACCCTCTGATCTCTAGGACTATAAAACAATCCACCCTTCGTTCTCCTGGGATAGCCAACGAACATGCGTACTTCTGTATGAGGTTCCAACTTACCATCATCTGCCTTCAGCACATGTGCTGGACTCCTCCATATCCGAATATGTCTTAGACTAGGCTTTAACCCAGTCCACAACTCTGTGGGAGTAGAAGACACTGATTTAGATGGTACTAAGTTCAGAATGTACACTGCCATATCTAGAGCATATCCCCAGAATGAATCTAGCAAGTCAGAATAACTCATCATCAATCTAACCATCTCCATAAGAGTCCTATTCCTTCGCTCTACTACACCATTCTGCTGGGGTGTGCCAGGTGCAGTCAATTGGGATTGAATCCCAGCCTCTAATAAGTAGTTCCTAAACTCTCCCAAGAGGTACTCACCACCACGATCAGATCGTAGCATCTTGATACTTTTACCTTGACGTTTCTCCACATCAGCCTTGAATTCTTTGAACTTGTCAAAGCATTCAGACTTGCGGCGCATTAGGTAAATGTACCCATATCTTGAGTAATCGTCTATAAAAAAGACGAAATACTCAAAACCACATCTAGTCTCGATAGACATAAGACCACACAAATCAGAATGAACCAATTCTAACACATCTTTGGCTCTATACCCCTTGGCCTTAAAAGACCTCTTGGTCATCTTACCCTCCAAGCAAGATTCACAGGTTGGGAGATCCTCCACCCACTAATGAACCCAAAGGTCCATCAACTATCAACCTTTTAATTCTTCTTAGGTTAATGTGACCAAGCCTAAGATGCCAAAGATATGTTTGGTTCATCTTCGAAGGTTCTTTTCTCTTATTAGAATTAGAAGATGAGTTATTAACTTCAATTTGCATCGTGGGAGGTTTTGGTTCAAGTGTATACAAATTTCCTATCAATGTACCTGAATAGATATTCTCCCTATTCCTTTTTATTACAGCTCTTGTCATTAAAAGAAATAGAATATCCATCCATAAACAATTTAGAAACTGAAACTAAGTTTCTTCTAAATAAAGGTTCATAAAGGGAATTTTCCAGAACCTAGGTTTTATTTTTCTCTAGAGATAAATAAAACATCTCCCATTGCAATAGCCGCCACCATTATGGCATTGCCCAAGTAAATGGTAATCTCTCCCTTAGCTCATCGTCGGGTTTCCTGGAACCCCTGCAAAGTATTGCAGACTTGATCAGAGACTCCCATATCTACACACCAGGTGCCGGTAGATAACACCGCTAACCATGTTTCGACGACTAGACCAAAGGATATACCTTTGTTCTGTTTCGGACTGGGACAATCCTTCTTCCAATGTCCATCCTGCTTGTAAGTGAAGTACTTGTCTTTCGGCTTCTTCACTCCTCCCCGAGATCCTCCTACCAGCTTTGTTCTACCTTGTTTCTCCTTCTTCTTGCCTTTTGGCTTAGAAGTAGAAACATTTTTGAGCAACCATGGCTTGAGGACACTCTTCGAAGAGTGCATACTTGTACTCCTTAGCAGATAAGACAATATCTAGATTCTGTTCCAATCAATATTATTTTGGTACAATAAGTTTATTTCCTTTAGTATAATAGTAAGTGGACTGAAAGTAATTTTTGAAAAATCTTAAGAATCACATAGATCATTACTGTAGATTTCAAAAAATTATTGATTCCTTAAACAATAAAATTTTAAAATCAACCAACACCTCAAAACACCGAGAATATCATATGCCACGATAGTGTGGACGTATACGAATTCTATATTTGCAAGAGGAGGTTTTACCCATTAATTTTACTATCTTGTCAACCTAACTTTTTGACAAGTAAAATTAATAGTTGGTTTCTCTTCGGCCCTACAAATAAAAGCAGTGACTCCGATGGGGAGGATACTTATATTTGTATCTAAGTGTTCACCATTACTTTGTACCAAGGTAATTATCTCGGGTTATGTGCCTTACGATGGGCAAGTACACATGCTCGTCAATAATTTCCTATAACCATATTCGACCTTGTTATCCGCAAACAAACTCATCCGATGGAGAGGAAGGCACTCAGAGCTGACGCGCAAGTTTTTTTGCATCACTTGTCAAATCGTAATGGAGGTCGTGGGAATTTATAAAAATATCCCTCTCCCACTTAGTAATTTGAAATTGAGGAATTTTCCTAGCCTACGACATGCATATCAAACAAAAAGAAATAAATATGAAAAATAAATTATTTTCCAACTATTATGGCTTTTGTCTTAAATATGACTCCCGTCGCATTGTCATCTCGTCCTTTCCTCCTACGTCATGTACGAGCCGTCCGGAGATCCAAGCCAAGACTAAAACCTATTTTAATTTACATCCATCGATCCTATACTCCACGAGGGAGTGTACATGAAATCTAGATCAAAAGTAAAATAAAGAGTGGCTAAATAATGTCGTATTTAATTTACAAAAACTAAATATTAGCCTCGTCAACCCCGAGGATTCAACAAAATAAATATTTACACACATACAATCACATACACACATATGGCCATAATGTTAGTGAAAGCCCTAGAGCCAATCATATGATGATTGTTGTATGGACTTTATTGTATCATATTCCTATTTATTAAGGCATGGTTATTATATTTACTTGTATTGGTGCCAAATAACTAAATATAATAATATCCTTGAGTAGTAGGTTCTTATCTATATCAATCGATTGGTTGAATCGATAATGAGATGATATAGAGAACACTACTCTTAATCATTCCTAGTCGAGTATTAACATTCAGGGACAATGTTAATGCGTAGAGACTAGCATGTAGGTCAACAAGATGACTTGATCTCACAAGTCATGGATATGAGATATCAAGTTGACACATGGGTATGCATTGGAGAATGTATACTGAATGACCCACCATGAGAAAGTATCATGGATCGTTATATGAGTGTCATATACTTTCTCATGTGGCTATTAGTATGACTATTAGTCCTTAGACCTGAAGTCACCATGGTTCCCTACATAATGAATTGCATACTTTGTTTCACAAACGTCACCCGTAAATGGGTGGACTATAAAGGCGACATCGGGTATGTAACTAATTATGCGGAGGGATGTGAGTGATGTAGATGGGATCTATCCTCCTATATGACGGGTGACATCGATATTCTTGATAGAGTGAGACCACGAAGTGCATGGCCATGCCCAAATGAGTCAATATGAGATATTGAGCTCATTTGATTAGAGTGAGTCTACTTGGAGTTCAAGATTTAGATTGTACCGAGGATGACACGGTCTATGCCTCGATTGGTCAATCTAGATGTCAAGGATAGAGGGACATTGTCACATATTGTGAGAGTCACAATTAGTAGTCACAAAGGTGATGTTGGAGCTCAACATTCTTGTAACTTGGGTAGCAATGATGTGTTGCTAGATACCGCTCATTGCTTATGTTCCTAAATCGGTTTAGGGACATTGCCAACGTTACAAGAACCTATAGGGACACACACATAAGAGCAATTAGATGGAGATTAGGTTCATATGATGAACCATGAGGATTAGGTTCATGGGATGAACCAAATTGGATTAAGAGTAATCCAAATTAGACTAATTGAGTTAGACTCAAGTTGATTCAAGTGTTGAATGAGTCTAATTGAGATTTGATTCATCAAATCAATTTAAATTAATGAATAAAGATTCATTAAATTAAATTGACTTGAGTCAAGTGGTTAGATTTGATCAACCATGGGAGATTAGAGGTCAAGTTTGACTTGACTTGAGAGGGAAGATGAAAGGTCAAGTTTGACTTGACCAAATGCCATGTCATGGTGATGACTTGGCATGGGCGGCCAATGATGATGCTCCACATCATCATTGACTTTGTCAATTGATGCCACATCATGAGGGAGATCAAGGGTCATGGGAGTTACATGCATGCATGTAACCCCCCTCCATGAAGTGGCCGGCCACTCCATTAGATGGAGTATTGATTTTTTGTGGCTAATTGACTTCATCTTCAACCTTGGAACTTTTCCTCTCAAGCTCTCTCCCTCTCCTTCCTCATCTTGCCGAGACACCCTAGGAGTGCTAGCACACTCAAGTGTATTTTTCTTCCACCTATTGCTTGTGTGGATACCATAGAGGAGTGTGCACTTGACACTCTCGAGTTCCGGCAGACTTTTGGACGAGCGGGATTTGCGAAGGGCATCGCATCGAGGGTAATGTTCTTATCTCTTAGATCTAAGGTAGATCTAGGGTTTTTTATACAAGCACATACATGTTATGTTTTTATACTTCTTAGCTCGGATCCGTGGCCTGGGGCTTCCGAGGTTTCCGCAACGCAAAAGCGGTTTTGCGGCTCGGAAAATCCCAACAAAGGGTATCGTGAGCCACGCGAAGCATGTATGTGTTTCGTTTTGTTGTTTTTATATTAGATATAAAAATTACAGATTTATATGTTTCTGTAAATTTTCTTATTTTATAGAATTTTTGGGTATTTTTCTCGTAGAGTCGAAGCAGCAGTGTTGGGACACTTTCGTAGGCTTCAACGTACGAAAAAACTCTCGAATCGGCGAGTTCTCGCTTTAGGTTTGGACAGCGACTTAAGTCGCTGTAAGATCATTGTAGGGACACTCGCGAAGTTTATTTTGCAGTAGGGCGCTGCCCCTATCCCGAAAGGGGCCATGTCCCGCGATCGCCGGAAACCGCTTAGCGGACCGGATGAGAGTTGACTCTTAAATTCGAAATAAATTAGGAAAAATTATAGAAATTTCTGTAAAAATACATAATTTAGAATTATGTATAATTCTGTGATTGTCATGGCCCAATAACCCAAGTGGATTGGATTAAGTGTGTTGTAATTGCCGCTTTGTGGTCAGTGCGTGTTGTAAAGTGTTTTATGACCGCCAAGGCCGCACCTATTCTTTTAATATTCTAGTTATAAATAGTTTTAGACTCGAATGTAACTCGAGTTTCGTATTTGTAATATACAAAAATGGAGCTGTGGAAAGTCCACTTGAAGACGAGCTTACGAGAAGGGTGACGACGACACATGGCGGTCAAAGGAAGCGCTTGGAGAAGCCGCTAGCCTTAGGTTGACCGTCCGGTCTTCTCATTGGCTTGAGAAGATCGTAGTAGGGCCATGACTATATCACATTTAATGATATATATATATGTTGATATATATATATGTATATTTAATTGATTTTGCTTGTATGTATGTGATGCATGCTAGTAGAAACATGTTTGTATGTATATGATGCATGCTAGGTTAATTTTCTTGTATGTATATGATGCATGCTAGAATAATTAATGTATGTATATGATGCATGCTAATATAGGATAATAAAGGCCTAAATGCGTATAAGATACACATTACGATTAGATTAGATCATAATCGAATCAACTCGAAAATGCCTACCGAGCCGTGATACCCATCACTACCTCGATCATTTGTTGTTGTTGAATCTGCCAAAGCAGAGCAACGCATATTATCTTGGTAGGGTGCGGAGGGACAATCTTGGTCCCGCCTATCACGACTCGGGTTAGAGTAAGCTCAATTAGATTGAGCAAAACTAGTTAACTCAATTGGATCGAGTAGAACTATAGGCATATTCCAATCGTTGGAAAGATAGGTCAAGATCGCATTTACACTAAATCTTGGGCGATTTAGCCAAAGCTAACTCAAGGTCTTTTGTAAATGTGGGTCTTAATCCTATAAACAAGAGTTGCATAGAGATGTAATCGGTAATGTGTTACCCACCGATCGTACTAAATCTTGGGCGATTTAGCCAAAGCTAACTCAAGGCTTAGTATGATGTGGATCTTGTCCCGCAACAATTATAGCTAGTTTGTATGAATCTAGTAAAAGTGGTTTGACCACATCCATAACTCGATTCTACAAAATTCCTATAATTTAGTGGGAGCATCATTTGATTAAAGGCCTAATTAAATGATAAAAGGAATATGATATTAATCCTCTGCATTGTATGTTGTAGATTACTATGTCAACAAACACGAACACTCTCTCTCTGCGATCTGTCCTTGAGAAGGACAAGCTCAATGGAGCAAATTTCCTGGACTGGTACAGGAACCTGAGAATTGTTCTCACCCAAGAAAGGAAGCTGTACGTCCTGGAGCAGCCCATTCCGGAGGCACCTCCTGCCAATGCCTCACGAGCTGACAAAGATGCTTACAAGAAGCATCAAGATGATGCATTATATGTCTAATGCTCGCGACCATGAACTCGAGCTTGAAGCAACACGAGTTCATGAATGCTTATGATATGGTTGACATCTTCACAACTATATCAAGGACAAGCTAGGCATGAGAGATATGAAGTCTCTAAGGCATTATTTGGGTCCAAAATGCAAGACGGGACTCCCGTAGGTACATATGTACTCAAAATGATTGGGTACGTAGAAAACCTACAAAGGCTGGGATTCCCACTTGGCCAAGAGTTGGCCACTGACCTAATCTTGCAATCTTTGCCAAGAGCCTTCGATCAATTTGTCATGAATTATAACATGAATGAAATTGATAAGCCATTGCCTGAAATGCTCAGCATGTTGAGAACTGTTGAGCTTAACCTTAAGAAGGGTAAATCTGACACCATTTTGATGGTGCAGAAAAAGAAAGGCAAGGGCAAGCCTAAAGGTAAGGGAAAGTCCCAAGCCAAGGGCAAAGGCAAAGAACTTAAACCCAAAGGAGGGGTAGCCAAGGAAGGGGCTTGCTTATTCTGCAAGGAAGCAGGACACTGGAAGCGTAACTGCAAGGCATACCTGGAAGATCTTAAGAAGAAGAGAAGTGAGACTTCTACTTCAGGTATAAATGTTATAGAAGTCAATCTATCTATTTCTTCATCATGGGTATTAGATACCGGATGTGCATCTCACATTTGTACCAATGTGCAGGGGCTGAGAAATAGCAAGGCATTGACAAAGGGCGAGGTGGACCTACGAGTAGGCAATGGAGCAAGGGTTGCTGCTGTTGCTGTAGGAACTTATGATCTATCTCTGCCCTCTGGGCTTGTACTAGAATTAGAAGAATGTTGTTATGTGCCTGCTTTAACTAAGAACATCATTTCAGTTTCTTGTTTGGACAAGAAAGGGTTTTCATTTATAATAAAGAACAAATGTTGTTCAGTTTATTTAAATGATATGTTCTATTGTAGTGCACCTCTAATGAACGGACTCTACTTTCTAGACTTAGAGAGCCCTATCTATAACATAAGTACAAAGAGGTTCAAATCAAATGAGTTGAACCAAACCTATCTCTGGCATTGTCGCTTAGGTCACATAAATGAGAGTCGCTTATCTCAGCTCCATAAGGATGGGATGCTAGACTCATTTGATTTTGAATCATATGAGACATGCGAGTCTTGCCTTTTAGGCAAGATGACCAAGACTCCCTTTAGTGGACATAGCGAAAGAGCAATAGATTTGTTAGGACTTATACATAGTGATGTATGTGGTCCTTTCAATGTTGCTGCTAGAGGTGGTTACAGGTACTTCATTACATTTACTGATGACTTCAGTAGATATGGTTATGTGTATCTTATGACACATAAATCTGAATCCTTTGAAAAGTTCAAAGAATTCAAGAATGAAGTACAAAACCAGCTTGGCAAGAGTATTAAGATACTTCGATCAGATCGAGGTGGTGAATACCTTAGCCATGAGTTTCGTGACTATCTAACTGAGTGTGGGATTCTATCCCAACTCACTCCTCCTGGAACACCACAGTGGAATGGTGTATCCGAAAGGAGGAATCGTACCCTATTGGATATGGTACGATCTATGATGAGTCACACAGATCTTCCTATATCCTTTTGGGGATATGCTCTGGACACTGACCTTTACCCTTAACGTGTACCATCCAAGGTGTGGTAAAGACACCATATAATGATATGGACGGAAAAATCCCAAGATGTCTTTTATGAGGATTTGGGGTTGTGAGGCTTACGTCAAGTCTCGCATAAACCGGGACCCAAATCCGATAGGTGCTATTTTGTTGGATATCCCAAGGATACAAAGGGATATTACTTCTACATTCTCAAGACAAAGTGTTTGTGGCAAAGACCGGGTTTTTCTAGAAAGGGATTTTGTTTCTAGAAAAACTAGTGGGAGTACCTTCGATCTTGAAGAAATTCAAGATAAGGACCATAGCACTGAGGCCTTGATGGAGGTTGAACAGGAACCACAAAGTGTTGTGGGTGATGAGGTTGTTGCACAAGAGTTGTGGAACAACCAATTGCTCAAGTAGACCTACCTCTTCGCAGTCCGATAGGGTGCGTCGTCCTGAGAGATACTCATTTCTCTTGTCGACCATGATGACGTTATGCTCATTGAGAATGAGCCTACCTCCTATCGGGAAGTGTGATGAGCCCAGATTCGAGAAATGGCTAGACGCCATGAGATCCGAGATGGAATCCATGTACACTAACCAAGTATGGACTTTGGTTGATCCACCAAGGGTCAAACCCATTGGGTGTAAGTGGGTCTTTAGGAGAAAGACCGACATGGATGGACTTACGCATACCTATAAGGGCCGATTGGTGGCTAAAGGTTTCAAGCAAATTCATGGTATTGACTATGATGAAACCTTTTCTCCAGTGGCGATGTTTAAGTCCATTCGGATCTTGCTAGCTATTGCAGCATACCACGATTATGAGATCTGGCAGATGGATGTCAAAACCGTGTTTCTGAATGGAAACTTACTCGAGAATGTGTACATGACACAACCTGAGGGTTTTGTAGATCCACAAAGATAATCGGGAAGGTATGCAAGCTGCAAAGGTCCATTTATGGGCTAAAGCAAGCTTCTCGGAGCTGGAATCTTCGATTCGATGATGCGATCAAACAGTTTGGTTTCATCAAGAATGAAGATGAACCCTGTGTCTACAAGAGGGTTAATGGGAACACAGTTGTGTTCCTTGTATTGTATATGTGGATGATATACTACTCATTGGGAATGACATTCCTTCGCTCTGATCTGTGAAGACTTGGTGGGGACGTGCTTCTCAATGAAGGACTTAGGTGAAGCGACTGTATTCTAGGCATCAAGATCTATAGAGATAGATCTAAGAGATTGCTTGGCCTAAGTCGAGTACATACATTGACACGAGTATTACCGGTTTGCCATGCGAGAATTCCAAGAAAGGACTTCGCGATGTCACATGGTGTGAGTCTTTCGAAGACTCAAAGTCCCTCTTCTAGAGAGGAGAGAGACCGCATGGATAAGATCCTTACGATCCGCTATAGGATCTATCATGTGCGCCATGTTGTGTACTGTCACGATGTCTCGTATGCTTTGAGCATGACGAGTAGATACCAGTCAGATCCAGGTGAGCGTCACTGGATAGCAGTCAAGAATATTCTTAAGTACTTGAGAAGGACTAAAGAATATTTCTTGATATTTGGAGGCGATGAGAGCTAGGCAAAGGGTTACAATGATGCGCCTTCCAAACCCGGCCAGGATGATTACAGATCGCAGTCAGGGTTCGTGTTTTGCTTGAATGGTGGCGCTGTGAGCTGGAAGAGTTCGAAGCAGGACACAGTTGCTGATTCTACAACAGAGGCCGAGTATATCGCTGCATCTGAGGCAGCAAAGGAGGCAGTTTGGATCCGCAAGTTCATTACTGAGCTTGGGGTGGTTCCTAGCATTGCAGATCCTATAGAGCTCTATTGTGACAACAATGGAGCGATTGCATAGGCTAAGGAACCTCGCTCACACCAGCGGACCAAACACATACTACGGCGCTTCCATCTCATTCGAGAGATCATTGATAGAGGAGATGTGAAGATTTGCAGAGTACCCACAGAGGCTAACATCGCAGATCCCTTGACCAAGGCTTTGGCACAGAAAAAGCATGATGGTCACACTAGGTCATTGGGTATTAGATACTATGGTGATTGGCACTAGTGCTAGTGGGAGATTGTTAGTGAAAGCCCTAGAGTCAATCATATGATGATTGTTGTATGGACTTTATTGTATCATATTCCTATTTATTAAGGCATGGTTATTATATTTACTTGTATTGGTGCCAAATAACTAAATATAATAATATCCTTGAGTAGTAGGTTCTTATCTATATCAATCGATTGGTTGAATCGATAATGAGATGATATAGAGAACACTACTCTTAATCATTCCTAGTCGAGTATTAACATTCAGGGACAATGTTAATGCGTAGAGACTAGCATGTAGGTCAACAAGATGACTTGATCTCACAAGTCATGGATATGAGATATCAAGTTGACACATGGGTATGCATTAGAGAATGTATACTGAATGACCCGCCATGAGAAAGTATCATGGATCGTTATATGAGTGTCATATACTTTCTCATGTGGCTATTAGTATGACTATTAGTCCTTAGACCTGAAGTCACCATGGTTCCCTACATAATGAATTGCATACTTTGGCTTCGTCAAACGTCACCCGTAAATGGGTGGACTATAAAGGCGATTACTGGGTATGTAACGAATTATGCGGAGGGATGTGAGTGATGTAAATGGGATCTATCCCTCCTATATGACGGGGGTGACATCGATATTCTTGATAGAGTGAGACCACGAAGTGCATGGCCATGCCCAAATGAGTCAATATGAGATATTGAGCTCATTTGATTAGAGTGAGTCTACTTGGAGTTCAAGATTTAGATTGTACCGAGGATGACACGGTCTATGCCTCGATTGGTCAATCTAGATGTCAAGGATAGAGGGACATTGTCACATATTGTGAGAGTCACAATTAGTAGTCACAAAGGTGATGTTGGAGCTCAACATTCTTGTAACTTGGGTAGCAATGATGTGTTGCTAGATACCGCTCATTGCTTATGTTCCTAAATCGGTTTAGGGACATTGCCAACGTTACAAGAACCTATAGGGTCACACACATAAGAGCAATTAGATGGAGATTAGGTTCATATGATGAACCATGAGGATTAGGTTCATGGGATGAACCAAATTGGATTAAGAGTAATCCAAATTAGACTAATTGAGTTAGACTCAAGTTGATTCAAGTGTTGAATGAGTCTAATTGAGATTTGATTCATCAAATCAATTTAAATTAATGAATAAAGATTCATTAAATTAAATTGACTTGAGTCAAGTGGTTAGATTTGATCAACCATGGGAGATTAGAGGTCAAGTTTGACTTGACTTGAGAGGGAAGATGAAAGGTCAAGTTTGACTTGACCAAATGCCATGTCATGGTGATGACTTGGCATGGCCGGCCAATGATGATGCTCCACATCATCATTGACTTTGTCAATTGATGCCACATCATGAGGGAGATCAAGGGTCATGGGAGTTACATGCATGCATGTAACCCCCCTCCATGAAGTGGCCGGCCACTCCATTAGATGGAGTATTGATTTTTTGTGGCTAATTGACTTCATCTTCAACCTTGGAACTTTTCCTCTCAAGCTCTCTCCCTCTCCTTCCTCATCTTGCCGAGACACCCTAGGAGTGCTAGCACACTCAAGTGTGTTTTTCTTCCACCTATTGCTTGTGTGGATACCATAGAGGAGTGTGCACTTGACACTCTCGAGTTCCGGCGGACTTTTGGACGAGCGGGATTTGCGAAGGGCATCGCATCGAGGGTAACGTTCTTATCTCTTAGATCTAAGGTAGATCTAGGGTTTTTTTATACAAGCACATACATGTTTTGTTTTAATACTTCTTCGCACGGATCCGTGGCCGGGGGATTCCGAGGTTTCCGCAACGCAAAAAGCGGTTTTTGCGGCTCGGAAAATCCCAACACATAATAGTCGGATCTTATGCCTGCAACCAAAGAGTTAAACTACGCATATCCTACTATTATTCGACACATATAATATATGAAAAGTGCATAAAAATTAACCAAATCCTAAACACACAAAACCGGAAACCTTGGCTCTGATACCAATTGAAGGGTTTTGCTTATCGAGTCCGTGAGGGGAAACTTCACTTCCCACTTCACCTCGGTAGCTTGTCCATGGCGATCCCTTCGATGTCCCCGGATTAAAAAAAAATTAATCCTAGACAAAAGGGATTGCCTAAACCACCAAGTCATCGTCGTACTATTCATTTAGAGAGGTCACTTGAACAAACTAGTTGTTCAAGCGACCATCCTCTATTCTACGAGTAGCCACAGAATAGACGATGTCTGGATCACCGGTTTTCGTGTTTATGCTCGGGATCCAAGTATTATTTATCCATTTACAGATTTATAACATGCTTATAATTGAAAAAACAAAAACAAGCAAGTAACATATAAAATTAGAGAATCGATATACCTCTCGATCTTCTAATGTATGTCCTTCCTCCTTTCGGATGTCGTGTGGGCGACGCTTTACCAAAAGTCGAAGCTCCTAGATCGCAAATCTTCCTTCCTTGCTCTTCCAAAGCAAGAGGAAGAATAGAAACAAGGCTCATCTCCTTCCTATAGCCAACCAATAAGCAACATAAGAAATGCTTGCCGCCGGCCAACAAGGAGAAGGAGATAATGGTGGAAACCGGCCAAGACACCAAGGGAAAGCCCTATATCTTGTTTCCACCACCTAAGGAGAAGGAGAAGGGGTCTTTGGATGCCACCCAAGGGCTGGGATAGGGCTGTGGGCGCCGGCCAC
This sequence comes from Wurfbainia villosa, assembly GCA_025175895.1. Taxonomy (NCBI): domain Eukaryota; kingdom Viridiplantae; phylum Streptophyta; class Magnoliopsida; order Zingiberales; family Zingiberaceae; genus Wurfbainia; species Wurfbainia villosa. The sequence continues at coordinate 85,211,577 of CM045989.1, read as the reverse complement.
CAAGGGATGAAGAAGAAAGAAACCTTCCTTATTTGGTGCCACCCAGGCCTCCTAAACCCTAATCCTCCAAACCCTAATCCTAGCTCTCCTTTTTGTCGTCCATGGAAGAGGGGAAGAAGATTATACAAGATAGTAGGACGGAGTCATACAAGATAGTAGTGACGGAAAGATTATGTCGGATCGCGACATTCTCGTCACTTGGGTAGCAATGATGTATTTCTAGATGTCACTCATTGCTTATGTCTCTAAAAGGGTTTTAGAAACATTACCAATGTTTTGAGAACCTATTGGGTCACACTTAGGACATATGAGTTGGAGATGGCTCATCTGAAGAGCCATTGGGCCATCGGATTGAGTCTAATGTAGATTAGACTCATTGAGTGGGACTCAAGGTCTACCCAATGAATTTGACTCAAGTTAGACTCAAGTCAAATTCGTATTGAGTAGGACTCAAGGTATACCCGATGAATATGACTCGATTTAGACTTAAGTCAAATTCGGATTGAGTGAGACTCACCATTAAGAAGGGTTGCATGATCATTAAGATGGAATTAATTAGTTATTAATTCCATGGAAACCAAGTGCCACAAACCCTTCATATTCAATGGTTGAATATAAAAAGGGAATTGGATGAGAGTTTTGTTGACGTTGTGGTTTTGTTGTTGCTTGAGTGTGATCTTCTTCTACCTTCTTGGCCGAACCAACATCTTGTGGCTAGCACCACAGTTTGGTTCCTCTTCATCTCATAGTTCGTGTGGATACTGTGGAGGCATGGACATCTTGACCGCGCTGAGATCCGGACACCTTTGAACATAAGTGTTGCCGACGGGATTGTGAAGGGCTCGCATCGAAGATAACTACGATTCTCATAGGATAGAATCGATCAAACGAGTATGGTTTTCACATGGATCTCTGGAGGGATCCTATTTTTTCGCTTCTTATGTGATTGTAAAATGTTTTCGAGCGTGCATTGATTCCCTATAATGACAAATACAAAAAGGTATTGACGAAAAGATAAAGCTATCGACGAATGAACTTGGAATCTTGGCGTGTTGTCGATGTTACAGTGGTGTTGCGGCGGTGTAGAGTTGTCGGTGTTGTGGGAGCACTTTGAGAGCAATTAGAGATGATCCAAAAGGGTGATGCCCCCCTTCATTTATAGCCCTCCAAACCCTAGCTCATTGAGATCTAGATTTGGGTTAAAGGGACACCTCACCCAAAGATAAGAGGATCTTATCTTGATCTTCATCGAGCTGGCCAGTTTGAATAGCAGTCGACCAATTACCCTCAGCAATCGACTTCCAATAGCTATCAGTCAACTATTAGACTGGTCACTCACCTACAGCAAAGAGTTAGCACAGAAGTAATGGATAATATGACAGCTACTTACCGTCCGATCTCGACCTAGAATGTCCATTGGAAGTCTTAGTCGGGTCGCTGCCTAAGTTCATACTCGTACAGAGGATACGACCTCACCATTACTCTTCACTCAGTGCTTACCTCTGGTCCTTCTGACTTGTCACTTATCTTCTGGTCTCCACCGAGGTTCCTCGACTCCACGAGGTTCTCCTGGTGTCACCCGATCACCATGGTTTCTCGATTCGAGATTCTCCAGGTGTTGCTTGACCTTGGGTTTAGCTTAAACACTTCCTGCACACTTAACACAGCTCATGAGATAATAATAACAACTTAACTTAGAACCTTTTCCATAATCAAAACCTACGTTCGACTATTTGGTGCCCTTGCACTAACAATCTCTCCCTTTTTGATCTATAGCAAACCAATTCAAAGATAAGGAAACTTTTAAGCATAAAATGAAGTGAGTAGTAATAAACATGAATAACATGTAGTAATGAAATATAAGTAAGCAAGTGTAAGTATGTAGTAAACATGTAATAAAATAAGCATGATTAAGTTAGTATGAGTAACTTACTATAAGTATGAAATAAATATGAAATGAGTATAGAATAAGCATGAGTAAACTCTTTTTTAAATCCTCCCCCTTGAGGTTACCTCCCCCTTGACCTTAGGTGAGTTTTTGAAAAAGAAGCTTAGCTCTCCCCCTTAATGTTTTGCCACTTAAAAGAAAGTTTAAGTAAGTTAAGTTTTTAAAAATAAACTTTTGATCCATTAACTTTGGCCTCTCTTCTCCACTTAAAGAAAGTAAGTTAAGTTTTCAAAAATAAACTTTTGATCCCTTAACTTTGGCCTCTCTTCTCCCCCTTTTTCCATAATTCAAAATTATTGGGGGTTTGTAAAAGAACTTTAGAATCACTTAACTTTATAAATAAGCGATTAACATTTATAAGTCCAAGCATGTTCCTTTTAAATTTTGAAAATAGTAGTTTCAACATAAACTCAACTAATAGCATGTTCAACTCTTTTTGACTTAATTTATATGAAATGATCAATAAGTCTTGATTAGAGTTGGTTATTTTGAATAATTATACTCCATGATTCATATCGATTCACTATATCTACATCTAGAATCAGGAGTAAGGTCCTCACATCTCAAGCCCATCTACGTGGCTCAAACACATTGATCCTATGTGTTGTGAGATGTGTTGGCTCCTTAAATCTATAGGTGCATGCTTTCTAAGGTAAAATCTGAGCTAGTTCCATGTAGCATGAAAAATATAGTATAAATAAGAATTGAGTCATATTCTATTATGCACATCCCTAATCTTCGTCTGAGCAGACTAAAATATGCTTCAGGTAAGGGTTTTGTGAAGTTGCCTGCTAGGTTCGATTTCGACTCAACATATTCAAGTTTTATGGTTCCATTTGCTATGTGTTCTCGTACAAAATGATGTTTGACTTCTGTGTATTTAGTCCTAGAGTGACAAATTGGTTTTTTAGTAAGATTAATAGAACTAATGTTATTGATTAAAATTCTAGTGTTACTAAAATTTAATTGAAAGTCTTGGAGAGTGTGCTTCATCCAAAGCAGTTGAGCTACACACTCACCCATGGCAACGTATTCAACTTCGGTGGTAGACAAGGCAACACAATGTTGCTTTCTATTACACCAGCTAACAAGACTTGAGCCTAGGAGTCGGAAACAACTACTCATGCTTTTCCTATCGAGTTTACTACCGGCATAATCCGAGTCGGAGTAGCTGTTAGTAATATATGAGAGATGTCCTAAGGCAATCGCCTTATGTATGAACCATTTATATGATAAATGAAGATTCACTATTTGACTATACATGTTTTATGTATTTGATTGGATCTTAAACTCATTTACTGAATGTCCACGATACGATTCACAGCATGAGAGAATTTGTGATTGGATCACAACTAGTGAGTATCTCTACATGTGTAATTGTGATGTATCGAAATTATCCCTAGTCGATGAATTGATGGATTTGGACACCATCAAATCTGTCGAGACTAGCACAAGGTATACTCCTTGGTGTATCCAAGTAGCTGATTCTCACTGGATGGAGACATTGTGATGTCCGGAGTTAATCGTGGATGCTAGTTATGGTAACTAGTTCAATGGAGTGACCAGTCGTAAGACTTCATATGGTCCTCTGCATATATAGATATGTCAATGAAGTTCTTACTGTGGCTTAAGTGCGATGTTCCTTTGACTTGCGGTATTCAAGTCATCTTGATCATGGAGACTTATGCTTTGACATCTTAAGCAAACATCTCTAAGGAGATGTGAACCCGGGATGATTGGGTATAAGTCGAAATGATCGAAGGTGTTTGAATAGACTATAAAGGATTCACCACTCCTTGTAAGGAGATGTATACCCATGGCCTCTCGTCGGATTGTTACTAAAGTCTTTGGTCAAAGCATTACATGTTTAGAGTAAGGTACTCTTCGATACATGTGGAGTAACTAGAATCCGTAATACGAGGAATTGATACTTGGGCTAGGTGTGACGTAGTCAGCCTAATGGGGACTGACACTATAGACCATGTCCTGAACCAAGTGGGTATAAGATGAGTGAAGGGAATGGGGCACGAATCATTCGAGCTGCTGAAGGGTTTCAGAAATAGTTCTGGATCAACCGTTGATCTTTTCGGTTAATTGGGGATCATGATGTACTACTAGGTGCCACTCATGATCGTTCTATAATTAATGGTTAATTATAGACGGCCAACATAAACCTGTTGGTGCAACAATGCCCTAAGCATTTATATATATTTTGATGTTTGGATAATCATCTAAGTTAGGCAATGTTTTGTGATCTAATTGTATACATGTTTAAGTGACAGGAAAATCCAAGTATGAAGACTTGGTAAAAGACAAGTCCAAGTGTGATCTTGGCAAAGAGAAGTCAAGGAAAGGTCTTGGCAGCATAAGTCCAAGCATGTAGTCTTGGCGGCGTAAAGTCCAAGCAGTCCTTGGAAAAGGAAGACCAAAGGAAAGTCTTGGCGGCATATGTCCAAGCATGTAGTCTTGGCGGCGTAAAGTCCAAGCGTACTTTGGCAAAGAAGAAACCCAAAGCATGACAAAACCGAAGGAAGCTTTTGAAGGCAAGCGCATGGATGGAGTCGTGGACTCAGAGAAATCCTAGAGGCGCAAGGCTGATGGAGAAGCTAGAAGGTTAAGTCTAGGCTTAGGTTATGTTTTCAAGTATGAATTAGTCATACTTGGAGTGTGCCAATACGATCGAACATGGTATCGGCCGAATCGCCCTTAAAATATAGCAGATCGACTCGACTTCGACCGATGCCATTATTAGCGGCCGATCGCCTAACGAATATTCGTAGCCGATCGCTCGCCGGTACGGCGATGATCACCGAATCGCCACGCGCTTGGCGATCAATGATAGTCTTCCGTTAGCGATAGCGGCAAGAATCCGCAAATCCATGTTCAAAACCGTTAGAATCGGCGTGATCGATGTAAGTCATCGATCGATAGACTCTCAATGGGAAAAGAGGCTCTTTCCTATAAAAAGAGCCCAAGGGGAGCAAGAAGAGCCTAATGCTTATATTCTGATCTTTCTTCTAAGCTCCTACAAGTTTTTCCAAGCTTTCTAAGTGTATTAATCTCCTTTCTCCTCTCAAATCTTCATTGTCATCTTTTGTAAGAAGAGGAGGTCTTTGTAAAGAGAAAGCTTCATAGTGAAATTTCTTGGGTTGATCCACCTTAAGGATCGCCGTGGAGTAGGAGCGTTATCTCCGAACCACGTAAAGGCTTTGTTAGCATTGGTTTTTTGTTTTTACATATATTACTTGTGTTTGCTTCCGCTAATTACTTTTGTAGAAACGAAAAGAGCTATTCACCCCCTCTAGCTTTCAAACGATCCCTTACAAGTGGTATCAGAGCCCGGATCGCATCGGAAGATCTAGCAATCAACCGGAGCAAAGATGGAATTTCAAGAGGGGTATAGCACGGCGAGGCCTCCGTTCTTCGACGACAACGATTTTGGATATTGGAAAGGTAGGATGGAGTATTATTTAATGAACGATATTGAAAATTGGTTTAGTATTGTAGATGGTTTTGAGAAGTCGGTCGATGAATTCGGAGCACCACTACCGACAAAGGATTGGACAAGAGAGATGGCCAAGAAAGCACAAGCGAATGCAAAAGCAACGACCACACTTCAATGTGGTCTATCCAAGGAGCAACTATCTAAGGTCGGGCCATTCAACTCCGCAAAAGAGCTTTGGGAGAAGCTCATCGAACTCAACGAAGGATCCAAAGAGACAAGAAGGGCCAAGAGGGATCTTTTGATTGGCCAACTCCAAAGCTTCACTATGAAGACAAATGAAACGGTGAGCCAAATGCACAGGCGCTTCAAGGAGGTAGTCAACGGACTACACGTTATAGGTGAAAAGGTCGACAACCGAGACCTTGTGAGGTATGTACTACAAGCCTTCCCTAGGACCACCTTATGGGCCTCAATGGTAGATGCCTATAAGGTCTCTAGGGATCTTTCATTAGTTAAATTAGATGAGTTATTTTGTGAATTTCAATTGCATGAACAAGCTAACACTTCATCCAAAGAGAAGGGTATAGCTCTTGTTGTAGGGAAAAAGGAAAAGAAGGAGGTGTCTTCCTCATCCGAATCCGAGGAGGACTCATCAAGTAGTGAGGATGAGTTGTCGGCAAGTGAGGTAGCACACTACGTCAAGAAATTTGGTGGGAAGTCAAGGAGGCTCACCAAGAAGGATGTGAAGAGGATGTTTCAATCCTCAAGAGGTAAATCTTCTAACAATTCAAATTCTATTTCTAACGTGACGTGTTTTGGTTGCAACAAGAAAGGGCATATAAAGCCCAATTGCGGAACTAAAGAAACAGGAGGAGAAGGATAAGAAGAAGAAGGAAAAGAAGAAGAAGGAGGCGATGTTGGCACAAACGTGGGACACTCTAAGTATGGAGGAGTCTACCGACGGTGAAGAAGTTTGCCATTCAACCCGGAACTTAGCCCTCATGGCATTGGAAGAAACTGGAAGCTCAAGCGAGGAGTCTTCTTCCTCTTCAAGTGATGAATCATCATCAAGTGATGATGATGAGGTAAATGACTCACCCAAAGTAGATTTACTTTATAAGACTATTGCATGTTTACAAAATGCTTTAAATAGATCAAAAACTAGGATTAAGGATCTAAAATTAGAAATCAAATCATTTAAGAATATAGATGCATCATGTGATAAATCATCTAGTGATGATGAGTGTACTCTTAGGGATTAAAATGATGAGTTAAGAAAAGAAATAAGTAAATTAAGAACATGCCTAGAAAAGTTCACTAATGGTTCCAAATATCTAGATATGATTATCAAGGACCAAAGGGCAATTTACAATAAGGCCAGTTTAGGTTATAAACCTAAGGAGAAAGAGGTAGCATTTGCATCCCTAGTTAGTAGAAAATCCATGATTAAAAGCAAGGGGAGAAAAGCATGGGTACCAAAGAAATTTATAACTAATGCTAGTGGTCCTAAGATTTGGGTACCTAAGGATTGTGTTTTTCATGTGACATAGGTAGAAGATCCAAGCTTGTGGATAGTTGATAGTGGGTGCTCAAAGCATATGACCGGGGATGAGAGAAAATTCTCCACTATCAACCACACTAGCCAAGGAAAAGTGTCTTTTGGTAATAGCGGCAAACTTAAAATCTTAGGAAAGGGCACCATTGAGCTATCTCCCAATCTTGCTATTCATAAAGTTCTATTAGTTAAAAATATGAAATTTAACTTACTTAGTGTAAGCCAATTATGTGATGCAAATTTTGATGTTAAGTTTGATTCCTCAAAATGCTTTATAAGACACAAAACTATAAATGATTGCATGTTAGTAGGCTTTAGAAAATCAAATATATATTATGTTGATTTATCTTATGCTACTAATCCTTCCACTAAGTGTCTTATTGCAAAAGAGGAAGAAAGTTGGCTTTGGCATAGGAGACTAGGTCACATAAACATGAAGAATATAGCCAAAATAGCAAAATTGAAGCTAGTCAAAGGATTGCCTAGAGTCAAATATCTCAAGGACAAGATGTGTGATGCTTGTCAAGAAGGGAAACAATCAAAAACATCACACAAAGGTAAAAATTTACTTAGTACCGCTTTACCATTAGAATTGCTACATATGGATTTATTTGATTGCCATAGTACCCCATCTATAATTAGTAGTAAATATTTCTTGGTAATAGTAGATGATTTTTCTAGGTTTACTTGGGTGTTTTTCTTGAAAAATAAGGATGAAACCTTAGAAATAATCATAGGATTTAGCAAAAGAGTAGAAAATGAAAGAAAACTCAAAATCAACCGGATCCGTAGTGATCATGGTGGAGAGTTTGAGAATTCTAACTTTTCAACTTTTTGCTTAGAACAAGTGTACAAGCACGAATTTTCTTGTCCTAGAACACCCCAACAAAATGGGGTTATGGAAAGGAAAAATCGTGCCCTACAAGAAGCGGCTAGGACAATGCTTAATGCATATTCCTTACCTAGCTACTTGTGGGCGGAAGCGGTTAATACCGCTTGCTATATCCAAAATAGGGTATTAATTCATAGGTTTTTAGGAAAAACTTCATTTGAATTGTGGAATGGTACAATTCCAACAATTCATTATTTTAAGGTCTTTGGATGTAAAGTCTATATCTTAAATACCAAAGATAACCTAAGTAAATTTGAGTCCAAAGCGGATGAGGGAATCCTAGTTGGATACTCATCCACTAGTGTAGGATATAGAGTTTACAATAAAAGGACTCAAAAGATTGAAGAATCTTCAAATGTTCAATTTGATGAAACTTCAAATACATACCCTAGAAAATCCCCTATTGATGATGACATAAATAATGAAAATCAAGAAATTACCAAACAATTTCAAGATTTAAACTTAGGGGGTAATAATCAAGGGGGAGGATTGGATCAAGGGAAAGTAAGGGATGATTCCGATAATGAACATAGAATTGAAGTAAATCATGATCAAACTCAACTTGATACACCTCCTAGAACCATAAGAGTTCATCAAAGTCACCCATTAGATCAAATTGTGGGTGAATTATCTCAAGGAGTTAGGACTAGGTCATTCCATAGGGACCCCACTAGTCATATAGTTTAATTTCTCAAATTGAGCCCAAAAACATTAAAGATGCATTACTTGATCCGGATTGGATCTTAGCAATGCAAGATGAATTGGCTCAATTTGATAGGAGTCAAGTGTGGGAGTTAGTTCCTAGACCAAGTGAAAACACTATTATTACTACAAGATGGGTCTTTAGGAACAAACTAGATGACCAAGGGAATATCACTAGAAATAAAGCACGATTAGTTGCAAGGGGTTTTAATCAAGTTGAAGGACTTGATTATGATGAAACATATGCCCCGGTTGCTAGATTAGAGTCCATTAGAATAATTTTAGCATATGCCTCCTATATGGGTTTCAAACTCCATCAAATGGATGTCAAATCGGCATTCCTAAATGGGTTTATTAAGGAAGAGGTGTATGTAGAACAACCTCCCGGGTTTGAAAATATGGACTACCCAAACCATGTATACAAACTTAGGAAAGCCTTATATGGTTTGAAACAAGCTCCCCGGGCTTGGTATGAAAGATTGTCAACCTTCCTAATCTCCAAGGATTTCAGAAGGGGTAGTATAGATCAAACTCTCTTTATAAAGTCAACATCTAAGGACATTTTTGTAGCCCAAGTGTATGTTGATGACATTATCTTTGGGTCAACAAATGATGAGCTTCTTGAAGACTTTATTCAAAATATGGAAAAAGAGTTTGAGATGAGTCTAGTTGGAGAATTAAATTTCTTCCTAGGTTTGCAAGTTAAACAAACTAGTGAAGGAATTTACATTTATCAAACCAAATATGCTAAGGAAATGATTAAGAAATTTGGTTTAGAAAATGCTAAGGTAGTGTCAACTCCAATGGCAACCAATGCTAAAATAGATAGTGATAGTGAAGGAAAACAAATAGATCTTACCCTTTATAGGAGCATGATTGGTAGCCTCTTGTATTTAACCGCTAGTAGACCCGACATATTATTTGCAGTTGGTATGTGTGCTAGGTATCAATCATGTGCTAAGGAATCTCATTTAGTTGTTGTTAAAAGAATTTTAAGATATGTCAAGGGCACACTAAATATAGGTCTATGGTACCCTAGGACTAGGTCATTTGAATTACTTGGGTATACCGATTCCGATTATGCCGGGTGCAAATTGGATAGGAAAAGTACTAGTGGTGGATGCCAATTTCTTGGGTCCTCCCTAGTTAGTTGGAGTAGTAGGAAGCAACTTTGTGTTGCTTTATCAACCACCGAAGCCGAATATGTTGCTATGGGTGGTTGTGTAGCTCAACTATTATGGATGAAACATACCTTAGAAGATTATGAGCTAACTTACTCCAACATGAAAGTACTTTGTGATAATGTGAGCACCATTAACTTGACCAAAAATCCGGTGCATCACTCTAGGACCAAGCACATTGAAGTGAAACATCACTTCATTAGAGACCATGTGGCTAAGGGGGACATTGAGCTTAATTACATTGAATCTAAGTCCAACCTAGCCGACATCTTTACCAAGCCTCTCCCCGAACTAGAATTTTCATCACTTAGGAGAGAACTTGGGATGTGCTTTGTAGAATAGAAGTGTAGTTTTGCATGATTCTATAGAAATACTAGGATTTATACCTTTAACCATCTCACAAAACACTTAGGAAACCATGATTTTTGTATTGAGCCACCTAGACAACATGTGAGATGTTAGGAAGATGCACTTGGTTCATCATGCTTGTTATGATGCATTACTATGAACCAAAGTGTCATCTAGAAATATTAATCCTTCATTGGACCAATCATTGGGAAGGCCTATGTACAATTAATGTGCATATAGCTCCAAGAATATGATTAGAAATGTCAAATAAAATAAAATGTAAACTATGTCTATCAAACCTTGAGAAACAATTTCCTATTGATAAGCCAAAGTGATACAAAGTTTTGCAAAAATATCATAACTTTTGCAAAATCTCAAGATTGTGTCAATATCAAAATCTAGAGGTAATATAATTTTAAAATAATTTTTCCTTGATAGGAAATGATCTAACAATATTACCCACGAAATTTTGTGATTTTTTGATCTTTATTGAATTAATTATGAATGGTTATCAGATCGATATCACGACCGTACCTAACGCCAGTTCGACCGATACGCCGATATCGAACCAGGCTTACCCGGTTCGTTATCAGTTCGACTGCCATTTATGGCAATGATCGACGCGCATGTAATGGTTCAGATGCGATCGTCGGGCTCGATCGATAACCATCGTGACCGCCATTTATGGCGCGATCCGACGCTGCATGTAATCGCTCGTATGCGATCGCCGGTTTGATCGATCATGATCGTTCGATCGCCGACTAACGGCAATGATCGGGTGTCGCGGTTTTTAGGGCTTTCCACCGGTTCGACTCGCCAGAACCTCTCGATTTCTCTCTTCGTTTCCTCTTCCGACGACCGTCCACCGCACCTCTTAGCCGTTCTCCTTTGTTTTCCGATGACTTCATCGACACGTGATCCCATTTTGAGTGCTCTCCAACTCGAGGACCTTCTCGTGTTACTCCGGTCGTGCTCTAGGGTCCAGTCACTCAGGTAGGGTTTCGTGGTCCGGCACTGATCCTTGTTCACCATGCCACCTAGGTATATTTTCTTTCATGATCAATGTTTTGTTTTGTTCCTATGATTGTATTTCACTAACCCATGCTTATCTTGTTCATGCATCATCAACCTACATTGTGCATTTTTTGTTGTCTTTTCGCCCATTTAGAATTAAGCACGTTGCTACTAAGCGCACCCGGGCACCTCCGACCAATGAGGGCCCGTCAAACCCTCAACCCTCTGTTGATCCTCGATTTCCAAATTCCGCCCTTGAAAGTGCTTTTCATAAAAACAAATTCCAACTTATTCCACCTAGGTCAATGGATTCCAAGTTTCTTAAAGACTTCTGTTTCGACATTGTTCAAATCATCCAACATTACAACCTTGAGTCTTTGGTTTTCTGTGAACATCACGTAAACATCACCCTCCTCTCTGAATTTTTCAACAACCTACGACCGGTTGGAGATGGGCTGAGATACCGGACTCGCGTTGCTCAGCGCGATCTGGATTTCAGTCCCCAGATCTGGACCGATTTTCTCGGATGTCTTCCTTCCGAGAGTGATTTCACTCTATATCCATCTTGGAGTGAACCTCTTCCATCTCCCTTTGAGGAGATTTCTTTAGATTCCCTTCATGATACCTTCTATCACTATCCTCGACCTTTGAACACCAATTTATTTCAATCACAAGAACTGTCTGCTTCTGACAATGTCCTTTATAAGGTCATTGCTCATTGTCTTCTTCCCATTGTTACCCGTGGTTTGGCCTTGGTTCGCCCTCCACACCTACTTCTCATGCATTTCTTTCGTCAATACTTAGACATTAACATTGGTCTCAATACCTTCCAATGCATCATTCATTTCATAAGGCCAAACAATGGGAAGATTCACATACCATTTGGAAATGTCCTCACTCAATGGCTCAACTCTGTAGGCATTGATGTGAATATAGGAGTCATTAAAGTTATGAATAGGAAATATGATCAGATGACTCGACGGAGTTTCTCATTGGCGGGCCTGAAGGCCGACAGAGGATCCGTCTTTTGGGACCCAGCACGGCGGGTAGCAGGTGCCACTCCGGCACTAGAGGATGCTGCTGCAGGAGTAGCAGAGGATGGTGCTGCAGGTGTTGCTGAGGGGACTGCTGCAGGGGAGACTACTGCAGCGAGCATCTTTCTACCGGACACATCCCTGGTGCCGCCTGATGCTTTGAGCGGGTGGACACATCGATTGAGGAGTGCGCCGAGCATCAGGAGCTCCTCTCCCTCGTGAGAGAGGTGCATCGGCAGCAGCAGGACATCTTGGCGATTCTCCGCCCTGCTGCCCCTGGACACCCACCTCACGATGGTTCGTCATCGGCACCGATGGATGCTGAGGACGACGATCGTTAGATCTCTTGTTTTCTTTTGTTATTTTCTTTTTGGCCGTATGTACGGCATAAACTCCTACTTATGTAATGACTTTTGATTGATGATATGAAATTGTTTTTTTATTATTCACTTCTATTAGTGCCTACAATCTGTTGTTTATCAAGTTTAGAAGTTGAGCATATAGTACGAAGTTATGAATATTGATACGATACAATTACACTTTTTGTGTCATAATTTTTGTTGTTTTAAATATCGTATCAATCCATTAATCTGATGAACATGGTTTTCGTCTAATATTTTTCATATGTTATATTAGTCGAATAAAATGTGTATGCCAAGTTTCGTGATTTTTGGACACCCACGTAATTTTCTACGCATTTTCAAACCTTGACTGAAAAACTCGAAATTGATTTATCGATCACGATCATTCCGTTATTGGCGATCGGCTATGGTCAGGCGATTATCGCTGCCTATTCCAGTCGAACCGGTGTCACTGCTTTGGAATGAAAAGCGGTTTTTTCATCGGTTAAAAGGTTCAATTTTGACATTATACAATTTCCACAGTATATATATGATACCTTGTATGGAAAGGCGGATTTTCTTGGTGCACTGGTTTAGGGGGAGCTACATCCCTTATTTATATAATTGTTGGTGCAAGACTAGGACATATTTGCCTATTGCTTATGTTTTGTTTATCATGAAACATGTCTTGGATTTAGGGGGAGCTTCATATCAATTTTATACCTTTGTTCAAGATGTGTTAATTATAATTCTTTCCTGCACTTATTGAATAACCTCTTCCCTTTTTGTTGTATGTCAAAGGGGGAGAAGGGATATTGAAGTTAGAATTCATATTGAAATATGTTTATGTAAAGAAGATCTAACTTAAATGATTGCCAAACATCAAAAAGGGGGAGATTGTTGGTGCAACAATGCCCTAAGCATTTATATATATTTTGATGTTTGGATAATCATCTAAGTTAGGCAATGTTTTGTGATCTAATTGTATACATGTTTAAGTGACAGGAAAATCCAAGTATGAAGACTTGGTAAAAGACAAGTCCAAGTGTGATCTTGGCAAAGAGAAGTCAAGGAAAGGTCTTGGCAGCATAAGTCCAAGCATGTAGTCTTGGTGGCGTAAAGTCCAAGCAGTCCTTGGAAAAGGAAGACCAAAGGAAAGTCTTGGCGGCATAAGTCCAAGCATGTAGTCTTGGCGGCGTAAAGTCCAAGCGTACTTTGGCAAAGAAGAAACCCAAAGCATGACGAAACCGAAGGAAGCTTTTGAAGGCAAGCGCATGGATGGAGTCGTGGACTCAGAGAAATCCTAGAGGCGCAAGGCTGATGGAGAAGCTAGAAGGTTAAGTCTAGGCTTAGGTTATGTTTTCAAGTATGAATTAGTCATACTTAGAGTGTTCCAGTCGACTGGAACATGGTATCGGTCGAACTGGCCCTTAAAATATAGCGTTAGAGTTTGGAAGGTCGTATCACGATCGGGGTTATCGGTCCGAACGGTGAGATCGACTCGACTTCGACTACGACATAAGCCGCGGCGATCGATCGCCATTATTGGCGCGATCGCTAACAAAACGTCGAGCCGATCGGCGGCCATTTACGGCGATCGCGAATCGCCATCGCTGTTGGCCGATCGATAGTCTTCCGTTAGCGATGGCGACGACGGCAAATCCCGCAAATCTGTTCGGCCGTTAGAATCGCGGCTCGATCGATGTAAGTCATCGACCGGTGATAGACCTCCAACGGGAAAAAGAGGCTCTTTCCTATAAAAAGAGCCCAAGGGGAGCAAGAAGAGCCTAATGCTTATATTCTGATCTTTCTTCTAAGCTCCTACAAGTTTTTCCAAGCTTTCTAAGTGTATTAATCTCCTTTCTCCTCTCAAATCTTCATTGTCATCTTTTGTAAGAAGAGGAGGTCTTTGTAAAGAGAAAGCTTCATAGTGAAATTGCATGGGTTGATCCACCTTAAGGATCGCCGTGGAGTAGGAGCGTTATCTCCGAACCACGTAAAGGCTTTGTTAGCATTGGTTTTTGTTTTTACATATATTACTTGTGTTTGCTTCCGCTAATTACTTTTGTAGAAACGAAAGGAGCTATTCACCCCCCCCCCCTCTAGCTTTCAAACAATCCCTTACAAAACCGAGAACCTATTTGTTCACACACACAACGAGCGTAATCTGAAGGATTTAAAACGAGCTTGAGAATGGGATTCTCAGACCGAGAGAAACTATGTTTTGTTGGACCAAACATGGAGCGAGCATGAAATCGTTTCAGGCGCAATGGAAGCATGGATGAGTCGTGTCTTATGAAGACATAATGGATGGACTAAAATGGTTTGGTTCTAATCCAATGAAGGAGAATAAACCAAAGTGTTTGGTTTAGTTTAAACGAATGAACCAAAAGTTGATTCGGTTCGTTTTAACTTAAAATAAACCATTATGGTTTGGTTTATTTTAACTTATCTTAATGGAGCGGGTTAACGGGCCTAATGGTTATGATCCAATAACCATTAAGAGAATTAGTTCTCTATAAAAGAGGGCTTAAGGGATAATTAAGCCCTAATCCAAAAACCCCTTGTCCTAAGGTTGCCGCCCACCCCATTGAGGGAGCTTTCGGCGCCAACCTCTTGTCGCTGCCCATAGCTCCTCCAACCGGCGTCCAGAAGGTAGCTTCCTTCCCCCTCGCCGGCGTCGAGTTGCTGCCGGTTAGTGCTCCGGAGATCTCCTTCAGGTTTGGCATCAAGGTGAGCTCTATCTTCCTTGGTTGGCCGGCGCCTATCACCTCCACCAAAGCTGTCCAGTTTTCTGGACAGCTTGTTCTCCTCTCGTCGGAGCATCGTTTGGATGACGGTTAGAGCTCCTATAGAGGCTAACTTACCGGGGATTCGATCTCCGGTAATCCTCTGAGGTGGAGGATGAAGGATTCGTCAATTGGTTGACGAATACCTCTCCGGAGAAGCGAATTTTGAGAACTCGTATTAGGATCCGAATTTGTATTCGGATCGTGATCATCTCTCGATCACGTCGTCTTCAACACGAGGCTAGTAACCCGTACGAAGACGAAGCTCATGGCTTAGCGAAGTCATCCCGAGGAACTCGGCGTGGATACAGATAGAGACGATTCTAGCAAGGATCATTCTGGTTGATGACGTTCCCGCTACACGTCATACGAAAGGTATAACGTAGATAAATTTCCTTTTATTGCAAATTTAAATTTAAGGTTATGTCTACACTTGTTGTAATATGCATGCGTGTGTTGTGTGTGTTGTAATAAATGTAGATTTATTATTTTTATTGCTTCCGCTGTGTTCATGTTTACCAAACGTGATCGAACACACACACGCCGCGGTGCCGAAAACCCAACAGTGGTATCAGAGCCCAGGTTGTGTTTCGACATAATCGTAAAAATGGTTTTGTGATAGTCATAATGTATTTCTGGAAATTTTCTAATTTTGGAAAGTCTAGAAGTATTTATGGAAATCTTCCACTTTTGAAAAGTTGGAAGTATTTATGGAAATTGATATTTTCCATAAATAAAATATTTGATTAGATTCTGGAAATTTATTTCCTAATTTAATCATGATTTGATTTGGGAAATCGAATCTTAAAATATTTTATTTCCATAAGTAGTTTTAATAATTTAGGAAATTGGTTTCCTAAATAGATTTTCCTTAATCAAATAATTCCATGAATAAAATATGTGATTAGATTTGGAAATTTTTTTTCTAATTTAATTATGATTTGATTTGGAGAATCAAATCTTAAACATATTTTATTTCCATAAATAGTTATGATATATAAGGAAATTATATACATGACATAATTGTATGCCATGTAATTGCATTAGATGCATAACATTATGTCATGCGTGTCGTGACATGTAGATATATGTCATGTATGCCATGCCATGTAGATAATAGTTATTTGCATGCAAAGAGGATGAGACATAAAAACCCTTAAACAATATTAAAGCCTACACCTTCCATTAATATGGTTAGAACCAGAGTTTCGTTTCTTGTTTGGGTTGTTGGACTCTCTCCAAGCCCAGCTCGAACCCGAACATGTTCAAACCATGGAATAGTTTAATACTAATATGGTAAGAGTCAGAGGTCAATCGTTAGCTTTGGTTGTTGGACTCTCTCCAAGCTGGGCTAATTGGTTGAATGCGCTCTAACCATATTAAAACTATTTCCCGATTAATGGGTTGGCTTTAACCTGGAGCATCGGCTTGTTGGACTCTCTCCAAGGTCGATGTAAAGGGAGGTGAAGTTGGGTCCTATGCATATGATGCATACTTGTTAATGTGTTAACAACCCGATGTATGTGTGAACATTCAATTAGATGATAGCACATTGTGATAGTTGCATATACGTGATATGCAATCGGTATAGTTGATACCTACCGTCGTAGTTATGAATGGCTTGTTGGACTCTCTCCAAGGTTGTTCATAACTATGATGGATATCAGGCCATTCGGAGATGGACCTACGATCTCCCGAAGTGATTTTGGGGTTTTTGAAATTCAAAAAATGAATGGGATTTATAAATGTATATTGATGCATTTTAAAATCATCTTTCTCATATATGCTCGTTTTGTATTTCTAAAATTGATCATGATGTCTTTGAATCTACGTTCCATTTTGGATTCGAATAAATTGACTGGGCCAAACTTCTTGGACTGGCTTAGAAACTTGAGAATTGTTCTCAAGGTGAAAAGCTTGTGTATTTCCTCGAAGCGCCTCTTCCCGCCCATCCTAGTGACGATGCAACTCCGGATCAATTGTTGGTCTATCAGAAACATGTGACTGATTCTGAACTGACAAGTTGCATCATGCTAGCCGCGATGGAACCCAAGCTACGAAAGCAGAATGAGCATATGGATGCTCATATCATAGTCCTTCATCTTTATGAGTTGTTTGATAAGCAAGTGAGATTCGAAAGGTTCGAAGTCTCCAAGCTCCTCTTCACCTCTGAGATGTAAGGAGGTTCATCTGTGGTACTGTTCAACATGCTGAAGACTGTAGAGCCTTCTGAGAAGCATGAGTAGGGGACGGTGTTGTTAGTTGATTCCTCGAAGAAAGGTTCTAAGAGGGAGTCAAAGGAACAACAGAAGGGGAAGAAGAAAAAGGCTAAAAAGGCAGAACCAGCTCAAAAGGGCACTTGCCATCATTATGGCAAGGAGGGCCATTGGCGAAGAAATTGCAAGATTTATCTTGAGTCCGTGAAGAAGGATAAGGCATCGGATGCCCCATCTTCTTCAGAAATCTTCTTTATTGATTGTCATTCTATTTCCTTAGACACTTGGGTACTGGATACTGGGTGTGGCTCATATATATGTAATAACATACATGGGCTAAGGAATAGAAGAAGACTCGTCAAGGGAGAGTCAAATTTACGTGTTGGGAATGGAGCAAAGGTTGCTGCACTCGCCATCGGAACGTATTTGTTGAAACTCCCTGCAGGACTTGTCTTAGAACTGGACAATTGCTTTTATATTCCTTCGTTGATAAAGAACATCATTTCTATTTCTTGTTTAAATAGAAATGGTTTCCATTTGACGTTTAGTAACAATTGTTGTTACATAACTTTGAATGAGGTTCTTTATGGGACTGGAACTTTAAGCAATGGTGTTTATACGTTGGACGTATCCAGTGACATTTGCAATATCGAAGCAAGCAACAAGTGTGCTCGAAAGGATAATCAAATAGACTCCTACATGTGCCATTGTCGTCTTGGCCATGTAAGCAAGAAACGCATGTCCGAATTACACCGATGTGGAATTCTGGAATCGTTTGAATTGGATTCATACGATACATGCGAATCATGCTTAAAAGGCAAGATGACTAAGTTACCTTTTATGGGAAAAGGTGAACGAGTGGGAGAGTTGCTAGGCCTAATACATAGTGATGTATATGGACCTATGTCAACTCAATCTTTAGGAGGCTATAGCTACTTCATTACCTTCACCGATGATCACTCACGGTTTGGGGATGTGTTCTTGATGAAACACAAGTCTGAATCCTTTGAAAGGTTCAAAGAATTCAGAAATGAAGTAGAGAAACAACATGACAAGAGTATTAAAATACTTCGATCAGATCGAGGTGGTGAATACTTAAGTCAAGAGTTTCTTGATTATCTAAGAGACAATGACATATTGTCTCAATGGACTCCGCCATATACACCACAGCATAATGGTGTATCTGAGAGGCGTAACCGGACCTTGTTGGACATGGTCAGGTCAATGATGAATCATGCGACTCTTCCCAAGTCCTTTTGGGGCTATGCACTTCAGAAAACTGTTTACTTGTTAAATAGAATGCCTACAAAGGTAGTCTCAACTACTCCATATGAGATATGGAATGGTAAGAAACCTCATGTATCTTACTTGAAGATATGGGGTTGTCCTGCTTATGTGAAGCGGACTGTATCAGATAAATTGGATGCTAAGTCTGATAAATGTCTATTTGTTGGATACCCTAAGGAAATAAGTGGTTACCAATTCTATCATCCTGTGGAACAAAAGGTGTTTGTTTCAAGGCATGCTGTGTTTCTAGAGAAAGAGTTTCTCTTGCAAGAAAATAGTGGGAGTGTCATCGAGCTTGAGGAGGCTCGAGAGACTCAAATAGACATTAATGAGATACCTGGTGAAGCACAACAATCGACAATTCATAGTGATGAGCAATCGGCTTAACCTATTGTAACACCACATCTTCGTAGATCTGGTAGAACACGCAATATTCCTGAGAGATATGGATTTCTCGTAAGTGAATCGAACGACGTGTTACTCATTGATGATGAGGAGCCTACCAGTTATGAAGAAGTGCTGACAAGTTCAGAAAGGGATAAGTGGCTTGGTGCCATGAAGTCGGAAATGGATTCCATGTATGAAAACCAAGTTTGGAACTTGGTTGACCCACCTGAAGGCATAAAGCCTATAGGGTGCAAGTGGGTTTTCAAGAAGAAAACCGACATGGATGGTAATGTGATTACCTATAAGGCTAGATTGGTGGTGAAAGGATATCGTCAAAAGCAAGGTGTTGATTATGACGAAACCTATTCGCCTGTAGCTATGATTAAATCCATTCGGATGCTCCTGGCCATAGCGGCTCATTATGATTATGAGATATGGCAGATGGATGTGAAAACAGCTATCCTTAATGGAAACCTGCTCGAGGACGTGTATATGATACATCCTGAGGGTTTCACATCGGTTGATAAAACCAAGGTATGTAAATTGTGACGGTCCATTTATGGATTGAAGCAAGCATCCAGGAGCTGGAATATCCGTTTTGATGAGACCATCAAAAAGTTTGATTTCTTACAAAATCCAGACGAACCTTGTGTGTACAAGAAGGTTAGTGGGAGTGCAGTCCTGTTCCTAGTATTATATGTTGATGACATATTACTTATAGGAAATGATGTTTCAATCTTACAGTCAGTTAAGGTTTGGTTATCCAAGACATTCTCCATGAAAGACCTGGGAGAAGCAACCTACATCCTCGGGATTAAGATCTATAGAGATAGATCGAAACGGTTGCTTGGTCTTTCACAGTCTACATATATAGACTGAGTGCTAAAGAGGTTTAGCATGTCGGAATCCAAGAAAGGTTACTTACCCATCAGGCATGGGGTACACCTTTTGAAGTCTATGTGTCCGCGCACAGAAGGCGAGAGGATTTGCATGAGTAAGATTCCCTATGCATCCGCAATAGAATCTATCATGTATGCTATGTTATGTACGAGGCCCGATGTATCGTATGCTCTAAGTGTCACGAGCAGATACTAGTCTGATCCAGAAATGGATCATTGGGTGGCTGTTAAGACAATCCTTAAGTACTTAAGAAGAACTAAGGATGTGTTCCTAATATATGGAGAGGGGTACATGGTGATACGTGGGTATACGGATGCCAACTCCAGATAGACAAGGATGATTCCATGTCTAAGTCTGGGTATGTATTCACCTGGAATGAAGGCGTAATAAGTTGGAAAGGTTCCAAGCTTGACACTCTAACGGATTCTGCCACTAAGGCAGAATACATTGCAGCTTTGGAAGCAGCAAAGGAAGCGGTTTGGATCAAGAAGTACATCTCTGAACATGATGTGGTCTCATCAATGATCCAAACATGTGCTTCGCCGCTATCATCTTATCAGAGAGATCATCAGTAGGAACGAAATACAAATCGAGAAAATTCCCACTGAAAGGAACTTAGCGGATCCTTTGACTAAGGCATTACCTCAAAATAAGTTTGAGGGTCATGTTAGAGCTTATGGTATTAGATACCGTAGCGATTGACATTAGGCCAAGTGAGAGTCTGTTAGTAATATATGAGAGATGTCCTAAGACAATCGCCTTATGTATGAACCATTTATATGATAAATGAAGATTCACTAATTGAGTATACATGTTTTATGTATTTGATTGGATCTTAAACTCATTTACTGAATGTCCACGATACGATTCACATCATGAGAGAATTTGTGATTGGATCACAACTAGTGAGTATCTCTACATGTGTAATTGTGATGTATCGAAATTATCCCTAGTCGATGAATTGATGGATTTGGACACCATCAATTCTGTCGAGACTAGCACGAGGTATACTCCTTGGTGTATCCAAGCAGCTGATTCTCACTGGCTGGAGACATTGTGATGTCCGGAGTTAATCGTGGATGCTAGTTATGGTAACTAGTTCATTCGAGTGACCAGCCGTAAGACTTCATATGGTTCTCTGCATATATAGATATGTCAATTAAGTTCTTACTGTGACTTAAGTGCGATGTTCCCTTGACTTGCGGTATTCAAGTCATCTTGATCATGGAGACTTATGCTTTGACATCTTAAGCAAACATCTCTAAGGAGATGTGGACCCGGGATGATTGGGTATAAGTCGAAATGATCGAAGGTGTTTGAATAGCCTATAGAGGATTCACCACTCCTTGCGAGGAGATGTATACCCATGGCCTCTCGTCGGATTGTTACTAAAGTCTTTGGCCAAAGCATTACATGTTTAGAGTAAGGTACTCTTCGATACATGTGGAGTAACTAGAATCCGTAGGACGAGGAATTGATACTTGGGCTAGGTGTGACGTAGTCAGCCTAGTGGGGATTGACACTATAGAACATGTCCTGAACCAAGTGGGTATAAGATGAGTGAAGGGAATGGGGCATGAATCATTCAAGCTGCTGAAGGGTTTCAGAAATAGTTTTGGATCAACCGTTGATCTTTTCGGTTAATTGGGGATCATGATGTACTACTAGGTGCCACTCATGATCGTTCTATAATTAATGGTTAATTATAGACGACCAACATAAACCGAGAATCTATTTGGTCACACGCACAACGAGCGTAATCCGAAGGATTTAAAACGAGCTTGAGAATGGGATTCTCAGACCGAGAGAAACTATGTTTGGTTGGACCAAACATGGAGCGAGCATGAAATCGTTTCAGGAGCAATGGAAGCGTGGATGAGCTGTGTCTTATGAAGACATAATGGATGGACCAAAATGGTTTGGTTCTAATCCAATGGAGGAGAATAAACCAAAGGGTTTGGTTTATTTTAAATGAATGGACCAAAAGTCGATTCGGTTCGTTTTAACTTAAAATAAACCATCATGGTTTGGTTTATTTTAACTTATCTTAATGGAGCGGGTTAACGAGCCTAATGGTTATGATCCAATATCCATTAAGAGAATTAGTTCTCTATAAAAGAGGGCTTAAGGGATAATTAAGCCCTAATCCAAAAACCCCTTGCCCTAAGGTTGCCGCCCACCCCATTGAGGGAGCTTTCGGCGCCAACCTCTTGCCGCCGCCCATAGCTCCTCCAACCAGCGTCCAGAAGGTAGCTTCCTTCCCCCTCGCTGGCGTCGAGCTGCTGCCGGTTAGTGCTCCGGAGATCTCCTTCAGGTTTGGTATCAAGGTGAGCTCTATCTTCCTTGGTTGGCCGGCGCCTATCACCTCCACCAAAGCTGTCCAGTTTTCTGGACAGCTTGTTCTCCTCTCGTCGGAGCGTCGTTTGGACGACGGTTAGAGCTCCGACAGCGGCTAACTTACCGGGGATTCGATCTCCGGTAATCCTCTGAGGTGGAGGACGAAGGATTCGTCAATTGGTTGACGAATACCTCTCCGGAGAAGCGAGTATTGAGAACTCGTATTAGGATCCGAATTTGGATTCGGATCGTGATCATCTCTCGATCACGTCGTCTTCAACACGAGGCTAGTAACCCGTACGAAGACGAAGCTCGTGGCTTAGCGAAGTCATCCCGAGGAACTCGGCGTGGATACGGATAGAGACGATTCTAGCGAGGATCGTTCCGGTTGATGCCGTTCCCGCTACACGTCATACGAAAGGTATAACGTAGATAAATTTCCTTTTATTGCAAATTTAAATTTATAGTTATGTCTACACTTGTTGTAATATGCATGCATGTGTTGTGTGTGTTGTAATAAATGTAGATTTATTATTTTTATTGCTTCCGCTGTGTTCATGTTTACGAAACGTGATCGAACACACACACGCCGCGGTGCCGGAAACCCAACAGTAGCTGATTAGTTCGAGCTAGGGTACCAAATTATTACGTTTAGTGTTCCTTTTACATACCTAAAGATTCATTTGACTAGCGTTAGGTGAGATTCCTTAGCGCAAGATTGAAATCTCATGCACATACTCACTTTGAAAAGTATGTCTGGTCGACTCACAGTTAAGTATAGAAGGCTATCTATCACGCTCCTATAATACTTTAAATTGATTGTTTTTCCTTCTAAGTCTTCTCCTATGTTTACATTGGTAGCCATTTGTGTATTAATTTCCTTAGCGTTTTGTATTCGAAACCTATTAATTAATTCCTTAGTATATTTACGTTGGTGTAAGTAGATTCCTTCTTTAGTTTGTTTTATTTGTAACCATAAGAAGAAATTAAGTTCTCCTACTAAGTTCATTTCAAATTCACTTTCCATTACTAAAATGAACTCATTTAATAATGTTGAATTACTTGTACCAAAAATTATGTCGTCTACAAAAATTTGTGCAATAAATATTTTTTTCCCTATGGTCTTTACAAAAAGGGTTGGGTCAACTAAACCTTGATTAAATCCCTTAGACTTAGGGTAAATTGAAAGCTTTCCATACCAAGCTCTAGGAGCTTGTTTTAATCCATATAAGGCTTTTCTAAGATTAAAGACATTGTCAGATTTGTCTAAACTTTCAAATCCAGGTGGTTGGCTAACATAAACCTCTTCATTAATAAATCCATTCAAAAATGCTGATTTAACATCCATTTGAAATAATTTGAATCCTCGATGTGCAGCATAGGCTAATAGCATTCTAATCGATTCAAGTCTAGCTACGGGTGCATATGTTTCATCATAGACTAACCCCTCTACTTGACAAATTATAAAGTTTGAGTTTAGCTCAATATCACCTGAATCGATGATTTTGAGCTTCCCATTATTTTTGAATGCTACCGATCCTTGGTTTTTGAATCTAAGCTTCGAAAATTTTAGTCGATCTCCGGTCATATGTCAGGAGCACCCACTGTATAACATCCATTGATCCTACACATATAGTAGTTGGATCAGATATTGGGATTTTAAGATTTGGTTAAAAACTTTTAAATCCTAGGAATCAACTCACTCTTTCTACATGATCAAACATATTAGCCTTATATGTTTTGTGAGATGACTTCAATTTTACTTAGTTATGTTTAGTGATTTGAAGATAATCAACCTTGGGTTAGATTCAGATTTAACTCTTAGCTTGTTAAGTAAACTTTTCGAGAAAATGGCTTCCAGGTCATGGTGAGGCATAGAGGCCTTCTTTGATCGGAACAACGACCACTTCCTTAGACAAAGCCAATTTCAAGAAAATGTTCACTTAAGTCACTTAAGGTTGCTTCCTATTCTAACTAGTTTAGGATGTGGTGAGGTAGCTTCATCTAGTTCAACTTAGTCGAGTGTACCAAGCTAGATACGCCCTATATAACTCGAACACACAAGACCTTGTTTACCTAACATACTATCATCTCGTTGCATTCTGATACTATGTTATCAAGGTTGACTAACTATTGATCCTATCTAACTGTTCTAAAAGTTAAAACAAAAAATTAACTAAATGAAAAACTAAATCAAGAAGTAGAGCAAAATAGTTTAGTACTAGGTCCCCCTAGACCATTGAACCAATGCGGTATTTCCACGTAGTGGATTTGGTCATTGGGAACCCAATACTTGGTGGATCCTAATTGAGAATACAAAAAGGTCTTAGAGACCCATGCTTGGACTTTTTGTCTATTACGATTTACAATCGACATATATGACTTGTTCGTTGTGGTTGGATCTAAATCTGAGACTGGCCTTATTGTACACGACCCTTGGTGATCCAAGTAGTAGGTCAACACCCTTGGACCCCAAAGTAAACCTTTCCAATGATTTCAAAAGGCCTTGGACTTGTCCTTTCAAGAGAGAGTTCTCTTCTTCAAGTTTTTCAACTCGAGTTGAGTTCTCTTCTCGAACTTGACTAGTCGAAGAGGTTAGGGAGACCTCTGTAGGTTTTGCCCGGAAGCTCTAATACCAAATTGAAGGGTTTTGCTTATCGAGTCCGTGAGGGGAAACTTCGCTTCCCACTTCACCTTGGTTGTTTGTTCATGGCGATCCTATCGATGTCTCCTGATTAAAAATTTAATCCTAGACAAAAGGGATTGCTCAAACAACCAAGTCATCGTCGTGCTATTCGTTTAGAGAGGTCACTTGAACAAACTCGTTGTTCAAGCGACCATCCTCTATTCTACGAGTAGCCGCGGAATAGACGATGTTCGGATCACCAGTTTTTGTATTTATGATCGGGATCCAAGTATTATTTAGCCACAAACAGATTTATATCATGCTCATAATTGGAAAACAAATACAAACATGTAACATATAAAAATTAGAGAATCGATATACCTCTCGATTTTCTAATGTATGACCTTTCTCCTTTCGGACGTCGTGTGGGTGACGATCTACCAAAAGTTGAAGCTCCTAGATCGCAAATCTTCCTTCCTTTCTCTTCCAAAGCAAGAGGAAGAATAGAAACAAGGCTCATCTCCTTCCTATAGCCAACCAACAAGCAACAAGGAGAATGCTTGCCGCCGGCCAACAAGAAGAAGGAGATAATGGTGGAAACCGGCCAAGACACCAAGGGAAACCCCTAAGTCTTGTTTCCACCACCCTAGGAGAAGGAGAATAGGGTCTTTGGATGCCGGCCAAGGGATGGAAAGAGGGTTGTGGGTGCCAACCACCAAGGGAAAGGAAGAAGAAAGCAAACTACTTCCTTATTTGGTGCCACCCAAGCCTTCTAAACCCTAAGCTTCCAAACCCTAATCCTAGCTCTCCTAATGGCCGGCCATGGAAGTGGGGAAGAAGATTAGGATGAGCACCGGCCAAGGTAGAGGGAAGAAGGGAGGAACCGGACAAACCTTAGGAAGAAGAAGAAAAACTTCTCCACTTGTTGCCGCCCACCCCTAGCTCCCAAAAACCCTAGCCACCCAAACCTAATCCTAAACCAACTAGGATTCCTAGCCTCCAAAGGAAGCAAACCCTAATCACCTTAATCCATCATCTTTATTGCCGCCCACTTTGTGATCTCTATTTATAGAGTTGGACCCAAGCCATGATTTAATCTCCTCCATTGGTTCTAGGGATTTAATATCAACTGTCGGATCTAGAGATTTAATCTCAACCGTCGGATCTAGAGATTTAATCTCTACCTTTGGATCTAGAGTTTTGTTTCTATCCATTGGATCTAAGCTTCACGAGGTGTTAATAGGCTATATTAGGGATCATGAGGAGGAGTTGGATCTTGGCCACCCATGGATAAAGCCCACATAAAGTCCGAGCCACTAATGATAATCCAATCCACTAAAGGATTATCATTGATCTACCTCACCAACCCCCATATGATAATATGGGCTCCATATATTATTTGTACATTTTCTCCCCGTGTTTAAGATCTCGAATGTCTGTCGATTAATTAATTTACTGACCATTAATTAATCAATATCTAACTCCTTGAGTAGTACCACTCAACCTTTTCATCATGCCGGACCAAGTCCACCTGCAGGGTTTACATGATGAACCTTATGACCTCCTCAAGGGGACATCATCATCCTAATATATAGGACACGGTTTCCTCCTATAATCAACAACACACCATATAAATAATATCATCTCCCATCTTACTGATCTTATCGATTTAATCTATAAATCTTGCCCATTGGTAAATCAAAGAGATGACTACTAAGTATATGTGCCCGTTATTATATCGGGATTAAGAGCATGTACAAAATAATATCTGAGGTCCGATTCGATTATGTAGTCAGCAATAAATCGAATCACCTCTAAGTCGGTCCTGCTCAATACACACAAAGTGCACTAGTGTGATTCTATGGTCAAGACAAACCAATACCAAATCACACTACAACCATTCCGATGGTTTTTCCAAAGCCATCTCGGTTGTAAGCCTTTACTTATACTTTACAAGGAGCTGATAACATGATCTCCCTTGTGACACCACACACCATGTTATCTACAATGTAATGTATTAGATAATATTTCATAACCATATAAATATGCAAACAATGATCATGTGATTCTTATTTCAAAATAAAGATGTTCATACAAAAGATAGACTTTTCAGTATACATCCCTACAATCTCCCACTTATACTAAAAGACTATGTTATCCTCATACTGTCATACATCTGATTCCCCTTCCCTCCACATGCCTATCAAAGATCTCGCTAGAAGGGCCTTAGTGAAAGGGTCTACCCGGTCTCCTCTGATGCAATCTAGGCGACAGAAACTTCTACCTCCTTTACGATTTCACGTATCAGGTGGTACTTGCGCTCTATGTGTTTACTTGCCTTATGAGCTCATGTTTCCTTCGAATTTGCAACTGCACCATTATTATCACAATATATTGTGATAGTAGTGGGCAAACCAGGAATCACATCCAAGTCCATCATGAAGTTATCTACGTATTGTTGCCAATCACCAAAATGTTATCTACGTATAGTACAAAAAATACCACTACATTTCCGTCACATCTCTTTTATACACAAGACTCATCTGGACTTTGAATAAATCCATAAGACTGGATTACCTCATCAAAGCGGATGTTTCCAAGACCTCGAAACTTGCTTCAATCCATAAATGGACCGATTAAGCTTACATACAAGATGCTTTTTTCCCTTAGCAATGAATCCCTCTGGTTGCTTCATATAGATGTTTTCCTCAATACTTCCATTAAGGAAAGCTGTCTTGACATTCATCTGTCACACCTCATAATCCATATGAGCTGCTATGCATAAGAGAATCCGGATAGACTTAAGCATGGCTACCGGCGAAAAGGTCTCCTCATAATTGATACCCTCTTTCTGAGTATACCCCTTTGCAACAAGCCTCGCTTTGATGGTCTCGGCCTTCCCATCTATTCCTCTATTTTTCTTGTAGATCCACTTGTATCCAATGATTTTTACACTATCGGGTGGCTCTACTAGCTCCCAAACCTGATTTGAATCCATAGATTCAATCTTAGCATTCATTGCACTTTACCAAGATGTTGCATCTTTATCTTGGATTGCCTCGTCATATGTCCAGGGATCAGGTTCATGTTCGCCAGGGACCAAATCAGAAGATTCACCCAAGAACATGAATCTATGAGGTTGTCTAACAACCCTCCCACTATGACGAGGTATCTTTTGTGTTTGCTCTGTGACACACGGTGCAGTCACTTGTGGTATATCCTCTCGTACCGGTGATACTAAAGAAGTGACTTCCCCTTTTAATTCCTCCAGAACAATTTTACTCTTGGGCTTGTGGCTCATCACCTAGTCTTCCTCTAGAAATATAGCGTTCATTCTAACGATCACCCTCTGATCTCTAGAACTATAAAACAAACCACCCTTCGTTCCTTTAGGATAGCCAATGAACATGCGTACTTCTGTACGAGGTTCCAACTTACCAGCATCTGCCTTCAGCACATGTGCTGGACTCACCCATATCCGAATATGTCTTAGACTGGGCCTTCGCCCAGTTCACAATTCTGTGGGAGTAGAAGGCACTGATTTAGATGGAACTAAGTTCAGAATGTACACTGCTGTATCTAGAGCATATCCCCAGAATGAATCTGGCAACTCAAAATAACTCATCATCGATCTAACCATCTCTATAAGAGTCCTATTCCTTCGCTCTACTACACCATTCTACTGGGGTGTGCCAGGTGTAGTCAATTGGGATTGAATCCCAGCCTCTGATAAGTAATTCCTAAACTATCCCAAGAGGTACTCACTACCATGATCAGATCGTAGTGTCATCCCTATCTTGAATAATCATCTATGAAAAAGATGAAATATTCAAGACTACCTCTTGCCTGGATAGACATAGGACCATACGCATTAGTATGAACCAATTCTAACACA
The DNA here is from genome assembly GCA_025175895.1 of Wurfbainia villosa. Lineage (NCBI taxonomy): Eukaryota > Viridiplantae > Streptophyta > Magnoliopsida > Zingiberales > Zingiberaceae > Wurfbainia > Wurfbainia villosa. The sequence goes on along the minus strand of CM045989.1, from coordinate 85,182,680 downwards.
TCTTTGGCTCTATACGCCTTGGCCTTAAAAGGCCTCTTGGTCATTTTACCCTCCAAGTAAGATTCGCAGGTTGGGAAATCCTCTCCACCACTAATGTGTTAGTAATATATGAGAGATGTCCTAAGGCAATCGCCTTATGTATGAACCATTTATATGATAAATGAAGATTCACTATTTGAGTATACATGTTTTCATGTATTTGATTGGATCTTAAACTCATTTACTGAATGTCCACAATACGATTCACAGCATGAGAGAATTTGTGATTGGATCACAACTAGTGAGTATCTCTACATGTGTAATTGTGATGTATCGGAATTATCCCTAGTCGATGAATTGATGGATTTGGACACCATCAATTCTGTCGAGACTAGCACGAGGTATACTCCTTGGTGTATCCAAGCAGCTGATTCTCACTGGCTGGAGACATTGTGATGTCCGGAGTTGATCGTTGATGCTAGTTATGGTAACTAGTTCATTGGAGTGACCAGCCGTAAGACTTCATATGGTTCTCTGCATATATAGATATGTCAATGAAGTTCTTACTGTAGCTTAAGTATGATGTTCCTTTGACTTGCGGTATTCAAGTCATCTTGATCATAAAGACTTATGCTTTGACATCTTAAGCAAGCATCTCTGAGGAGATGTGGACCCGGGATGATTGGGTATAAGTCGAAGTGATCGAAGGTGTTTGAATAGCCTATAAAGGATTCACCACTCCTTGCGAGGAGATGTATACCCATGGCCTCTCGTCGTATTGTTACTAAAGTCTTTGGCCAAAGCATTACATGTTTATAGTAAGGTACTCTTCGATCCATGTGCAATAACTAGAATCCGTAGGACGAGGAAATGATACTTGGGCTAGGTGTGACGTAGTCAGTCTAGTGGGGACTGACACTATAGACCATGTCCTGAACCAAGTGGGTATAAGATTAGTGAAGGGAATGGGGCACGATTCATTCGAGCTGTTGAAGGGTTTCAGAAATAGTTCTGGATCAACCGTTGATCTTTTCGATTAATTGGGAATCATGATGTACTACTAGGTGCCACTCATGATCGTTCTATAATTAATGGTTAATTATAGACGGCCAACATAAACTGAGAACCTATTTGGTCACACGCACAACGAGCGTAATCCGAAGGATTTAAAACGAGCTTGAGAATGGGATTCTCAGACCGAGAGAAACTAGGTTTGGTTGGACCAAACATGAAGCGAGCATGAAATTATTTCAGTCGCAATGGAAGTGTGGATGGGCCGTGTCTTATGAAGATATAATGGATGAACTAAAATGGTTTGGTTCTAATCCAATGGAGGAGAATAAACCAAAGGGTTTGGTTTATTTTAAACGAATGAACCAAAAGTTGGTTCGGTTCATTTTAACTTAAAATAAACCATCATGGTTTGGTTTATTTTAACTTATATTAATGGAGCGGGTTAACGGGCCTTATGGTTATGATCCAATAACCATTAAGAGAATTAGTTCTCTATAAAAGAGGGCTTAAACCCTAATCCAAAAACCCTAACCAAGTTTTGGCCGCCCACCTCTCCCTCCTCTTCATCTATTCGGCGACAACACCCATTGCCGCCGCCCAGCTCCTTGTGCCACCGTCCAAAATGTTTCCGGCGTCCAAGCTTCGGCCGGTGATCCTCCGGCAACTCTCCGGTGATCTCCTTTGGGTTTGGCATCAAGGTGAGCTTCATCCTACCTTTTTGGCCGGCTCTAATTCCTCCACCAAAGCTGTCCAGTTTTCTGGACAGCTTGTTTCCCTCTCGTCGGAGCATCGTTTGGACAATGGTTGGAGCTCCGACATCGCCTAACTCACCGTGGATTTGATCTCCGGTAATCCTCTGAGGTGGAGGATGAAGGATTCGTCAAACGGTTGACGAATAGCTCTCCGGAGAAGCGAGTCTTGAGGACTTGTTTTTGGATCCGAATTTGGATTTTGATCGTGATCATCTCTCGATCACATCGTCTTCAACACGAGGCTAGTAACCCGTTCGAAGACGAGGCTCATGACTTAGCGAAGTCATCCCGAGGATACCCGCCGTGGATACGGATAGAGACGATTCTAGCGATGATCGTTCCGGTTGATGGCGTTCCCGCTACACGTGATACGAAAGGTATACGTAGTTAAATTTCCTTTTATTGCAAATTTAAATTTACGGTTATGTCTACACATGTTGTACTATGCATGCGTGTGATGTGTGTGTTGTAATAAATGTAGATTTATTATTTTTTCCTTCCGCTATGCACATGTTTACGAAACATGTTCGAACACACACTCGCCGCGGTGCCGGAAACCCAACAGTGGTATAAGAGCCCAGGTTGTGTTTCGACATAATCGTAAAATTATTTTGCGATAGTCATAATGATATTTCTGAAAATTTTCTACTTTTGGAAAGTTAGAAGTATTTATGGAAATTTTTCAATTTTGGAAAGTCTAGAAGTATTTATGGAAATCTTCCACTTTTGGAAAGTTGGAAGTATTTATGGAAATTGATATTTTCCATAAATAGAATTTTTGATTAGATTTTGGAAATTTGTTTCCTAATTTAATCATGATTTTATTTGGAAAAACAAATCTTAAAATATTTTATTTCCATAAGTAGTTTTGAAGATTTAGGAAATTGGTTTCCTAAATTGACTTTCCTTAATCAACTATTTCCACAAATAAAATATGTGATTAGATTTGGAAATTTGTTTCCTAATTTAATCATGATTTGATTTGGAGAATCAAATCTTAAACATATTTTATTTCCATAAATATTTATGACATATAAGGAAATAATATACATGACATAATTGTATGCCATGTAATTGCATTAGATGCATATCATTATGCCATGCGTGTCGTGACATGTAGATGTATGACATGTATGTCATGCCATGTAGATAATAGTTATTTGCATGAAAAGAGGATGACACATAAAAAGCCTTACTCAATATTAAAGCCTACACCTTCCATTAATATAGTTAAAACCAGAGTTCCGTTTCTTGTTTGGGTTGTTGGACTCTCTCCAAGCCCGGCTCGAACCCGAACATGTTCAAACCATGGAATAGTTTAATACTAATATGGTAAGAGTCAAAGGTCAATCGTTAGCTTTGGTTGTTGGACTCTCTCCAAGCCGGGCTAATTGGTTGAATGCGCTCTAACCATATTAAAACTATTTCTCGATTAATGGGTTGGCTTTAACCTGGAGCATCGGCTTGTTGGACTCTCTCCAAGGTCAATGTAAAGGGAGGTGAAGTTGGGTGCTATGCATATGATGCATACTTGTTAATGTAATAACAACCCGATGTATGTGTGAACATTCAATAAGTTGATAGCACATTGTGATAGTTGCATATACGTGATATGCAATCGGTATAGTTGATACCTACCGTCGTAGTTATGAATGGCTTGTTGGACTCTATCCAAGGTTGTTCATATCTATGATGGATATCAGCCCATTCGGAGATGGACCTATGATCTCCCGAAGTGATTTTGGGGTTTTTGAAATTCAAAAAATGAATGGAATTTATAAATGTATATTGATGCATTTTAAATCATCTTTCTCATATATGCTCATTTTGTATTTCTAAGATTGATCATGATGTCTTTGAATTTGCATTCCATTTTGGATTCGAATAAATTTGACTGGGCCGAACTTCTTGGACTGGCTTAGAAACTTGAGAATTGTTCTCAAGGTGGAAAAGCTTGCGTATGTCCTCGAAGCGCCTCTTCCCGCCCGTCCTAGTGGAAATGCAACTCTGGACCAATTGTTGGCCTATCAGAAACATGTGAATGATTCTGAAATGGTGAGTTGCATCATGCTAGCCGCGATGGAACCTAAGCTACGAAAGCAGCATGAGCATATGGATGCTCATATCGTAGTCCTTCATCTTTATGAGTTGTTTGATAAGCAAGTGAGATTCGAAAGGTTCGAAGTCTCCAAGCTCCTCTTCACCTATGAGATGCAAGAAGGTTCATCTGTGGTACTGCTCAACATGCTGAAGACTGTGGAGCCTTCTGAGAAGCATGAGCAGGGGACGGTGTTGTTAGTTGATTCCTCGAAGAAAGGTTCTAAGAGGGAGTCAAAGGAACAACAGAAGGGGAAGAAGAAAAAGGCTAAAAAGGCAAAACCAGCTCAAAAGGGCACTTGCCATCATTATGGCAAGTAGGGCCATTGGCGAAGAAATTGCAAGATTTATCTTGAGTCCGTGAAGAAGAATAAGGCATAAGATGCTCCATCTTTCTCATATATCTTCGTTATTGATTGTCATTCTATTTCCTTAGACACTTGGGTATTGGATACTGGGTGTGGCTCACATATATGTAATGACATACATGGGATAAGAAATAGAAGAAGACTCGTCAAGGGAGAGTCAAATTTACGTGTTGGGAATGGAGCAAAGGTTGCTGCACTCGCCATCGGAACGTATTTGTTGAAACTCCCTGCAGGACTTGTCTTAGAACTGGACAATTGCTTTTATATTTCTTCGTTGATAAAGAACATCATTTCTATTTCTTGTTTAAATAGAAATGGTTTCCATTTGACGTTTAGTAACAATTGTTGTTATATAACTTTGAATGGCATACTTTATGGAACTGGAACTTTGAGTAATGACATTTATACGTTGGACATATCCAGTGACATTTTCAATATCGAAGTGAGCAATACGCGTGCTCGAAAGGTTAATCAATTAGACTCCTATATGTGGCATTGTCCTCTTGGCCATGTAAGCAAGAAACGCATGTCCGAATTATACCGATGTGGAATTCTGGAATCGTTTGAATTGGATTCACACGATACATGTGAATCATGCTTAAAAGGCAAGATGACTAAGTTACCTTTTACTGGAAAAGGTGAACGAGTGGGAGAGTTACTAGGTCTAATACATACTGATGTATGTGGACCTATGTCAACTCAAGCTTTAGGAGGCTATAACTACTTCATTACCTTCACCGATGATCACTCACGGTTTGGGTATGTGTTCTTGATGAAACACAAGTCTGAAGCCTTTTAAAGGTTCAAAGAATTCAGAAATGAAGTAGAGAAACAACATAACAAGAGTATTAAAATACTTTGATCGGATCGAGGTGGTGAATACTTGAGTCAGGAGTTTCTTGATTATCTAAGAGACAATGGTATATTGTCTGAATGGACTCCGCCATATACACCACAGCATAATGGTGTATCTGAGAGGTGTAACCGAACCTTGTTGGACATGGTCAGGTCAATGATGAATCATGCGAATCTTCCCAAGTCCTTTTGGGGCTATGCACTTCAGACAGTTGTTTACTTGTTAAACAGAATGTCAACCAAGGTAGTATCTACTACTCCATATGAGATATGGAATAGTAAGAAACCTCATGTATCTTACTTGAAGATATGGGGTTGTCCTACTTATGTGAAGCGGACAGTATCAGACAAATTGGATGCTAAGTCTGATAAATGTCTATTTATTGGATACCCTAAGGAAATAAGGGGTTACCAATTCTATCATCATGTGGAACAAAAGGTGTTTGTTTCAAGACATGCTGTGTTTCTAGATAAAGAGTTTCTCTTGCAAGAAAATAGTGGGAGTGTCGTCGAGCTTGAGGAGGCTCAAGAGACTCAAATAGACATCGATGAGATACCTGGTGAAGCACAACAGCCGACAACTCATAGTGATGAGCAATCGGCTGGACCTATTGTAACACCACATCTTCGTAGATCTGGTAGAACACGCAATATTTCTGAGAGATATGGATTTCTCGTAAGTGAATCGAACGACGTGTTACTCATTGATGATGAGGAGCCTACCAGTTATGAAGAAGTGCTGACAAGTGCAGAAAGGGATAAGTGGCTTGATGCCATGAAGTCGGAAATGGATTCCATGTACGAAAACCAAGTTTGGAACTTGGTTGACCCACCTGAAGGCATAAAGGCTATAGGGTGCAAGTGGGTTTTCAAGAAGAAAACCGACATGGATGGTAATGTGATTACCTATAAGGCTAGATTGGTGGCGAAAGGATATCGTCAAAAACAAGGTGTTGATTATGATGAAACCTATTCGCCTGTAGCTATGCTTAAATCCATTCGGATGCTCCTGGCCATAGCGGTTCATTATGATTATGAGATATGGAAAATGTATGTGAAAACAGCTTTCCTTAATGGAAACCTGCTCGAGGACATGTATATGATACAGCCTGAGGGTTTCACATCGGTTGATAAAACCAAGGTATGCAAATTGCGATGGTCCATTTATGGATTGAAGCAAGCATCCAGGAGCTGGAATATCCGTTTTGATGAGACAATCAAAAAGTTTGATTTCTCACAAAATCCAGACGAACCTTGTGTGTACAAGAAGGTTAGTGGGAGTGCAGTCGTATTCCTAGTATTGTATGTCGATGACATATTATTTATAGGAAACGATGTTTCAATCTTAACAGTCAGTTAAGGTTTGGTTATCCAAGACATTCTCCATGAAAGACCTGGGAGAAGCAACCTACATCCTCGGGATTAAGATCTATAGAGATAGATCGAAATGGTTGCTTGGTCTTTCGCAGTCTACATATATAGACCGAGTGCTAAAGAGGTTTAGCATGTCGGAATCCAAGAAAGGTTTTCTACCCATCAGGCATGGGGTACACCTTTCGAAGTCTATGTGTCCGCGCACAGAAGACGAGAGGATTTGCATGAGTAAGATTCCCTATGCATCCGCAATAGGATCTATCATGTATGCTATGTTATGTACGAGGCCCGATGTATCGTATGCTCGAGTGTCATGAGCGGATACCTCGATCGGGAATGGATCATTGGGTGATATTAAGACGTACTTAAGAAGAACTAAGGAACTTCGTTTCAGTTACGTATTGCCTGGATTTAGCATTTTAGAGTGCGGAATCCATTAGCAAGATTTGAACTAATAAATCACCTAGAATGGAGGCACAATAAGTTGGAAAGGTTCCAAGCTTGACACTATAGCTGATTCTGCCACTAAGGCAGAATACATTGCAGCTTTGGAAGAAACAAAGGAAGCGGTTTGGATCAAGAAGTTCATTTTTGAACTTGATGTGGTCTCATCAATGATCCAAACATGTGCTTCGCCGCTATCATCTGATCAGAGAGATCATTAGTAGGAAGAAAATACAAATCGAGAAAATCCCCACTGAAACGAACTTAGAGGATCCTTTGACTAAGGCATTACCTCAAAGCAAGTTTGAGGGTCATGTCACAGCTTATGGTATTGGATACCGTAGCGATTGGCATTAGGCCAAGTGGGAGTTTGTGTTGGATCAATGCGGTTCGCTAGAGGGGGGGGGGGTGAATAGCGAAAACAAAAAAACTTTTTCGAATTCGTTTCAAAAGAAATATACGCAGCGGAAAGATAAGCAAAACAAAAAGTAAAGGAGACAATAGAAACAAGATATTTACTTGGTTCGTAGCCGAAGGCTACTACTCCAAGGCCCTAGTGGTCCTTGACCACGCACGGAGGGCAAATCACTAAACAAACTCCTCCTCGTTGGAGGTAGGAGTTAATCGATACAAAAAAAACTTGAGGTAGAGGGACACTCCCCCTCTCCTCGTATACGATAAAAGCTCCGAAAATATAAATGACAAACTGATAACAAAAACTAAGACCGACGTACAATAATAAAGAAAGTTAAACCTAGACGTCGGAATGGAAGGACTTCGTTGTCGTAGAGTTGCAGCGTAACGGAGGCTTTTGAGCACTTAGAATTGTTGATGAAACCCTAGGTTTGGCCCTCCTTTTATAGCCTTTGAGCCCCTTTTCGAGTGGGTCTTCAACCAATCACAAATGGACACCAAACCGCTTTGAGGTGGAGTGATAAGCCTTGACTCCTCGAATCTGATCATTGACCATCAGTCGACTGATGGCCATCATCAGTCGACTGATGGCAGCATCAGTCGATTGATAACCTTCGGCAGTCGACTGATACACGGCAGTCGAGTCCTCCAAGCTGGCAGTCGACTGATGCTTGCTGCAAGTCAAAGTTAGCTCAATAAAAACATAATTTCGATGGTCGTCGACCATCTGATCTCGACCTAGACCATCTATAAGATGTCTTTGGTCGGATCTACGCTTAAGATCATCCCCGTAAAGAGGATACGACCTTACTTACTCGCAGCGAGCTTACCTCGATACTTACGTGTCGCTTTGCTTCGGCCTTCCACTCGATTCCTTGGCTCCTCCAAGTAACTCGAGTATCGCCAACCACGCGGCTTCCTCCGGTGTCGCTAGCCTTCACTCGGCTATATCAATCTTCGCACTCGATTCAAGAAAACAAAATAGACTTAACTTTTGTGTCTTTGCTATAATCAAAACACAGTTCGATTTGGTGCCTCACCTAACAATCTCCCCTTTTGATATATGGCAAAAACACACAAAGTTAAGGAAATTAAGTGCATGAAACAAGAAAGACAAGAAGCAAAAGTAGGAGTAGTAAAAATATTTCTCAAGTTCTCCCTTAGAGGAACCCTACCCTTGGCCAGGGTGAGTACTTGAAAAGACTTTTAGCTCTCCAAACACAAAGATAATGAGTTAAGTAAATGACATTACTTAACTTAGGCTTCTTAGAGTCAAAAATAAGTGGAAGTTAAGTAATCAAAAGTTAAGTCAAAAGGTTAATTATTCAAAAGGTTTAACTTTTGATTTCTTAACTTGGGCCTTTAAAGTTTTCAATTCCGAAGAGTTGAACCCTAAACCTTACTCCCCCTTAACTTAGGCCAGAATCAAAGTTTTAAGTTAAGTTATCAATTTCAAAAATTTGAAATTTAACTTTGGCCTTTTCTTGAACCTTAACTTTGGCCTTTTCTTGAACCTTAACTTTGGCCTTTTCTCCCCCTTTTGACATAAATCAAGGAAAAAGTGGGGGGGTTTTAAGAAAACCCTAAGTCCAAGCATGATGATTTTAAAAATAGTATGTGAAAATAATTCATCTAAATGTTCAACTCTAGTTTGACTTGATTGAAATGATATTATCAATAAGTCCTGATTAGAGTTGGTTAATATTAGTTGCATATTTATACTCCGAGGTTCATATTGACGCACTTGATCTACATCTTGGAACCTGGAGTAGGGTCCTAACATCTCACGCCCATCTACGTGGCTAAGTACACAAACACATTAGTCCTATGTGTTGTGAGATGTACTGGCTCCTTAAATCTATAGGTGCATGATATCTAAGGTATGTCCTATGCTAGTTCCATCAAAATGTAAGAAATAGTAGTAAGAAAATATAATTTGTAAGTTCCTATTCTATTACGCACATGCCTAATTTTAAATCTCAAGAGACTAAATTCAGCTTCGGGTAGTGGTTTAGTAAATATGTCTGCTAGGTTAGACTTCGAGTCAACATATTCGAGTTGTATGGAGCCGTTGGCTACATGTTCTCGAATGAAATGGTGTTTTACCTCTATATGCTTTGTCCTAGAGTGACATATAGGGTTCTTAGTTAGATTTATCGAACTTATGTTGTCTACAAAAATTTTAGTTTTGGTGAAGTCCAACCTAAAGTCTCGGAGAGTGTGCTTCATCCAAAGAAGCTGAGTTACACACTCACCCATCGCAACGTATTCGGCTTTGGTGGTAGATAAGGCAACACAATGTTGCTTCCTACTGCACCAACTCACTAGACTCGAGCCGAGTAGTTGACAACAACCACTCGTGCTCTTTCTGTCGAGTTTACTACCGGCATAATCCGAATCGGAGTAGCCGATTAGTTCGAACTCGGTAGATCTAGGATACCAAATACCGACATTAAGTGTACCCTTTAGATATCTAAGGATACGCAACTAGGGTTAGGTGAGACTCCTTAGCAGGTTTGAAACACAGGCGCACATACTTCTTCGAATAGGATGTCGGGTCGACTCGCAGCTTAAGTATAGAAGACTTCCTATTTCTATAGTACTTTAAGTCAATGGACTTACTTTCTAGGTCTTCTCCTATGTTAACATTTATCGCCATTGGGGTGTTTATTACCTTAGCGTCTTGCATTCCAAATCTTTTAATTAACTCCTTAGTGTATTTTTGTTGATATAGGTATATACCATCCTTAGTTTGTTTAATTTGTAGACCTAAAAAGAAACTTAACTCGCCTACCAAGTTCATTTCGAACTCACTTTCCATGAGTGAAACGAACTCGTTTAGTTGAGTTAGAGGTTCCAAAATTATATCATCTCGTAAATTTGAGCTATGAATATTTCTTTACCTAAGGTTTTACAAAGAGAGTTGGGTCAACTAAGCCTTGGTTAAACCCTTTTGACTTAAGATGGATTGAAAGTCTCTCGTACCAAGCTCGAGGAGCTTGTTTAAGTCCATAGAGAGCTTTCTTAAGTTTTAGAACATGGTCGGGTTTATCTAGATTTTCGAATCCTGGGGGTTGGCTAACATAAACTTCTTCTTTAATGTATCCATTTAGGAATGCCGACTTAACATCCATTTGAAATAGCTTAAATCCTCGATGTGCGGCATAAGCTAGCAACATTCGAATGGATTCGAGTCTAGCTACTGGGGCATAGGTTTCGTCGTAATCTAAGCCTTCGACTTGGCTAAAACCTTTGGCGACTAACCTAGCCTTGTTTCTAACTACTTCACCTTTATCATCAAGCTTATTTCGAAACACCCACCTTGTTCCAATTATCGTTTTGTCTTTAGGTGGTGGTACTAATTCCCACACCTCGTTCCTAGTAAATTGAGCTAGCTCTTCTTGCATTGCAATAATCCAATCGGGATCAAGAAGAGCTTGTTCAATTGATTTGGGTTCTATCTTTGAAATTAAGGAAATTTGACTAAGGTTCCTATAGGATGCTCTAGTTCGAACTGTTAGGTTTCCGGCACCGCGGTGTGTGTGTGTTCGATCATGTTTCGTAAACATGAGCACAGCGGAAGCAATTAAAAATAATAAATACTCCTATTTATTACAACACACACAACACACGCATGCTATTACAACAAGTGTAGACATAACCGTAAATTAAAATTGCAATAAAAGGAAATTAAACTACGTTATACCTTTCGTATGACGTGTAGCGGGAACGGCATCAACCGGAACGATCCTCGTAAGAATCGTCTCTATCCGTATCCACGCCGAGCTCCTCGGGATGACTTCGCCAAGCCACGAGCTTCGTCTTCGTACGGGTTACTAGCCTCGTGTTGAAGACGACGTGATCGAGAGATGATCACGATCCGAATCCAAATTCGGACCTAAAACAAGTCCTCAAGACTTGCTTCTCCGGAGAGGTATTCGTCAACCGTTTGACGAATCCTTCGTCCTCCACCTCAGAGGATTACCGGAGATCAAATCCCCGGTAAGTTAGCCGCTGTCGGAGCACTAACCATCGTCCAAACGACGCTCCGACGAGAGGAGGAGAAGCTGTCCAGAAAACTGGACAGCTTGGTGGAGGAGATAGGCGCCGGCCAAAACAAGGAGACAAAAGCTCACCTTGATGCCGAACCTTTTAGGGGATCACCGGAGGGTCGCCGGAGGTTCACCGGCTGGAGCTTGGATGCCGGCAAGGGTCTTGGACGGCGGCACAAGGCTGGGCGGCGGCTGCTCTTGGATTGGCGCCGAAAACTCCTCCAAGGAGTGGGCGGCAACTCAAGGGGGGGGCTAGGGTTTGGATTAGTTAGGGTTTAACAATCCCTTAAGCCCACTTTTATAGAGAACTAATTCTCTTAATGGTTAATGGATCATATCCATAAAGCCCGTTAACCCGCTCCATTAAGATAAGTTAAAATAAACCAAACCATGATGGTTTATTTTAAGTTAAAACGAACCGAACCAACTTTTGGTTCATTCGTTTAAAATAAACCAAACCCTTTGGTTTATTCTTATCCATTGGATTAGAACCAAACCATTTTGGTCCATCCATTACGTCTTCATAAGACGCGGCCATCACACGCTTCCATTGCATTGAAACAATTTCATGCTCGCTTTATGTTTGGTCCAACCAAACATAGTTTCTCTCGATGCGAGAATCCCATTCTCAAGCTCGTTTTAAATCCTTTGGATTACACTCGTTGTCGTGTGACCAAATAGGTTCTCGGTTTATGTTGGCCGTCTATAATTAACCATTAATTATAGAGCGATCATGAGTGGCACCTAGTAGTACATCATGATCCCCAATTAACCAGAAAGATCAAGCGGTTGATCCAGAACTATTTACGAAACCCTTGATGGCTCGAATGAATCGTGCCCCATTCCCTTCACTCATCTTATACCCACTTGGTTCAGGACATGGTCTATTGTGTCGGCCCCACTAGGTCGACTACGTCACACCTAGCCCAAGTATCATTTCCTCGTCTCTACAGTTCTAGTTACTCCACATGTATCGAAGAGTACCTTACTCTAAACATGTAATGCTTTGGCCAAAGACTTTAGTAACAATCCGACGAGAGGCCATGGGTATACATCTCCTCGCAAGGAGTGGTGAATCCTTTATAGGCTATTCAAACACCTTTGATCACATCGACTTATACCCAATCATCCCGGGTCCACATCTCCTTAGAGATGTTTGCTTAAGATGTCAAAGCATAAGTCTCCATGATCAAGATGACTTGAATACCGCAAGTCAAAGGAACATCGCACTTAAGCCACAGTAAGAACTTCATTGACATATCTATATATGCAGAGAACCATATGAAGTCTTACGGCTGGTCATTCCAATGAACTAGTTACCATAACTAGCATCCACGATTAACTCCGGACATCACTATGTCTCCAGCCAGTGAGAATCAGCTGCTTGGATACACCAAGGAGTATACCTCGTGCTAGTCTCAACAGAATTGATGGTGTCCAGATTCATCAATTCATCGACTAGGGATAATTCCGATACATCACAATTACACATGTAGAGATACTCACTAGTTGTGATCCAATCACAAATTCTCTCATGCTGTGAATCGTATCGTGGACATTCAGTAAATGAGTTTAAGATCCAATCAAATACATAAAACATGTATACTCAACTAGTGAATCTTCATTTATCATATAAATGGTTCATACATAAGGCGATTGCCTTAGGACATCTCTCATATATTACTAACAGACTCCCACTTGGCCTAATGCCAATCGCTACGGTATCCAATATCATAAGTTCAACATGACCTCAAACTTACTTGAGGTAATGCTTTAGTCAAAGGATCCGCTAAGTTCCTTTCAAAGGGAATTTTCTCGATTTGTATTTCGCTCCTACCGATGATCTCTCCGATAAGATGATAGCGCGGCACATGTTTGGATCGCTGATGAGACCTTGGCTCTTTCGTCAGTAATTGCTCCATTGTTGTCGCAGAGACCTCGTATTGCTTCAACAATGGCCGAATCACACCAAGTTCATGAACGAACTTTGATCCAAACCGCCTTTTGTCCGCTCGCCGCAATATTCTCGCCTGGTAGAATCCGCTACATGCCTCTTGTTTGGAACTTTTCCAACTCATCGCGCTCATTCAAGGTGAACACGATCCGCATCGAGACTGGAATCATCCTTGTTCGTCTCGAAGCCGCATCCGTATACCCGCACGTATCACCATGTCCCTTCTCCATATATTAGGAACACATCCTTAGTTCTTCTCAAGTACTTAAGGATCGCCTTAATACCGCCAATGATCCATTCCTCGATCGATCGTATCCGCCGTGACACTCGTGAGCATACGATACATCGGGCCTCGTACATAACATAGCATACATGATAGATCCTATCATGGATGCATAGGAATCTTACTCATGCAAATCCTCTCGCCTTCAGGCGCTGACACATAGACTTCGAAGGTGTACCCTATGCCCGATGGGTAGATAACCTTCTTGATTCCGACATGCTAAACCTCTTAGCACTCGGCCTATATGTAGATCGCGAAGACCAAGCAACCGCTTCGATCTATCTCTATAGATCTTAATCCCAAGGATGTAGGTTGCTTCTCCTGTGTCTTTCATGGAGAATGTCTTGGATAACCAAACCTTAATCGATCAGAAGATTGACACATCGCTTCCTATAAGTAATATGTCATCGATATACAATACTAGGAACACGATCGCACCCACTAACCTTCTTGTACACACAAGGTTCGTCGATTTTGTGAGAAATCAAACTTTGATCGTCTCATCAAAACGGATATTCCACTCGGATGCTTGCTTCAATCCATAAATGGATCGCCGCAATTTGCATACCTTGGTTTTATCAACCGATGTGAAACCTCAGTCGTATCATATACACGCCTCGAGCAAGTTTCCATTAAGGAAAGTCGCTTTCACATCCATCCGCCATATCTCATAATCATAATGAGCCGCTATGGCCGGAGCATCCGAATGGATTTAAGATAGCTACAAAGTAATAGGTTTCGGCCATAATCAACACCTTGTTTTTGACGATATCCTTTCGCCACCAATCTAGCCTTATAGGTAATCACATTACCATCCATGTCGGTTTTCTTCTTGAAACCCACTTGCACCCTATAGGCTTTATGCCTTCAGTGGGTCAACCAAGTTCCAAACTTGGTTTTCATACATGGAATCCATTTCCACTTCATGGCACCAAGCCACTTATCCCTTTCTCGAACTTGTCAAGACTTCTTCATAATCGTAGGCTCTCATCATCAATGAGTAACACGTGCTCGATTCACTTACGAGAAATCCATATCTCTCAGAATATTGCGCGGTTCTACCAGATCTACGAAGATGTGGTGTTACAATTAGGTCCAAATTGATTGCTCATCACTATGAGTTTTACCGTCAGTGCTTCACCGTGTATCTCATCAATGTCTATTTGAGTCTCTCGAGCCTCCTCAAGCTCGACGACACTCCCACTCGCTTTTCTTGCAAGAGAAACTCTTCTCTAGAAACACAAAGATGCCTTGAAACAAACACCTTTTGTTCCACAGATGATAGAATTGGTAACCCCTTGTTTCCTTAGGGTATCCAATAAATAGACATTTATCGACTTAGCATCCAATTTGTCTCGACATACCGCTTCACATAAGGTGACAACCCCATATCTTCAAGTAAGATACATGAGGTTTCTTACTATTCCATATCTCATATGGAGTAGTAGAGACTACCTTGGTAGGCATTCTGCTTAACAAGTAAACAAATGTTCATGCATAACCCCAAAAGGACTTGGGAAGAGTCGCATGATTCATCATTGACCTGACCATGTCCAACAAGGTCCGGTTACGCCTCTCAGATACACCATTATGCTGTGGTGTATAGGGCGGAGTCCATTGAGACAATATGCCATTGTCTCTTAGATAATCAAGAAACTCTTGACTTAAGTATTCACCACCTCGATCCGATCGAAGTATTTTAATACTTTTGTCATGTTGTTTCTCTACTTCATTTCTGAATTCTTTGAACCTTTCAAAGGCTTCAGACTTGTGTTTCATCAAGAACACATACCCAAACCGTGAGTGATCATCGGTGAAGGTAATGAAGTAGCTATAGCCTCCTAATGCTTGAGTTGACATAGGTCCACATACATCAGTATGTACCAGACCTAGTAACTCTCCCACTCGTTCACCTTTTCCAAGAAAGGTAACTTAGTCATCTTGCCTTTTAAGCATGATTCGCATGTATCGTATGAATCCAATTCAACGATTCCGAATTCCACATCCGTGTAATTCGACATGCTTCTTGCTTATATGGCCAAGACGACAATGCCACATATAGGAGTCTATGTGATTATCCTTTCGAGCACGCTGTTGCTCGCTCGATATTGAAAATGTCACCGGATACGCCCAACGATAAATGCCATTACTCAAAGTTCCATAAAGTACGCCATTCAAAGTTATATAACAACAATTGTTACTAAACGTTAAATGGAAACCATTTCTATTTAAGCAGAAATAGAAACAATGTTCTTTATTAGAGAAGGAACATAATAGCAATTGTCCACCCAAGACTAGTCCACTAGGAGCTTCAAATAAGTTCGATGGTGGCAAAGAACCTTTGCTCCATTGCCAACTCGCAAATTTGACTCTCCTCTGACAAGTCTTCTTCTATTCCTTAGCCCCTGTATGTCATTACATATATGTGAGCTACACCCAGTATCCAATACCCAAGTGTCTAAGGAAATAGAATGACAATCAATAACGAAGATATTCAAGAGGATGGGGCATCTGATGCCTTCTTCTTCTTCATGGACTCAAGATAAATCTTGCAGCTTCTTCGCCAAGGGCCTTCCTTGCCACAATGATGGCAAGTGCCCTTTGCGCGGTTCCGCCTTTCTTTGCCTTTTCTTTCCTTTCTTCTGTTCTTTTGCCTTCCTCTTAGAACCTTTCTTTGAGGAATCAACTAACAGAACCGCCTTCTCCTCATGCTTCACAGAAGGCTCCACAGTCTTCAAAGATATTGAGGAGCTCTGAATGGTGGATTCCAATTTGTTCATCCGATAGTTCATCACAAATTGCTAGAAACTCTTGGGCAAACAATGCAATTAAGTCAATACTTAACTCATGATCCATCACAAAACCGAGGGTAGCTAGTCATTGATGTACCCGCTCATCTTTAGCACAAATCGCATTACAGTATTTAACCTTCTTGCATCTTCGTGGTGAAGAGGAGCCTAGAGACCTCGAACCTTCTCGGATCTCGCTTGCTCATCGAACAACTCATGAAGATGGAAGACCATAGTGTTAGCATCCATATGCTCATGCCGCTTCGCCTCGTGTACCATCGCGCTAGCATGATGCAACTCGCGGCTCGAGACCGCCACATGCTTCGATAGACCAACATTTGGTCTGAGTTGCATCGCCCTTAGGACGGTCAGAAGAGGCTCTTCATGACATATGCTAGCTTTTCCGCCTTTGAGAACAATTCTCGTGTTTCTAAGCCACCCGAAGTTAGGCCCACTTTTTGAATCCAAAATAGTGCGCAAATTCAAAGACGTCATGATCAATTTATTGACCTAGAAATACAAAACTAGCATATATGAGAAAACAATTATAAAATGAATCAATATAAATTTATAAATCACATTCATTTTTCAATTCAAAACCCCAAAATCACTGAGATCGTAGGTCCATCTCCGAATGGATGATATCCATCATAGATAAGAACAACCTCGAGTGAGTCCAACAAGCCATTCTTAGCTATGATGGTGGGTATCAAGTATACCGATTACATATCATGTATATGTAACTATCACAATGTGCTATCAACTAATTGAATGTTCACACATACATTGGGTTGTTAACACATTAACAAGTATGCATCATATGCATAGCACCCAACTTCACCTCTCTTCACATCGACCTTGGAGTGAGTCCAACAAATCGATGCTCCAAGTTAAAGCCGACCCATTAATCGCGAAATAGTTTTAATATGGTTAGAGCGCATTCAACCAATTAGCCAGGCTTGGAGTGAGTCCAACAACCCAAACTAACGATTGACCTCTGACTCTTACCATATTAGAGTTAAACTATTCCAATGATTTGAACATGTTCAGGTTCGAGCCGGGCTTGGAGTGAGTTCAACAACCCAAACAAGAAACAGAACTCTGGTTCTAACCATATTAATGGAAGGTGTAGGCTTTAATATTGAGTTAGGGTTTTTATGTCTCATCCTCTTTGCATGAAAATAACTATTATCTACATGGCATGGCATACATGGCATACATCTACATGTCACGACACGCATGGCATAATGTTATGCATCTAATGCAATTACATGGCATACAATTATGTCATGTATATATTTCCTTATATGTTATAACTATTTATGGAAATAAAATGTGTTTAAGATTTGATTCTCCAAATCAAATCATAATTAAATTAGGAAACAAATTTCCAAATCTAATCACATATTTTATTCATGGAATTATTTGATTAAGGAAAATCTATTTAGGAAACCAATTTCCTAAATCATTAAAAACTACTTATGGAAATAAAATATTTTAAGATTTGATTTCCCAAATCAAATCATGATTAAATTAGGAAACAAATTTCCAGAATCTAATCAAATATTTTATTTATGGAAAATATCAATTTCCATAAATACTTCCAACTTTCCAAAAGTGAAAGATTTCCATAAATACTTCTAGACTTTCCAAAATTGAAAAAATTTCCATAAATACTTCTAAATTTCCAAAATTTAGAAAACTTCCAGAAATACATTATGACTATCGCAAAACCATTTTTACGATTATGTCGAAACACAACCTGGGCTCTGATACCACTGTTAGGTTTCCGGCACCGCGGCGTGTGTGTGTTCGATCATGTTTCGTAAACATGAGCACAGCGGAAGCAATTAAAAATAATAAATACTCCTATTTATTACAACACACACAACACACGCATGCTATTACAACAAGTGTAGACATAACCGTAAATTAAAATTGCAATAAAAGGAAATTAAACTACGTTATACCTTTCGTATGACGTGTAGCGGGAACGACATCAACCGGAACGATCCTCGTAAGAATCGTCTCTATCCGTATCCACGCCGAGCTCCTCGGGATGACTTCGCTAAGCCACGCGAGCTTCGTCGTGACGGGTTACTAGCCTCGTGTTGAAGACGTGATCGAGATGATCACGATCCGAATCCAAATTCGGACCTAAAACAAGTCCTCAAGACTTGCTTCTCCGGAGAGGTATTCGCCAACCGATTTGGCAGATCGCCCGTCCTCACCTCAGAGGATTACGGAGATCAAATCCCGGTAAGTTAGCGCTGTCGGAGCACTAACCGTCGTCCAAGCGGCGCTCCGGCGGAAGGAGAAGCTGTCAGAAAACTGGACAGCTTGGTGGAAAGAGATAGGCGCCGGCCAAAACAAGGAGACAAAAGCTCACCTTGATGCCGAACCTTTTAGGGGATCACCGGAGGGTCGCCGGAGGTTCACCGGCTGGAGCTTGGACGCCGGCAAGGGTCTTGGACGGCGGCACAAGGCTGGGCGGCGGCTGCTCTTGGATTGGCGCCGAAAACTCCTCCAAGGAGTGGGCGGCAACTCAAGGGGGGGCTAGGGTTTGGATTAGTTAGGGTTTAACAATCCCTTAAGCCCACTTTTATAGAGAACTAATTCTCTTAATGGTTAATGGATCATATCCATAAAGCCCGTTAACCCGCTCCATTAAGATAAGTTAAAATAAACCAAACCATGATGGTTTATTTTAAGTTAAAACGAACCGAACCAACTTTTGGTTCATTCGTTTAAAATAAACCAAACCCTTTGGTTTATTCTTATCCATTGGATTAGAACCAAACCATTTTGGTCCATCCATTACGTCTTCATAAGATGCAGCCCATCCACGCTTCCATTGCGACTGAAACAATTTCATGCTCGCTTTATGTTTGGTCCAACCAAACATAGTTTCTCTCGGTCTGAGAATCCCATTCTCAAGCTCGTTTTAAATCCTTTGGATTACACTCGTTGTCGTGTGACCAAATAGGTTCTCGGTTTATGTTGGCCGTCTATAATTAACCATTAATTATAGAGCGATCATGAGTGGCACCTAGTAGTACATCATGATCCCCAATTAACCGAAAAGATCAGCACGGTTGATCGAACTATTTACGAAACCCTTGATGCTTTCGAATGAATCGTGCCCCATTCCCTTCACTCATCTTATACCCACTTGGTTCAGGACATGGTCTATTGTGTCAGTCCCCACTAGGCTGACTACGTCACACCTAGCCCAAGTATCATTTCCTCGTCCTACGGATTCTAGTTACTCCACATGTATCGAAGAGTACCTTACTCTAAACATGTAATGCTTTGGCCAAAGACTTTAGTAACAATCCGACGAGAGGCCATGGGTATACATCTCCTCGCAAGGAGTGGTGAATCCTTTATAGGCTATTCAAACACCTTCGATCACATCGACTTATACCCAATCATCCCGGGTCCACATCTCCTTAGAGATGTTTGCTTAAGATGTCAAAGCATAAGTCTCCATGATCAAGATGACTTGAATACCGCAAGTCAAAGGAACATCGCACTTAAGCCACAAGAAGAACTTCATTGACATATCTATATATGCAGAGAACCATATGAAGTCTTACTTACGGTCATTCCAATGAACTAGTTACCATAACTAGCATCCACGATTAACTCCGGACATCACTATGTCTCCAGCCAGTGAGAATCAGCTGCTTGGATACACCAAGGAGTATACCTCGTGCTAGTCTCAACAGAATTGATGGTGTCCAGATTCATCAATTCATCGACTAGGGATAATTCCGATACATCACAATTACACATGTAGAGATACTCACTAGTTGTGATCCAATCACAAATTCTCTCATGCTGTGAATCGTATCGTGGACATTCAGTAAATGAGTTTAAGATCCAATCAGATACATAAAACATGTATACTCAAATAGTGAATCTTCATTTATCATATAAATGGTTCATACATAAGGCGATTGCCTTAGGACATCTCTCATATATTACTAACACGAACTCCTAGATTAGGATCTCCTATCACTTGATCGATAGGGTGGTTAGTCTGAATCCTAGATTGGGTTGGGTTTGTGTCACCTAATGCTTGTTTGAACACTAGTTTGGTTGGAGTCATCTATCACTTGGTCGATAGAGTGACTTGGTTGACTTAGGTTAGGATTAACACTAAACGATCTCGGATCGAGTAAGGTCTAGTATGAATCGGCTTGCTAATTGGGGTTCGGGGTTTTGTAGGTTCATGTCCTTCATCAACACTACATTGATAGTCTCCTCGACTCTAAAGGGTGTCGTGGTTATATACTCTATAAGCTCTACTTGTAGTCGAGTATCCTAGAAAGATTCGATTAGTGGTTTTGGATGTAAATTTCCCTAGGTAATCCTTAGTGTTTAGGATATGTACCTTACACCCAAATACCCTAAAGTACTTGATGTTAGGTATTTTATCGTGATAAATCTCGTCTGAGGTCTTAAGGTGCCTCTTTACCATAAGGATCCTATTTTGGACATGCAAAGTGCTAGCATACCCAAAACCTATTGGGTAGGTCGTATTAGATTCAACATGGTCCTAGCGGCTTCTTGTAGAGTTCGGTTTTTCGCTCCACTAGGCCATTTCTTTGAGGTCCTAGGGCAAGAGAATTCATGGTGGTATCCGTTTAGGTTCTGAAGTCGGTGAACCTTTGATTTTGAATTCACCACCATGATCGCTTCTAAGTCTTTTAACCTTAAGGTCTTTTTGATTCTCAATTAATTTGAATAGATTAATTAATTGATCTAGGGTATCATTTTTATGTTTGATGAACCTAACCCAGGTAAACCTGGAGTAGTCGTCAATTATGACTAAGCAATATTGACTTCTATTGAGAGACTTGGCTCCATGTGAATCGAACAGATCCATAGCAGGAGCTCAAGTACACTTGAGGTTCGTTCTTGGTTAGTTAACTTGTGTTGTGTCCTAGGTTGTTTTCCTTGTTGACAAGCATTACAGATTTTATTAACCAAGTTGTTGAGGTTGGGTAAGCCTCTGACTAAGCCACTCTGACTCATCTTGTGGACGAGTCTTGGGTGTGAGTGACCGAGTCGTCGGTGCCACAACCATGATTCCTCTTGCCGTGTCATAAGACACTTAGTTGAGGAGTTGGTTAAATTGATCTTATAAATGTTGTTATTTCTAGTTCCTTTAAGAATTGTTTTAGAGGTTTCGTTGGTATTAATTATGCATTCATTTTCTAGAAATATAACCTTATAGTTATTATCACACAATTGGCTTACACTAAGTAAGTTATATTCAAAATTCTCTACAAGTAATACATTTTTAATAACAAAATTCGTGTTAAGCTCGATATCACCTGATCCGATGATTTTGAGCTTGCCATTATTCCCAAAGGCTACCGATCCTTGTCGTTTGAATCGAAGCTTTGAATTTGAGTTGATCCCGGTCATGTGGAACAGCGCTGTCCAACATCCATTGATCCTACACACAAGGTGGTTGGATTGGATGTTAGATTTTTTGTTAAGAAAATTGGTTGTAAGTTGTTAACCCTACGTCATCTCGCCGGAGTCTATATGATCAAGCATGTTATACTTATGTGTTTTTTTTTTTTTTGAGATGACTTTCAATTAAGTTGATTGAGTGGATTTAGGTTCAAGTAATTTTATGTTAGATTTGGATTTAACCCTAGGCTTGTCAAGTTTACCTTTTCAAGATCATGGCTTCCAGGTCGTGGCGAGGCACAGGGGCCTTCTTTTATCGGATCATCGACCACTTCCTTAGACAAAGCCATTCTCAAGAAAATGATGACTTGACTTACCTAAAATTATTTCCTCGTCTAACTAGTTATTTTTGAAAAGAGGCTCCCCGAGGCTCAATCTTTTCGAAAAATTTTAGTTGGTTATGTTTTTGAAAAGAGGCTCCCCGAGGCTCAATCTTTTCGAGAAATTTTAGTTGATTATGTTTTTGTTCTAAGTTAGTTCACAAGTTTTAAAGTACAAACTTTCTAAGTTAAAGCATGCAATTTCTAAGTTAAAGCATAAACATTCTAAGTTAAAACATGCAATTTCTAAGTTAAAGCACAAACATGTTTTGTACTGGCTCCCCCTAGACCGTTGAATCGGTTCGGTCTATCCACATAGTGGATTTGGTCCTTGGGAACCCAGTACGGGTTGGATCCTAGAGTTGAAATCAAAAAGTTCTTAGGGACCCATGCTTGGACATGTTTCTTATGTCGACTTACAATCGACATATACGACCTATTAGTCGTGTTTGAGTTAAACCCGAGTCCAGCCTTGTTGTACACGACCCTTTGAGATCCAAGTAGGAGGTCAAGTCCTTTGGATCCTGAAGTGAACCTTTCCAACGTGTTCCTAAGATCTTCGACTTGACTTTTCAAGAGAGAGTTCTCAACTTCGAGCTTTTCAACTCGAGTTGAGTCCTTCTCTTGAACTCGACTAGTCGAAGAGGTTAGGGAGACCTCGTGTTTGAGGAGTTTAACCTCCCCAACAAGGGTCTCGACCTTGGACTCGGACTTAGCTAACTTCCTAGACAAAAACCTAACCGTATTATGTAAAGTATTAAATAAAGCTCGACTCACCTTAAGGGTATCTTTTGAACCGGATGCGTGTCAGTGGCTTGACTTGAAGGTAACCGTGGTCAAGTCATCCTCAGGTTCTGACTCAAGTTCGGTCTCCGTGTCTGACTCAATCGACTTCGCCATGAAGACGTGGTCTTCGTCTTCTTCGGATGACGCTTCTTCCCATGTCGCGTTGAGTGCCTTCTTGTGCTTAGGTGCTTGGTGGTTGAGCTTGGGGCACTCGGACTTGATGTGTCCAAACCTGTTACACTCATAACACCTAATGTTAGAACTTTTAGACTTACCTTGGTTGGGTCGAGTCGTGGTTCGCTTTCGTCCCTTGGCTATCCTTCGAGCTAGGTTCATTAGTTCGGCAGTCAACTCCGGGTCAACTTCTTCTTCGGACTCGTCTTCCTACTCGGTTGGTGGTGGCTTGCTTGCGATTTTCTTCTTCTTTGAACCTGCAAACAAGGCTATACCCCTCTCGGGTTCCGAGTTGGATTTTTCATGTAATTCGAAATCGAAAGAGTTCGTCTAACCTAATTTTAGAAAGGTCCTTGGAGACCTTATAGGCATCAACCATGGATGCCCATAAGGTAGTCCTCGGAAAAGAGTTTAGGACATACCTAATAAGGTCGCGGTTTTTGACCTTTTGCCCGATTGCGTGTAGGTTGTTGACTATGTCTTGGACACGGGCGTGGAGTTGCGTCGCGGACTCGTGTTCCTGCATTTTTAGTGTGTACAATTTATTGAATAACAAATCACGTTTGCAAACCTTAGCTTGATCTGATCCTTCGTGTAACTCGATTAGTTTTGTCCAAAGATCTTTTGCGCTTATGAAGGGGCCGACGCGATTTAGCTCCTCCTTGGATAGGCCACATTGGAGGATTTGTGTCGCCTTGGCGTCGGCTTCGACTTGTCGTTTTGTTGCAACGGTCCATTGATCATAATCCAAGGAGTCACCCACTTCATTGGTCGGAAGTGTGAAACCCGTTTGAATTATGATCCACATCTCAATTTGGGTTTTGAGAAAGCATTCCATCCGACCTTTCCAGTAACGGAAATCATCTCCGTTGTAAAACGGAGGTCGGACGGTGCTAAAACCCTCGAGATGGGCCATTAGAACAAAAAAAACAAGGAGACTAAAATGAAAATCTAGCAACAACAAAAACACACGAAAGTACCAAGACTTGCGTCTTGGATTAGTAGTGCGGGAAATAGAAAGAAATAAACGAAAAATAGAAAGTTAAGCAAAGAAATAAGAAACTAAATAAAAAGTAAGTACTCACAACCTTTGATGTCCCCGAAAGGATACTAAACGTCGTTTTTTGAGGATGAAAACAGCTTGTTACAGGGGTAAACCCCTGTAAGAAGTGTAGATCTCTGCGAGAGCTTCGATTTGGTAGGTAGACCGTGTCGTCAACTTGTATGCGAAAGTTATGCCCGTTTGACCGTCGGCTACTCCAAAAGCGAATACTTGCAAAACAAAATCAAGCGAAGAGTACCAAGACTTCGTCTTGGATTAGTAGTCGGGAGAAAAATTTGAAGCGAACGAAAAATAAATCTGTGAAAAAGTTAGATTGGTGGTTTCACCAAATCTAAGCGCCCGGACTCGATACCAATTGTTGGATCAATGCGGTTCGCTAGAGGTGAATAGCGAAAAGAAAAACTTTTTAATTCGTTTCAAAAGAAATATACTTAGCGGAAAGATAAGCAAAACAAAAAGTAAAGGAGACAATAGAAACAAGATATTTACTTGGTTCGTGGCGAAACTACTACTCCAAGGCCCTAGTGGTCCTTGACCACGCAGACTGACAAATCACTAAACAAACTCCTCCTCGTTGGAGGTAGGAGTTAATCGATACAAAAAAACTTGAGGTAGAGGACCTCCCCTCTCCTCGTATATGATAAAAGCTCGAAAATATAAATGACAAACTGATAACAAAAACTAAGACCGTACAATAATAAAGAAAGTTAAACCTAGACATCGGAATGGAAGGACTTCGTTGTCGTAGAGTTGCGTATGTGAGGCTTTTGAGCACTTAGAATTGTTGATGAAACCCTAGGTTTGGCCCTCCTTTTATAGCCTTTGAGCCCCTTTTTAGTGGGTCTTCAACCAATCACAAATGGACACCAAACCGCTTTGAGGTGGGTGATAAGCCTTGACTCCTCGAATCGATCATTGACCATCGATCGGATGGCCATCATCGATCGATTGATGGCGACATCGGTCAATTGATAACCTTCGGCGGATCGGTGATACACGGCGTCGAGTCCTCAAGTAGCGATCGTGATGCTTCTTTGCAAGTCAAAGTTAGCTAAATAAAAACATAATTTCGATGGTCGTCGACCATCTGATCTCGACCTAGACCATCTATAAGATGTCTTTGGTCGGATCTACGCTTAAGATCATCCCCGTAAAGAGGATACGACCTTACTTACTCTCGCACACACGAGCTTACCTCGATACTTACGTGTCGCTTTTGCTTCCGGCATTCCACTCGATTCCTTCGGCTCCCTCCGAAGTAACTCGAGTATCGCCCGACCACCACGGCTTCCTCCGGGTGTCGCTAGCCTTCAGCTCCAGCTATATCAATCTTCTGCACACTCGATTCAGCTCGTGAGAAAACAAAATAGACTTAACTTTTGTGTCTTTGCTATAATCAAAACACAGGTTCGATTTCGGTGCCTCACTGCACCAACAGTTTGTTAGTAATATATGAGAGATGTCCTAAGGCAATCGCCTTATGTATGAACCATTTATATGATAAATGAAGATTCACTATTTGAGTATACATGTTTTCATGTATTTGATTGGATCTTAAACTCATTTACTGAATGTCCACGATACGATTCACAGCATGAGAGAATTTGTGATTGGATCAAAACTAGTGAGTATCTCTACAAGTGTAATTGTGATGTATCGGAATTATCCCTAGTCGATGACTTGATGGATTTGGACACCATCAATTCTGTCGAGACGAGGTATACTCTTTGGTGTATCCAAGCAGCTGATTCTCACTGGCTGGAAACATTGTGATGTTCGGATTTGATCGTGGATGCTAGTTATGGTAACTAGTTCATTGGAGTGACCAGCCATAAGACTTCATATGGTTCTCTACATATATAGATATGTCAATGAAGTTCTTACTGTAGCTTAAGTGCGATGTTCCTTTGACTTGCGGTATTCAAGTCATCTTGATCATAAAGACTTATGCTTTGACATCTTAAGCAAGCATCTCTGAGGAGATGTGGACCCGGGATGATTGGGTATAAGTCGAAGTGATCGAAGGTGTTTGAATGTCCTATAAAGGATTCACCACTCCTTACGAGGAGATATATACCCATGGCCTCTCGTCGGATTGTTACCAAAGTCTTTGGCCAAAGCATTACATGTTTATAGTAAGGTACTCTTCGATACATGTGCAGTAACTAGAATCCGTAGGACGAGGAAATGATACTTGGACTAGGTGTGACGTAGTCAGCCTAGTGGGGACTGACACTATAGACCATGTCCTGAACCAAGTGGGTATAAGATGAGTGAAGCGAATGGGGCACGTTTCATTCGAGCTGCTGAAGGGTTTCAGAAATAGTTCTGGATCAACCGTTGATCTTTTTGGTTAATTGGGGATAATGATGTACAACTAGGTGCCACTCATGATCATTCTATAATTAATTGTTAATTATAGACGGCCAACATAAAAAGAGAACCTATTTGGTCACACGCACAACGAGCGTAATCCGAAGGATTTAAAACGAGCTTGAGAATGGGATTCTCAGACCGAGAGAAACTAGGTTTGGTTGGACCAAACATGAAGCGAGCATGAAATTGTTTCAGTCGCAATGGAAGTGTGGATGGGCCGTGTCTTATGAAGACATAATGGACGAACCAAAATGGTTTGGTTCTAATCCAATGGAGGAGAATAAACCAAAGGGTTTGGTTTATTTTAAACGAATGAACCAAAAGTTGGTTCGGTTCATTTTAACTTAAAATAAACCATCATGGTTTGGTTTATTTTAACTTATATTAATGGAGCGGGTTAACGGGCCTTATGGTTATGATCCAATAACCATTAAGAGAATTAGTTCTCTATAAAAGAGGGCTTAAACCCTAATCCAAAAACCCTAACCAAGTTTTGGCCGCCCACCTCTCCCTCCTCTTCATCTATTCGGCGCCAACACCCATTGCCGCCGCCCAGCTCCTTGTGCCGCCGTCCAAATTTTTGCCGGCGTCCAAGCTTCGGCCGGTGATCCTCCGGCAACTCTCCGGTGATCTCCTTTGGGTTTGGCATCAAGGTGAGCTTCATCCTACCTTTTTGGCCGGCTCTAATTCCTCCACCAAAGCTGTCCAGTTTTCTGGACAGCTTGTTTCCCTCTCATCGGAGCATCGTTTGGACGACGGTTGGAGTTCCGACAGCGCCTAACTTGCCGGGGATTTGATCTCCGGTAATCCTCTGAGGTGGAGAACGAAGGATTCGTCAAACGGTTGACGAATAGCTCTCCGGAGAAGCGAGTCTTGAGGATTTGTTTTTGGATCCGAATTTGGATTTGGATCGTGATCATCTCTCGATCACATCGTCTTCAACACGAGGCTAGTAACCCGTATGAAGATGAGGCTCATGACTTAGCGAAGTCATCCCGAGGATACCCGGCGTGGATACGGATAGCGACGAATCTAGCGAGGATCGTTTCGGTTGATGCCGTTCCCGCTACACGTGCTACGAAATGTATACATAGTTAAATTTCCTTTTATTGCAAATTTAAATTTACGGTTATGTCTACACATGTTGTACTATGCATGCGTGTGATGTGTGTGTTGTAATAAATGTAGATTTATTATTTTTCTCTTCCGCTGTGCACATGTTTACGAAACATGTTCGAACACACACTCGCCGCGGTGCCGGAAACCCAACATAATGAACCCAAAGGTCCATCAGCTATCAACCTTTGAATTCTGCTTAGGTTAATATGACCAAGCTTAAGATACCAAAGATATGTTTGGTTCATCTTCGAAGGTTCTTTTTTCTTATTGGAATTAGAAGATGAGTTATTAACTTCTATTTGCATTGTGGGAGCATTTGGTTCAAGTGTATACAAATTTCCTATCAATGTACCTGAACAGATATTCTCCCTATTCCTTTTTATAACAACTCTGACATTAAAAGAAATAGAATATCCATCCATAAACAATTTAGAAACTGAAAATAAATTCTTTCTAAATAAAGGTACATAAAGGGAATTTTCCAGAACCAACGTTTTATTTTTCTCAAAAGATAAATAAAACATCTCTCACTGAAATAGCTGCCACCTTAGTGACATTGCCCAAGTAAACGGTAGTCTCTCCCTCAGCTCGTCATCGGGTTTCCTGGAACCCCTACAATGTATTGCAGACATGATTAGAGACTCCTGTATCTACACACCAGGTGTCGGTAGATAACACCACTAACCATGTTTCAACGACTAGACCAAAGGATATACCTTTGTTCTGCTTCGGATTGGGACAGTCCTTCTTCCAATGCCCATCCTGCTTACAAGTGAAGTACTTGCCTTTCGACTTCTTTACTCCTCCCTGAGATCCTCCCACCACCTTTGCTCCACCTTGTTTCTTCTTCTTCTTGCCTTTCGGCTTAGAAGTAGAAACCTTATGAGCAACCATGGCCTTAGCCTAAGCAAGCCTTTCTGTCGACTGGAGAATGATATCGACCTGGGTGTCCCCATCGATCTCAACTCCAAGGACTTCCAGCTCATTCGCGGGCTTGGGAGGATACTCTTCGAAGAGTATATACTTGTACTCCTTTAGCAGTTAAGACAATATCTAGATTCTTTTCCAATCAACATAATTTGGGTACAGTAAACTTATTTTCCTTTAGTATCACAACAAGTGGACTGAAAGTCATTTATGAAAATCCTAAGAATCACATAGATCATTACTTTAGATTTCAAAAAATTATTGATTCATCAAACAATAATATTTTAAAATCAACCAACACCTCAAAACACCGAGAATATCGTATGCCACGATAGTATGGACGTATACGAATTCTACATTTGTAAGAGGAGGTTTTACCCATTAATTTTACTATCTTGTCAACCTAACTTTTTGACAAGTAAAATTAATAGTTGGTTCCTCTTTGGCCCTACAAATAAAAGCAGTGACTCCGATGGGGGGGATACTTATATTTGTATCTAAGTGTTCACCATTACTCGGTACCAAGGTAATTATCTCGGGTTATGTGCCTTCCGATGGGGAAGCACACACGCTCCTTGATAATTCCCTATAACCATATTTGACCTTGTGATCCACAAACAAACCCATCCGATATGGAGGAAGGCACTCAGAGCCGACGCACAAGTTTGTTTGCATCACTTGTCAAATCGTAATGAAGGCCGTGGGAATTTATAGAAATTTCCCTCTCCCACTTAGTAATTTGAAATTGAGGAATTTTCCTAGCCTACGACATGCATATCAAATAAAAAGTAATAAATATGAAAAATAAATTATTTTCCAACTATTATGGCTTTTTTCTTCAATATGTCTCCCGTCACAACACCTTCTCGTTCGCTCCTCCTACGCCATGTACAAGCCATCCGGAGATCCGAGCTGAGACTAAAACCTATTTTAATTTACATCCATCGATCCTATACTCCATGAGGAAGTGTACATGAAATCTAGATCGAAAGTAAAATAAAATAAAGAGTGGCTAAACAATATCGTATCTAATTTACAAAAAATCAAATACTAGCCTCGTCAACCCCGAGGATTCAACAAAATATACACATACAATCAGATACACACATATGGCCATAATAGTCAGATCTTATGCCTGCAACCAAAGAGTTAAACTACGCATATCCTACTATTATCCGGCACATATAATATATGAAAAGTGCATAAAAATTAACCGAATCCTAAACACACAAAACCGGAAACCTTGGCTCTGATACCAAATTGTAGGTTTTGCCTGGAAGCTCTGATACCAAATTAAAGGGTTTTCCTTATCGAATTCGTGAGGGGAAACTTCGCTTCCCACTTCACCTTGGTTGTTTGTTCATGGCGATCCCATCAATGTCCCGGGATTAAAAATTTAATCCTAGACAAAGGGGATTGCTCAAACAACCAAGTCATCATCGTGCTATTCGTTAGGAGATGTCACTTGAACAAACTCGTTGTTCAAGCGACCATCCTCTATTCTACGAGTAGCCGCGGAATAGACGATGTCCGGATCGCCAATTTTTGTATTTATGATCGGGATCCAAGTATTATTTAGCCACAAACAGATTTATATCATGCTCATAATTGAAAAACAAATACAAACATGTAACATATAAAAATTAGAGAATCGATATACCTCTCGATTTTCTAATGTATGACCTTCCTCCTTTCGGACGTCGTGTGGGCGACGATCTACCAAAAGTTGAAGCTCCTAGATCACAAATCTTCCTTCCTTGCTCTTCCAAAGCAAGAGGAAGAATAGAAACAAGGCTCATCTCCTTCCTATAGCCAACCAACAAGCAACAAGGAGAATGCTTGCCGCCGGCCAACAAGGAGAAGGAGATAATGGTGGAAACCGGCCAAGACACCAAGGGAAACCCCTAAGTCTTGTTTCCACCACCCTAGGAGAAGGAGAATAGGGTCTTTGGACGCTGGACAAGGGTTGGAAAGAGGGTTGTGGGCACCGACCACCAAGGGAAAGGAAGAAGAAAGCAAACTACTTCCTTATTTTGTGCCACCCAAGCCTTCTAAACCCTAAGCTTCCAAACCCTAATCCTAGCTCTCCTAATGGCCAGCCATGGAAGTGGGGAAGAAGATTAGGATGAGCACCGGACAAGGTAGAGGGAAGAAGGGAGGAACCGGCCAAACCTTAGGAAGAAGAAGAAAAACTCCTCCACTTGTTGCCGCCCACCCCTAGCTCCCAAAAACCCTAGCCACCCAAACCTAATCCTAAACCAACTAAGATTCCTAGCCTCCAAAGACAGCAAACCCTAATCCCCTTAAGCCATCATCTTTCTTGCTGCCCACTTTATGATCTCTATTTATAGAGTTGGCCTCAAGCCATGATTTAATCTCCTCCATTGGTTCTAGGGATTTAATCTTAACCGTCCGGTCTAGAGATTTAATCTCAACCGTCGGATCTAGAGATTTAATCTCTACTTTTGGATCTAGAGTTTTGTTTCTATCCGTTGGATCTAAGCTTCATAAGGTGTTAATAGGCTACATTAGGGATCATGAGGAGGAGTTGGATCTTGGCCACCCATGGATCAAGCCCACATAAAGTCCGAGCCACTAATGATAATCCAATCCACTAAAGGATTATCATTGATCTACCTCACCAACCCCCATATGATAATATGGGCTCCATATATTATTTGTACATTTTCTTCCCGTGTTTAAGATCTCGAATGTCTGTCGATTAATTAATTTACTGACCATTAATTAATCAACATCTAACTCCTTGAGTAGTACCACTCAACCTTTTCATCATGCCGGACCAAGTTCACCTGCAGGGTTTACATGATGAACCTTATGACCTCCTCAAGGGGACATCATCATCCTAATATATAGGACATGGTTTCCTCCTATAATCAACGGCACACCATATAAATAATATCATCTCCCAACTTACTGAGCCTATCGATTTAATCTATAAATCTCTCCCATTGGTAAATCAAAGAGTTGACTACTAAGTATATGTGCCCGTTATTATTTCGGGATTAAGAGCATGTACAAAATAATATCTGAGGTTTGATTCGATTATGTAGTCAGCAATAAATCGAATCACCTCTAAGTCGGTCCTACTCAATACACACAAAGTGCACTAGTGTGATTCTATGGTCAAGACAAACCAATACCAAATCACACTACAACCATTCCGATAGTTTGTCTAAAGTCATCTCGGTTGTAAGCCTTTACTTATACTTTACAAGGAGTCGATAACATGATCTCCCATGTGACACCACACACCATGTTATCTACAATGTAATGTATTAGACAATATTGCATAACCATATAAATATGCAAACAATGATCATGTGATTCTTATTTCAAAATAAAGATGTTCATACAAAAGATAGACTTTTTAGTATACATCTCTACGACCTCTTGCTTAAGGAGTTTGACCTCCTTAACCTGGGTTTCGACCTTGGACTCGGACTTAGCTAACTTCTTAGTTAAATATTTAATTGCACTATACAAAGTACTAATTAGAGATTGACTCACCTTGATTGAATCTTTTGAACTGGATGTGGATCCGTGGCTTTTCTTGAATTCAAGTTCATAGTTATATCTGGAGTTGGAGTCGGTTTTGAACTCGTAGTTCGGGTCGGGTTCGGATTCATCTTCGAGCTCGATCGGCTTGGCCATGAATGCTAGATTGTTGAGTTCGTCTTCTTCTTCCGATGACTCTTCCCATGTTGCATTGAAGGCCTTCTTTGTTTGTTCTTGCTTGTTCTTTAGCCTTGGACAATCGGATTAGAAGTGTCCTCTTTTGTTGCATTCATAGCATTTGTAATTCGAGCCTTGCTCGGGTCTCTTCTCCTTGGATTGCTTTATAGGTCGTCTTCTTCCTTTGACCATCTTTCGAACTAGATTTATTAGCTTGGTCTCCATTTCATCGTTCACCTCTGGTTCGTACTCCTCTTCTTCTTTGGGAGGTGGCTTGCTTTCTGCCTTCTTCCTTTGACCTGCAACTAAGGCAATACCTTTCTCGACCTAGGCCGAGTTAGATTGTTCGTGCAATTCAAATTCTAAAAAAAGTTCATCTGATCTAATTTTATATAAATCTCTAGATACCTTGTAGGCATCAACCATGGATGCCCACAAGGTGGTCCTAGGAAAAGCGTTCAAGGCATACCTTATTATGTCCCTATTCTCCAACTTTTGTCCGATTGAATGAAGACCATTGATGATGTCCTGTATCCTCATGTGGAGTTGAGTGGTCGAGTCATGTTCCTGCATTTTTAAATTAAATGACTTATTTAACAAAAGGTCTCTTTTGCATACCTTAGTGTTGATGAGCTTGTTCTATAAATCCTTTGCGCTGATGAATGGTCTGACTCGGTTGAGTTCTTCTTCGGAAAGCCCACATTGTAGGATTTGTGTGGCTATCACATCGACCTCCACTTGGTGCTTCATAGCATTCGTCCACTTGTTGTAGTCCAAGTATTCACTGTCTTCATTGGTTGGAAGGGTGAACCCGGTCTGGATGACGATCCATATCTCTACTTGGGTCTTGAGATAGCACTCCATCTGACCCTTCCAGTAACAGAAGTCATCTCCGATGTAAAACAGAGGTGGGGCGGTGG
Organism: Wurfbainia villosa; assembly: GCA_025175895.1. Lineage (NCBI taxonomy): Eukaryota > Viridiplantae > Streptophyta > Magnoliopsida > Zingiberales > Zingiberaceae > Wurfbainia > Wurfbainia villosa. The sequence continues at coordinate 85,149,437 of CM045989.1, read as the reverse complement.
TAAACCCTTCGAGATGGGCCATTAAAGAAAATCCTTGCACAAAAAATTAAACAACGAAAAAATTCTAAGACTTTGTCTTGGATTTGTATTGCGGGATAAACGAAAAAGACTTAAACTAAATTATGAATAACAAAACACGAAAAGAAAAAAGAAAAAATTGCTTAGATTGGTGGTTGCACTGAATCTGAGTGCCCCCGCTCTAATACCAATTGTTGGATCGAGAAGCATGCTAGAGGGGGGTGGGGTGAATAGCGAGCGTAAATCTTTTCTTTTCGTTCGTCGAAAATACAAGTAAGTGTAGCGGAAGTAGAAATAAGCAAAAGTAAATAGACTCTTTTTTTTTTACTTTGTTTGCAAATAAAAGGTTTCTACTCGAAGGGCCTGCGATCCTACATCGCGTACGAAGGGGCAATTCACTAAAGATCTCCTCATCGTTGGAGGTAGGAGACAACAATTACAAGGGAAATAAGATCGAGGAAGAGGCACAAGCCCACCTCTCTTTATAATGAAAAGCTCGAGAAATAGAAAGCTCGAACACAAAAGTAGAAAGCTCAAAGTAAAGTATGACAACTACAAAATGGTACCGACAAAAAGATAAAGCTATCGACGAATGAACTTGGAATCATGGTGCATCATCGGAGTTACGACGGCGTTACGGCTGCGTAGAGTTGTCGGCATTGTGGGAGCACTTTGAGAGCCATTAGTGTTTATCCAAAAGGGTGAAACCCCCCTTCTTTTATAGCCGTCCATACCCTAGCTCATTGAGATCCAGATCTGGGTCAAAGGGACACCTCACCCCAAGATAAGGTGATTTTATCTTGACCTTCATCGAGCTTGCCAGTTTGAATAGAAGTCGACTGATCTAGTAGCAATCGACTATCAATAGTTGTCAGTCGATTATTAGACTGATCACTCTTCTACAGCAAAGAGTTAGCACAGAAGTAATGAATAATATGACGGCTACTTACCATCCTATCTCGACCTAGACCTTCCACTGGAAGTCTTAATCGGATCACCGCCTAAGATCATCCCCGTATAGAGAACACACCCTCACTATTACTCTTCACTCAGTGCTTACCTCTGGTCCTTCTGACTTGTCACTTAACTTTCGGTCTCCACCGAGGTTCCTTGACTCCTTGAGGTTCTCCTAGTGTCGTCCGACCACCACGGTTTCTCGACTCGAGATTCTCCGGGTGTCGCTTGACCTTTGACTTAGCTTAAACACTTCCTGCACACTTAACACAACTCATGAGATAATAATAACAACTTAACTTAGAATCTTTTCCATAATCAAAATCTAGGTTCAATTAATTGGTGCCCCTGCACCAATAATGAGGTGCAGCCAATGGGCCAAATCAAATTACCTTTATCTTTAGAAGAAGAGACAATGAGAAGAACAATACTTATTAATTTTATAGTAGTTGATATGCCTTCTTCTTATAAAGGTATTCTAGGTAGACCTATTCTAAGCAATTTATAGGCTATAGCTTCTCCTTATCATCAGAAAATTAAGTTTCCTATTGGAAACGAAGTAGGAGCGGTTAAGGATGATCAACATCTCTCTCGGAGATGTTATGTAGATGCTATCCGAATGGGACAGAAGGGGAAATTTGATAATAAGTCTTTTCAAAACTCTAAGCATGGAGACACAGTGTGTATTATTCAGAAGGGGGTTGCTGAAGAAATAGGAGAGCCTGATAAAGAATCAATAATATTATATAATAAGTGCGTTGAGCATGTTACATTTATAGCTCGGGACCTTCCTTTACAGCTTAAAGATGATTTAATACAATGACTTATTAAAAATGTTGATATTTTTGCATGGTCACCACAGGATTTATCTAGAATTGATTCTATTGTCATGGAGCATAAACTGTATATTTTACCTACTGTAGCTCCTATTATTAAAGAAGAAGTATATAAGTTGTTAAAAGAAGAACATATCATAGAAGTACTGTTGGGTTTCTCTGGTACCGCAGCGAGTGTGTGTTTGAACACGTTTAGTAAACATGCACACAGCGGAAGCAATAAAAGCAATAAATCCAATTTATTACAACACACACATCACACGCATGCATAATACAACATGTGTAGACATAGTCTCTATTTAAAATTTTTCAATAAAAGGAAATTACTCTAGTTATACCTGACATATCATGTGTAGCGGGAATGACATCAACGAAAGCAACTCTCGCTAGAATTGCCTCTATCCATATCCACGCCGAGTATCGTCGGGATAGCTTCACCAAGCTACGAGCCTCATTTCATAGGTGTTACTAGCCTCATGTCGAAGATGATGTGATCCGAGAGAAGATCACAATACGAATAAAATTCGGATCCAAAAATCGAGTTTCGCAAACTCGCTTCTCGGAAGCAGTTTTCGTCAACCGATTGACGAAAACTCAACCCTCCACCTATGAGGATTATCAGAGAACCAATCCCCGGCAAATAGGTCACTGTCAGAGCGCAAAAAGCCGACCAAACGACCTCTCCACAAAGAGGAGAACAAGCTATCCAGAATCTGGACAGCTTGTTTGGTGGAAGATATGGCTAGCCAATCAATGGTCGGCTGCTCCTTGGTCGCCGACGGCCAAGGGAGGATGGCTGGAGGAGTTGCCGACGGCTGGTGGGTGGCCGGCAGCGACTTGGGCATCAGCAAAACCTGGGTGGCAGCTCCTCTTGGGTGGCAAAAGCTCTTGGGCGGCAAGAGCTCTTGGGAGGCAAGAAGCAAGGAGGAGGGGTTGGGTGGCTAGGGTTTCCAATAACCAAAAGTTCTCCATGAAAAACCCTAAAGCCGTGTTTTATAGAGAGCATATTTCTTGACCATCAAGAAATCTTCTCCTATCACTTATTGGTTCATAACCAGTAACCCGTTAACCCGCTCTAATAACTTAAGTTAAAATAAACCAAACCGCGTTGATTTATTTTAAGTTAAAACGAACCGAACCAACTTTAGTTCATTCGTTTAAAACAAACCAAACCACTTTGGTTTATTTTACACCATTGGATTAGAACCAAACCAATTTGGTTCATCCATCATGTCTTCAAAAGACATGACCCATCCATGCTTCCGATGCGACTTAAACCATTTCATACTCGCTCTTTGTTTGGTCCAACCAAACCAAGTCTCTCTCGATCTGAGAATTATATTCTCAAACTTGTTTTAAATCCTTCAGATTACACTCATTGTGCATGTGACCAAATAAGTTTCCAGTTTATGTTGGCCATCTATAATTAACCATTAATTATAGAACGATCATGAGTGGCATCTAGTAGTACATCATGATCCCAATTAATTGAAAAATCAACGGTTGATCCCAGAACCATTTCTGAAACCCTTCAGCAGCTACAATGAATCGTGCCCCATTTATTTCACTCATTTTATACCCACTTGGTTCAAGACATGGTCTATAGTGGCAGTCCCCACTAGGTTGACTACGTCACACCTAGCCTAAGTATTTACTACCTTGTCCTCCAGATTCTAGTTACTGAACATGTATACAAGAGTAACATACTCTAAACATGTAATGCTTTGGCCAAAGACTTTAGTAACAATCCAACGAGAGGCAATAAGGTTTACATCTCCTCGCAAGGAGCAGTGAATCATCTATAAGTTATTCAAACACCTTCGGCCACATCGACTTATTCCCAATCATCCCGGGTCCACATCTCCTCAGAGTTGCTTGCTTAAGATGTCAAAGCATAAGTCTTCATGACGAAGATGACTTGAATACCGCAATTCGAAGGAACATCGAACTTAAGCTGCAATAAGAACTTCATTGACATATCCATATATGCAGAAAACTATATGAGGTTTCACAGCTAGTCACTCCAATAAACTAGTTACCATAACTAGCATCCACGATCAACACCGGAAATTCCAATGTCACCAGCCAGTGAGAAACAACTGCTTGGATAAACCAAAGAGTATACCTCGTGTTAGTCTCAACAGAATCGATGGCGTCTGAATCGATCAATTCATCGACTAGGAATAATTCCAATACATCACAATTATACATGTAGAGATACTCACTAGTTGGTCGCTTCTCCCAGGTCTTTCATAGAGAATATTTTGGATAACCAAATTTTAACTTATTGTAAGACAAAAAAATTGTTTCCTATAAGTAATATGTCATCCACATACAATACTAGGAACACACTACACTCCCACTAACCTTCTTGTACACATAAGATTCATCTGGATTTTGTGAGAAATCAAACCTTTTGATTGCCTCATCAAAATGGATATTCCAGCTCCTGGATGCTTGCTTCAATCCATATATGGACCGTCGAAGTTTACATACCTTGGTTTTATCAACCGATGTGAAACCCTCAGGATGTATCATATACACACCCTCGAGTAGGTTTCCGTTAAGGAAAGCTATTTTCATATCCATTTGTCATATCTCATAATCATAATGAGCCGCTATAGCCGGGAGCATCTGAATGGATTTAAGCATAGCTACCAGTGAATAGGTCTCGTCATAATCAACACCATGTTTTGACGATAGCCTTTTGCCACTAATCTTGCCTTAAAGGTAATCACATTACCATCCATGTCAGTTTTCTTCTTGAAAACCCACATGCACCCTATAGACTTAATGCCTTCAAGTGGGTCCACCAAGTTCCAAACTTGATTTCCATACATGGAATCCATTTCTGACTTCATGGCTTCATGTCATTTGTCCCTTTCTGAACTTTTCAAAACTTCTTCATAATTGGTAGGATTCTCATCATCAATGAGTAATACGTCATTCGATTCACTTACGAGAAATCCATAACTCTCAGGAATGTTGCTTGTCCTACCATATCTATGAAGATGTGGTGTCACAATAGGTTCAATCGATGTCTCATCACTATGAGTCATTGGTCGAGGTGCTTGACCAGGTATCTCCTCAATGTCTACTGGAGACTCTTGAACCTCCTCAAGTTCAATGACACTCCCACTGTTTTCTTGCAAGAGAAACTCTTTCTCTAGAAACACAACGTTCCTTAAAACAAACACCTTTTGTTCCAAGGGATGATAGAATTGGTAACCCCTCGTTTCCTTAGGGTATCCAATAAATAGACATTTATCAGACTTAGCATCTAGTTTGTCTGATACAGTCCGCTTCACATAAGTAGGACAACCCTATATATTCAAGTAAAATAAATGAGGTTTCTTACTATTCCATATCTCATATGGAGTAGTAGAGACTACCTTAGTCGGGACTCTGTTTAACAAGTAAACAACAGTCTGAAATGCATAGCCCCAAAAGGACTTGGGAAGATTCACATGATTCATCATCAACCTAACCATGTCCCACAAGGTTCGGTTTTGCCTCTCAGATACACCATTATGCTGTGGTGTATACGGCGTAGTCCATTGAGACAATATACCATTGACCCTTATATAATTCAGAAACTCTTGACTCAACTATTCACCACCTCGATCCAATCGAAGTATTTTAATACTCTTTCCAAGTTGTTTCTCTACTTCATTTCTGAATTCTTTGAACCTTTCAAAGAGTTCAGACTTGTGTTTCATCAAGAACACATACCCAAACTGTGAGTGATCATCGGTGAAGGTAATAAAGTAGCTATAGCCTCCTAGAGCTTGAGTTGACATAGGTCCGCATACATCAGAATGTATTAGACCAAGCAACTCCCCCACCGGTTCACCTTTTCCCGTAAAAGGTAACTTAGTCATCTTGCATTTTAAGCATGATTCGCATGTATCATATAAATCTAATTCAAACAATTTCAGAATTCCATATCGGTGTAATTCGGACATGCATTTCTTGCTCACATGGCCAAGGCGACAATGCCACATGTAGGAGTCTAATTGATTATCTTTTCGAGCATGCTTGTTTCTCACTTCAATATTGAGAATGTCACTAGATACGTCTAACGTATATATACCATTGCACAATGTTCCAATCCCATAAAGCACGTCATTTAAAGTTATGTAACAACAATTGTTACTAAAAGTAAAATGGTACCCATTTCTATTTAAACAAGAAATAGAAATGATGTTCTTTATCAACGAAGGAACATAAAAACAATTGTCCAGTTCTAAGACAAGTCTTGTAGGGAGTCTTAATAAATACGTTCCGATGGTGAGTGCAGCAACCTTTCTCCATTCCCAACACATAAATTTTACTCTCCCTTGACGTGTCTTCTTCTATTCCTTAGCCCATTTATGTCATTAGATATATGTGAGCCACACCCAGTATCCAATATCCAAGTGTTTAAGGAAATAGAATGACAATAAATAACGAAAATATCTGAAGAGGACGGGGCATCAGATGCCTTCTTCTTCTTCATGAACTCAAGATAAATCTTGCAGTTTCTTCGCCAGTGGCTCTCCTTGCTACAATGATGGCAAGTGCTCTTTTGAGTTGGTTCCATCTTCTTAGCCTTTTTCTTCTTCTTCCCATTCTGTTGTTCCTTTGATTTCCTCTTAGAAGCTTTCTTCTAGGAATCAACTAACAACACCGACATCTCCTCATGCTTCATAGAAGACTCCATAGTGTTCAACATATTGAGGAGCTTAGGAATTGTGGTTTCAATCTTGTTCATCCGGTAGTTCATCACAAATTGAGAGAAACTCTTGGGCAAACAATGCAAAATTAAGTCAATACTTAATTCATGATCCATCACAAAACCGAGTGTAGCCAGCCGCTCGATGTACCCATTAATCTTGAGCACAAATTGCACCACAGATGAACCCTCTTGCATCTTAGAGGTGAAGAGGAGCTTGGAGACTTCGAACCTTTCGGATCTCGCTTGCTCATCAAATAACTCATGAAGATGGAAGACTATGGTATTAGCATCCATATGCTCATGTTGTTTTTGAAGCTCGGGTGTCATTGCGGCTAGCATGATGCAACTCGCCAGTTCAGAATCAGTCACATGTTTCTGATAGGCCAATAATTGGTCCGGAGTTGAATCGTCCTTCGGACGGGTGGGAAGAGGCTCTTCAAGGACATACGCAAGCTTTTCCACCTTGAGAACAATTCTCAAGTTTCTAAGCCAGTCCAAGAAGTTCGGCCCAGTCAATTTATTTGAATCCAAAATCGAGTGCAAATTCAAAGATGTCATTATCAATCGATTAACCTAGAAATACAAATCGAGCATATATGAGAAAGATGATTTAAAATGCATCCACATACATTTACAAAATCTCATTCATTTTTTGAATTTTAAAAACCCTCAAAATTAATTCAGGAGATCGTAGGTCCGTCTCCGAATTGGTTGATATCCAACATAGATAAGAACAACCTTGGAGTGAGTCCAACAAGCCATTCTTAGATATGATGGTAGGTATCAAGTATACCGATTACATATCACGTATATGTAACTATCACAATGTGCTATCAACTAATTGAATGTTCACACATGCATTGAGTTGTTAACACATTAACAAGTATGCATCATATGCATAGCACTCAACTTCACCTCTCTTCACATCGACCTTGGAGTGAGTCCAACTAATCGATGCTCCAAGTTAGAGCCACCCATTAATCATAAAATAGTTTTAATATGGTTAGAGCGCATTCAACCAATTAGCCAGGCTTGGAGTGAGTCCAACAACCCAAACTAATGATTGACCTCTGACTCTTACCATATTAGTGTTAAACTATTCCAATGATTTGAACATGTTAAGGTTCGAGCCGGGCTTGGAGTGAGTCCAACAACCCAAACAAGAAATAGAACTCTGGTTCTAACCATATTAATGGAAGGTATAGGCTTTAATATTGTACAAGGGTTTTAATGTCTCATCCTCTTTGTATGCAAATAACTATTATCTACATGGCAAGACACACAAGACATACATCTACATGTCACGACATGCATGACATAATGATATGCAACTAATACAATTACATGACATACAATTATGGCATGTACAAATAGTTTCCGTATTTGTCATAACTATTTTGGAAATAAAATATGTTTTGGATTTGATTTCCCAAATCAAATCAAGATTAAATTAGGAAACAAATTTCCAAATCTAATCACATATTTTATTTATGGAAAGTGTTAATTAAGAAAAGTCAAATCTAATTTAGGAAATAAATTTCCTAAATTGTAATTTCCTAATCATATTAGAAAATTTCCAATTTGAATTTCCTTATTTGTCATAACTATTTATGGAAATAAAATATGTTTGAGATTTGATTTTCCAAAACAAATCATGATTAAATTAGGAAACAAATTTCCAAATCTAATCACATATTTTATTTATGGAAAGTGTTAATTTCCATAAATACTTCTAAACTTTCCAAAAGTAGAAAATTTCAATAAATAATTCTAAACTTTCCAAAAGTAGAAAATTTCCATAAATACTTCTAAACTTTTCAAAAGTAGAAAATATCCATAAATACAATTATGACTATCGCAAAACAATTTTACGATTATGTCGGAACACAGCGTGACTCTGATACCACTGTTGGTTTTCCGCGGCATCGCGGCGAGTGTGTATTCGAACACGTTTCGTAAACATGCACACAGCGGAAGCAATAAAAGCAATAAATCTAATTTATTACAACACACACATCACACGCATGCAGGATACAACATGTGTAGACATAATTGCTATTTAAAATTTTGCAATAAAAGAAAATTACTCTAGTTATATCTGACGTATCACGTGTAGCGGGAATGACATCAACGGAAGAAACTCTCACAAGAATTGCCTTTATCCGTTTCCACGCCGAGTATCATCGGGATAGCTTCACCAGCTACGAGCCTCGTGTCGAAGATGATGTGATCCGAGAGAAGATGACAATCCGAATAAAATTCAGTTCTAAAAATCGAGTTTCGCAAACTCGCTTCTCGGAAGCAGTTTTCGTCAATCGATTGACGAAAACTCAACCCTGCACCTATGAGGATTGCTGGAGAACCAATCCCCGACAAATAGGTCGCTATCGGAGCGAAAAACACCGACCAAATGACCTCTCCACAAAGAGGAGAACAAGCTATCCATAATCTGGACAGCTTGTTTGGTGGAAGATATGGCCGGCCAATCAATGGTCAGCTGCTCCTTGGTCAATGACGGCCAAGGCAGGATAGCCGGAGGAGTCGCTGACGGCTGGTTGGTGGCCGACAGTGACTTGGGCAGTAGCAAAACCTGGGAAGCAGCTCCTCTTTGGCAGAAAAAGCTCTTGGGCGACAAGAGCTCTTGGGAGGCAAGAAGCAAGGAGGAGGGCTTGGGTGGCTAGGGTTTCCAATAACCAAAAGTAATCCACGAAAAACCCTAAATCCGTGTTTTATAGAGAGCATATTTCTTAACCATCAAGAAACCTTCTCCTAGCACTTATTGGTTTATAACCAATAACCCGTTAACCCGCTCCAATAACTTAAGTTAAAATAAACCAAACCACGTTGGTCTATTTTAAGTTAAAACGAATCGAACTAACTTTGGTTCATTCGTTTAAAACAAACCAAACCACTTTGGTTTATTTTCCACCATTGGATTAGAACCAAACCAATTTGGTTCATCCATCATGTCTTCAAAAGACACGGCCCATCCATGCTTCCGATGCGACTGAAACCATTTCATACTCCCTCTTTGTTTGGTCCAACCCAACCAAGTCTCTCTCGATCTGAGAATCCTATTCTCAAACTCATTTGAAATCCTTAGGATTACACTCATTGTGTTTGTGACCAAATAAGTTCTCAGTTTATGTTGGTCGTCTATAATTAACCATTAATTATAGAACGATCATGAGTGGTACCTAGTAGTACATCATGATCCCCAATTAATCGGAAAATCAACGGTTGATCCCATAACCATTTCTGAAACCCTTCAGCAGCTACAATGAATCGTGCCCCATTCTTTTCACTCATCTTATATCCACTTGGTTTAGGACATGGCCGATTGTGTCAGTCCCTACTAGGCTGACTACGTCACACTTAACCAAGTATTTACTTCCTCGTCCTCCAGATTCTAGTTACTGCACATGTATACAAGAGTACCATACTCTAAACATGTAATGCTTTGGCCAAAGACTTTAGTAATAATCTGAGAGAGGTCATAGGGTATACATCTCCTCGCAAGGAGCGGTGAATCCTCTGTAGTCTATTCAAACACCTTCAACCACTTCGACTTATACCCAATCATCTTGGGTCCACATCTCCTCGGAGATGCTTGCTTAAGATGTCAAAGCATAAGTCTTCAAGACCAAGATGACTTGAATACCGCAAGTCAAAGGAACATCGCACTTAAGCTGCAGTAAGAACTTCATTGACATATCCATATATGTAGAGAACCATATAAAGTCTTACAGCTAGTAACTCCAATAAACTAGTTACCATAACTAGCATCCACGATCAACTCTGGATATCCCAATGTCACTAGCCAGTGAGAAACAACTGCTTGGATAAACCAAAGAGTATACCTCGTGCTAGTCTCAACATAATCGATGGTGTCCGAATCCATCAATTCATCGACTAGGGATAATTCAAATACATCACAATTACACATGTAGAGATACTCACTAGTTGTGATCCAATCGCAAATTCTCTCATGCTGTGAATCATATTGCAGACATTCAGTACATGAGTTTAAGATCCAATCAAATACATGAAAATATGTATACTCAAATAGTGGATCTTCATTTATCAAATAAATTGTACAACCATAAGGTGATTGCCTTAGGACACCTCTCATATATTACTAACAAGTACTGTATCAGACCTGGTTATCTAATGTGGTGCTAGTACCTAAGCCATCAGGAAAATGGAGAATGTGTGTGGACTTTAGAGATCTTAACAAAGCTTGTCCCAAAGATTGTTATCCTTTGCCTTGCATCAATCAATTTGTTGATTCCACTACAGGACATCAATTTATCTCAATGATGGATGCTTATCAGGGGTACCATCAGATTCCACTAGCTTTGGAAGATCAGAATAAAGTCAGTTTTATTATAGCAAAAGGGACTTTCTGCTATGTGGTTATGTCCTTTAGGTTAAAAAATGTTGGGGCTACTTATCAAAGATTAATGGATAAAATTTTTGAGAAGCAGTTGGGGAGAAATGTAGAAGTATATATGGATGATATCTTGGTAAAAACTTTATGTTTCGAGCAGTTAATATCAAATTTAGAAGAAACTTTTAGCACTTTGCGCAAAGTATAAAATGAAATTGAATCCAGAGAAGTGTGTATTCGGGGTTACTCAAGGTTGTTTCTTGGGGAATGTTGTTACTGATCAAGGTATAAAAGCTAATCCTATTAAGATTGATGCTATTCAGCAGATGCAGCCTCCAAGAAATTTAAAAGAAGTACAGAGGTTATTGGGCATAATTACTACTTTATCTCGTTTCATATCCCGGTTAGTAGATAGAAGTTTTCCCTTCTTTAAGATACTAAAGAGGGCCACTCGGTTTCAATGGGATGAGCACTATGATAGGGCTTTTCAATCTTTGAAAGAATACTTGGTTGAGTCACCTTTCTTAGCTAAGCCTCAGCATGGAGAAATGTTATGGATATATTTAGCTCTTTTCGAGGTTGCTGTGAGCTTAGTGTTAGTCCGAGAGGATAAGGGTCAGCAACATCCAATTTATTATATTAGCTATCTATTGAAGGGGCCTAAAATCCGTTATAATAATTTGGAAAAATTAACTTGGGGATTAGTTTTGACTACTCGAAGACTGCAACCTTATTTTCTATCACATCCTTTGGTGGTACTTACTGATACTCCTTTGGGCAGAATACTTACTCATCCAGAGGCTATGGGAAAGCTTATTATATGGGCCACTGAACTTAGTGAATATGATATTACTTAACAGCCTCGTACCTCTATTAAGGCTCAGGCATTAGCAGACTTCTTGGTGGAGACTATACACAAAGAAGAATATGATCCATGGGTGATATATGTTGATGGGTGCCCTAAAAAGGAAGGTTGTGGAGTAGGGGTAATTCTGATTTCACCGAAAGGAGGAGAGGTTAAATTGGTAGTTAGATTGCATTTCAGAGTCTCTAATAATGAAGCTGAATATGAAGCTCTACTTATTGCTTTACAAGCTACTAAAAATCTAGGAGCCGAGCGAGTGATAGTACATATGGATTCTCAATTAGTAGTGCAGCAGGCTGGGGGAGGTTTTGAGGTTAAGGATGATAAATGTATAAATTATTATGAGTTAGTAGAAAAGGCTAAGAGAGATTTCTCAAAGGTATTGATAAAAAATCACTAAAATAGAAAATCAGAAAGCTGATGAATTGGCTCGATTAGCTAGTTCTTTGGGGAATTGGAATGCTCATGAGGTGATTGCACAAATTAAATTGTTGCCTCAAGGGGAAAGAGAAGGAGAGTTAATAGAGGATGATTGGAGAAAGGAGTTAGTCTCATTCTTTCAAGATAAGAAGATGTCAAGTGATCCTGTAAGGGCTCAGCAATTTAAACAGCAGGTAGTTCATTTCTGCATGATAAAAGGAATTCTATATAAAATAATTTGTGTCAGACCTTTATTGCATTGTCTAGGAAAAGCAGCAGTAGCTAGCTATGTTCTAAAAGAGGTGCATGAAGGAGCCTATGAAAGTCATATAGGAGGTCGGGCATTAGCTCGGAAGGTGTTATTAGCTGGATATTTTTAGCCTACCTTAATGAAAGATTCTATACAGTTGGTTCAGCAATGTGAAAGTTGTCAAAGGCATCATAATTGGCAGCATCAGCTAGTCGAGTATATGAAAGTAGTAGTATCAACTTGCCCTTTCGATCAATGGGGTATGGATATAGTCGGGCCATTTTTGGTATCGACTAGTAGCCATTGACTATTTTTCTAAGTGGATTGAAGCTGAGCCTTTGGCTCGAATTACTGAGTAGATGGTATTGAAATTTTTGTGGAAAAATATTGTGTGTCATTTAGGTATTCCTAGGAGGTTGATATCTGATAATGGTCGACAGTTTCAGGGTAAGAAGTTTACAGAATGGTGTCAAGACTTTAAGATTGAACAAGTATTTACATCAGTAGTTTACCCTCAAAGTAATGGACAGACTGAGGTAACCAATAGAGAATTAGTACATGTACTGAAAACTAAGTTGGAACATGTGGGAGGTAGCTGGGTAGAGGAGTTACCTAGTGTACTTTGGTCTTTCTGAACTACTCCTAGGAGAGCTATGGGAGCAACTCCCTTTAGTATGGTGTATGGCTCAGAAGCAGTGCTTCTTGTGGAAGTGGGAGTGGAGTCTGCCCGAGTAGTGACTTATTTCCCAAGTGATAATAGTGCGGCTCGGCATATGGAGCTAGACTTGATTCAATAAAGGAGGCAGACTGCTTTATATAATGCTGAGAGGTATAGATCGCAAGTAATTAAATCTTATAATAAGAAGGTAGTGCATTGTTCTTTTCTGGTGGGAGACTTAGTGCTACCCGAGGGGTCTAAGGGGAAGTTGGGACCCAAATGGGAAGGACCCTTTCATGTGGAGAGCGGAGTGAGAATATGAGCTTATTACTTAAGGGATGTTCAACAAAGGCTTTTGACAATGCCCTGGAATGTGTATCACTTGCGCCCTTATTTTAGTGGATAAAACATTATAAAATCTATGTTTTTGTTCTTTTAAGAGTAATACAGTATAAAAAGTCATGTATTGTATTGCAAAAGTTAAGATAAATACAAGTTACATTTTTTCAGTATTGGATGGGAAAGGAAAAGATAGTAAATCAGGAGGAGTGCGGTCAATTGTGTTGTCAATGATTAAAAAGCTAGTAGAATGCCCGGGAGATGGATAGCCGACTTCTTTCAATTTATTGACACAATCTTGGAAGCCCTATTGAAGGAAGGCAAAGCCTCTGTCCAAGAACATGTCGTTTATAGCAGCTGAAGTCCAGGAGTTTTCATAAGTACTGGTTTCTTCTTGAAGTGGTCAAGCTTTTAAAATATCTAGATTGTTCTGTAAATAAGAAGTCTGGAAGTGGAGGGTTGATAATTCTGCCTGGTCGGCTTGTGCCTTTATATAGGATACTTGCAGTTCTCGTTCAAGTCTTTGATAGGCTTGTTGTAATACCAATTCTCTGGTTTGACATTCTTGTAATTCTTTTTTGAGGTTATTAGTGTATTGTGCCCATTGATTGTTTAAGTGAGTTATGCTTGTGATACCCTGCAGAAATAGATGTCAGTATCGAGAAAAATAAGTAAAAGAAATTTTTGAAGATCGTATGACCGTTAGAGGGGGGTGAATAGCATCGTGCTACGTCGATGAAATTCGATCGCGTTGCTTGCCTACAAAACTTATTAACGCAGCGGAATATAGAAATACAATGTGAACACAAATACAAACACACAAGCACATGCAAAACTCAAGGATATAACGTGGTTCAAAACCTAAGGGTTCCTACTCCATGGGTTGAGCTCAAACGAGCCCTAGCGATGCAAAACACTACTAATCAACCTCTAATTCTCGTAAAACACTCCGGAGGTGGAGAAAACCTCTTACAATAGTTCTTACAATAATAAGAAAGAAATACAAGAAAATACAAGTGAAATACACAAAACAACATAAAAAATACTTTACAAATGTAAACTTGAATGCTTGCTTGTTAATTGCTTTGGACTGGCTTTGAAGTACTTGATGTTGGGAATCCTTGGATGGCTAGAGGGGGTGAATAGACTCTCTTGATTTCTACAATTAGATTAGTGGAAGAAAAAGCAAATGTGAAATGAAATCAAAGGACAAAAGAATACAAGTGCTAACAAGAGTGTTTAACGTGGTTCGGAGACTATGTTCATACTCTACGACAATCCGTAAGGTGGATCAACCCTAGCAAGTCTTCACTAAGAACTCCTTTTGATGATCACACCAAGGTGGAGAAGCCTTCTTTATAATGCACCCCTCTTCTTACAAATGATAGAAGTGAGAATTAGAGAAGAGGAGATTAAAACACACTAGAAAGCTTGAGGAGACTTGGAGAGCTTGAGAGTATAGTTAGGAATGAGAGCACTAGCCTTCTCAAGCACCCCAAGGTCTTTTTTTATAGAGAAAAGGTTGATTTTCCCGTTGGGGCTGGAGCAGTCGACTGATATACACCATGAATCAACTGTTGTTGTATCTGACCGAATCCAACAACTTTTGATGATCCTGATTCGTGGGCGTCACTACCCAATGGGACGCTGACCAGTCGACTGATCACACTATCAGTCGACTGATCTAGTAATCAGTCGACTGACCCAAGAGATTAGTCGAGTCAAAAATTGTTTGTGCCCATGTCCACTTATAATAGTCGACTGCCAGAGTTTGGCAATCGACTGATGGTGGACCAGTAGACTGTCATACCCTAGCAGTCAACTGTTGGACCACATATTTAGCTATCTTCAATTGATTGACTGATCAATCGATTGGGACAAAGTCTCAGTCGATTGACACACTTCAAGTATGATTGATTCATACTTGAAATCAACTCCCTAAAACTAGACTTAACCTTCTAGCTCTTCCTTCAGCCTTGCGCCTCCAGGATCCCTCCGAGTCCGCGACTTGTTCATCCTTGCGCTTGCTTCCAAGAGCTTCCAGTTTCGTCATGTCTCAAGTTTCTCCTTTGCCAAAGTCCGCTTGGACTTTACGCCGCCAAGACTACATGCTTGGACTTACGCTGCCAAGACCTTGCCTTTGGACTTCCTTGCCAAGGTCTGCTTGGACTTTATGCCGTCAAAACAACATGCTTGGACTTATGCTGCCAAGACCTTCTCTTGGACTTCCTTGCCAAGATCACACTCGGACTTTCCTTTACCAAGTCTTCACACTTGGATTTTCCTATCACTTAACATATTCACGGTTAGATCACAAATATTGCCTAACTATAAATGATTATCCAAACATCAAAATACATAAATATTTGGGGCATTGTTGCACAAACAATATCTCCCTTTTTGATGTTTGGAAATCATTTAAATTAGGTCTTGAAATATGCTCAATAAAACAACATATACACAATATGAGTTCTAACTTAAATTCTCCTTCTCCCCCTTTGACACACATCAAAAAGAGAAGGACTTGTGAAAAATAAGTTCATGAATGAAGTAAAGTTGATCATACCTTGAACTAAGGTAAATTATAGATATATGGCTCCCCCTTAATCCAAGACACAGTTCATAATGTGTAAAGAACATGTTAAGCAAAGCATAATATGAAAATATGTCCTAACTTTGCACTAACAATATAGATTTTGGAGATGAAAAGATTGCACAATGAAGCTCCCCCTAAAACAATGCATCAATCAGTCCTGCTCCCCCTTATTTGCTGGGCTTATCATACCATAGGGTTAGGATACTTAGGATTGAACTTAAGACAAAGAAATAAGGCTGATTTGTAGAAAAATCAGTGTTGCAGTCGACTTAATACTGAAACAATCGACTGCCAAGCTTGAAATGTCAATTTCAGGATTTTAACCAAACTTCATAAATGAACCAAAAGTTCAAGAAACATCGAAAAATCATGAAATTTTGTGGACACATTTATCAAATCATTCTATATCATGGAAAAATAATTTAAAAATATATATTTTCCAAATTTCGAAAATGATACAAATTTGAAAACTAGCAAAAGCTTTAAGGTTTTTGAAGACTTTGTATCACTTTTGCTTATCAAGGGAAAATTATTTTTCAAAATATGATAAACATAGTTTAAAATATATTTTGTTTGACATTTTCAATCATGTTCTTTGAGCTATATGCACATCAATTGTACATAAGTCTTCCCAATGATTGCTCCAATTAAGGATTAATGTCTCTAGATGACACTTTGGTTCATAGTAATGCATCATAACAAGCATGATAAACCAAATGTATCTTCCTAATATCTCATATAATGTCTAAGTGGCTCAATACAAAAATCATGATTTCTTAAGTATTTTGTGAGATGTTATAGAGGTATAATCCTAGGGTTTCTATAGGATCATGCAAACCTAAACCTCTATTCTACTAAGCACATTCCAAGTTCTCTCCTAAGTGATGAAAAATCCGCTTCGGAGAGAGCCTTGGTGAAAATGTCGGCAAGGTTGGACTTAGATTCTATGTAGTTGAGTTCAATGTCCCCCTTTGCCACATGATCTCTAGTGAAGTGATGTTTCACTTCAATGTGCTTTGTCCTAGAGTGATGTACTAGATTTTTGGTCAAATTAATGGTACTCGCATTGTCACAATAAACTTTAATGTTGGAGTATTGTAGCTCATAATTCTCTAGAGTGTGTCTCATCAAAAGTAATTGAGCTACACAACCACCCATGGCTACATACTCGACCTTGGTGGTGGATAGAACAACACAAGGTTGTTTCCTACTACTCCAACTAACTAGGGAGGATCTAAGAAATTGACATCCACCACTAGTACTCTTCCCATCCAATTTGCAACCCGAATAATCGGAATCGGAGTACCCAATCAAGTCAAAAGACCAAGTCCTAGGGTACCAAAGTCCTACATTTAGTGTGCCTTTAATATATCTTAAAATTCTTTTAACGGCCACTAAATGAGACTCTTTGGCACATGATTGGTATCTAGCACACATACCTACTACAAATAAGATATTGAGTCTACTAGCGGTAAGATAGAGTAGGCTACCAATCATACTCCTATAAAGTTTTAGATCAATTTATTTACCTTTATTATCATTGTCTATTGTGGTGTTAGTTGCCATTGGGGTTGATACTACCTTAGCATTTTCTAAAACAAAATTTTTAATCATTTATTTGGCATATTTGGTTTGGTATATGTAGATTCCCTCATTGGTTTGTTTAACTTGTAAACCTAAGAAAAAATTTAATTCTCCAACTAGACTCATTTTCTATATTTTTGATAAAGTCTTGAAGGAGATTATCATTTGTTGACCCAAAAATGATGTCATCAACATATATTTGGGCCACAAAGATATCCTGACTTTGACTTAATGAAAAGAGTTTGATCTACTTGGCCCCTTCTAAAGTCCTTAGAAATTAAGAAAGAAGATAATCTTTCATACCAAGCCCGGGGAGCTTGTTTCAACCCATATAAAGCTTTTCTAAGCTTATATACATGGTTTGGATAGTCTACACTCTCAAACCTGGGAGGTTGTTCTACATACACTTCTTCCTTAATAAATCCATTTAAGAATGCCGATTTTACATCCATTTGATAAAGTTTAAATCCCATGTAAGAGGCATATTTTAAAAGGACTCTAATTGACTCTAACCTAGCAATCGGGTCATAAGTTTCATCATAGTCAAGTCCCTCAACTTGATTGAAACCCCTTGCATCTAACCTAGCTTTGTTTCTAGTTATGTTTCCTTTATGATCTAATTTGTTCCTAAAGACCCATCTTGTAGTAATAATGATTCTATCATTGGGTCTAGGGACTAGCTCCCATACTTGACTTCTCTCAAATTGAGCCAATTCTTCTTATATTGCTAGAATCCAATCTGGATCAAGTAATGCATCATTGATTGATTTGGGCTCAAATTGTGAGATGAGAGCTATTTGACTAGTAGGAGCTCTATGAAAGGACCTAGTTCTAACACCTTGGGATATCTCTCCTACAACTTGGTCTAGAGGATGATTTTGATGAATTCTTAATATTCTAGGAGGTGTATCAAATTGATTTAGATCATAGTTATCCTCCTTCATCCTCCCATCATCGGAATCTCCTCTTCCTCCCCCTTGATCTAATCCTCCCTCTTGATCATTACCCCCTAAGGTCATGTTTTGAAGTTTTTGAATAATATCTTGGTTTTTATCATTGATATCATTATCAATGGGGGATTTCCTAGGGTAAGTGTTAGAGGTATCATCAAATTAAACATTTGAGGATTCCTCAAGCTTTTGGGTCCTCTTGTTGTAGACTATATATCCTCTACTAGTGGATGAGTATCCAACTAGGATTCCCTCATCCGCTTTGGACTCAAATTTTCCTAAATTTTCTTTGGTTTTTAAGATGTAGACTTTGCATCCAAAGACTTTGAAATAATGAATTGTAGGAATTGTGCCATTCCATAATTCAAATGGTGTTTTCCCTAAAATTCTATAGATTAAGACTCTATTTTGGATATAGCAAGCGGTATTAACCACTTCCACCCACAAGTAGCTAGGTAGAGAATATACATTATGCATAGTCCTAGCCGCCTCTTGTAGGGCACAATTTTTCCTTTCTACCATCCCATTTTCTTGGGGTGTTCTAGGACAAGAGAACTCATGCTTGTACCCTTGTTCTAAACAAAATTTTAAGAAATTTGAATTCTCAAATTCTCCACCATGATCACTACGGATCTGGTTGATTTTGAGATTTCTTTCATTCTCTACTCTTTTGCTAAAACCTATGATTATTCCTAGGGTATCATCCTTATATTTCATAAAATAAACCCATGTATATCTAGAAAAATCATCAACTATAACTAAACAATATTTACTACCATTCAAAGAAGGAATGCTATGGCAATCAAATAAATCTAAATGTAAAAGTTCTAAAGGTAAAGAAGTACTAGTTAAAGTTTTACCCTTGTGTGATGACTTTGATTGTTTCCCTTCTTGGCATGCATCACTCATCTTGTCTTTGATGTACTTCAGCTTTGGAAATCCTTTGACTAGATCCAACTTGGCTATCTTGGCAATATTCTTCATATTGATATGTCCAAGCCTTCTATGTCATAGCCAACTTTCTTCTTCTATTGCCATAAGACACTTAGTGGAAATATTAGAAGCATAGGATAAATCAACATATTAAATATTGGATTTCCTATATCCTACTAACATGCATTCATTCAATTTCATGTGTCTTATAAAGCATTTTGTAGAGTTGAATTCAACATAAAAGTCAGCATCACATAATTAGCTAACACTAAACAAGTTGAATTTCATATTTTTAACTAGAAAGACCTTATAAATAGCAAGTTTTGGGGATACTCAATTGTGTCTTTACCTAGAATTTTGAGTTTACCACTATTCCCAAAGGACACGGTTCCCTTGCTAAGGTAGTTGATTGTGGAAAATTTGCTCACATCTTTAGTCATATGTCTTGAGCAACCGCTATCAACAATCCACATACTTGGTCCTTCTACCTAAACAACATGAAAAATAAAAGCCTTAGGTACCAAAATTTTTGGACTAGTAGCATCAATCACAAATCTCTTGGGAACCCATGCCTTTTTAACTTTGCTCATAATTGTTGATTTTCTACTAATTTGGGAGGTATAGGCTACTTCCTTCTTCTTAGGTCTATATCCTATCCCTACCTTGTTATAAATAGCCCTTTGGTCCATAAGTATCATATCAAGGTATTTAGATCCATTTGTGAATTTTTCTAAACATGCTCTTAATTCACATACTTCCTTTTTAAGTTCCTCATTTTTTATCCTAAAATAACATGCATCATTACTTGAAAGTTCTACATTCTTAATTGCCTTAATTTCTACCTTCAAATCCTTAATCCTAGATTTAGATATATCTAAGGCATTTTAAGATATGCAATGGTCTTATATAATAATTCTACCCTAGGGGAGTCTCTTACCTCATCGTCACTAGAGGATGATTCGTCGCTTGATGATGATGACTCCTCTTGACTTGAACTTTCGGCTTCATCTTCCAAAGCCATGAGTGCCACATGTCATGTGATGTGGCATAGCTCTTCCTCATCGAATGAATCTTCTATGCTTTGTGTGTCCCATGTTTGTGCTACCATGACCTCCTTCTTCTTCTTTTCCTTCTTATCCTTCTTCTTTTCCTTCTTATCCTTCTTCTTTTCCTTTTCCTCCTTTTTCTTTAGGTTCGGGCAATTCGGATTGATATGCCCTTTCTTATTACATCCATAACAAATGACGTTAGTGTTAGAAACCGAACTACTAGTAGATTTACCTTTTGAGGATTGAAACATCCTCCTCACATCCTTCTTGGTGAGCTTCCTTGATCTTCCACCAAATTTCTTCACATAGTGGGCCACCACGCTAGCGGACAATTCTTCACCGCTACTAGAAGACTCATCCTCCGACTCGGATGATGAAGAGACCTCCTTCTTTTCTCTCTTCTTTTTCTCCTTCTTACCTACAACAAGAGCTAAACCTTTATCCTTCGATGAAGTGTTAGCTTGTTCATGTAATTCAAACTAACAAAACAATTCATCTAATTTAACTAAAGAGAGGTCCCTAGAAACCTTATAAGCATCTACCATTGATGCCCATAGAGTTGTTCTAGGGAAGGCTTGAAGAACATACCTTACTAGGTCTCGATTTTCAACCTTCTCACCTATTACATGTAGTCCATTGACCACCTCCTTGAATCAACCGTGCATTTGGCTCACGGTATCATTGGTCTTCATGCTAAAGCTTTGGAGTTGACCCATGTCCCTCTTGGCTCTCCTTGTCTCCTTCAATCCTTCATTAAGTTCGATGAGCTTCTCCCAAAGCTCTTTTGCGGAGTTGAAGGGGCCGACCTTGCTCAATTGTTCTTTGGATAGACCACATTGAAGTGTGGTTGTTGCTTTAGCATTGGCTTGAGC
Source organism: Wurfbainia villosa (assembly GCA_025175895.1). NCBI lineage: Eukaryota > Viridiplantae > Streptophyta > Magnoliopsida > Zingiberales > Zingiberaceae > Wurfbainia > Wurfbainia villosa. Next base: position 85,128,006 of record CM045989.1, on the reverse strand, counting down.
CTTCTTTGCCATCTCCCTAGTCCAATTTTTGTTGGTATTGACACTCCAAATTCATCGACCAACTTTTCGAACCCATCTACAATGCTAAACCAAATTTCAATATCATTCATTAGATAATAGTCCATCCTACTTTTTCAATACGCAAAATTGTTGCCGTCGAAGAAAGGAGGTTGCGTCGTGCTATATCCCTCTTGAAACGCCATTGCTTCAGTTGATGGTTAGATCCTCCGATGTGATTCAGGCTCTGATACCACTTTTTGGGGATTCTTGGATGGCTAGAGGGGGGTGAATAGTCTCTCTTGATTTCTACAATTAGATTAGCGGAAGAAAAATCAAATATGAAATGAAATCAAAAGACAAAAGAATACAAACACTAACAAGAGTGTTTAACGTGGTTCGGAGATTATGTTCCTACTCCATGGCGATCCGTAAGGTGGATCAACCCTAGCAAGTCTTCACTAAAGACTCCTTTTGATAATCACACCAAGGTGGAGAAGCCTTTTTTACAATACACTCCTCTTCTTACAAATGATAGAAGTGAGAATTAGAGAAGAGAAAATTAAAACACACTAGAAAGCTTGAGGAGACTTGGAGAGCTTGAGAGTATAGTTAGAAATGAGAGCACTAGCCTTCTCAAGCACCCCCAAGGTCTCTTTTTATAGAGAAGAGGTTGATTTTCCCATTGGAGTTGGAGCAGTCGACTTATGTACACCATCAGTCTACTCCTGTTGTATCTGATCGGATCCAACAAGTTCTAATTATCCTGATCCGCGGGCATCACAACCCAACGAGACGATGACTAGTCGACTGATCACACTATCAGTCGACTGATCCAAGTGATCAGTCGAGTCAAAAACTTTCTTTGTTTGTGTCCACTTATAATAGTCGATTGATGGTGGACCAATTGACTATTATACCCTGGCAGTCAACTGTTAGACCACAGATTCAGCCGTCTTCAGTTGACTAACTGATAAGTCGACTAGAACGGAGCCTTAGTCGACTGACACACTTCAAGTATGATTGATTGATACTTGAAATCAACTCCCTAAACCTAGACTTAACTTTCTAGCTCTTCCTTCAGCCTTGTGCCCCCAGGATCCCTCCAAGTTCCCAACTTGTTCATCCTTGCACTTGCTTCCAAGAGCTTCCCTCAGTTTTGTCATGTCTCGGGTTTCTCCTTTGTCAAAGTCTGCTTGGACTTTATGCCACCAAGACTACATGCTTGAACTTACTCTGTCAAGACCTTGTCTTTGAAATTCTTTGCCAAGATTCACTTGGACTTTACGCCTCTAAGACTACATGCTTGGACTTATGCTGCCAAGATCATCCCTTGGACTTCCCTTGCCAAGATCACACTTGGACTTTCCTATACCAATTCTTCACACTTGAATTTTCCTGTCACTTAACATATTCATGGTTAGATCACAAATATTGTCTAACTATAAATGATTATATAAACATCAAAATACATAAATGCTCGGGGTATTGTTTCACCAACACTGGAAAGCACCAACTATTCCTGTTCAAATCGCCCCAAGAACCATGACAAAAATCTCCTCTTCGAGCTCCTTATAAAGATGCAACTTGGGTTGATTTTCTCCTAGATGTCGACTGCTCATACCCATCAGTTGATTGCTCGTGTAGCCATTGTGTCACAACAACTCGATCCATGCCGGGAAAACTCCAACGGATACCTCAGTAGTTAACTACAATTACCAGCAATCGACTGCCAAGGCCGTAGCCGACTGCTTAGTCAGCTATCGAACTTTCTATGCTCACGACCAAACCCAGTGGTCAACTGCCCACCTTGGAAATTGACTGCTCAAGGATAGTCAAGGTGCCAGTCGAGGCACGTTGCGTCTGCTCAGCCACAGCCGAGGTCAGTTGACGTGCCAATCGAGGCGCCTTGTGTTTGTGGCCGCAACTCGGCCATAGTCAATCGCTAATCAACTCCCATCAGTCGACTGGTCATAATCCCAGTCGATTGTTCAGTGTCGACTCGGATGCTAAGTGTCAAAATACTTGACCAATCGACTGGTCCATGACCCCAATCGACTGTGTTGGTGCAATCGGCCCAGATCATGATTGACCGACTCGAGTTTGACTCGAGCAGTATTTTGATGTTCGATAAAACATATGACTTATGATTGTCATGGGAAGACCAAGTGTGTAGCCTTGGTGGTGAAAGTCCAAGCTTGAGTCTTGGCATTTGGAAAGTCCAACATGGAGTTGGCATGGGAAGTCCAAGTGTGTAGCCTTGGCCATGTAAGTCCAAGTGTGTAGCCTTGGTGGTGAAAGTCCAAGCAAGGGGATTGCATTTGAGAAGTCCAAGGATGTGCCTTGGCAGTGTAGACCCGGTTAGCATGACAATAGTCGAAGGAAGCACTTGGAGGCTAGCGTATGGATGACTTGGAGGGATCCGAACATGGATGAATAAGTCATGGAAGACTTAGAGGGATCCAGTAGGTGCGAGGCTAGCAGAGGTGGCTAGAAGGCTTAGGTCTAGGCTAAGGGTGGTCTAGCAAGTATGAGGGTATCATACTTGGGTTAAACCTTATGGATGAGGTTGTTGGGATGTATACTGAAAGTCTAGCTCTTTTGTATGAACATCTTTATTTTGAAATAAGAATCACATGATCATTGTTTGCATGTTATATTTATATGTGTGCATATTGTCTAATATTTTACATTGTAGATAACATGGTGCCTGGGTGCGGTACAGAAGATCATGTTATCAGTCCCTTGTAGAATATAAGTAGAGGCTCACAACCAAGAAGGTTTTGGACAAACCATTGGCATGGTTGTAGTGTAGCTTGGTATTGTTTTATCTTGAACATAGAGTTACACTAGTACACTTAGGTGTATTGAGCAGGACCGACATAGAGGTGATTCAATTTATTGCTGACTGCATAATTGAATCGGACCTCGGATATTATGTTGTACATGCTCTTAATCCCGATAAAATAACGGGCACATGTACTTAATATTTATTTCTTTGATTTACTAGAGGGTGAGATTTCTATGGATTAAATCAATATGCCCGGTAAGTTGGGAAATGATATTATTTACATGGTGTGCCATTGATTATAGGAGGAATCCATGTCCTATGTATTAGGTTGATGATGTCCCCTTGAGGAGCTCATAAGGTTCATCATGTAAACCCTGCAGGTTGACTTAGTCAACATAATGATAAGGTTGAGTAGTACTACTCGAGGAGTTAGATGTTAATTAATTGATGGTCAGTAAATCAATTAATTAACGGATATTCGATATCTTAAACACGGGGAGATGGATGTACAAATAATATATGGAGCCCATATTAATTTATGGGGGTTGGTGAGGTAGTTCGATGATGATCCTCTAGTGGAATGGATCATTATTGATGGATCAAGTTTGTGTGGTTCCGATCCATCGGGTGGCCAAGACCCAACTCCTCCTCATGGTCCCTATCGTAGCCTAATATAAACCTCATGAAGTCTAGATAAAATAATGGAAAACAAATCTCTAGATCCGACGGTTGGGATTAAATTCCTAGAACCGACGGTGGAGATTAAATCTCTAGATCCGACGGTGGGGATTAAATTCCTAGAACCGACGGTGGAGATTAAATCTCTAGATCCGACGGTTGGGATTAAATTCCTAGAACCGACGGTGGAGATTAAATCTCTAGATCCGACGGTTGGAATTAAAACCCTAGAACCGACGGTTGAGATTAAATCTCTAGATCCGATGGTTGAGATTAAAACCCTAGAACCGACGGTGGAGATTAAACCAAGGCCTAAACCCTAACTCTATAAAAGGGTGGCTATGGGTTGGGCGGCAACAAGTTTTAGAGGTTGGATGATGGATGCTAAGGAGATTAGGGTTTAACCTCCAATTGCTTGGGCGGCAAGAAACCCTAGGAGGAAACCCTAATTAGGGTTTGGCTCTTTTGGGTTGGGCGGCCAAGGTGAGGAAGAAGAGTGGGTGGCAACCTATGGAGGAGCTTGTATTCTTCCATGGAGGTGGCTAGCTCCTAGATCTCTTCTCTCCACCATGCTTGGGTGGCAAGGACCCCTATGGAGGAAACCCTAATTTGATTAGGGTTTTGGCTCCTTTGCATGGGCGGCCATGGATGGGAATGAAGGTTGGGTGGCCACTTGTGGAGGAGTTTGTCTTCTTCCTTGGAGGTGGCTAACTCCTAGATATCTTCTCTCCACCATGGTTGGGCGGCAAGAAAGCCTAAGGAGAAACCCTAATTAGGGTTTCCTCCTTAGGTTGGGCGGCAACTATAGGAGAGGAGGTCTTCTTCTTCCTAGGGTGTGGCCGACTCCTTCCTCTATTCCCTCCACCGTGGCCGGGGCCCAACATATTCCTTTTCTCTTATTCACTCCATCTTGGCCGGCGGCACCAAAACTAGGGTTTGTCCCTAGTTCGGTTCCTTGGTTGTTTCCATATTATTCTCTCTATTCTTGGGGCCGGCGGCATCAATCCTTTGTGGATTGGTGGTTGGCTCAAGCAAGAAGGGAAAGAGAGTTCTTCATTCTTTGAATTGAAGAAGATCTAGGAAGCTTCAACTTGTGGAGGATCTTCGCCCACACGAAGTCTACAAGGAGGTTAGGACATACGATAGAAGATCAAGAGGTATAAAAGTTTCACAACTTTTATTATTGTTCTTTTCATGTTCTTATTTGATATGCTAGCTTATGTTCATTATGTTAGTATATGTTGATTATACTAGTTTGCATTTGCATGTATTTGTATAATCATGGACCCCGATAAGAAACATAAAAACCGGCGATCCGTCCGTCGTCTCTTCCGCGGCTAACCGACTAGAAGAGTTGTGTTGCTTGAACAACTAGTTTGTTCAAGCGATTGCTCAAGTCGTTAGCACGACGACGAATTGGTTGTGCTTAGGAAACTCATCCCATCCGGATTAGTTTTCATTAGTGAAAATTTTAATCCGGGGACATGGGAGCCTATGAGCATTCCGAGGTATAGCACATTGCCAACAATTGGTATCAGAGCCACGGTTTCCGGTTTTGTGTGTTTTGGATTCGGTTACTTTCACGCATTTATCATATATTGTGTATGCCGGATAATAGTAGGATGTGCGTAGGCTAACTTTTTGGTTGCAGGCATAAGATCCAACTATTATGGCTATATATGTGTGTATGTGATTGCATGTGTGTGTGATTGTATATTATTTGAATCCTCGGGGTTGACGAGGCTAGATTAGTATTTAATTTTTGTAATTAAATACGACATTGTTTAGCCGCTCATTTTAGTTTACTTTCGATCTAGATTATTTGTACACTCCTTCGTGGAGTATAGGATCGATGGATGTAAATTAAAATGTTTTATCTCGGCTCGGAACTCTTTGGTGACTTGCGCACGGGAAAAGATGGAGCGGACGAGGTGGCGACACGACGGGACGCATATTGGAGAACAATGTCATAATAGTTGGAAAAATTCTGATTTTTCCATATTTATTGCTGATTTGTTTTATATGCATGTTGTGTGAGAGAGGGATATTTTAATTAATTCCCGCGGCCTCCATTACAATTTGACGTGTGATGCAACAAACTTGTGTATCGGCTCTGAGTGCCTTCCTCCCTGCGGATGAGTTTGTTTGCGGATCACTAGGTCAAATAATGGTTATAGGAAATTATCTAGGAGCGTGTGTACTTCAACAGCGGTAAGACACATAATCCGAAATAATTCCCTTAGTACCGTGTAATGGTGCACACTTAGATGCAAATAAAAAGTAGTTTTATTTGTAGGGCCGAAGAGAAACCAACTATTTATTTTATTTGTCAAAAAGTAAGGTTGACAAGATAATAAAATTAATGGGTTAAACCTCCTCTTACAAATGTAGAATTCGTATACGTCCACACAACGTGGCATGCGATATTCTCGGTGTTTGAGGTGTTGGTTGATTTCGAAATTTTATTGTTTGAGGAATCAATAATTTTTTGAAATCTACAGTAATAATAAGCATGCTGTGTGTGCTTGAAAATTCCTCATTTTCAATTTACTAAGTGGGAGAGGGATATTTTAATTAATTCCCGCGGCCTCCATTACAATTTGACATGTGATGCAACAAACTTGCGTGTCGGCTTTGAGTGCCTTCCTCCCTGTGGATGAGTTTGTTTGTGGATCACTAGGTCAAATAATGGTTATAGGAAATTATCTAGGAGCGTGTGTACTTCCACAGCGGTAAGGCACATAATCCGAAATGATTCCCTTAGTATCGTGTAATGTTGCACACTTAGATGCAAATATAAAGTATCCTCCCCATCGGAGTCACTGCTTTTATTTGTCTAAAAGTAAGGTTGACAAGATAATAAAATTAATGGGTAAAACCTCCTCTTACAAATGTAGAATTCGTATACGTCCACACTGCGTGGCATGCGATATTCTCGGTGTTTTGAGGTGTTGGTTGATTTCAAAATTTTATTGTTAGAGGAATCAATAATTTTTTGAAATCTAAAGTAATGATCTATTGTGATTCTTAGGATTTTCAAAATGACTTTCAGTCCACTTCTTGTGATACTAAAGGAAATAAACTTACTGTACCCAAATAATGTTGATTGGAAAAGAATCCAGATATTGTCTTATCTGCTAGGAAGTATAGTATGCACTCTTCGAAAAGTATCCTCAAGCCATGGTTGCTAAAAAAGGTTTCTACTTCTAAGCCGAAAGGCAAGAAGAAGGAGAAACAAGGTGGAACAAATGTGGTGGGAGGATCTCAGGGAGGAGTGAAGAAGCCGAAAGGCAAGTACTTCACTTACAAGCACGATGGACATTGGAAGGAGGATTGTCCCAATCCAAAATAGAACATGTAACGCCCATAATATTCCTAGCAATTTTTACAGGAATTTTTGGCTTGATGATCATGGGCTTTATGTGGGCCTTTTCAAAAATAAAAGGAAATAAGCCGAAAAGGGGTGCAAGGCCTAGGAATTGAACCCCAAACCTCTAGAGACAGCCAAGCCTTATAGATGCACCCACTAACCAGAAGCCCAATAGGATTATATGATTAAGGAAGAGGGGGAAACTATAGATAAGTGGGACTAAGAGTAAATGAAGAGGCATGGAAAAGAAAAGAGGAACTTCTCTTCCTCCCCCCCCCCCCCCTTTATAAAGAAGAGGGAAGGTTGGATTTGGTCACTTCCACTCTTTTTCTTCTTCTCCTCACCAAAATTCTAGCCCTTCTCCACCTTTGGCCGAATCTCATCCAAGCAAGAGAAGGCTAGGGTTGGTTCTTCCTTAGGTTTTCCTTCCACCAAAAAGCAACGCGAAGGAAGTAAGTATCCCTCACTTGCATACGAGTAGTTCCGATTTCTATTTTTGAAAAAAAAAAAGAAACCTATATTGTTATATTCGGCCAAAACTATGATTTAGGGTCTCCATGAAGTTATATGCCATGCTTTGAAACTATATGATGATGTTAGGGTTAAAAATGGATTAGGTCAAAAGTTAACCCTAGGAAACCCTAAGAACCATTCGGCCAATATGGACTTTGGTGTTTTATTGAAGTTTTATAGCTTGTTTTACTTGTAAATAATGATGTTAACATGTTAGGGGGTTTAGGATAAAGATCTAACCCTAAAAGTCTACATAGGCCATTCGGCCACCCCCCTTATATTGATGTCCTAATGAAGTTTAATCCATGTTGGTATACATATGATGTTATAAGCATGTTAAAAGGGGATTAGGACAAAAGCTAACCCTAATACCCACTAAAGCCCATTCGGCCAAGCCATGATTTAGGGTTCAATGAAGCTCTATGCTATGTTGTTTATGACTAGATGATGATGTTAGGGGTTAAAGTGGATTAGGACAAAAGCTAACCCTAATGAACCCTAAAGACCTATTCGGCCAAACCCTACTTTTAGGGTTTCAATGAAGTTCCATGCCATGTTTTTGTAACTAGATGATGATGTTAGGGGTTAAGGTGGATTAGGACAAAAGCTAACCCTAACAGCCACCAAAGACCCATTCGGCCACCTTTGGCTTCTAGGTTACAATGAAGTTCATACCATGAATTTTATGGAATTATATGCATTTGTATGTTACTTGAATTAGGCTTACACTCTAAAACCCAAAAAGCCTATAAGGGCCATTCGGCCACCTTTGGTCTTTTAGGTTACAATGAAGTTCATACCATGAATTGTATACTATGCTAATGAAATAGGTTATGTTGTTATGAAATAAAGTATGCTATGCTATGTTAATGAAATGAAGCATGAGGTGTATGAAATGAAGTATGCTATGCTATGTTAATGAAATGAAGCATGATGTGTATGAAATGAAGTATGCTATGCTATGTTAATGAAATGAAGCATGATGTGTATGAAATGAAGTATGCTATGCTATGTTAATGAAATGAAGCATGAGGTGTATGAAATGAAGTATGCTATGCTATGTTAATGAAATGAAGCATGATGTGTTACGAAACGAAGTATGCTATGCTATGTTAATGAAATAAGATATGTAGTAAAATAAGCATATAAGTATTTTACCTTCTGCATGGCTTGTACCAAGACCTTAACAAGGTCCAAGAAGGGATGGGCTCCTAAGATGCCCTAGGTCGATGGAATAAGACTCGGGCCTAGGACGGGCTTCTATGTATGATTGCCCCTAGGTCGATGGAATAAGATTCGGGCCTAGTACGGGATGGGCTCCAAGATGCCTTAGGTCGATGGAGTAAGACTCGGGCCTAGGATGGGCTTCTACGCTATGACGATTGCCCCTAGGTCGATGGAATAAGACTCGGGCCTAGAAACCTATTAGGTTCGAGACTTGCTACCTCGGGCCTATTTAGGGATGCGCGCTATGATAATGAAGAAGTGGTACAATGTCGGGCCCAAATATGTTGAGATTATATTTACGTACCTAACATATATGTTTTCAAAAGCATCTTGCATATGTTTACCTGTTAATGTTTAAGTTACATGTTATGTTAGATGATATGCCATAATGTTAGATGATATGCCATAATGTTTAAGTTACCTGTTATGTTAGATGATATGCCATAATGTTTAAGTTACCTGTTATGTTAGATGATATGCCATAATGTTTAAGTTACCTGTTATGTTAGATGATATGCCATAATGTTTAAGTTACCTGTTATGTTAGATGATATGCCATAATGTTTAAGTTACCTGTTATGCTAGATGATATGCCATAATGTTTAAGTTACCTGTTATGTCAGATGATATGTCATGATGTATAAGTTACATGTTATGTTCGATGGTACGCTATGATGTTAGGTTACTAAGTTACATATGATGCATATTATGCTGATTAAGTATATATATATATTTCATGTTATGCTGCTAAGTTAGGGATGATCCATGTTATATTATCTCATGTTACTTAAGCTACAAGTTAAGTTGATGATGCCATGTATGTTACATGATATATTGATTATATGTTATAAATGCTACAAGTCATGATTAATGATGATGTATGGTTTTTGTGAGTAGGACAGGATCTTACTAAGCCTATGTGCTTATAGTTTATCTTTCCCTCGTACTGCAGATAAGGGTAAGGGATGGATAAACTAAAGGGAGCAGCAGGAGGGGTCAATGTGTGTGGTAGTGGCATGGTGGAGAAGATCCGTTAAGTCTACTTATACATGTATTACCTATGATGATGATGTCTATGGATGTCTTTACTTATGTCTCCCTATGACGATGATGTTATGAACCTACTAAGCCCTAAGTGTCTATATATATATATGATGCATGCTTTATGTTGATAAGAAGAAGTAAAGAAGAATGCTTTATGTTGATAAGAAGAAGTAAAGAAGAAGTAAGAAGAAGTATCTATGCATGCTATGCTATGAAACATACTCTATGTTAAGAAGAAGTGTTAATGCATATTTATGTTTAAAAGAAAAAAAAAAGTATTTAGGTCTTAAGTCTTCCGCTGTAAGAAATAAGAAGTATATATATATAAAGTCTTCCGCTGTATGAAATGTATGCAGCACGCCTCTCTCCGGACATTTAGGGTCCGGAAGGGGCGTGACAGTCAGTATCAGAGCGGATCTGCCTTTCCACTACACACACATCAAGCTCCAAATCCTGCTGCTCCAAGTAAGAATTCTATGTCTATACTCTAAATTATGTTAATTTTGATCATGCATGATATGAAATATCTTTAGATTATTTAGTTCATGTATAATATAAAATGCCTCTAGCTTATTTATAAAATGCCTTTCCCTTATGCTTGATTCATGTATGATAGGAAATGCTTCTAGCTTAAACATGCACGAAAATATGTATGATACCCTTATGATTGTTCATGTATGGTATAAAATACCTTAAGCTTAAATTATGTAGGAGAACATGAGTGATGCCTTAAGCTATGATGCCTTAAGCTTAAAACAACCTTATGCTAGCCTTAGTCTAATTACAAAAAAGAAAAAAAATTTAAAAAAAAAAATATCTATATATATATATATATATATATATATATAAACAAATAAATAAATAAATAAACAAATTTTGTTACGAAAATTTGATTTTTTTCGTAATTAATTGTGTAAGGTCTATGTTCATCTGAATTGAATTTAGGTTTAAATGCAGGGTTGGTCGGTTTGTATCTTGACTTCATTTATTTCAATTTCAGATGGCACGGACGATGACTACCATGACCCGTCGTGATGTGTCACGAAACCGATTAAGGGAAGCTATTGAAGAGATAGTCTATAAACCATGGTGGGGTCAATGGACACATGAGAAGGCTCGATGGTCTTTTGGCGGGGAGTTTCCGCATCGGATAACTATAAGATATGGGCCTTGGTCCGCTCCCTGCCAAATGAGTTCATGGTAGTTGCACACCACGTGTGGGGCCGTTATGAAGGGCAGATAACCTATGCGGAGTTGTGCCGAATCTGGAGCACGTGGTTCAAGAGAAGCCTGTGGTAGAGAATCCGGTGTAGTGGCCTCGGGAGGAAGGAAGAAGGATCTGCAAACAGTCAACTTATTGGCCAACCAAAGACCACCCTGGTGAGGCCAAGGAAGATGGGACAAAAAATAATTACGATCGCACTAGGGTTTGTCCTAGTGAGAGTCATAATGAACTATCTTCTCAAATAGTTGCTGTGGTTTAATTTGGAAATAAGGAATGTTATATGTTAACATTTTTCCTTCTGATTGGAAAATATGAATAAGAGATGTGAATAAGAGACGACAAGTCGTTTCTCTTTTTGAAATTGATGATGAGTTCATTGCATGGGATGTGTATGATATAGTCGAACAATGCTGGGTAGACTGGAACATACAAAAAAAAAGGGGGAAGTAATGAATTACGGGGTTGAAATCATCTCCGGACAGCTCTCGACCATGACGATAACACCGACGCTGTTCGATGATATACTGGAAAAGCAAGCCCGTGACCCAAGCCTTCAGAGGATCAAGAAAGAAGTCTTAGAAGGAAAGGACGATGGGTTCCGGATCTCTGATAGTGGAGTACTCTACCTCAGGGATCGCTTGTGTATTCCCGACAATCCAGAATTGTGGGAGGAGATATTTGAGGAAGCTCACAAAAATCCCTATGCGATGCATCCTGGAACCACCAAGATGTACCAAGACCTTAAACGAAAGTTCTGGTGGTTCGGAATGAAAAGAGATGTGGCTCAGTATGTCAGTACTTGCCTGACCTGCCAAAGGGTTAAGGCAGAGCACCAAAGACCTGGAGGAACACTGCAGCCGATCCAGATTCCAGAATGGAAATGGGAGGACATTTCTATGGATTTCATCTCAGGATTGCCCAAGACAACAAACGGTCACGATGCTATATGGGTAATTGTAGACAGATTGACTAAGTCCGCCCATTTCTTAGCAATCAAGATGACCTATTCGACGGAGCAACTGCCCGCTTATATGCTAGAAATTATCGGACTACATGGAATTCCTAAGACCATCATTTACAGCGAGAGATGGTCGCTTTATCTCCATTTAGGAATGCGTTCAGAAGGCCTTAGGCACAAAGCTATTGTTCAGTACTGCCTTCCATCCCCAGACGGACGGACAGACCGAAAGAGTAAATCAAGTACTGGAAGATATGTTAAGAGCCTGCGCCCTGGATTTCAAAGGTAGCTGGTGTCGATACTTATGTTTGGCAGAATTCGCCTACAATAATAGCTACCAAGCTACTATTCGGAATGGCACCTTACGAGGCTCTATACGGGGAAATGTAGATCTCCCATATCTTTGATGCGAGGGTGGTGAAAAGAAGAGGATGGGACTCGACGGATTTCATCGGCGACACCACGAGCTATCTGGAACATCCGCGGAGGATTGAAGCTCGCAGCCGACAAAAGAGCTATGCGGATAAGAGGCATAGACCATTAGAATTGAGGTTGGGGACCTAGTATTCCTCAAAGTGGCTCCCATGAAGGGAGTAATGAGGTTCGGAAGGAAGGGTAAACTCGAGTCCACGCTTCGTGGGACCGTATCCGATATCGCAGAGGATCGGCAATGTAGCTTACAAGCTAGAGCTGCCTCAAGAGATGTCGGCTATTCACAACGTGTTCCATGTCTCTGTGCTCAAGAAATGCATTTCCAAGTGCTGGACCAAGTGATCGAGCCACAAAGCGATACAAGTTCAAGAGGACACGAGTATTGAAAGTCGGCCTATCCAAATACTAGGACCGAGAAATCGAGGCTAAGGAACAAAGAGGTGCCCTTAGTAAAGGTCCCGTAATCAATCTGCACGAGGAAGCTACCCGGGAACGCGAGGAGGACATGAAGCGTATACCCTGGAATTGTTCTAAGTTTCGAGGACGAAACTTTTTAAAGGTATGAAGGATTGTAACGCCCATAAAATTCCTAGATATTTTTACAGGAATTTTTGGCTTGATGATCATGGGCTTTATGTGGGCCTTTTCAAAAATAAAAGGAAATAAGCCGAAAAGGGGTGCAAGGCCTAGGAATTGAACCCCAAACCTCTAGAGACAGCCAAGCCTTATAGATGCACCCACTAACCAGAAGCCCAATAGGATTATATGATTAAGGAAGAGGGGGAAACTATAGATAAGAGGGACTAAGAGTAAATGAAGAGGCATGGAAAAGAAAAGAGGAACTTCTCTTCCTCCCCCCCCCCCCCCTTTATAAAGAAGAGGGAAGGTTGGATTTGGTCACTTCCACTCTTTTTCTTCTTCTCCTCACCAAAATTCTAGCCCTTCTCCACCTTTGGCCGAATCTCATCCAAGCAAGAGAAGGCTAGGGTTGGTTCTTCCTTAGGTTTTCCTTCCACCAAAAAGCAACGCGAAGGAAGTAAGTATCCCTCACTTGCATACGAGTAGTTCCGATTTCTATTTTTGAAAAAAAAAAAAGAAACCTATATTGTTATATTCGTCCAAAACTATGATTTAGGGTCTCCATGAAGTTATATGCCATGCTTTGAAACTATATGATGATGTTAGGGTTAAAAATGGATTAGGTCAAAAGTTAACCCTAGGAAACCCTAAGAACCATTCGGCCAATATGGACTTTGGTGTTTTATTGAAGTTTTATAGCTTGTTTTACTTGTAAATAATGATGTTAACATGTTAGGGGGTTTAGGATAAAGATCTAACCCTAAAAGTCTACATAGGCCATTCGGCCACCCCCCTTATATTGATGTCCTAATGAAGTTTAATCCATGTTGGTATACATATGATGTTATAAGCATGTTAAAAGGGGATTAGGACAAAAGCTAACCCTAATACCCACTAAAGCCCATTCGGCCAAGCCATGATTTAGGGTTCAATGAAGCTCTATGCTATGTTGTTTATGACTAGATGATGATGTTAGGGGTTAAAGTGGATTAGGACAAAAGCTAACCCTAATGAACCCTAAAGACCTATTCGGCCAAACCCTTCTTTTAGGGTTTCAATGAAGTTCCATGCCATGTTTTTGTAACTAGATGATGATGTTAGGCTGTAAAGTGGATTAGGACAAAAGCTAACCCTAACAGCCACCAAAGACCCATTCGGCCACCTTTGGCTTCTAGGTTACAATGAAGTTCATACCATGAATTTTATGGAATTATATGCATTTGTATGTTACTTGAATTAGGTTAAAAGTCTAAACCCTAAAAAGCCTATAAGGGCCATTCGGCCACCTTTGGTCTTTTAGGTTACAATGAAGTTCATACCATGAATTGTATACTATGCTAATGAAATAGGTTATGTTGTTATGAAATAAAGTATGCTATGCTATGTTAATGAAATGAAGCATGAGGTGTATGAAATGAAGTATGCTATGCTATGTTAATGAAATGAAGCATGATGTGTATGAAATGAAGTATGCTATGCTATGTTAATGAAATGAAGCATGATGTGTATGAAATGAAGTATGCTATGCTATGTTAATGAAATGAAGCATGAGGTGTATGAAATGAAGTATGCTATGCTATGTTAATGAAATGAAGCATGATGTGTTACGAAACGAAGTATGCTATGCTATGTTAATGAAATAAGATATGTAGTAAAATAAGCATATAAGTATTTTACCTTCTGCATGGCTTGTACCAAGACCTTAACAAGGTCCAAGAAGGGATGGGCTCCTAAGATTCCCTAGGTTGATGGAATAAGACTCGGGCCTAGGACGGGCTTCTATGTATGATTGCCCCTAGGTCGATGGAATAAGATTCGGGCCTAGTACGGGATGGTCTCCAAGATGCCTTAGGTCGATGGAGTAAGACTCGGGCCTAGGATGGGCTTCTACGCTATGACGATTGCCCCTAGGTCGATGGAATAAGACTCGGGCCTAGAAACCTATTAGGTTTGAGACTTGCTACCTTGGGCCTATTTAGGGATGCGCGCTATGATAATGAAGAAGTGGTACAATGCCGGGCCCAAATATGTTGAGATTATATTTACGTACCTAACATATATGTTTTCAAAAGCATCTAGATGATATGCCATAATGTTTAAGTTACATGTTATGTTAGATGATATGCCATAATGTTTAAGTTACCTGTTATGTTAGATGATATGCCATAATGTTTAAGTTACCTGTTATGTTAGATGATATGCCATAATGTTTAAGTTACCTGTTATGTTAGATGATATGCCATAATGTTTAAGTTACCTGTTTTGCTAGATGATATGCCTATGATGTTAGGTTACTAAGTTACATATGATGCATATTATCTGATTAAGTATATATATATATTTCATGTTATCTTTGCTAAGTTAGGGATGATCCATGCTATATTATCTCATGTTACTTAAGCTACAAGTTAAGTTGATGATGCCATGTATGTTACATGATATATTGATTATATGTTATAAATGCTACAAGTCATGATTAATGATGATGTATGGTTTTTGTGAGTAGGACAGGATCTTACTAAGCCTATGTGCTTATAGTTTATCTTTCCTAAATCGCAGATAAGGGTAAGGGATGGATAAACTAAAGGGAGCAGCAGGAGGGGTCAATGTGTGTGGTAGTGGCATGGTGGAGAAGATCCGTTAAGTCTACTTATACATGTATTACCTATGATGATGATGTCTATGGATGTCTTTACTTATGTCTCCCTATGACGATGATGTTATGAACCTACTAAGCCCTAAGTGTCTATATATATATATGATGCATGCTTTATGTTGATAAGAAGAAGTAAAGAAGAATGCTTTATGTTGATAAGAAGAAGTAAAGAAGAAGTAAGAAGAAGTATCTATGCATGCTATGCTATGAAACATACTCTATGTTAAGAAGAAGTGTTAATGCATATTTATGTTTAAAAGAATCAAAAAAAAAGTATTTAGGTCTTAAGTCTTCCGCTGTAAGAAATAAGAAGTATATATATATAAAGTCTTCCGCTGTATGAAATGTATGTACAGTCGCGTCACGCGCCGCCTCTCCGGACATTTAGGGTCCCGGAAGGGCGGGCGTGACAGAACAAAAGTATATCTTTTGGTCTAGTCGTTGTAACATGGTTAGCGGTGTTATCTACCGGCACCTGGTGTGTAGATACGAGAGCCACTAATCATGTCTGCAATACTTTGCAGGGGTTCCAGGAAACCCGACGACTAGCTAAAGGGAATATTACCATTTACTTGGGCAATGCCATGAAGATGGCGGCTATTGCAGTGGGAGATGTTTTATTTATCTTTTGAGAAAAATAAAGGTTTTGGTTCTTAAGAATTTCCTTTATGTACCCTTATTTAGAAAGAATTGATTTCGATTTCTAAATAGTTTTTGGATGGATAATCTATTTCTTTTCATGACATATTTGTTATAAAAGGAATAGGGACATTATCTATTCAGGTACATAGATAGGAAATTTATAACTTGAACCACAAGCTCCCACGATGCAAATAGAAGTTAATAACTCATCTTCTAATTCCAATAAGAGAAAAGAACCTTCGAAGGTGAACCAAACATATCTTTGGCTTCTTAGGCTTGGTCATATTAACCTAAGTAGAATTCAAAGGTTGATAGCCGATGGACCTTTGGGTTCATTAGTGGTGGAGGATCTCCCAACCTACGAATCTTGCTTGGAGGGTAAGATGACCAAGAGGCCATTTTAAGGCCAAGGGGTATAGAGCCAAAGATTTGTTAGAAATGGTTCATTCTGATTTGTGAGGTCCTATGACTATCTAGGCAAGAGGTGGTCTTGAATATTTCGTCTATTTTATAGACAATTATTCAAGATAAGGATGACACTACGATCTGATCGTGGTGGTCAGAACCTCTTGGGAGAGTATAGGAACTACTTATCAGAGGTTGGGATTCAATCCCAATAGACTGTACCTGGTACACCCCAGCAGAATGGTGTAGCGGAGCGAAGGAATAGGACTCTTATGGAGATGGTTAGATCGATGATGAGTTATTCTGACTTGTTTTATAGTCCTAGAGATCAGAGGGTGATCGTTAACACGAATGCCAGATTTCTAGAGGAAGACTATGTGATAAGCCACAAGCCCAAGGGTAAAATTGTTCTGGAGGAGTTAAAAAGGGAAGTCACTTCTTTAGTACCACCGGTACAAGAGGACATACCACATGTCACTGCACCGCGTGTCACAGAGGATACACAGAAGATACCTCATCGTAGTGGGAGGGTTGTTAGACAACCTCTTAGATTCATGTTTTTGGACAAATCTTCTGATTTGGTCCCTAGCAAACATGAACCTGATCCCTAGACATACGACGAGGCAATCCAAGATATAAATACAACATCTTTGCAAAGTGCAATGAATATTGAGATTGAATCTATGGATTCAAGACAGGTCTGGGAGCTCTTATGCATAGCAACTCATATGGATTATGAGGTGTGACAGATGGATGTCAAGACAACATTCCTTAGTGGAAGTCTTGAGGAATCCATCTACATGAAGCGACCAGAGGGATTCATTGCTAAGGGCAAAGAGCGTTTAGTATATAAGCTTAATCGGTCCGTTAATAGACTGAAGCAAGCTTTGAAGTCTTGGGACATCAGCTTTGAGAAGGTAAATCCAGTCTTATGGATTTATTCAAAGTTCGGATGAGTCTTGTGTATATCAGAGATGTGACAGAAACGTAGTGGTATTTTGTACTATACGTAGATGACATTTTGGTGGTTGGCGACAACATCGAAGTGTTATCAGACGTAAGGGTATGGTTGTCCAAACAGTATGATATGAAGCACTTGGGAGAAGTGGGTCACAACCTTGGGGATCAAGGTTGTTGTGCTTATCCCAAGCTTCATACAAAGACATGATAGTGGATCATTTTAGCATACAAAAATCCAAGAAGGGTTTTCTACCTTTCAGGCATGGAGTTCCTTTATCGAAGGAGATGTGTCCTAGATCATCTGAAAAGATAGAGGAGATATAGGCAGTTCCTTATGCTTCGGCAGTAGGAAGCCTAATGTATGCTATGTACGAGACCAGATATCTGCTTTGCCATAGGCATGGTCGTGAATCTCGAGTAATCGACAGGACATTGGGATATTGTAGTGCCTGAGAAGGACTAGAGATTATATGCTAGTTTACCGGGCAGACCAATTACTCCCTGTGGGTTGCATGGATTGCGATTTCCAATCAAATAGGAATAACAGTAAGTCTACCTCAGGTTTTGTGTTTACTTTAGGAGGTGGAGCCATTGTATGGAGGAGTGCCCAGCAGAAATGTGTGGCGGACTCCACCATGGAAGCTGAGTATGAGGCAGCCTATGAGGCGGCCAAAGAAGCTGTGTGGCTCAGGAACTTCCTGATGGACTTGGATGTGATTCCTGGTTTGCCCAGAACTATCACAATTAATTGTGATAATAATGGTGCAGTTGCAAACTCGAAGGAACCACGAGCCCATAAGGCTAGTAAACACATAGAGTGCAAGTACCACCTGATACGAGAAATCGTAAAAAAGGTAGAAGTTGCTGTCGCCTAGATTGCATCAGAGGATGACCTGGTAGACCCTTTTCACTAAGGCCCTTCTGGAGAGAGCTTTGATAGGCAAGTGGAGGGAAGGGGAATCAGATGTATGGCAGTATGATGACAGCATAGTCTTTTAGTATAAGTAGGAGATTGTTGGGATGTATACTGAAAGCCTAGCTCTTTTGTATGAACATCTTTATTTTGAAACATGATCATTGTTTGCACGTTATATTTATATGTGTGCATATTGTCTAATATTTTACATTGTAGATAACATGGTGCCTGGGTGCGGAACAGAAGATCATGTTATCAGTCCCTTGTAGAATATAAGTAGAGGCTCACAACCAAGATGGTTTTGGACAAACCATTGGCATGGTTGTAGTGTAGCTTGGTATTGTTTTATCTTGAACATAGAGTTACACTAGTACACTTAGGTGTATTGAGCAGGACCGACATAGAGGTGATTCAATTTATTGCTGACTGTATAATTGAATCGGACCTCGGATATTATGTTGTACATGCTCTTAATCCCGATATAATAACGGGCACATGTACTTAATATTTATTTCTTTGATTTACTAGAGGGTGAGATTTCTATGGATTAAATCAATATGCCCGGTAAGTTGGGAAATGATATTATTTACATGGTGTGCCGTTGATTATAGGAGGAATCCGTATCCTATGTATTAGGTTGATGATGTCCCCTTGAGGAGCTCATAAGGTTCATCATGTAAACCCTGCAGGTTGACTTAGTCAATATGATGATAAGGTTGAGTGGTACTACTCGAGGAGTTAGATGTTAATTAATTGATGGTCAGTAAATAAATTAATTGACGGACATTCGATATCTTAAACACGGGAAGATCGATGTACAAATAATATATGGAGCCCATATTAATTTATGGGGGTTGGTGAGGTAGTTCGATGATGATCCTCTAGTGGAATGGAACATCATTGATGGATCAAGTTTGTGTGGTTCCGATCCATCGGGTGGCCAAGACCCAACTCCTCCTCATGGTCCCTATCGTAGCCTAATATAAACCTCATGAAGTCTAGATAAAATAATGGAAAACAAATCTCTAGATCCGACGGTTGGGATTAAATTCCTAGAACCGACGGTGGAGATTAAATCTCTAGATCCGACGGTGGGGATTAAATTCCTAGAACTGACGGTGGAGATTAAATCTATAGATCCGACGGTTGGGATTAAATTCCTAGAACCGACGGTGGAGATTAAATCTCTAGATTCGACGATTGGGATTAAAACCCTAGAACCGACGGTTGAGATTAAATCTCTAGATCCGACGGTTGAGATTAAAACCCTAGAACCGACGGTGGAGATTAAACCAAGACCTAAACCCTAACTCTATAAAAGGGTGGCTATGGGTTGGGCGGCAACAAGTTTTAGAGGTTGGATGATGGATGCTAAGGAGATTAGGGTTTAGCCTCCAATTGCTTGGGCGGCAAGCAACCCTAGGAGGAAACCCTAATTAGGGTTTGGCTCTTTTGGGTTGGGCGGCCAAGGTGAGGAAGAAGAGTGGGCGGCAACCTATGGAGGAGCTTGTCTTCTTCCATGGAGGTGGCTAGCTCCTAGATCTCTTCTCTCCACCATGCTTGGGCGGCAAGGAACCCTATGGAGGAAACCCTAATTTGATTAGGGTTTTGGCTCCTTTGCATGGGCGGCCATGGATGGGAATGAAGGTTGGGTGGCCACTTGTGGAGGAGTTTGTCTTCTTCCTTGGAGGTGGCTAGCTCCTAGATATCTTCTCTCCACCATGGTTCGGCGGCAAGAAAGCCTAAGGAGAAACCCTAATTAGGGTTTCCTCCTTAGGGATTGGCTGACTAGGGATTGCAAGGAAGTTGGGCGGCAACTATAGGAGAGGAGGTCTTCTTCTTCCTAGGGTGTGGCCGACTCCTTCCTCTATTCCCTCCACCGTGGCCGGGGCCCAACATATTCCTTTTCTCCTATTCACTCCATCTTGGCCGGCGGCACCAAAACTAGGGTTTGTCCCTAGTTCGGTTCCTTGGTTGTTTCCATATTATTCTCTCTATTCTTGGGGCCGGCGGCATCAATCCTTTGTGGATTGGTGGTTGGCTCAAGCAAGAAGGGAAAGAGAGTTCTTCATTCTTTGGATTGAAGAAGATCTAGGAAGCTTCAACTTGTGGAGGATCTTCGCCCACACGAAGTCTACAAGGAGGTTAGGACATACGATAGAAGATCAAGAGGTATAAAAGTTTCACAACTTTTATTATTGTTCTTTTCATGTTCTTATTTGATATGCTAGCTTATGTTCATTATGTTAGTATATGTTGATTATACTAGTTTGCATTTGCATGTATTTGTATAATCATGGACCCCGATAAGAAACACAAAAATCGGCGATCCGTCCGTCGTCTCTTCCGCGGCTAACCGACTAGAAGAGTTGTGTTGCTTGAACAACTAGTTTTTTCAAGCGATCGCTCAAGTCGTTAGCACGACGACGAATTGTTTGTGCTTAGGAAACTCATCCCCTCCGGATTAGTTTTCATTAGTGAAACTTTTAATTCGGGGACATGGGAGCCTATGAGCATTCTGAGGTATAGCAAATTGCCAACAGAGGTTTACCAGTAGACTGGGGTATGTACCAGTCGACTGGTGGGAGTCGATTGACGTTCGACTGTGTCACATGGCCTTGGCAGTCGACTACCAGCTTTGGGCAATCGACTAGCCTTCGGCAGTCGACTGCCATGGAGGGCAGTCGACTGCTAGTCGAGGATGCAAGCACATAATGTTTCTGAGTTGACTGCTAGGGTTTGGCAGTCGATTGGAGGCTATGAGCAATCGACTGATGGGCCTGATCAGTCGACTGCTAGGTATTTGTTGGAACTTTTCCATTGTGGATTAAGCTATTATCTCACAACGTCTATAGGAGTAGTCGACTAATGGGTATGAGCAGTTGACTACTAGGCACAGAATCAACCCGAGACAAGCATAAAAGGAGGAGCTTAGGAAGGATTTCTACAACAATTTTTAGGGATATTTTGGAAAGGAATTGTTGCTACATTCCAAACCTTCAAGAGCAAACCAAAGCAAGCAACAAGAAAGCATTCAAAGCAAAGTGTTGTAAAGTGTTTATTTACTTGTATTTCTTATTGTCTTTGTTCTTACTTGTATCTTGTATATTACTATTGTAATTTCTTGTACGAGATTTCTCCACTTCTGACGTGTTGTCGAGAAGGAGTTTTAGTAGTGGTGTGAGCATCACTAGAGCTCATTGAACTCGCCCCATGGAGTAGGAACCCTAAGGTTCTGAACAATGTATATCTGTTGTCTTGTGCTTGTGTATTCGTCTTTATATTCACATTTGTATATTGTATTTCCGCTACGCTAACAAATATTGTAGATGAACAAACAAATTCCAATGAACAATGCACATGGCCTATTCACCCCCTTCTAGCCGGGCCATGATCCTCCAACAAGTGGTATCAGAGCAAATCCTAAGGTATATTTTAATGCACCTTCTAGTTCTAAGGTTAAAAACATGATAGAAATTATTTTATTACTCTTGCTATTGCTCATGAACGAAAGCATGCTAGTAGGAATAGATATTTTAGCTTAGGGTCTACATCCTATGAACTTACAGCTAAGGACAAACCTAGAACCAATAACTCTAGATCAATTTTACTTAGGGAAAGTATTAGGAGAATAGAAGAAAATTTAGGCATTAACCCTAATAAGGGTAGGCACATGACTAAGAGGAAGTGTCATTCGCAAAAGATCAATGAAAAATATCAATTGGAAAAATTAGAACTAGAAAACCAAGCCTTGAGGTCAAGACTTGAAAAATTAGAAAAGACCCTAGCAAAAATGACAAATTCATTTATGGGGTCTAGTGGTCAAAATTTAGGTTCTAGGGGGCAAGAACCATCAAGGGGGAAGAAAGGTTTGGGTCACAAACCTAACCCCAAGAAGACCTACCACAATGTGTCATTCAATTATGGAACAATCTCTAGGTCTAGGAAAACCAAGGTTAATGTTAGTGCATATAAGATCCACATATCTCCACAATGGTATGATATTGTCCACTTTGGGCCCAAGCCCTCATGGTTTTGTTTTTGGGCTTTACCCAAAAGGCCTCATACCAATGGAGATATCTTTTTTCTTATAAGCACATGATCTTTTCCATGTCTTACCAATGTGGGACTTTGATTGTATTACCCATACTCCCAACAATCCCCCCCTCAAACGAAGGACCACATTGGGCCCCCCCTCAAGCCTATCCCTCCTCGAAGGATTTTCTCTGCTTGATGTCCGATCTTCAACCCACCAGGACTTCCTGTCAGTTGTTCGGTCCCCCCGACCCAACTAGACTTCCTTCCTGATGTCTGGTTCTCTTGATCCGGACGTGGGAGCTCAACTTCCTTCGTTCGAGGTTCATGGCTTGACATGGACCATGGCTCTGATACCAATTGTTAGTGCATATAAGATCCACATATCTCCACAATGGTATGATATTGTCCACTTTGGGCCCAAGCCCTCATGGTTTTGTTTTTGGGCTTTACCCAAAAGGCCTCATACCAATGGAGATATCTTTTCATCTTATAAGCACATGATCTTTTCCATGTCTTACCAATGTGGGACTTTGATTGTATTCCCAATACTCCAACAATCCCCCCCTCAAACGAAGGACCACATTGGGCCCCCCCTCAAGCCTATCCCTCCTCGGAGGATTTTCTCTGCTTGATGTCCGATCTTCAACCCACCAGGACTTCCTGTCAGTTGTTCGGTCCTCCCGACCCAACTAGACTTCCTGCCTGATTTCTAGTTCTCTTGATCCGGACGTGGGAGTTCAACTTCCTTCGTTCGAGGTTCATGGCTTGACATGGACCATGGCTCTGATACCAATTGTTAGTGCATATAAGATCCACATATCTCCACAATGGTATGATATTGTCCACTTTGGGCCCAAGCCCTCATGGTTTTGTTTTTGGGCTTTACCCAAAAGGCCTCATACCAATGGAGATATCTTTTTTCTTATAAGCACATGATCTTTTCCATGTCTTACCAATGTGGGACTTTGATTGTATTCCCCATACTCCCAACAGTTAATGGGGAAGTCATCCCTAAGATTAACCAAGGTAGGTGCCTAGTGGCTAAGGTTTCAAGGAAATCTAAGGAAGCCACTAAGAAGGTTACAAGGGAAGTTACCCCTAGAGTTAACCTAGGTAATACCCAAATGACTAAGGCTTCAAAGCCAAAAAGGGTCATTAGGAAGGTATATAGGGAAGTTATCCCTAGTGAATACCTTGTTAACCCAAGGAGCTCCAATAGATATTGGGTTACTAGGAGCATGATCGATTCACGCTAGATGGGTCAGGGTGTGTCAACCCTAAGTGGATAGGTAGTTAACCTAACAATGGTAGAGTTGACACTTTAGGATGTGCCAATGTGCTTTGAAAAGTTGAAAATTGATTAAGTTGGCACAATTAGGTCTTAGAAGTCATGGTGTGCCATTTTGGGTTTTTGGCACACTTGGGGAATAAGTGATTATTAAGGCAAAATGGATTTAATTCTAATAATGGCAATTTGGGCTTAACAATTAGGTATTTTATATCTTAGTATTTTATACTTGTCATGCTTTATTTGCCTTACCATGGCATGATGTCATATTTATTTTTAATCATAAAAAATGCCATGATTTATGCTTAAGAATGTCATGTTATGCTTAAGTTAGAATCACATGCCATGACATCATGATTATTGGCACATGTTTATTTATGTTATCATTTATGTCATAATCATCATTCATGTATTAATTAAAATTGAGTTAAGGACATTGCCATGATTTGAAGTCTCATGCATAAGGGAATCAAAAAGTGTTGCCTAGAAAAATGCATGAAAACCTAAATAACCAAAACCCACATCTCACAAGAACACTTGACTTATATGTGTTTCATACACTTAGATACAAGTGAGATGTTAGGAAAAGGAATTAAGGTTTTCAAAATCATTTCAAAGCCATTTTGAAAAATCTTGGTGAAGTCTATCTTTTGATAGCATTCACCATTGAAGGAGGTGATACAAAGTAGGGTCAAACATTGAAGATTTCAATAGTTTTGAACTTTGTGTCAATCCCACTATTTTATGGGAATTTTATTTTCTAACTATTTTTCACCTATAATGTTTGTTATAAGTAATGTACGTATGAATTTTTTAAGATTTTTTAAAATACATATTTTTATTTATGAATTTCACAAATCCATTTCTGAAGTCTGATTTCTACAAAATACATAAATTAGTCGACTGTCATGGATGGCAGTTGACTGGCGTTAAGGGAAGTCGACTAGTAATTGTTAGAATCGACTGCCAGGGCTGATTTCGGGTAAACAAGATTTGTTTAGCCCATGTTCAGCTATTTCTTGGTTCCCTAACTGCTCATAACCCTAGGATATGCTTTGGAGAGCATTGGAAGGGTGAAAATTCATTGGATATGGATTAGGATAATTGTTTAGGGTGTGTATCAAATTTTAAGGAAAGTGAAAGATCAATGTTTAATCTTTGCCCTTAATTTCGATTGTTTAGTATTCCTATTGGCTTAGGGACTCTCCAAGGACATTGTTGGTGTAATGGTCAAGGGGGAGCAAGCCTTTAGGGAGAGATTATCCATCTTGGGATGATTGATGTATTTATCTTCATGGGAGGAGAATTGGGGGATTGCCTCTCTTAAGTGATATGGGACTTATCACTAGGAAGAGTGAAGGCATCCTAGATGTGTTTTTGGACCAAGGGGGAAATTGTAAGATCTCATTAGGATATGAGACATTGACTCCTTTGGGGAGGACCTTTTTGATGTATGTCAAAAAGGGGGAGAATGTACCAATTGGGGTTAGTTGGAATTCTCACAAGATGTGAGGATTGCAAATTAGGGATAATTAGTAGACTTGAGTTAGGTCACCTAACTCAAAAATGTTTTTGGTTTTGTCAAACATCAAAAAGGGAGAGATTGTTGGTGCAATCAGCCCAGGTCACGATTGACCGAACTCGAGTTTGACTCGAGTAGTATTTTGATGTTCGACAAAATATATGACATGTGATTGTCATGGGAAGACCAAGTGTGTAGCCTTGGACATGTAAGTCCAAGTGTGTAGCCTTGGCGGTGAAATTCCAAGCTTGAGTCTTGGCATATGGAAAGTCCAAGTGTGTAGCCTTGGCCACGTAAGTCCAAGTGTGTAGCTTTGGCGATGAAAGTCCAAGCATGGGGCTTGGCATTTAGGAAGTCAAAGGATGTGCTTTGGCGGTGTAGACCCGATTAGCATGACAATAGCCGAAGGAAGCACCTGGAGGCTAGCGTATGGATGAACAAGTCATGGATAACTTGGAGGGATCCGTGCATGGATGAACAAGTCATGGATGACTTGGAGGGATTCGGTAGACGCAAGGCTAGCAGAGGTGGCTAGAAGGCTTAGGTCTAGGCTAAGGGTGGTCTAGCAAGTATGAGGGCATCATACTTGGGTTAAACCTCATGGTTGAGGTTTACCAGTCGACTAGTGGGAGTCGATTAATGTTCGGCTGCATCACATGGCCTTGGCAATCGACTGCCAGCTTTGGGGCAGTCGATTGGCCTTGGGCAGTCACTTGCCATGGAGGGCAGTTGACTGCTGGTCGAGGACGGGAGCACAGAATGTTTCTGAGTCGACTGCTAGGGTTTGGAAATTGACTGGAGGCTATGAACAGTCGATTGATGGGCCTGATTAGTTGACTGCTAGGTATCCATTATAACTTTTCTAACGTAGATTAAGCCATTGTCGAACAACAGCTACAGGAGTAGTCAACTGATGGGTATCAGCAGTCGACTGTTAGGTGTGGAATTAGCCCGAGACAAGCATAAAAGGAGGAGCTTGGGGAGGATTTCTACAATAATTTTTGGGGAGATTTTGGTGGGGAGTTGTTGCTGCATTCCATACCTTCAAGAGCAAACCAAAACAAGCAACAAGAAAGCATTCAAAGCAAAGTGTTTTTTTACTTGTATTTCTTACTGTCTTTGTTCTTGCTTGTATCTTGTACATTACTATTGTAATTGCTTGTACGAGGTTTCTCCACCTCCGACGTGTTGTCGAGGAGGAGTTTTAGTAGTGGTGTGAGTATCACTAGAGCTCGCCCCGTGGAGTAGGAACCCTAAGGTTCTAAACCACGTATATCGGTTGTCTTGTGCTTGTGTATTCGTCTTTATATTCTCATTTGTATATTGTATTTCTGCTGCACTAATGAATATTGTAGATGAATGATCGAATTCCAATGAGCAACGCACACAAACTATTTAACCCCCCCCCTTCTAGCCGAGCCACGATCCTCCAACAGACTGATACACCTCAACCTTGAGGTTTAACCCAAGTATGATGCCCTCATACTTGCTAGACCACCCTTAGCCTAGACCTAAGCCTTCTAGCCACCTCCATTAGCCTCACGCATATTGGATCCCTCCAAGTCATCCATGACTTATTCATCCATACGCTAGCCTTCAAGTTCTTCCATCGGTTATTGTCATGGTAACCGGATCTACACTGCCAAGGCACATTGGCTTATGCTGCCAATACACACGCTTGGACTTTACACCTCCAACCATTGGACTTATGCTGGCAAGACTCTACCCTTGGACTTTACGCCATCAATACCATACCCTTAGACTTCCCAAATGCCAAGTACCCATGACTTGGACTTTCACCACCAAGACTACACACTTGGACTTATGTGGCCAAGACTACACCCTTGGACCTTCCATGACAACTCCATGTTGGACTTTCAAAATGCCAAGACTCATGCTTGGACTTTCCCATTGCCAAGTACCCATGACTTGGACTTTCCATGCCAAGTGTCCCACTTGTACTTCTCCATCATATGGTCAACCCCATGTCAATCATATAGTCAACCCATTGTCAAACAATAGTCAACTCATTGTCAAATATTAAAACACTACTCGAGTCTGGTCAATCGTGACTTGGGTCGATTGCACCAACAGAAATTGTATGTTGACCTCATTAATACTAGAATATAAGGAATCTAGCAGATCAGGTGTTGAGAAGGAAGAGAGAGGGGTATGTGGAGTTTGATAAGTGGGTAAAGGTTGGATGGAAAGTGTTGGCTTTCGAGGATGGAGTTGAATAGGATTCATAAGGGAAGGTAGTGGAGTATGTTCGGCAGCCTGTAGTAATAATGATTCTAAAAAAGAAACAAGTAAACACTTACATGGGTCATAATAGGTATGAAGAGGTACAGTCAGAAATGATTGTTACCGAGCATGCTAGTTGACTATAGAGGGTAACTGGTCCTGATTAATGACAGTGTGATCTGGTTAATAGCTTGTTCAAACTTAATAGTTCTTCTGATAATAATAAAGTCATCATATGATATTCTTCATTATCTCAGTAAGAGCCTAGGGAAGGGCGAGGAAGAAGAGCAGTTAGCCATGTAGAGGAAAAAGGAAAGAGAGAGGGAGAGTGTACAAAGAAGTAATTGTAGGATCGAGTAAACCGAGAGAGGGGGGTGAATATCGGTATTTAATATTTTTTAATTATTTTTAAACTTATTTTATTTTGTCAAATAATAGTATGCAGCAGAAATTAAATACAGTTTAGACACAGCAGTTTACTTGGTTCACAACCCTAACTGAGTTGCTACTCCAAGACCCGTAGCTCTCTCGAGAGTTACCTCAATGGGCAATCTCTATAATACCCTCCGATTCAAGAACTCTCAACTTCGGAGGGGGTTTGCATTTTATAAAGATTAGAGAAGGGTAACACACTACCCTCTCTTGAATTCAAGTACACAAGCGAATAAAAAGAAAATAAATTATTGACTACTTTATACCGACACAAATGTAGAATCGGATAACGGCACGAGGTGTTGGAAATGAGCCCTTTTTAAGATTTGAAGTTTTGTGATCGTGGGAAAATTTTGATAGTACTTCGATGTAGATTTGATGTTATGCTTGGATCTGGTCAAGCACATATTTTATAAACCCTTTCCAGTCGACTGGAATGCCTTCCAGTCGACTCCACATCAGCCCGTCGATATGGAATTCATGGTCTTCCAGTCAACTGAAACCTCTCAAGTTGACTCCACGTCACTCGGCTCTGCATCAGGAAATTTGCCTCTTCAGTCGACTTAAACCTTTCAGTCGACTGAAACCATTTCCATCTACATCGCACGATCTCCGATCAATCACCAGTTGATCCTGCCAAATAGGTATCCAGTCGACTGATCCCTGCAAAATAGGATTAGCACAAATAGATAATATTAATTGTGATAGCAGTAGTAATACTGCTCGATCTCGACTACTAAGTTCCATGCAGACTTTTCGTCGGATCGACGCCTAGCTTTTTCCCTCTACAGAGGACTTGACCTCACCTCTTTACTTGAGGCTTACCTACCGGCTACCTGCCGGACTTACCACTCTTGATATCTGATCTGACCCTGTAAGGCTTCCACCAGCTGTTCGATCTGCCTGACCCAGCTGGACATTTTATCGATTTTCTGGTCTCCTGACCCAATCAGTCTTCATGCCAAATGTCCGGTCCACGTGACCCATCTGGACTTCATGCTTGGTATTCGGTCCTCTTGATATGTCAAGATACATGCCTAGTATCCGGTCAACACGACCTACTAGGACTTTCTGTTAAGCGTGCACACTTAACACTAATATTAGAAGACAAGTGAATCCTAACATTTAACTATGGTTCATACATCAAAACTAAGGAGTGATGCTCACTACATCAACAGTAATGTTCTTTCTATCCTTTGTGTGAGGAAGAGATGTCGATAAGGAATTGAAAGTCCGACCGATCTTGGAAGTAAAAAATGCCTATTTTTGATGATTTTATTTGGAAGAAGCAGTGGAAAAGAAAGGTCGATGGAGTAATTGATAAGAGGGATGTGATAAGATAAAATCCTAGCATTAAATGGAAAGAGTTGGGGCTTAGTTTAGGGGGATAGAAAAATATTCAGAAACTTCTAAGAGGAAGGGATGAATGGGGAAAAATAGACCTACCTCTACTTGATCGGAGAAAAAGGCTTTGGTGCATTCAAGAGGTAGGTGAGGGTGCTCGGTGGAATTAGCTTCAATAATGTGGTAGTCGGAGGGAAGTTGTATGTGGGAGGAAAGGGTTCGGCAGTGCTCTCCTGTCATTTTGGAGTGTATGGAAGTGAACCATGGGCGAGAAATTGAGGAAAGAGGCTGCATTTTCTTGAAGGTATAGGGTGATGGTCAATCTTGGAGAGTTCTTTTTCATTTTGAAGAGGAAGGGATTGCTTCTATATTTATAGGGGAGAAAGGGACTAAAAAGGAGGAAAATAATAACTTTTCCACTCAGTTTTGGAGAATTCCGATTATGGAATCATATGATATAAGTTTGTTAGGGTGAAGATGATGGGTAATTGAAGAATTCAGTTTTTAATGAGGTGAGATGGGGGTAGATCAGTTTCTGTTGAAGGATGAGTAGTGGGGGTATTTTCTGAAATGGTAGATGAGATATCAATTTTTGTGAGTTTCTTTAGAAGGAATATATGCAAATTATAAGAAGAAGATTGGAAAATAAATGATCATAGTATAAATTTGGAAGACATTTACTACGGATAAGTGATAATCTGAGAAATTTCGTGCAGTATGTGCAGGGCGGATTCAAGAAGGGTATGGGGAAGTAAGTTAGGCATTACAGGGTGATATAAAACTAAGACATTCATTGCAAATCATGTTTAGATACAGTAAGTGTTACAAAAGTAATTTTTCATTACAGATATTCATGAATTGCAGAATGTTCATTACAAGGACTACTGCTCAGAATCAGTATCCGAGTCAATATTGAAAGCCTCTAGGGGGACTTCTTATAGGATTCTTCTATGCTAAGCTCGTGTTTGGGAAGACCTAGTATGTAGTATTTCCTTTCATTCACCACTTGGAGTGCACCCTCGAACCCTCTCTGGAAGTATTTACTGTACTTCTTGGTTGTTTTGGTTAGAATTCTAGTCTGTTCATCGACCCATATTTCGGCTTCTATCTCTTTTAATTGGGACAACTCCTGGTTAAGACCTAGTATGAAGATCTGCCCATCTAGTTTGGTCATTTGCAATATTGGACAATGCTTGAAAATGATGAATCAATGTATGAAAGTGAAATTGAAACTCATCTAGGCTGTTGAAGGTTGTGTCTTTGAGTTCGTTAAAGGCATCTATGAGATCTTCCATAGGCTTGAAGCACTCGCCTGACTTGAGATGCCAGTCACTTTTCTTTTGTTCCCTTTTCCGGATTTCTGATTGTTGGAAGGCTAAGGTCTGAGTTGATATTTCAGTACCTTCTCTTAGCAATCTGATATCAATGTTTTGGAGGGAAATTTCTTTTTTCATAGCCTGCATGTCTTGTTTGTGTTGAGCAGACATCTTCTTATTCTCTGCTAGTAGTTAGTCCCAATCGGCAGATAGAGTTTCTACTTGAAGTTGTAGCCATTGTATTTTTTGTTGAAGTTCAGTTTCTTTTGTTGATCGGTCGGGAGAAGAAGGAAGGCTGGTCTGTATGCCTAGGCTGAATATTGTGGATTCTTCAGGAGTAGTCTGGGTGCCTATGGTGGAAGTTGAAGGAACAGATGGCATTGTTGAGGGTTGCAGTGGTTCTGAATAGGAGGTGGATGGTCTGTATTATTGACTCTGATGTTCAGATAACCACTATTCGAAGAATTGTAGTTTGGAGGTACTCTAAAAAATATAGGGAAGTACTATAAAATGAATTGTTTGTATAAGGAAATAATTAATGGGTAAAGAAACTTACTATCTGAAGGCTTTCTTGTAATTCTTGAATGGTGTGAGGAGTATCAAAGGAAGGGGGGAAGAAAATAGGTTGCGGTAGGGCAGAATTTGATATGGTGGGAAGATTATCAGAAGGGATGATAGGTAAAGGAAGTGTAGGGAGAGAATTTGAAATAGGCATAACAAGAAGGGAAGAAGAAGATGGTTGGGGTATGATTCTGACACTGCTTGTACTAGCAAGTCTAATGGTGAAGAGGTTGTAAGTTCTGGATTAATTGGACTGGGAGGAGGTGTGGATTGTTGTTGCCTATTGGGGAATAAGGAGGCTAAGGGAAGGTCGTCTGTGGAGGAAGAGGGAGAAGGAGAAGAGGAGAGTTCAATTGGTTCATTGAGGGTATTTGTAGGAGGACTATGGACAGATGTGTCGGAGGAGGGCAGAGATTCTGATGGTGGAGTGAATGAAGAAGGCTTTGGGAAAGATGAGGTGATAATAAAAGGAAAGAGGTTAGGAATGGGTGTTGTTGAAGGACCGACTTAGAGGTGATTCGATTTGTTGCTGACTACATAATTGAATCAGACCTCGAATATTATGGTGTACATGCTCATAATCCCGATATAATAACAGGTACATGTACTTAGTATTTATTTCTTTGATTTACCAATGGGCGAGATTTATAGATTAAATCAATAGGCTCGGTAAGTTGGGAAATAATATTATTTACATGGTGTGCCGTTGATTATAGGAGAAAACCGTGTCCTATATATTAGGATGATGATGTCCCCTTGAGGAGCTCATAAGGTTCATCATGTAAACCCTGCAGGTGGACTTGGTCCGACATGATGATAAGGTTGAGTGGTACTACTCATGGAGTTAGATATTGATTAATTAATTGTTAGAAAATTAATTAATTGACGGACATTCGAGATCTTAAACATGGGGAGATATTTGTACAATTAATATATGAGCCCATATTTATTTATGGGGGTTGGTGAGGTAGATCAATGATAATCCTCTAGTGGAATGGATTATCATTAATGGATCGGACTTTATGTGGGCTTGATCCATTGGGTGGCCAAGATCCAACTCCTCCTCTTGGTCCCTATTGTATCCTATTAAAATCCTCATGAATCCTAGATCCGATGGTGGAAAATTGAATTCTAGATCCGACGGTGGAGATTAAATCCCTAGAACCGACGGTTGAGATTAAATCTCTAGATTCGACAGTTGAGATTAAATCTCTAGATCCGACGGTGGAGATTAAAATGAGTCTTAAACCTAACTCTATAAATAAGGCTTAAGGGGTGGGCGGCAAGGAGAACTCAAGGAGATTAGGGTTTTGGTTTTGGCGGCTAGGGTTTGGGAATTGGCTTGGGCGGCAACAAGTTGGGAGATTAGGGTTTGTTTCCTTCTCTTCCTAAGGAGTAGCCAGCGCCCATCTTCTTCCTCTCTACTTTGGCCGGTGCCAATCCCCCATCCTATATTCCTCCTTGGCCAGTGGCAAGAAGGGTAAAAGGTTCTTCCTTTGTAGCTCTTGGCCAGTGCCCATACCATCTCCTTCATCCTCTCCTTGGCCGGCGACAACATCAAGTTCTTTGGCTTGGTGGTCGGTTCTAGATAGGAGAAGGAGTTTTTTTATTCTTCCCTTTGTTCGGAGCGAGCAAGGAAGGGAAGAACGTGATCTAGGAGGCTTCAACTCTTGGAAGATCGTTGCCAACACAACGTCCAAGAGGAGGATAGGACATACGATAGAAGACCTTGAGGTAAACAAGAGGTATAATTCTTTATTTGCTTTCCTTTTGTTTCTTTGTATATTGTATGTATTGTATGTGGCTAATGTACTTGGACCCCGAAGGCAAACACAAAAACCGGCAATCCGGACATCGTCTATTCCGTGGCTAATCGAAGAAAAGAGGTAGGTTGCTTGAACAACAAGCTTGTTCAAGTGACCACTCTATTCGTATAGCACGACGATGGATCGGTTGCTTGGGTAATCCCTCTTTGTCAAGGATTAATTTTTTTATATCCAGGGACGTAGATGGGATCACCATGAACAAGCGGCCGAGTTGAAGTGGGAAGCGAAGTTTCCACATTCAAGTGGTATCAGAGCCATGATTTTCAGTTTTGTGTGTTTTGGATTCGGTTAATTTTATGCACTTATCATATATTGTATGTTCCGGATGATAATAGGATGTGTGTAGGCTAACTTTTTGGTTGCAGGCATAAGATCCAACTATTATGACCATATGTGTGTGTATGTGATTGCATGTGTGTAGTATTATTTGAATCTTCGGGGTTGACGAGGCTAGTATTTAATTTTTATAATTAAGTACGGCATTGTTTAGCCACTGTTTTTATTTTAGTTTACTTTCAATCTAGATTTCATGTACACTCCTTCGTGGAGTATAGGATCGATGGATGTAAATTAAAATAATTATTCTCGGCTCGGATCTTCGGATGGCTTGTACATGGCATAGGGAGGAGCGGACGAGATGGCGATATGACGGGAGGCATATTGGAGAACAAAAGCCATAATAGTTGGAAAATATTTTTTTCATATTTATTGCTCCTTGTTTTATATGCATGTCGTGTGCTAGAAAAATTCTTAAATTTTAAATTACTAAGTGGGAGAGGGATATTTTTATAAATTCCCACGACCTCAATTACGATTTGACATGTGATGCAAACAAATTTGTGCGTCGGCTCTGAGTGCCTTCCTCCCCATTGGATGAGTTTGTTTTATGAATCACAGGGTCAAATATGGTTATAGGAAATTATTAAGGAGCGTGTGTACTTCCCTATCGGAAGGCACATAACCCTAGATAATTGCCTTGGTACCAAGTAATGGTGAACACTTAGATGCAAATAAGAGTATCGTCCCCATTGGAGTCACTACTTTTATTTGTAGGGCCGAAGAGGAACCAACTATTTATTTTATTTGTCAAAAAATTAGGTTGACAAGATAGTAAAATTAATGGGTAAAACCTCCTCTTACAAATGTAGAATTCGTATACGTCCACACGATCGTGGAATACGATATTCTCGGTGTTTTGAGGTGTTGGTTGATTTTAAAATTTTATTGTTTGAGGAATCAATAATTTTTTGAAATCTAATGTTTTGATCTATGTGATTCTTAGGTTTTTCAAAAATGACTTTTAACCCGCTTGTTGTGATACTAAAAGAGAATAAACTTACTGGACCTAATTATGATAATTGGAAGAGGAATCTTGATATTGTCTTGACTGCTAAGGAGTACAAATATGTACTCTTCGAAGAGTGTCCTCCTAAGCCTGTGGATGATTCTGGGGAAAAGGAGAAAGAGAGTTATAAGAAGTAGATGGAGGCTGATGAGATGGCGCATTGTTACATTTTGGCTTCTATGTCAAATGTATTGCAACATTAGCATCAAGCCATGCCCACTGCTTATGACATGATGCTCTATCTCAAGGAGCTTTTTGGACACTAGAATCGGGCTGCTAGGCAGGAAGCCATGAGGAACTTGATGTCGACCACCATGATCGAGTGAACACCCATGAGGATTCATGTTCTCAAGATAATGGCTCATTTGAATGAGCTAGAAGTCCTTGGAGCTGAGATCGATGGGGAAACCCAGGTCGATATCATTCTCTAGTCTCTACCTAGGAGTTTTGAGCAGTTTCGCCTGAACTACAACATGAATAAGAGGTTGTATTCATTGGCGGAGCTTCTGACAGAACTCCAGGCGGCAGAGGGGCTTTTCGTTAGAGTGCTCAGACTCAAGCCATGGTTGCCCAAAAGGTTTCTACTTCTAAGCCGAAAGGCAAGAAGAAGAAGAAACAAGGTGGGGGAAAAGGTGGCAGGAGGATCTCAGGGAGGAGTGAAGAAGCTGAAAGGCAAGTGCTTCACTTGCAAGTAGACTGGACATTGGAAGGACTGCCCCAACCGAAAGCAGAACAAAGGGGTTCCAGGAAACCAGATGACTTGCTGAGGGGGAGATTACCGTTTACTTGTGCAATGCTAAGAAGGTGGCGGTTATTGCAGTGGGAGATGTTTATTTGTCTTTTGATAGAAATAAAATTTTGGTTCTAAAAAATTACCTTTATGTACCTTTATTTAGAAAGAATTTGATTTCGGTTTCTAAATTGTTTATGGATGGATATTCTATTTCTTTTAATGACAGAGTTGTTATAAAAAGGAATGGAGAGATTATCTGTTCTGGTGCATTGATAGGAAATTTATATACCCTTGAACCAAAAGCTCCCATAATGCAAATAGAAGTAAATAACTCATCTTCTAATTCTAATAAGAGAAAAGAACCTTCGAAAATGAACCAAACATATCTTTGGCATCTAAGGTTAGGTCATATTGACCTAAGTAGAATTCAAAGGTTGATAGTTGATGGACCTCTGGGTTCATTAGTGGTGGAAGATTTCCCAACCTGCGAATCTTTCTTGGAAGGTAAAATGACCAAGAGGCCTTTTAAGGCCAAGGGGTATAGAGCCAAAGATGTGTTGGAATTGGTTCATTCGGATTTGTGTGGTCCTATGTGTTGGGATGTATACTGAAAAGTCTATCTTTTGTATGAACATCTTTATTTTTGAAATAAGAATCACATGATCATTGTTTGCATATTTATAGTTATGCATATTGTCTAATACATTACATTGTAGATAACATGGTGTGTAGTGTCACAGGGGAGATCATGTTATCAGTTCCTAGTAAAGTATAAGTAAAGGCTCACAATCGAGATGGTTTTGGACAAACCATTGGTATGGTTGTTGTGTGATTTGGTATTGGTTTGTCTTGACCATAGAATTACACTAGTACACTTTGTGTGTATTAAGCAGGACCGACTTAGAGGTGATTCGATTTATTGTTGACTACATAATTGAATCGGACCTCGGATATTATGTTGTACATGCTCTTAATCCCAATATAATAACGGGCACATATACTTAGTATTCATTTCTTTGATTTACCAATGGGCGAGATTTATGGAGTAAATCGATAGGCTTGGTATGTTGAGAAATGATATTATTTATATGGTGTGTCGTTGATTATAGAAGGAAATTGTGTCCTATATATTAGGATGATGATGTCCCCTTGAGGAGCTCATAAGGTTCATCATGTAAACCCTGCAGGTGGACTTGGTCCGACATGATGATAAATTTGAGTGGTACTACTCATGGAGATAGATGTTGATTAATTAATTATCAGTAAATTAATTAATTGATGGACGTTCGAGATCTTAAACACGGGGAGACATTTGTACAAATAATATATGGTGCCCATATTAATTTATGGGGTTGGTGAGGTAGATCAATGATAATCCTCTAGTGGAATGGATTATCATTAATGGATCGGACTTTATGTGGGCTTGATCCATTGGGTGGACAAGATCCAACTCCTCGTCATTGTCCCTATTGTAACCTATTAAAACCCTCATGGAGCCTAGATCCGATGATGGAAAATGGAACTCTATATCCGACGGTGGAGATTAAATCTCTAGATCCAACGGTGGAGATTAAATTTTTAGATATGACGGTGGAGATTAAATCTCTAGATCCGATGGTTGAGATTAAATCCCTAGATCCGACAGTTAAGATTAAATCCCTAGATCCGACGGTGAAGATTAAAAGGAGGCTTAAGCCTAGCTCTATAAAAGGAGGCTTAAGGGGTGGGCGGCAACAACACTTGGGAGATTAGGGTTTTGGCTTTGGGCGGCTAGGGTTTGGAGTTGTCTTGGGCGGCAAGACTTTCTAGGGTTTAGGCGGTGCCCATCATCCTCCTCTCAACCTTGGCCGATGCTCAACCCCTTCTTCCTCTTCTCCTTTGCCGGTGGAAACAAGGGTTAGGGTTTTTCCTTGGAGCTCTTGGCCGGCGCCCACTCCCTCTTCTATTACTTGGCCGGTGGCAACATCAAGTCTCTTGACTTGGTGGCCAGTCCTAGATAGGGAAGAGTTTCGTTTAATTCTTCCCTTTGTTCGGAGCAAGCAAGGAAGGGAAGAATGTGTTCTAGGAGGCTTCGACTTTTGGAAGATCATTGCCCACACGACATCCAAAAGGAGGAAGGACATACAATAGAAGATCAAGAGGTATAACAAGAGGTATAAATCTCGTTTACGAATCTTTTCTTATTCTATGCATGTTGTATATTTTGTTTGTGGCTAATTTACTTGGACCCCAAATACAAACACAAAATTCGGCGATCCGTACATCGTATATTCCGTGGCTATTCGAAGAATAGAGGTAGGTTGCTTGAACAACAAGTTTGTTCAAGTAACCACTCTAATCGAATAGCATGACGATGGAACAGTTGCTTGGGTAATCCATCTTTGTCAAGGATAAAATTTTTTATCCGTGGACGTAGACGGGATTACCATGAACAAGCGACCGAGTTGAAGTGGGAAGCGAAGTTTCTCCCTTCAAGTGGTATCAGAGCCAGGTTTCTGGTTTTGTGTGTTTAGGATTCGGTTACTTTTATGCACTTTTCATATATTATATGTGACGGATAATAGTAGGATGTGCATAAGTTAACTTTTTGGTTGCAGGCATAGGATCCAACTATTATGGCCATATGTGTGTATGTGATTGTATGTGTGTAATTGTATGGTATTTGAATTCTCGGGGTTGACGAGGCTAGTATTTAATTTTTGTAATTAAGAACGACATTGTTTAGCCACTCCTTTTATTTTAGTTTACTTTCGATCTAGATTTTATGTACACTCCTTCGTGGTGTATAGGATCGATGGATGTAAATTAAAATAGTTTTTCTCGGCTCGGATCTCTGAATGGCTTGTACATGGCGTAGGGAGGAGCGGATGAGATGGCGATACAACGGGAGACATATTGGAGAACAAAAGCCATAATAGTTGGAAAATATTTTTTTTATATTTATTGTTTCTTATTTGATATGCATGTCGTAGGCTAGGAAAATTCCTCAAATTTTAAATTACTAAGTGGGAGAGGGATATTTTTATAAATTCCCACGGCCTTCATTATGATTTGACATGTGATGCAAACAAACTTGCGCGTCAGCTCTGAGTGCCTTCCTCCCCATCGGATGAGTTTGTTTTGCGAATCACAGGGTCGAATATGGTTATAAGAAAATTATTTAGGAGTGTGTGTACTTCTCCATCAGAAGGCACATAACCCGAGATAATTGCCTTGGTACCGAGTAATGGTGAATACTTAGATGCAAATAGGAGTATCCTCCCCATCGGAGTCACTGCTTTTATTTGTAGGGCCGAAGAAAAACCAACTATTAATTTTATTTGTCAAAAAGTTAGGTTGACAATATAGTAAAATTAATGGGTAAAACCTCCTCTTACAAATGTAGAATTCGTATACGTCCACACGATCGTGGCATACGATATTCTCGGTGTTTTGAGGTGTTTGTTGATTTTAAAATTTTATTGTTTGAGGAATCAATAATTTTTTGAAATCTAATGTTTTGATCTATGTGATTCTTAGGTTTTTCAAAAATGACTTTCAACCCGCTTGCTGTGATACTAAAAGAGAATAAACTTACTGGACCCAATTATGTTGATTGGAAAAGGAATCTTGATATTGTCTTAACTACTGAGGAGTACAAGTATGTACTATTCGAAGAGTGTCCTCCTAAGCCTGCGGATGATTCTGGGGAAAAGGAGAAAAAGAGTTATAAAAGGTGGATTACGGCTGATGAGATGGCGCGGTGTTACATTTTGGCTTCTATGTCCAATGTATTGTAACATCAGCATCAAGCCATGCCCACTGCTTATGACTTGATTCTCAATCTCAAGGATCTTTTTGCACACCAGAATCGGGCTGCGAGGCAAGAAGTCATGAGGAACTTGATGACTCATTTAAATGAGTTGAAAGTCCTTGGAGCTGAGATCGATGGGGAAACCCAGGTTGATATCATTCTCCAGTCTCTACCTATTGGTCTAGTCGTTGAAACATGTTTAGCGGTGTTATCTACCGGCACCTAGTGTACAGATACGGGAGCCACTGATCATGTCTGCAATACTTTGTAGGGGTTCTAGGAAACCAAACGACTGGCTGAGGGGGAGATTACCGTTTACTTGGGCGATGCTACGAAAGTGGAGGTTGTTGCAGTGGGAGATGTTTATTTGTCTTTTGAGAGGAATAAAATTTTGGTTCTGAAAAATTGTCTTTATGTACCTTTATTTAGAAAAGAATTTGATTTCGGTTTCTAAATTGTTTATGGATGGATATTCTATTTCTTTTAATGACAGAGTTATTATAAAAAGGAATAGGGTGATTATCTGTTCTGGTGCATTGATAGGAAATTTAGATACACTTGAACCAAAAGCTCCCATGATGCAAATAGAAGTAAATAACTCATCTTCTAATTCCAATAAGAGAAAAGAACCTTCGAAGATGAACCAAACATATCTTTGGCATCTAAGGCTAGGTCATATTAACCTAAGCAGAATTCAAAGGTTGATAGTTGATGGACCTCTGCGTTCATTAGTGGTGGAAGATTTCCCAACCTGCGAATCTTGCTTGGAAGGTAAAATGACCAAGAGTCCTTTCAAGGCCAAGGAGTATAAAGCCAAAGATGTGTTGGAATTGGTTCATTCTGATTTGTATGGTCCTATGTCTATCCAGGATAGAGGTGGTTTTGAATATTTCGTCTCTTTTATAGATGATTATTCAAGATATGGATACATTTACTTGATGCGCCGCAAGTTTGAATGCTTTGACAAGTTCAAAGAATTCAAGACTGATGTGGAGAAACGTCAAGGTAAAAGTATCAAGACACTACGATCTGATCGTGGTGGTGAGTACCTCTTGAGAGAGTTTAGGAATTACTTATTAGAGGCTGGGATTCAATCCCAATTGTCTACACCTGGCACACCCCAATAGAATGGTGCAGCAGAGCGAAGGAATATGACTCTTATGGATATGGTTAGATCAATGATGAGTTATTCTGAGTTGCCAGATTCGTTTTGGGGATATGCTCTAGATACGACAGTGTATATTCTGAACTTGGTACCATCTAAATCAGTGCCTTCTACTCCCACAAAATTATGGACTGGGCGAAAGCCTAGTCTGAGATATATTCGGATTTGGGAGAGTCCAGCACATGTGTTGAAGGTAGATGCTGGTAAGTTGGAACCTCGTACAAAAGTGTGCATGTTCGTTGGCTATCCTAGAGGAACAAAAGGTAGTTTGTTTTATAGTCCTAGAGATCAGAGGGTGATCGTTAGCACGAACGCCAGATTTCTAGAGGAAGATTATGTGATGAACCATAAACCCATGAGTAAGATTGTTCTGGAGGAATTAAGAGGGGAAGTCACTGCTTTAGTACCACTAGTACAAGAGGATATACCATAAGTCACTGCACCGCATGTCATAGAGGATACACAGGTGATACCTCATCGTAGTGGGAGGGTTGTTAGACAGCCTGATAGATTCATGTTCTTGGGAGAATCTTCTGATTTGGTCCCTGGCGAACATAAACCTGATCCCTGGACATATGACGAGGCAATCCAAGATAAAGATGCGATATCTTGGCAAAATGCGATGAATTCTGAGATAGAATCTATGGATTCAAATCAGGTCTGGGAGCTAGTAGAACCACCCAATGGTGTAAAAGCCATTGGATGCAAATGAATATACAAAAGAAAGAGAGGAATAGACGGGAAGGTTGAGACCTTCAAAGCGAGGCTTGTTGTAAAGGGGTATACTCAGAAATAGGGCATCGATTATGAGGAGACCTTTCCCCAGTAGCCATGCTTAAGTCTATCCTGATTCTCTTATGTATTGCTGCTCATATGGATTATGAGTTGTGGCAGATGGATGTCAAGACAGCTTTCCTTAATGGAAGTCTTGAGGAGAACATCTATATGAAGCAACCAGAGGGATTCATTGCAAAGGGCAAAGAGCATCTTGTGTGCAAGCTTAATCGGTCCATTTATGGATTGAAGCAAGCTTCGAGATCTTGGAACATCTGCTTTGATGAGGTAATCTAGTCTTATGGATTTATTCAAAGTCCGGATGAGTCTTGTGTATACAAGAGATGTGACGAAAACGTAGTGGTATTTTTATTACTATATGTAGATGACATTTTGTTAATTGGCAACAATGTCAAGGTGTTATCGGACGTAAGGGTATGGTTGTCCAAACAGTTTGATATGAAGGACTTGGGAGAAGTGGGACACATCCTTGGGATCAAGGTTATAAGGGATCGTAGGAAAAGGATGTTGTGCTTATCTCAAGCTTCA
This sequence comes from Wurfbainia villosa, assembly GCA_025175895.1. Lineage (NCBI taxonomy): Eukaryota > Viridiplantae > Streptophyta > Magnoliopsida > Zingiberales > Zingiberaceae > Wurfbainia > Wurfbainia villosa. Next base: position 85,086,683 of record CM045989.1, on the reverse strand, counting down.
TACATAGACACCATTTTGGCTCATTTTAGCATGCAGAACTCCAAGAAAGGTTTTCTACCTTTTAGGTATGGAGTACCTTTATCTAAAGAGATGTGTCCTACAACATCAAAGGAGATAGAGGAGATGAAGGCGGTTCCTTATGCTTCGGCAGTAGGAAGCCTCATGTATGTTATGCTATGTACGAGACCAGATATCTGATTTGCCGTTGGCATGGTTAGCAGATATCAGAGTAATCCAGGACAGGGACATTGGACTGCGGTAAAGAATATATATTGAAGTACCTGAGAAGGACTAGGGATTATATGCCTGTATACAGGCAGATCAATTACTCCCTGTGGGTTACACAGATTCTGACTTCTAATCAGATAGAAATAACAGTAAGTCTACCTCGGGTTTCATGTTTACTTTGGGAGGTGGAGCCATTGTATGGAGGAGTGTCAAGCAGAAATGCGTGGCAGACTCCACCAGGGAAGCTGAGTATGTGGTAGCCTCTGAGGCGGCCAAAGAAGTTGTATGACTCAGGAACTTCTTGATGGACTTGGATATGATTCCTGGTTTGCCCAGAACAATCACAATTTATTGTGATAACAGTGGTGTAGTAGCAAACTCGAAGGAACCACAAGCCCATAAGGCAAGTAAACACATAGAGCGCAAGTACCACCTGATACGAGAGATCGTAAAGAGGGTAGAAGTTGCTGTCGCCAAGATTGCATCAGAGGATAACTTGGCAGATCCTTTCACTAAGGCCCTTCCAGCGAGAGCTTTTGATAGTCACGTGGAGGGAATGCGAATCAGATGTATGACAATATAAGGACAACATAGTCTTTTAGTATAATTGGGAGATTGTTGGGATGTATACTGAAAAGCCTATCTTTTGTATGAACATCTTTATTTTTGAAATTAGAATCACATGATCATTGTTTGCATATTTATGGTTATGCATATTGTCTAATACATTATATTGTATATAACATGGTGTGTAGTGTCACACGGGAGATCATGTTATCAGTTCCTTGTAAAGTATAAGTAAAGGCTCACAACCGAGATGGTTTTGGACAAACCATTGGTATGGTTGTAGTGTGATTTGGTATTGGTTTGTCTTGACCATAGAATTACACTAGTACACTTTGTGTGTATTGAGTAGGACCGACTTAGAGGTGATTCGATTTATTGCTGACTACATAATTGAATCGAACCTCGAATATTATGGTCTACATGCTCTTAATCCCGATATAATAACGGACACATTTACTTAGTATTTATTTCTTTGATTTAACAATGGGCGAGATTTATAGATTAAATCGATAGGATCGGTAAGTTGGGAAATGATATTATTTACATGGTGTGTCGTTGATTATAGGAGGAAACTGTGTCCTATATATTAGGATGATGATGTCCCCTTGAGGAGCTCATAAGGTTCATCATGTAAACCCTGCAGGTGGACTTGGTCTGGCATGATGATAAGGTTGAGTGATACTACTCATGGAGTTAGATGTTGATTAATTAATTGTCAATAAATTAATTAATTGACGGACATTCGTGATCTTAAACACGGGGAGATATTTGTATAATTAATATATGGAGCCCATATTTATTTATGGGGGTTGGTGAGGTAGATCAATGATAATCCTCGAGTGGAATGGATTATCATTAATGGATCGGACTTTATGTGGGCTTGATCCTTTGGGTGGCCAAGATCCAACTCCTCTTCATGGTCCCTATTGTAGCCTTTTAAAACTCTCATGAAGCCTAGATCCGATGGTGAAAAATTGAACTCTAGATCCGACGGTGGAGATTAAATCTCTAGATCCGACGGTGGAGATTAAATCTCTCGATCCGACGGTGGAGATTAACTCCCTAGATCCGACGGTTGAAATTAAATCTCTAGATCCGACGGTTGAGATTAAATCTCTAGATCCAACGGTGGAGATTAAAAGGAGGCTTAAGCCTAACTCTATAAATAAGGCTTAAGGGGTGGGTGGCAAGGAGAACTCAAGGAGATTAGGGTTTTGGTTTGGGCTGCTAGGGTTTGGGAATTGGCTTGGGCGGCAACAAGTTGGGATATTAGGGTTTGTTTCCTTCTCTTCCTAAGGAGTAGCCGGCGCCCATCTTCTTCCTCTCTACTTTGGCCGACGCCCATCCCCCTTCCTATATTCCTCCTTGTCCGGTGGCAATAAGGGTAAAAGGTTCTTCCTTTATCGCTCTTGGCCGACACCCATACCATCTCCTTCATCCTCTCCTTGGCCGGCGACAACATCAAGTTCCTTGGCTTGTTGGTCGGTTCTAGATGTGAGAAGGAGTTTTGTTTTATTTTTCCCTTTATTCAGAGTGAGTAAGCAAGGTAAGAACGTGATCTAGGAGGTTTCAACTCTTGGAAGATCGTTGCCCACACAATGTCCAAGAGGAGGATAGGACATACGATAGAAGATCTTGATGTAAACAAGAGGTATAATTCTTGTTTTGCTTTCCTTTTGTTTCTTTGTATATTGTATGTATTGTATGTGGCTAATTTACTTGGACCCCGAAGACAAACACAAAAACTGGTGATCCGGACATCGTCTATTCCGTGGCTAATCGAAGAAAAGAGGTAGGTTGCTTGAACAACAAGTTTATTCAAGTGACCACTCTATTCGTATAGCACGATGATGGATCGGTTGCTTGGGTAATCCCTCTTTGTCAAGGATTAATTTTTTTTATCCGGGGACGTAGATGGGATCACCATGAACAAGCGACCGAGTCGAAGTGGGAAGCGAAGTTTCCACCTTCAGCCATATGTACATGTGGTCGATCTGAGAGCTGGTGGATGCAATGGCTGCTCAGTGCTCCTCTTTCTGGGCCCACTGTGCCTGCTGAGCGCACATGTGTTGTCGCATCTACTGGCAATAGGTGGCCTCATCCTGGCAACGGGTAGCCTCCTCATGGAAGTAGATGCAGGCCTCGTCATAGAACTCCTCGACATGCTAGAAGTGCTCTCGGAATCCCTGAAACTCTGCCTGCGTGTAGGCACTCTGCTTCTCCCATCGCTGCCTCTGCATCTGCTGCTTGGTATATATGTCATTGAGGCACAATCGAAACTCCGAAAAATCATAGGTAGATGTACCTACATCCTGCTCAAAAGTAGAAAAATATGGCGGTGCAGATGCAGGCTCATGTCGACGTGGACTAGATGGGCTCCTATACATGTGTGAACTGGAGGGAGAGTTATGTACAAAGGGAGAGATAGGTACCGAAGTGGATGGTCCCTCGTATGGTGGGGAATCCACTATCAGGTCTAAATGCCAGTTGGCGCGTGTGTTGTGGTGGTACAATCGGGGTCAGTTGAAGGTTGGAACTGAAGCTTCGCTTCGCACCTTGGTCGCTTGTGCATGGCAATCCCATCTACGTCCCCGGATTAAAAAATTAATCCAAGACAATGATGGATTACCCAAGCTACCAATCCATCAACGTGCTAGTCGATTAGAGTGGTCTCTTGAACAAACTTGTTGTTCAAGCAACCTAACTCTTTTCCTCGATTAGTCGCGGAATAGATAATGTACAGATCACCGGTTTTTGTGTTTATCTTCGGGGTCCAAGTAAATTAGCCACATGCAATTACATACATAATATAAAGAAACAAAAGAAAACCAAAACAAGAATTATACCTCTTGTTTTCCTCTTGGTCTTCTATTGTATGTCCTATCCTCCTCTTGGACGTTGTGTGGGCAATAATCCTCCAAGAGATGAAACTTCCTAGATCATGTTCTTCCCTTCCTTGATCGCTCCAAACAAAGGGAAGAAATTCTCCCTTCTTCTCCTTACTTGTGCCGACCACCACAAACCAATTGTGGTTAACGTCGGCCCTAAAGAGAGGGAGAAGGAGTTGCACCGGCCAACCAAAGAAAAGAAGGGCAAAGCCTTGCCCTAGTTGCCGCTAGCCAAAGGATGAAGAAAAGAGGATGTGGCGCCGCTCAAAACTCCAAGGAAGAGGATGCCCTAGCGCCGGCCAAGAGAAAAAAGGAGAAAACCCTAGCCTTACCCTCTTGTTGCCGCTGACCCAAACCCTAATCCCCTTGTGTTTCTCACCGCCCAAACCAAGGAGAGCAAACCCTAGAATCTCCAATTCACTTATGCCGCCCAAGCCTTGGCCCCCTTTTTATAGATTTCACCCAAACCTCCTTTTAATTGTGTCCGTTGGATCTAGGTTTCATGAGGCTTTTAATAGGCTACAATAGGGACCATGAGGAAGAGTTGGATCTTGGCCACCCAATGGATCTAGCCCACATAAAGTCTGATCCATTAATGATAATCCATTCCACTAGAGGATTATCATTGATCTACCTCACCAACCCCCATAAATAAATATGAGCTCTATATATTAATTGTACAAATATCTCCTCGTGTTTAAGATATCGAATGTCTGTCAATTAATTAATTTACTGACAAATAATTAATCAACATCTAACTCCATGAGTAATACAACTCAACCTTATCATCATGCCGGACCAAGTCCACCTCAGGGTTTACATGATGATTCTTATGAGCTCCTCAAGGGGACATCATCATCCTAATACATAGGACACGGTTTCCTCCTATAATCAACATCACACCATGTAAATAATATCATTTTCCAACTTACTGAGCCTATCGATTTAATCTATAAATCTCGTCCATTGGTAAATCAAAGAAATAAATACTAAGTACAAGTGCCCGTTATTATATCGGGATTAAGAGCATGTACACTATAATATCCAAGGTCCAATTCAATTATGTAGTCAGCAATAAATTGAATCACTTCTAAGTTGGTCCTGCTCAATACACACAAAGTGTACTAGTGTAAGTCTATGGTCAAGACAAACCAATACCAAATCACACTACAACCATACCAATGGTTTGTCCAAAACCATCTCGGTTGTGAGCCTCTACTTATACTCTATAAGGAACTGATAACATGATCTCCCGTGTGACACCACACACCATGTTATCTACAATGTAATGTATCAGACAATATGCATAACCATAAATATGCAAACAATGATCATGTGATTCTTATTTCAAAAATAAAGATGTTCATACAAAAGATAGACTTTTCAGTATACATCCCAACATCGGGGAGCCTAAGGGATGTTAGGTTTTTCTTTACAAAGCATAAGGAATGTCCTTCTCTTACAATCATCTTCATGGGCATACACACTCCCAGGTCGATCCTAGGGCTCCCCTTTATTCTATCTAGTGCGGTGTAGTCGTACCCCATCCTATGGAAAATGTGGGTAAGTAGGCCCCCCACATTAATCTCTCCTCTCACCACTTTGTCCATTTTCACTAAGTGTCTAATGAAATGGGACCCTACATCAATGCTACTCCTCTCTTGTAGCATGTCCCATAAGCAAAGCAGCTCATTAACTCTCACATACACCATCACTCTGCCCACGACCAAAAATAGTACTTCCCATAATTCGGTGCAGGTATCGAAAAATAGGGTTTTTGAGGCGCAATGCTTTGGCCCTCTTAAACCCTATGCGACACGGCCGTGTGAAAACACACGACCAGGCCATGTGCGCCGCTGAGGGTCAGGGGCATGGCCGTGTGAAAACACATGGCCAGGCCATGTGTCCCCCATTTCCTTCTCACGGTGCACAATGGTCCGAATTCTCCTTACTCGCTCAGTCGTGTAGGTTCAAAGTGATTTTACTTTTACCTGGCAGGTTCTTTCTGGTCCTAATTCGTGTGAGAAAATGCTAAACGAAATGCAAATCAAAGTTTAAATTAACCAAATAAATGCAATACAATAAAAAGAAAACCTAAAAACAAAACTTGGGTTGCCTCCCAAGAAGCGCTTTGTTTAAGGTCTTTCAGCTCGACCACACTCCATTTCTTCAACTTGGCTCCGGAGGCTCTGTGAACCTCCATTCATCCGTCTCGATGTTGACATCAGATGGGCTCGGCTTTATCCTACCGATTGTGTAGCCGTCTAAGAAGGGGACTCTACACTCTAACAGATTGAAGAGGATGATCTCCCCATCTACCTCCAAGGAGATCTTGTGCGCCTTTACGTCTATACATGCCCCCGTAGTCACTAGAAAGGGTCTTTCCAAGATGGTGGAATTCTGGGGATTTGGTCCTGTGTCAAGTATGATAAAATCCGTTTGTATCACGAAATTCTCAGTGACCACAGGTAGATGTGCTAGCATGCCAACGGGTTCCTTAACTGAGTCATCCCCCATGCGAATACCAAGGTTCGCTGGTTAGATCTCATTCAATCCCATCTTTAGATAGAGTGCATAGGGAATCACATTGACTGATGAACCTAAGTCGCACAGTGCTTCATCAAAGCTTTCCCCATAAATCGAGTAGGGTATAACAAATTCACCAGGGTCCTCAAGCTGGGGTGGAATCTTATCTTCAATTTCGGCTTGGTCGGGTAGGGTGGAAATCATGGCTGCACACCCCTTGGCGAATCTATTTCTTTGTGCTACTCTTTTGCTGCACACTCCCTCTTCCTTGACTTGACTCGGCTCGAGTAATGATAGAGAACTATCCATAGGTTGCGACATGGTTTGGCCTATCTGGGCCACTTGTGTTTCCAACATCCTCGTATGACTTGCAAGACCATCAACAGTGGCCTTCAAATTCTTAAGTGACTCTTCTTTCTTCTGATGTTGGCGTCAGAATTCTTCATTGGCCATTGTTTGGGTAACAATGAAGTCTTCCATCATCAATTCTAGCCTAGACTTCTGTGGTTGTTGCTGCCCATTGCCCTATTTTTGTCCATACCCTCCTGATGGTTGGAAGTTCCCCGAGTTATTCCGATAGGAAAAATTCGAGTGATTCCTCCATCCGGCATTATAAGTATCGGAGTATGGGTTGTTGGGCCTTTGATTATAGTCCTCAACCGCATCAACATGCTCAATCTTCTCTTCTAAGCTACCCGACTCTCCATAGTGGTCCTCCCGATACGTTGTTGCTCCCTCTCCAAAGTCATTGGTCGTGCATGCAGAAACAGGATTTAAAGAGTCGAACGATGTGCTAAGCCATCCATCCTAGCTGCTAGGTGGTCCACGAAGTTGACAGCATATCGTCCCGCTACAGGAGCTGGGTGACTATGTTCGGAAGCCTATTGATGGTGGTTCTGGGCCACCTCTTCTATCAACTCCTCTGCTTCCTCGATAGTCTTGTTCATTAGTTCTCCTCCTGTAGCAAAATCGAGGGACATCTTTGTGGCGTACGTGATCCCATTATAGAAGATGTGGATCACCAACCACCTTTCCAGTCCATGGTGGGGGCATTGGTAGAGTAGACCCTTGTAGTGATCCCAAGCTTCAAATAGGGACTCCCCTTCCTTCTGATAGAAGCTCGTGATTTGATGGCGCATGTGAGCAGTCTTGCATGGTGGGAAGTACTTGTTCAAAAATTGCTGCTCACACTGCTCCCATGTAGTAATGCTTCACGATGGCAGAGAGTGAAGTCATGCCTTAGCCTTATCCCACAATGAGAAAGGGAATAGGCTCAGGCGGATCGCGTTGGCTGGGACTCCATTGATCTTCATTGTTGAGCATATTTCCAAAAATGTCTCCAAGTGTCGGTTCGGGTCTTCAGTCGCAGCTCCCCCAAATTGACTCTGCTAGACTATACGTATAAGTGTCGATTTCAGCTCGAAGTTGTATATCGAAATGAACAGTCCATCTATACTCAACCTAAATCCTCTAGCACTAGGGGTTGTGTAATTCTGCAAAGGTCGGCTACCTATGCTCACCACGAATGCAACCTGGTCCTCCATCCTCTTCTTTTCAGCTCTTCGCCGATGGTAGGTTCATTCGATTTCTAGATCTATCGGAATCAGACCTTCCGATCCTAGACGTCTAAGCATATGAAGAACCGAGCCACAAAATTAAGAGTATTACCTAATGCTCAGAAACAAGAAATAAACTAATCTAGCTAACTAAATCAAATGAAGAAGAGCTAAAAAGAAAACGTAGAACTACTGCTAAAATAAAAACTAATTCTAGATATGGAAAATCTAAAACTGAAGTAAATACAAACAAATAAATTAATTAAATTAAATTAAAGCAAGTAAATAAATCTAACCTAAGTCCGATCCAATTATCCACTTCTTGATTCGATATCGAATCAATCAGTCCCCGACAACGGCGCCAAAAACTTGATGCACGCAAAAGCAACCTCAAATCTCTTGACGGAGACCGTCGAGGACTCGAAGTGCACGCTCGCACTCAACGCTCACAAGTTCACGGGTGTCATCAAGTAATAATATAGATTATTGATCCCACAGGGACTGAGATTCGAGTACTTATCTATTCGGTGGATGTTATTGTTTGGAAATCGATTGTAATGGTTGCAGTTCAAAGGGTTGTCGGCGGTTCTAACTCTAGTACGGTGTCACACGGAGGAAGAGAAGGAACGCTACGAGTCTTTAGATGGATTCAAGGATTTCGATTTCATTTTTGTGTCGTAGAACATGTTGTAAATTGGGTTATGTCTAGGTTCCTAGCTACGGTTATGTGGAAAGAACATCATACACTCTCCCGATGAGCCTTCGCATCTATTGAAACCTACCTCTGTCATTACGAAGTCAACCCCTGGCCTTAGGATGGGATAGTCAGTATGAGGATGCTGAATCGATCCCTGCGACGAGTCAAAAATGGGGCGCGTTTCCTACTCTATCGCATCCTTCTACCCACGATTACGGGAGATGAGGCCAACCCCTAAGTTCCTCCTTAATTCTTTTAAATCTTTGATACGAGGGCTGTCATGTAATGCCCGTAAAATTTCTAGCAATTTTACAAGAATTTTTGGCTTGATGATAATGGGCTTTATGTGGGCTTTTTTCAAAAATAAAAGAAAATAAGCCAAAAGGGATGCAAGGCCTAGGAATTGAACCCCAAACCTCTAGATAACTGTTAGTAATATATGAGAGATGTCCTAAGGCAATCGCCTTATGTATGAACCATTTATATGATAAATGAAGATTCACTATTTGAGTATACATGTTTAATGTATTTGATTGGACCTTAAACTCATTTACTGAATGTCCACGATACGATTCACAGCATGAGAGAATTTGTGATTGGATCACAACTAGTGAGTATCTCTACATGTGTAATTGTGATGTATCGGAATTATCCCTAGTTGATGAATTGATGGATTTGGACACCATCAATTCTGTTGAGACTAGCACGAGGTATACTCCTTGGTGTATCCAAGCAGCTGATTCTCACTGGCTGGAGACATTGTGATGTCCGGAGTTAATCGTGGATGCTAGTTATGGTAACTAGTTCATTGGAGTGACCAGCCGTAAGACTTCATATGGTTCTCTGCATATATAGATATGTCAATGAAGTTCTTACTGTGGCTTAAGTGCGATGTTCCTTTGACTTGCGGTATTCAAGTCATCTTGATCATGGAGACTTATGCTTTGACATCTTAAGCAAACATCTCCGAGGAGATGTGGACCCGAGATGATTGGGTATAAGTCGAAGTGATCGAAGGTGTTTGAATAGCCTATAAAGGATTCACCACTCCTTGCGAGGAGATGTATACCCATGGCCTCTCGTCGGATTGTTACTAAAGTCTTTGGCCAAAGCATTACATGTTTAGAGTAAAGTACTCTTCGATACATGTGGAGTAACTAGAATCCGTAGGACGAGGAAATGATACTTGGGCTAGGTGTGACGTAGTCAGCCTAGTGGGGACTGACACAATAGACCATGTCCTGAACCAAGTGGGTATAAGATGAGTGAAGGGAATGGGGCATGATTCATTCGAGCTACTGAAGGGTTTCAGAAATAGTTCTGGATCAACCGTTGATCTTTTCGGTTAATTGGGGATCATGATGTACTACTAGGTGCCACTCATGATCGTTCTATAATTAATGGTTAATTATAGATGACCAACATAAACCGAGAACCTATTTGGTCACACGCACAACGAGTGTAATCCAAAGGATTTAAAACGAGCTTGAGAATGGGATTCTCAGACCGAGAGAAACTATGTTTGGTTGGACCAAACATAAAGCGAGCATGAAATTGTTTCAGTCGCAATGGAAGCTTGGATGGGCAGTGTCTTATGAAGACATAATGGATAGACCAAAATGGTTTGGTTCTAATCCAATGGATGAGAATAAACCAAAGGGTTTGGTTTATATTAAACGAATGAATCAAAGGTTGGTTCGGTTCGTTTTAACTTAAAATAAACCATCATGGTTTGGTTTATTTTAACTTATCTTAATGGAGCGGGTTAACGGGCTTTATGGATATGATCCATTAACCATTAAGAGAATTAGTTCTCTATAAAATAGGGCTTAAACCCTAACCCTAAGGCGAATCAACCTTGGCTGCCCAAACCCCCTCCCTCTCCTATTCGGCGCCCAACATCTTGTTGCCGCCCAGCTTGTGGTGCAGCCTTCCAACTTGTTGCCGGTGACCAACCTTCAGCCGGTGAACCTCCGGCGACCCTCCGGTGATCTCCTATAGGTTTGGCATCAAGGTGAGGCTTTTCTTTCCTTGGTTGGCCGGCGCCTACTCCTCCACCAAGCTGTCCAGTTTTCTGGACAGCTTCTCCTCTCGTCGGAGCGTCGTTTGGGCGGCGGTTAGTGCTCGACAGCTGCTAACTTACGGGATTTGATCTCCGGTAATCCTCTGAGTGGAGGACGAAGGATTCGTCAAGCGGTTGACTGAACACCTCTCGGAGAAGCGAGTTTTGAGAACTTCGTTTTGGATCCGAATTTTGATTGGATCGTGATCATCTCTCGATCACGTCGTCTTCAACACGAGGCTAGTAACCCGTACGAAGACGAAGCTCGTGACTTAGCGAAGTCATCCCGAGGAGCTCGGCGTGGATACGGATAGAGACGATTCTTACGAGGATCGTTCCGGTTGATGCCGTTCCCGCTACACGTCATACGGAAGGTATAACGTAGTTTAATTTCCTTTTATTGCAAATTTTAATTTACGGTTATGTCTACACTTGTTGTAAATGCATGCGTGTGTTGTGTGTGTTGTAATAAATATAGATTTATTATTTTTAATTGCTTCCGCTGTGCTTATGTTTACGAAACATGATCGAACACACACACGCCGCGGTGCCGGAAACCCAACAGTGGTATCAGAGCCCAGGTTGTGTTTCGACATAATCGTAAAATGGTTTTGCGATATTCATAATGTATTTCTGGAAATTTTCTAATTTTGGAAATTTAGAACTATTTATGGAAATTTTTCAATTTTGGAAAGTCTAGAAGTATTTATGGAAATCTTCCACTTTTGGAAAGTTGGAAGTATTTATGGAAATTGATATTTTCCATAAATAAAATATTTGATTAGATTTTGGAAATTTGTTTCCTAATTTAATCATGATTTGATTTGGGAAATCAAATCTTAAAATATTTTATTTCCATAAGTAGTTTTAATGATTTAGGAAATTGGTTTCCTAAATAGATTTTCCTTAATCAAATAATTCCATGAATAAAATATGTGATTAGATTTGGAAATTTGTTTCCTAATTTAATTATGATTTGATTTGGAGAATCAAATCTTAAACATATTTTATTTCCTTAAATAGTTATGACATATAAGGAAATATATACATGACATAATTGTATGCCATGTAATTGCATTAGATGCATAACATTATGTCATGCGTGTCGTGACATGTAGATGTATGCCATGTATGCCATGCCATGTAGATAATAGTTATTTGCATGCAAAGAGGATGAGACATAAAAACCCTAACTCAATATTAAAGCCTACACCTTCCATTAATATGGTTAGAACTAGAGTTCTGTTTCTTGTTTGGGTTGTTGGACTCACTCCAAGCCCGGCTCGAACCTGAACATGTTCAAATCATTGGAATAGTTTAACTCTAATATGGTAAGAGTCAGAGGTCAATCGTTAGTTTGGGTTGTTGGACTCACTCCAAGCCTGGCTAATTGGTTGAATGCGCTCTAACCATATTAAAACTATTTCGCGATTAATGGGTCGGCTTTAACTTGGAGCATCGATTTGTTGGACTCACTCCAAGGTCGATGTGAAGAGAGGTGAAGTTGGGTGCTATGCATATGATGCATACTTGTTAATGTGTTAACAACCCAATGTATGTGTAAACATTCAATTAGTTGATAGCACATTGTGATAGTTACATGATATGTAATCGGTATACTTGATACCCACCATCATAGCTAAGAATGGCTTGTTGGACTCACTCCAAGGTTGTTCTTATCTATGATGGATATCAGCCCATTCGGAGATGGACCTACGATCTCCCGAAGTGATTTTAAGGGTTTTTGAATTCGAAAAATGAATGGGATTTTGTAAATGTATGTGGATGCATTTTAAAATCATTTTCTCATATATGCTCGTTTTGTATTTCTAGGTCAATAAATTGATCATGATGTGTTTGAATTTGCGTTCCATTTTGGATTCAAATAAATTGACTGGGCCGAGCTTCATGGACTAGCTTAGAAGCTTGAGAATTGTTCTCAAGGTTGAAAAGCTTGCAAATGTCCTCGAAGCACCTCTTCCCGCCCATCATAGTGATGATGCAACTCTGGACCAATTGTTGGCCTATCAGAAACATGTGAGTGATTCTGAACAAATGAGTTGCATCATGCTAGCCGCGATGGAACCCAAGCTACGAAAGCAGCATGAGCATATGGATGCTCATATCGTAGTCCTTCATCTCTGTGAGTTGGTTGATGAGCAATTGAGATTCGAAAGGTTCGAAGTCTCAAAGCTCCTCTTCACCTCTGAGATGCTAGGAGGTTCATCTGTGGTACTGCTCAATATGCTGAAGACTGTGGAGTCTTCTGAGAAGCATGAGCAGGGGACGGTGCTGTTAGTTGATTCCTCGAAGAAAGGTTCTAAGAGGAAGTCAAAGGAACAGCAGAAGGGAAAGAAGAGAAAGGCTAAGAAGGTAGAACTAGCACAAAAGGAAACTTGCCATCATTATGGCAAGGAGAGCCATTTGTGAAGAAAGTGCAAGATTTATCTTGAGTTCGTGAAGAAGGATAAGGCATCGGATGCCCCATCTTCTTCAGAAATCTTCTTTATTGATTGTCATTCTATTTCCTCAGACACTTGGGTATTTGATACTGGGTGTGGCTCACATATATGTAATGACATACATGGGCTAAGGAATAGAAGAAGACTCGTCAAAGGGGAGAGTCAAATTTACGTGTTGGGAATGGAGCAACGGTTGCTGCACTCGCCATCAGAACGTATTTGTTGGAACTCCCTGTAGGACTTGTCTTAGAACTGGACAATTGCTTGTATGTTCCTTCATTGATAAAGAACATCATTTCTATTTCTTGTCTAAATAGAAATGGGTTCCATTTGACTTTTAGTAACAATTGTTGTTACATAACTTTGAATGGGGTTCTTTATGGGACTGGAACTTTAAGCAATGGTGTATATACGTTGGACGTATCCAGTGACATTTGCAATATCGAAGCGAGCAACAAGCGTGCTCGAAAGGATAATCAAATAGACTCCTACATGTGGCATTGTCATCTTGGCCATGTAAGTAAGAAACGCATGTCCGAATTACACCGATGTGGAATTCTGGAATCGTTTGAATTGGATTCATACGATACATGCGAATCTTTCTTAAAAGGCAAGATGACTAAGTTACCTTTTACGGGAAAAGGTGAACGAGTGGGAGAGTTGCTAGGCCTAATACATAGTGATGTATATGGACCTATGTCAACTCAATCTTTAGGAGGCTATAGCTACTTCATTACCTTCACCGATGATCACTCACGGTTTGGGTATGTGTTCTTGATGAAACACAAGTATGAAGCCTTTGAAAGGTTCAAAAAATTCAGAAATGAAGTAGAGAAACAACATGACAAGAGTATTAAAATACTTCGATCGGATCGAGGTGGTGAATACTTAAGTCAAGAGTTTCTTGATTATCTAAGAGACAATGGCATATTGTCTCAATGGACTCCGCCCTATACACCACAGCATAATGGTGTATCTGAGAGGCGTAACCGGACCTTCTTGGACATGGTCAGGTCAATGATGAATCATGCGACTCTTCCCAAGTCCTTTTGGGGTTATGCACTTCAGACAGCTGTTTACTTGTTAAACAGAATGCCTACCAAGGTAGTCTCTACTACTCCATATGAGATATGGGCTAATAAGAAACCTCATGTATCTTACTTGAAGATATGGGGTTGTCCTGCTTATGTGAAGCGGACTGTATCAGACAAACTGGATGCTAAGTCTGATAAATGTCTATTTATTGGATACCCTAAGGAAACAAGGGGTTACCAATTCTATCATCCTGTGGAACAAAAGGTGTTTGTTTCAAGGCATGCTGTGTTTCTAGAGAAAGAGTTTCTCTTGCAAGAAAGCAGTGGGAGTGTCGAGCTTGAGGAGGCTCGAGAGACTCAAATAGACATTGATGAGATACTGGTGAAGCACAATGTACAACTCATAGTGATGAGCAATCAATTTGGACCTGTTATTGTAACACCACATCTTCGTAGATCTGGTAGAACACGCAATATTCCTGAGAGATATGGATTTCTCGTAAGTGAATCGAACGACGTGTTACTCATTGATGATGAGGAGCCTACCAGTTATGAAGAAGCGCTGACAAGTTCAGAAAGGGATAAGTGGCTTGGTGCCATGAAGTCGGAAATGGATCCCATGTACGAAAACCAAGTTTGGAACTTGGTTGACCCATCTGAAGGCATAAAGCCTATAGGGTGCAAGTGGGTTTTCAAGAAGAAAACCGACATGGATGGTAATGTGATTACCTATAAGGCTAGATTGGTGGCGAAAGGATATCGTCAAAAACAAGGTGTTGATTATGACGAAACCTATTCGCCTGTAGCTATGCTTAAATCCATTCGGATGCTCCTGGCCATAGTGGCTCATTATGATTATGAGATATGGCAGATGGATGTGAAAACAGCTTTCCTTAATGGAAACCTGCTCGAGGACGTGTATATGATACAGCCTGAGGGTTTCACATCGATTGACAAAACCAAGGTATGCAAATTGCGACGATCCATTTATGGATTGAAGCAAGCATCCAGGAGCTGGAATATCCGTTTTGATGAGACAATCAAAAAGTTTGATTTCTCACAAAATCCAGACGAACCTTGTGTGTACAAGAAGGTTAGTGGGAGTGCATTCGTGTTCCTAGTATTGTATGTCGATGACATACTACTTATAGGAAACGATGTTTCAATCTTACAGTCAGTGAAGGTTTGGTTATCCAAGACATTCTCCATGAAAGACCTGGGAGAAGCAACCTACATCCTTGGGATTAAGATCTATAGAGATAGATCGAAACGGTTGCTTGGTCTTTCGCAGTCTACATATATAGACCGAGTGCTAAAGAGGTTTAGCATGTCGGAATCCAAGAAAGGTTTCCTACCCATCAGGCATGGGGTACACCTTTCGAAGTCTATGTGTCCGTGCACAGAAGACGAGAGGATTTGCATGAGTAAGATTCCCTATGCATCCGCAATAGGATCTATCATGTATGCTATGTTATGTACGAGGCCCGATGTATCGTACGCTCTGAGTGTCACGAGCAGATACCAATCCGATCCAGGAATGGATCATTGGGCGGCTGTTAAGACAATCCTTAAGTACTTGAGAAGAACTAAGGATGTGTTCCTAATATATGGAGAAGGGTACATGGTGATACGTGGGTATACGGATGCCAGATCCAGAAAAACAAGGATGATTCCATGTCTTAGTCTGGGTATGTATTCACCTAGAATGGAGGCGCAATAAGTTGGAAAGGTTCCAAGCTTGACACTATAGCGGATTCTGCCACTAAGGCAGAATACGTTGCAGCTTTGGAAGCAGCAAAGGAAGCGGTTTGGATCAAGTAGTTCATCTATGAACTTGATGTGGTCTCATCAATGGTCCAAACATGTGCTTCGCCGCTATCATCTTATCAGAGAGATCATAAGTAAGAACGAAATACAAATCGAGAAAATTCCCACTGAAAGGAACTTAGCGGATCCTTTGACTAAAGCATTACCTCAAAGTAAGTTTGAGGGTCATGTTAGAGCTTATGGTATTGGATACCGTAGCGATTGGCATTAGGCCAAGTGGGAGTCCGTTAGTAATATATGAGAGATGTCCTAAGGCAATCGCCTTATGTATGAACCATTTATATGATAAATGAAGATTCACTATTTGAGTATACATGTTTTATGTATTTGATTGGATCTTAAACTCATTTCTTGAATGTCCACGATACGATTCACGATGAGAGAATTTGTGATTGGATCACAACTAGTGAGTATCTCTACATGTGTAATTGTGATGTATCTAATTATCCTAGTTGATGAATTGATGGATTTGGACACCATCAATTCACGAGACTAGCACGAGGTATACTCCTTGGTGTATCCAAGCGGTGATTCTCCGGAGACATTGTGATGTCAGGAGTTAATCGTGGATGCTAGTTATGGTAACTAGTTCATTGGAGTGACCACCATAAGACTTCATATGGTTCTCTGCATATATAGATATGTCAATGAAGTTCTTCTGCGGGCTTAAGTGCGATGTTCCTTTGACTTGTGGTATTCAAGTCATCTTGATCATGGAGACTTATGCTTTGACATCTTAAGCAAACATCTCTAAGGAGATGTGGACCCGGGATGATTGGGTATAAGTCGAAGTGATCGAAGGTGTTTGAATAGCCTATAAAGGATTCACCACTCCTTGCGAGGAGATGTATACCCATGGCCTCTCGTCGGATTGTTACTAAAGTCTTTGGCCAAAGCATTACATGTTTAGAGTAAAGTACTCTTGATACATGTTGATTAACTAGAATCAGAGGGACGAGGAAATGATACTTGGGCTAGGTGTAGCGTAGTCACTAGTGAGGTGACACAATAGACCATGTCTGAACCAAGTGGGTATAAGATGAGTGAAGGGAATGGGGCACGATTCATTCGAGCTCGAAGGGTTTCAGAAATAGTTCTGGATCAACCGTTGATCTTTTCGGTTAATTGGGGATCATGATGTACTACTAGGTGCCACTCATGATCGTTCTATAATTAATGGTTAATTATAGACGGCCAACATAAACCGAGAACATATTTGGTCACACGCACAACGAGTGTAATCCAAAGGATTTAAAACGAGCTTGAGAATGGGATTCTCAGACCGAGAGAAACTATGTTTGGTTGGACCAAACATAAAGCGAGCATGAAATTGTTTCAGTCGCAATGGAAGCGTGGATGGGCAGTGTCTTATGAAGACATAATGGATGGACCAAAATGGTTTGGTTCTAATCCAATGGATGAGAATAAACCAAAGGGTTTGGTTTATATTAAACGAATGAACCAAAGGTTGGTTCCGTTCGTTTTAACTTAAAATAAACCATCATGGTTTGGTTTATTTTAACTTATCTTAATAGAGCGGGTTAACGGGCTTTATGGATATGATCCATTAACCATTAAGAGAATTAGTTCTCTATAAAATAGGGCTTAAACCCTAACCCTAAGGCGAATCAACCTTGGCCGCCCAAACCCCCTCCCTCTCCTATTCGGCGCCCAACATCTTGTTGCCGCCCAGCTTGTGGTGCAGCCTTCCAACTTGTTGCCGGCGACCAACCTTCAGCCGGTGAACCTCCGGCGACCCTCCGGTGATCTCCTATAGGTTTGGCATCAAGGTGAGGCTTTTCTTTCCTTGGTTGGCCGGCGCCTACTCCTCCACCAAGCTGTCCAGTTTTCTGGACAGCTTCTCCTCCTCTCGTCGGAGCGTCGTTTGGACGACGGTTAGTGCTCCGACAGCGGCTAACTTACCGGGGATTTGATCTCCGGTAATCCTCTGAGGTGGAGGACGAAGGATTCGTCAAACGGTTGACGAACACCTCTCCGGAGAAGCGAGTTTTGAGAACTCGTTTTTGATCCGAATTTGGATTCGGATCGTGATCATCTCTCGATCACGTCGTCTTCAACACGAGGCTAGTAACCCGTACGAAGACGAAGCTCGTGACTTAGCGAAGTCATCCCGAGGAGCTCGGCCTGGATACGGATAGAGACGATTCTTACGAGGATCGTTCCGGTTGATGCCGTTCCCGCTACACGTCATACGGAAGGTATAACGTAGTTTAATTTCCTTTTATTGCAAATTTTAATTTACGATTATGTCTACACTTGTTGTAAATGCATGCGTGTGTTGTGTGTGTTGTAATAAATATAGATTTATTATTTTTAATTGCTTCCGCTGTGCTCATGTTTACGAAACATGATCGAACACACACACGCCGCGGTGCCAGAAACCCAACAATAACCAAGCCCTATAGATGCATCCACTAACCAGAAGCCCAATAAGATTTTATCATTAGAGGAATAGGGGAAATTATAGTTAAGTGTAAGGGAGATTAAGGGACTCTTCAAGTGAATAAATAGGGAGAATGAGGAGGCATGAGTTACCGAACTTGTTTTCGCCTCCTCTTCTTCTTCCTCACCGAACCCTAGAGCTCCCCCTCTACATCTTTGGCCGAACCTCATCCAAGCAAGAAGCAAGGCTAGGTTGCTTCCCTTAGGTTATTTTCCAACCAAAAAGAAACGCGAAAGATGTAAGTAACCCTCACCTGCATACGAGTACCTTTCGGTTGATACTTTGTGTAAAAAATCCCTATGATAGATTCGGCCAAGTTTAGTTTTGATGTTCCAAGGAAGTTCTATATCATGTTTTGTAAGAATAAGATGATGTTAGGATGTAAAATGAATTAGGTTAAAAGTTAACCCTAAAAACTTCTATGAACTATTCAGCCAACATGTGTTTTTGGTGTTTCATTGAAGTTCTATACCATGTTTTGCATGCATATGATGATGTTAGGATGTAAATTGAACTAGGTTAAAAGTCTAACCCTAAAAGCTTCCATGGATCATTCGGCCACCCCCTTGTTTTGAAGTTTCAATGAAGTTTTATTCCATGTTTTGTATGCATATGATGGTGTTAGTATGTTAGAGGGATTAGGTTAAAAGTCTAACCCTAAAAGCTTCCATGGATCATTCGGCCACCCCCTTATTTTGAAGTTTCAATGAAGATTTATCCCATGTTTTTGTATGTATATGATGGTGTTAGTATGTTAGAGGGATTAGGTTAAAAGTATAACCCTAAAAGCTTCCATGGATCATTCGGCCACCCCCCCCTTGTTTTGATGTTTCAATGAAGTTTCATTCCATGTTTTGTATGCATATGATGATGTTAGTATATTAGAGGGATTAGGTTAAAAGTCTAGCCCTAAAAGCTTCCATGGACCATTCGGCCACCCCCCTTATTTTGATGATTCAATGAAGTTTTATACTATGTTTTGTATGCATATGATGATGTTAGTATGTTAGAGGGATTAGGTTAAAAGTCTAACCCTAAAAGCCTACATGGACCATTCGACCGCCCCTTGGTTTTGATGTTTCAATGAAGTTTTATACCATGTTTTGTATGCATATGATGATGTTAGCATGTTAGATGGATTAGGTTAAAGGTTAACCCTAAAAGCCCCATGAACCATTCGGCCAACCATTGTTCTTTAACATGCTCTAGGTTAGGTTAACATGTGTTTTATGTTTAGGTGAATTCATGTTGACTTGTGATATTAAATGATGCTAGATGAAGATAACATGCTCTAGGTTAGTGGTTACTTACTCTTGATGTTTATGCCTTATGTCATGCCCTATATGTATGTGATATTTAAGATATGTTATGAAATGAAAAAAATGATATGTTCATGAAATGAATATGATATGATTATGAAATGAAGTATGATATGTTTATGAAATGAAAAATGATATGTTCATGAAGGAAGTATGATATGTTAGGAAATGAAGTATGCTATGTTTGCAAAATGAAACAAGATATGTTATAATAAAAGCATATAAGTATTTTACCTTCTGCATGGCTTGTACCAGGACCCTAACAGGGTCCAAGGGGATGGGCTCCTACGATGCCCTAGGCCGACGGACTAAGATCAGGCCTAGGATGGGCTTCTATGTATGATTGCCCCTAGGTCGACGGACTAAGATCGGGCCTAGTACGGGATGGGCTCCAAGATGCCCTAGGTCGATGGACTAAGATCGGGCCTAGGATGGGCTTCTACGCTATGACGATTGCCCTAGGTCGACGGACTAAGATCGGGCCTAGTAACCTAGTAGGTTCGAGACTTGCTACCTCGAGTCTATTTAGGGATGCGCGCTATGATGATGAAGAAGTGGTACAATGTCGGGCTCAAATATGTTGAGATTTATGTTTACGTACCTATAATATATGTTTTCAAAAAGCATCCTACATACATTTACATGATTTGATTGTTATGTTCACATGCTATGTTGATATGTCATATATATGTTGCATGTTATGTTTGATATGTCATGTTTATGCTGCTAGGTTACATATGTTGTATGTTATGTTGATATGTCATGTATATGTTGCTATGTTACATATGTTGTATGTTATGTTGATTAAGTCTTATATCTACATGATATGCTGCTATGTTATATATGATACATGTTATGCTTACTTATGTTACTTATGCTACATGTTAAGTTGCTTACGTCATGTATGTTACATGTTATGTTGCTTATATGTTATGAATGTTACATGCCATGATTAATGTCGATGTATGGTTTTTGTGAGTAGGACAGGGTCTTACTAAGCCTATGTGCTTATAGTTTATCTTTCCCTCGTACTGCAGATAAGGGTAAGGGGTGGATAAACTAAAGGGAGCAGCAGGAGGGGCCAAATGTGTGTGGTAGTGGCATGGTGGAGAAGATCCGTTATGTCCTTATACATATGTTTCCCTATGATGATGATGTTTATGGATGTCCTTATTTATGTCTCCTTATGATGATGATGTTATGGACTTGAACTAAGCACTAAGTACCTATGAAATAATGATGCATGCTCTATGTTAAGAAGAAGTATCTATATATGTTATGATGCATGCTCTATGTTAAGAAGAAGTATCTATATATGTCAATGCATGTTTATGTTTAAAATAAAAAAAAAGGTATCTAAAGTCTTCCACTGTAAGTAGTAAGAAGTGTACGTATGTACGGTCATGTCACGCGCCGCCCCTCCGGACCCTTGGAAAAAGGGCGGGCGTGACAGGTTGGTATCAGAGCGGATCTGCCTTTCCACTACACACACATCAAGCTCCAAATCCTGCCGCTCCAAGTAAGAATTCTATGTCTACTCTAATTTTGTTAATTTTGTTCATGTATGATATGAAATGCCTTTAGCTTATTTTGTTCATGTATGATATGAAATACCTTTAGCTTATTTTGTTCATGTATGATATGAAATGTCTTTAGCTTATTTTGTTCATGTATGATATGAAATGTCGTTAGCTTAAAATATCCATGAAAACATGAATGCTAACTTTATGCTAGCTTTAGTTTAATTATGCGTAGATAAACGAACGAAAAACTTATACTAGCTTTACTTTAATATATGAAGATAAACATGTCTGGAAGACGCAATAGTAGAGCTGATGAGATAGCACCCCCGCATGACCTTACACACGTAGTCACAGAACTCCAGCGACAAGTCTCAGAACAACAACAAGTAATAAATGCCCTAATGAATCAGCGAGGAAACCCTACTGCATCACCAGTGGACCCCGGCCCGATGGTTCGACAGGAAGCTTACCTGATCCAGTGGCAGAGACTGAAGCCGGAAAATTTCTCTAGTACTGGTGAACCATGGGATGCCCAGGCCTGGTTCAAGACGGTGGAAAGCATCGTGGAGCTACTGGACTGGCCCGAATGTGAGAAGATTAAGTGTGCATCATTCTGCCTTTCGGGAGATGCTCAGATGTGGTGGGAACGGGTTAAAGCAAAGAGACAAGTAAATCAGATGAGATGGATGATTTGTAATTTTTCAAGAATTCTTCCACATGAGGGTAACCAACAAGCATTACGACGAAGTTCATCGGGTTCACAAGGTGACCTATCACGGGCTGAAGAGATTCAATCGACCGCACGCCTATGCCCAGAGTTGGTCAAGACGGAAAGATAAAGGGTCGACTCATCTTTGAAGATGCTCACCGAAATAGCTCTGAATGTGGCCGGCGGAGTTCATAGACCGCAGACCGCAGAGGAGTTGTTCAGTAGTGCCCTGATTACCGAGCATTACCTGGACAACATTAACCAGCAAAAGAAGGCACTGAGTGAAGGTAGGGGTTAGGCCCAGTCAGGAGGTCAGAGAAACCAGAGTACTTGGAAAGGGAACCACACTGGCAAGAGAAAACAATGGGAGGATCCTAAAGGTGGTCCAGCAAACAAGCAACCCAAGATCCCTCTATGTGCCACCTACGGAAAGATACATCCTGGAGTATGCTTCCAAGGCACAAATAGATGTTACAACTGTGGACAGGCAGGACATAGAGTCAGGGATTTCCCTATCCAGGTTCAGGTACCTCCTCAGTAGTATGCCCAGCACAGGAGTGCTCCTCCACAGTTACACCAGATGCAGGCTACAATCGAAGGTACCCCGATCAGCCAAGGGAGACTAGAAGCCCCACCAGTTATGACAGATGCCAGGGTATTCTCTCTCACCCAAGAAGATGTGGCGAACGCTTCTACGGTTGTCACAGGTCAGATATTTATTTTCTGTCAGCATGTTACTGCATTATTTGATACTGGGGCAACACATTCGTTTGTTTCTACACACTTTACTGGAAAGATAAACATACCACCACAAGCTCTAGATCGCCAGTTCTTAACCACTCTGCCCTCAGGAGAAGTAATGCCCTCCAATCATATGCTGCGAGCCGCACCGATCAGAATTGCAGACAGAGAACTCTACTGTGATCTGATAGTGCTCGACATGCAGGATTATGATATTATATTGGGCATGGATTTCTTAAGCAAGTATGGTGCTTCGATCGAGTGCCGTAAAAGAAAAGTGGTCTTCCAGCTGGAGGCGGAACCTATGTATGAATTTATTGAAGAGCCAAGGAGAAGAGTCAATAAGATTTTATCAGCTCTACAGGCACGCAAGATGTTAGACAGTGGATACACTGGGTTTCTGGCACACATAGTTGATACAAGTCAAGCCGAGGATCAGAAGCTATAAGATGTCAGAGTTGTATGCAACTACCCAAAGGTATTCCCAGATGAACTACCAGGGTTTGCCCCAGATAGAGAAGTTGAATTTGATATCGAATTGATTCCTGGTACTAACCCAATCTCTAAAGCACCTTACCGCATGGCGCCGAATGAATTGAAGGAACTTCAGGGACAGCTACAGGAGTTACTCGACAAGGGACTTATTCGCCCGAGTCGTGTTAGTGCTTATAAGCTCCACATATCTCCACAATGGTATGATATTGTCCACTTTGGGTCTAAGCCCTCATGGTTTTATTTTTGGGCTTTACCCAAAAGGCCTCATACCAATGGAGATATCTTTTTTCTTATAAGCACATGATCTTTTCCATGTCTTACCAATGTGGGACTTTGATTGTATTCCCCATACTCCCAACAATCCCCCCCTCAAACGAAGGACCACATTGGGCCCCCCCTCAAGCCTATCCCTCCTCGAAGGATTTTCTCTGCTTGATGTCCGATCTTCAACCCACCAGGACTTCCTGCCAGTTGTTCGGTCCCCCCGACCCAACTAGACTTCCTTCCTGATGTCTGGTTCTCTTGATCCGGACGTGGGAGCTCAACTTCCTTCGTTCGAGGTTCATGGCTTGACATGGACCATGGCTCTGATACCAATTGTTAGTGCATATAAGATCCACATATCTCCACAATGGCATGATATTGTCCACTTTGGGTCTAAGCCCTCATGGTTTTATTTTTGGGCTTTACCCAAAAGGCCTCATACCAATGGAGATATCTTTTTTCTTATAAGCACATGATCTTTTCCATGTCTTACCAATGTGGGACTTTGATTGTATTCCCCATACTCCCAACAAGTCGCTCTCCATGGGGAGCTCCAGTGCTGTTGGTGAAGAAGAAAGATGGGTCTATGCGAATGTGCATAGACTACCGAGCGCTGAATAATGTAACGATCAAGAATCGGTACCCTTTGCCGCGGATTGACGACCTGTTCGACCAACTAAAGGGTGCCACCGTCTTCTCTAAGATCGACCTGAGGTTCGGCTATCATCAAGTAAAAGTGAAATCAGATGATATACCAAAGACGGCCTTCTGGACTAGATACGAACATTACGAGTTCGTAGTTATGCCCTTCGGAGTGACGAATGCACCTGCTCTTTTCATGGATTTGATGAATCGGGTATTCTCTGCATTCCTCAACAAGTTTGTGATTGTCTTCATCGACGACATACTGATATATTCAAGAACCCCAGAGGAGCACGCAGAACACCTGAATGTGGTATTACAGATTCTTCGGGAAAAGCTGCTATTTGCAAAGTTCTCCAAATGTGAGTTCTGGCTTGAACAAGTATCATTTTTGGGTCACGTTATATCCAAACACGGAGTGATGGTAGACCCAATAAAGATTGAAGTCGTGAATAACTAGAACCGACCAAAGAATGCTAGCGAGATCAGAAGCTTTCTTGGGCTAGCAAGCTATTACCGGAAGTTTGTAGAGAACTTCTCCAGGATTGCAGCCCCTATGACAGTCCTCACCAGAAAGAACAAGAAATATGAGTGGACGGACGCCTGCGAGAGGAGTTTCACAAAATTGAAAAGGAGACTAACCAGCGCTCCAATCCTTGCTCTTCCGGACAGTAACGAAGGCTTCGACATGTACAAAGGACGCCCAAGTTGGGACTCGAGTCAGACTCATGCAGAATGGCAAGGTCATTGCCTACGCCTCTAGGCAACTCAAGGAACACGAAAGGAATTATCCCACCCACGATTTAGAGCTAGCGGCCGTGGTCTTTGCTCTCAAAACATGGAGGCATTATCTATATGGAGCTCAGTGTAGGATTTATACAGACCACCAGAGTCTGAAATACTTCTTCACACAGAAGGACCTGAACATGAGACAATGCAGATGGCTCGAGCTTGTCAAGGATTATGACTGCGAGATCTTCTACCATCCGGGGAAAGCAAACAAGGTGGCTGATGCACTCAGCAGGAAGTCCTGCGCCACCTTGATGTCTCTATCAGTGTTATCTCATCCCTTAGAAAAAGAGATTATGCATTACGGGGTTGAAATCATTTCCGGATAGCTCTCCACCATGACGATAGCACCGACGCTGTTCGATGATATACTGGAAAAGCAAGCCCATGACCCAATCATTTAGAGGATCAAGCAAGAGGTCTTAGAAGGAAAGGACGATGGGTTTTGTATCTCTGATAGTGGAGTACTCTACCTCAGGGATCGCTTGGGTATTCCCGATGATCCAGAATTACGGAAGAAGATATTTGAGGAAGCTCACGGAACTCCTTATGCGATGCATCCTGGAACCACCAAGATGTACCAAGACCTGAAAAGAAAATTCTGGTGGTTCGGAATGAAAAAAGATGTGGCTCAGTATGTCAGTACCTGCCTGACCTGCAAGAGGGTTAAAGCAGAACACCAGAGACCTGGAGGAACACTGCAGTCGATCCAGATTCAAGAATGGAAATGGGAAGACATTTCTATGGATTTCATCTCAGGATTACCCAAGACAACAAATGGTTATGATGCTATATGGGTAATTGTGGACAGATTGACGAAGTCCGCCCACTTCTTATCAATCAAGATGACCTATTCGACGGAGCAACTGGCTCAGTTATATGCTAGGGAAATTATCAGACTACATGGAATTCCTAAGACCATCATTTCTGACAGAGATGGTCGCTTTATTTCCCATTTCTGGGAATGTGTTCAGAAGGCCCTAGGCACGAAGCTATTGTTCAGTACTGCCTTCCATCCCCAGACGGACGGACAGACCGAAAGAGTAAATCAAGTACTGGAGGATATGTTACGAGCTTGCGCCCTGGATTTCAAAGGTAGCTGGTGTCGATACTTATGTTTGGCAGAATTTGCCTACAACAATAGCTACCAAGCTACTATTGGAATGGCACCCTACGAGGCTCTATACGGGAGGAAATGTAGATCTCCCATATGCTGGTACAAGGGTGGTGAAAAGAAGAGGATGGGACTCCAGACGGACTTCATCGACGACACCACCCGAGCTATACAGAACATCCGTCAGAGAATTGAAACTGCTCAGAGCCGACAAAAGAGCTATGCGGATATGCGGCGTAGACCGTTAGAATTCGAAGTCGGGGACCTGGTATTCCTCAAAGTGGCCCCTATGAAGGGAGTGATGAGATTCGGAAGGAAGGGTAAGCTGAGTCCGCGCTACGTGGGACCGTATCCGATATTGCAGAGGGTTGGCAAGGTAGCTTACAAGCTGGAGCTGCCTCAAGAGATGTCGGCTATTCACAACGTGTTCCATGTCTCTGTGCTCAAGAAATGCATTTCCAGTGCGGACCAAGTGATCGAGCCACAAACAGTACAAGTTCAAGAGGACCTGAGTATTGAAAGTCGGCCTATCCAGATACTAGACCGAGAAGTCAAGAGGCTAAGGAACAAAGAGGTGCCCTTAGTAAAGGTCCTGTGGCAGAATCAACGATACGAGGAAGCTACCTGGGAACGCGAGGAGGACATGAAGCAGAAGTACCCAGAATTGTTCTAAGTTTCGAGGACGAAACTTTTAAAAGGTATGAAGGATTGTAACGCCCGTAAAATTTCTAGCAATTTTACAAGAATTTTTGGCTTGATGATAATGGGCTTTATGTGGGCTTTTTCAAAAATAAAAGAAAATAAGCCAAAAGGGATGCAAGGCCTAGGAATTGAACCCCAAACCTCTAGATAGCCAAGCCCTATAGATGCATCCACTAACCAAAAGCCCAATAAGATTTTATCATTAGAGGAATAGGGGAAATTATATTTAAGTGTAAGGGAGATTAAGGGACTCTTCAAGTGAATAAATAGGGGGAATGAGGGGGCATGAGTTACTAAACTTGTTTTCTCCTCCTCTTCTTCTTCCTCACCGAACCCTAGAGCTCCCCCTCTCCATCTTTGGCCGAACCTCATCCAAGCAAGAAGCAAGGCTAGGTTGCTTCCCTTAGGTTATTTTCCAACCAAAATGAAACGCGAAGGATGTAAGTAACCCTCACCTGCATACGAGTAGCTTTCGGTTGATGCTTTGTGTAAAAAATCCCTATGATACATTCGGCCAAGTTTAGTTTTGATGTTCCAAGGAAGTTCTATATCATGTTTTGTAAGAATAAGATGATGTTAGGATGTAAAATGAATTAGGTTAAAAGTTAACCCTAAAAACTTCTATGAACTATTCGGCCAACATGTGTTTTTGGTGTTTCATTGAAGTTCTATACCATGTTTTGCATGCATATGATGATGTTAGGATGTAAATTGAACTAGGTTAAAAGTCTAACCCTAAAAGCTTCCATGGATCATTCGGCCACCCCCTTGTTTTGAAGTTTCAATGAAGTTTTATTCCATGTTTTGTATGCATATGATGGTGTTAGTATGTTAGAGGGATTAGGTTAAAAGTCTAACCCTAAAAGCTTCCATGGATCATTCGGCCACCCCCTTGTTTTGAAGTTTCAATGAAGTTTTATCCCATGTTTTTGTATGCATATGATGGTGTTAGTATGTTAGAGGGATTAGGTTAAAAGTCTAACCCTAAAAGCTTCCATGGATCATTCGGCCACCCCCCCCTTGTTTTGCTGTTTCAATGAAGTTTCATTCCATGTTTTGTATGCATATGATGATGTTAGTATGTTAGAGGGATTAGGTTAAAAGTCTAGCCCTAAAAGCTTCCATGGACCATTCGGCCACCCCCCTTATTTTGATGATTCAATGAAGTTTTATACTATGTTTTGTATGCATATGATGATGTTAGTATGTTAGAGGGAATAGGTTAAAAGTCTAACCCTAAAAGCCTACATGGACCATTCGGCCACCCCTTGGTTTTGATGTTTCAATGAAGTTTTATACCATGTTTTGTATGCATATGATGATGTTAGCATGTTAGATGGATTAGGTTAAAGGTTTAACCCTAAAAGCCCCATGAACCATTTGGCCAACCATTGTTCTTTAACATGCTCTAGGTTAGGTTAACATGTGTTTTATGTTTAGGTGAATTCATGTTGACTTGTGATATTAAATGATGCTAGATGAAGATAACATGCTCTAGGTTAGTGGTTACTTGCTCTTGATGTTTATGCCTTATGCCATGCCCTATATGTATGTGATATTTAAGATATGTTATGAAATGAAATACAATATGATTAGGAAATGAAAAAAATGATATGTTCATGAAATGAATATGATATGATTATGAAATGAAGTATGATATGTTTATGAAATGAAAAATGATATGTTCATGAAGTGAAGTATGATATGTTAGGAAATGAAGTATGCTATGTTTGCAAAATGAAATAAGATATGTTATAATAAAAGCATATAAGTATTTTAGTTC
This sequence comes from Wurfbainia villosa, assembly GCA_025175895.1. Classification (NCBI taxonomy): domain Eukaryota; kingdom Viridiplantae; phylum Streptophyta; class Magnoliopsida; order Zingiberales; family Zingiberaceae; genus Wurfbainia; species Wurfbainia villosa. The sequence continues at coordinate 85,058,291 of CM045989.1, read as the reverse complement.
AGTTACGTGTGCTCTTGTAGATTTGCATACGGCGAGGATTCAGGCTCCTAAGATGCCCTAGGCCGACGGACTAAGATCGGGCCTAGGATGGGCTTCTATGTATGATTGACCCTAGGTCGACGGACTAAGATCGGGCCTAGTACGGGATGGGCTCCAAGATGCCCTAGGTCGATGGACTAAGATCGGGCCTAGGATTGGCTTCTACGCTATGACGATTGTCCTGGGTCGACGGACTAAGATCGGGTCTAGTAACCTAGTAGGTTCGAGACTTGCTACCTGTAGGGATGTATACTGAAAAGTCTATCTTTTGTATGAACATCTTTATTTTGAAATAAGAATCACATGATCATTGTTTGCATATTTTTATGGTTATGCAATATTGTCTAATACGTTACATTGTAGATAACATGGTGTGTGGTGTCACACGGGAGATCTTGTTATCGGCTCCTTATAAAGTATAAGTAAAGGCTCACAACCGAGATGGCTTTGGATAAACCATCGGAATGGTTGTAGTGTGATTTGGTATTGGTTTGTCTTGACCATAGAATCACACTAGTGCACTTTGTGTGTATTGAGCAGGACCGACACAGAGGTGATTCGATTTATTGCTGACTACATAATCAAATCGGACCTCAGATATTATTTAGTACATGCTCTTAATCCCGATATAATAACGGGCACATATACTTGGTACTCATCTCTTTGATTTACCAATGGGCGAGATTTATAGATTAAATCGATAGACTCGGTAAGTTGGGAGATGATATTATTTATATGGTGTGCCGTTGATTATAGGAGGAAACCGTGTCCTATATATTAGGATGATAATGTCCCCTTGAGGAGCTCATAAGGTTCATCATGTAAACCCTGCAGGTGGACTAGGTCCGGCATGATGAAAAGGTTGAGTGGTACTACTCAAGGAGTTAGATGTTGATTAATTAATGGTTAGTAAATTAATTAATCGACGGACATTCGAGATCTTAAACACGGGGAGAAAATGTACAAATAATATATGGAGCCCATATTATCATATGGGGGTTGGTGAGGTAGATCAATGATGGACCTTTAGTGGATTGGACCATCATTAGTGGATCGGACTTTATGTGGGCTTGATCCATGGGTGGCCAAGACCCAACTCCTCCTCATGGTCCCTAATGTAGCCTATTAACACCTCATGATGCTTAGATCCAATGGATAGAAACAAAACTCTAAGATCCATTGGTAGAGATTAAATCTCTAAGATCCGACGGTTGAGATTAAATCTCTAGATCCGACGGTTGAGATTAAATCCCTTGAACCAATGGTGGAGATTAAACCAAGACTTATCCCTAAACTCTATATAAGGGTGGCTTAGGGATTGTTGGCAAGGAGAACACAAGGGATGAGGGGATTAGGGTTTGCTTCCTTTGGTGGCTAGGAATCCTAGTTGGTTTAGGATTGGGTTTGGTGGCTAGGGTTTTGGAGCAAGGGTGGGAGGCAACTAATGGAGGTTGTTCTTCTTCTTCCTTGGGTTGGCCGGCCACTATGCTGCTCCTATCTACCTTAGCTTGAACTTATCCTATTCTTCTTCCCCTCTTCCATGGCCGGATATAAGGTAAGTTAGGATTAGGGTTTGGGTGGCTAGGTTTTTGGGAGAAAAGGGTGGGCGGCAACTATAGGAGATGTTCTTCTTCTTCCTAAGGGTTGGCCGGCCACTATGGTTCTCCTCTTTGCCTTGGCTTGAGCTCATCCTAATCTTCTTCCTCACTTCCATGGCCGGCCACAAGGTGAGCTTGGATTAGGGTTTGGAAGCTTAGGGTTTAGGAGGTTTGGGTGGCACCAAATAAGGAAAGTTTCTTCCTTTCTTCTTCATGGTTTGGTGGCCGGCGCCCATATCACCTTCTCCAACCCTTGGACAGCATCTAAAGACCCCTTCTCCCTCTCCTTGGGTGGTGGAAACAAGACTAAGGGGTTTCCCTTGATGTCTTGGTCGGTTTCCACCATTATCTCCTTCTCCATGTTGGCCGGCGGCAAGCATTTCTTTTGTTGCTTGTTGGTTGGCCATAGGAAGGAGATGAGCCTTATTTCTATTCTTCCTCTTGCTTTGGATGAGCAAGGAAGGAAGATGTGTGATCTAGGAGCTTCGACTTTTGGTAGAGCGTCGCCCACACGACGTTCGAAAGGAGGAAGGACATACATTAGAAGATCGAGAGGTATATCGATTCTCTAATTTTATATGTTACATGTTTGTATTTGTTTTTCATTTATGAGCATGATATATTTCTGTGAATGGCTAAATAATATTTGGATCCCGAGCATAAACACAAAAACCGGCGATCCGGACATCGTCTATTCCGCGGCTACTCGTAGAATAGAGGATGGTCGCTTGAACAACTAGTTTGTTCAAGTGACCTCTCTAAACGAATAGCACGACGATGACTTGGTTGCTTTGGGAATACCTTTTGTCTAGGATTAAATTTTTAATCCGGGGACATCAAAGGGATCACCATGGTCAAGCAACCGAGGCGAAGGGGAAGCGAAGTTTCCTCTCACGGACTCGACAAGGGAAATCCCTTAAATTGGTATCAGAGCTTCCGGGCAAAACCTACAAATGGTATCAGAGCCAAGGTTTCCGGTTTTGTGTGTTTAGGATTTGGTTAATTTTTATGCACTTTTTCATATATTAAATGTGTCGGATAATAGTAGCATATGCGTAGCTTAACTCTTTGGTTGCAGGCATAAGATTCCATTATTATGGCATGTGTGTGTATGTGATTGTATGTGTGTAAATGTTTATTTTGTTGAATCCTCGGGGTTGACGAGGCTAGTATTTAGTTTTTGTAAATTAAATACGACATTGTTTAGCCGCTCTTTATTTTATTTTACTTTCGATCTAGATTTCATGTACACTCCCTCGTGGAGTATAGGATCGATGGATGTAAATTAAAATAGGATTTAGTCTCGGCTCGGATCTCCGGATGGCTCGTACATGGCGTAGGAGGAGCGGACGAGATGGCGATGCGACGGGAGTCATATTGAAGACAAAAGCCATAATAGTTGGAAAATAATTTATTTTTCATATTTATTGCTTTTTGTTTGATATGCATGTCGTAGCCTAGAAAATTCCTCATTTTCAAATCACTAAGTGGGAGAGGGATATTTTTATAAATTCCCATGGCCTCCATTACGATTTGACATGTGATGCAAGCAAACTTGCGCGTCGGCTCTGAGTGCCTTCCTCCCCATCGGATGAGTTTGTTTGTGGATCACAGGGTCGAATATGGTTATAGGTAATTATTAAGGAGCGTGTGTACTTGCCCATCGTAAGGCACATAACCCGAGATAATTACCTTAGTACTAAGTAATGGTGAACACTTAGATGCAAATATAAGTATCCTCCCCATCGGAGTCACTGCTTTTATTTGTAGGGCCGAAGAGAAACCAACTATTAATTTTACTTGTCAAAAAGTTAGGTTGACAAGATAGTAAAATTAATGCGTAAAACCTCCTCTTACAAATGTAGAATTCGTATATGTCCACACTATCGTGGCATGCGATATTCTCGGTGGTTAGAGGTGTTGGTTGATTTTAAAATTTTATTGTTTGAGGAATCAATAATTTTTTGAAATCTACAGTAATGATCTATGTGATTCTTAGGATTTTCAAAAATGACTTTCAGTCCACTTACTATGATGCTAAAGGAAATAAACTTGCTACCTCGGGTCTATTTAGGGATGCGCGCTATGATGATGAAGAAGTGGTACAATGTCGGGCTCAAATATGTTGAGATTTATGTTTACGTACCTATAATATATATTTTCAAAAAGCATCCTGCATACGTTTACATGATTTGATTGTTATGTTCACATGCTATGTTGATATGTCATATATATGTTGCATGTTATGTTTGATATGTCATGTTTATGCTGCTAGGTTACATATGTTGTATGTTATGTTTGATATGTCATGTATATGTTGTATGTTATGTTGATATGTCATGTATATGTTGCTATGTTACATATGTTGTATGTTATGTTGATTAAGTCTTATATCTACATGATATGCTGCTATGTTATATATGATACATGTTATGCTTACTTATGTTACTTATGCTAATGTTAAGTTGCTTACGTCATGTATGTTACATGTTATGTTGCTTATATGTTATGAATGTTACATGCCATGATTAATGTCGATGTATGGTTTTTGTGAGTAGGACAGGATCTTACTAAGCCTATGTGCTTATAGTTTATCTTTCCCTCGTACTGCAGATAAGGGTAAGGGGTGGATAAACTAAAGGAAGCAGCAGGAGGGGCCAAATGTGTGTGGTAGTGGCATGGTGGAGAAGATCCGTTATATCCTTATACATATGTTTCCCTATGATGATGATGTTTATGGATGCCCTTATTTATGTCTCCTTATGATGATGATGTTATGGACTTGAACTAAGCACTAAGTACCTATGAAATAATGATGCATGCTCTATGTTAAGAAGAAGTATCTATATATGTTATGATGCATGCTCTATGTTAAGAAGAAGTATCTATATATGTCAATGCATGTTTATGTTTAAAAGAAAAAAAAAGGTATCTAAAGTCTTCCGCTGTAAGTAGTAAGAAGTGTATGTATGTACGGTCGCGTCACGCGCCGCCCCTCCAGACCCTTGGAAAAAGGGTGGGCGGGACAGGTCACCCCTCGTATCGTCTAAGCACAGTGACTAGAAAACCAAAATAATAGCTATAGATCTAACCAAACACCAATTTGCATATATAGATTCAAGAATGAAAAGATATTTGAACCAACATGTTCTAACTCAACAAAAACTACTCCCTAGTCTTAGAATCAGAGAATCTACTCCATGAATGCGAGGAAAGAAACACAAGACATTATCAAATTCAAATATACAGGATAAAGCATGGTAAGAATATATATTACAATGCATTGAGGCTCTTCTCTCGGGCATTGAGGTGCAAAACTTGGATCTCGAGCGGCTTCCTTCCTCCCTGTTGCGAGTTTTCAAAGCTTTTTAGGGCTTCAAAGTGTTGTCCCGGCCATCGTGCCTCCCCCCTAGGGTTTGGGCGTGGCTTTCCTTATATAGATATCAGGTCGGGTATTCACGAAATTCAGAAAAAAAAACTAATCGTGCTAAAATGTTGGTCCACCACACGACCGTGTGTTTCCACAAGGCCAGGGTGTGTGCAGCCTTGTGGTGGCCAAACTCAAGCCTCGAACACGGCCATGTGTAGCCACATGCCTTGCCCGTGTTCCCTACTGCATCCAGCTGCCAAATACTCATTTTCGCTTTGAAAGTGCGCCGTTTTCCCCATGAAATGATATCATGTACACAAAAGTACAAAGAGCATATCTCCGAACCAGAAAATAGGAAATGCATGCAAAAAAAAGTAAAATATGCATGAAACAAACATAAAATGAAATGAGATGTGAGCGAAAACTACTCCTAAAACCCTATATGTTTTGCTCACATCACCTTCGACTGCGAAGATTTCACGTATTAGAAAGGTAGGATGTGTTAGGGATCGTTTGGAAGCTAGAGGGGGGGTGAATAGCGTTTTTCGGTTTCTACAAAAATGATTAGCGGAAGAAAACACAATAATATATGTAAAAACAATAACAAAACACAAACAAGGCCTTTTACGTGGTTTGGAGATAGCGCTCCTACTCCACGGTGATCCTTAAGGTGGATCAATCCAAGCAATATCCACTAATAAGCTTTCTTTACAAAACAACTCCTCTTCTTTACAAAGAATGAAGATCTAAGTTTAGAGAGAAGAGGAGGATATTTAAATCACTTAGAAAGCTAGAGAACTCGTGGAGGCTCTTGAGAGGGATTAGAGAATAAGCATTAACCCCAAAAACCTCCACCAGCCCTCTTTTTATAGAGAAGATGCTGATTTTCCCGTTGGAGCACGATCAGTCGAATGATGTACAACATCAGTCGACTGCTGGTGTGGTTAACGACTTCTGAATAGCCGGATTCGCGGGATTCAGAGTCGTTTCATCCAACGACACTTTCATCAGACAACTGATCCCTCCATCAGGCGACTGATGGAGTGATCAGTCGAGTGATCACGGCCACAGTCAAGTGCGACTCCATTCGCAGGCTCGCTTTTACGCCTATCACCGATCGCCATCGCGCGGGCCGATCGATTAATATCACGATCGCTATCACAAGAGCCGATCGACCGGTCGTGGTTTCACCTCGACTGGCCGAGCACTGATCAAATAATCGATACATCGACGCCGATCGATACTCATCAAGTGTGAATATTTCACACTTGATTTCACCCCCTAGACCTAGACTTAATCTCCTAGCTCTTCCTTAAGCCTTGCGCCTTCAGGATCCCTCCGAGTCCGCGACTTGTTCATCCTTTGCGCCTTGCTTCCAAGAGCTTCCTTCGGTTTTGTCATGTCTAGGGTTTTCCTTTGCCAAAGCGTGCTTGGAATTTATGTCGCCAAGTCTACATGCTTGGACTTACGCTGCCAAGACTTGCTTTTGGACTCCCTTTGCCAAGGTCCGTTTGGATTTAATGCTGCCAAGGCAACATGCTTGGTCTTATGCCGCCAAACCTTTACCTTGGACTTTTCTTTCACCAAGTCTTCATACTTGGATTTTCCTATCACTTAAACAACATCACAATTTAGATCACAAATTGTTACCTAAACTAGATTATTATCCAAAAATCAAAACATATAAATGCTTGGGGCATTGTTGCACCAACAATCTCCCCCTTTTTGATGTTTGGCAATCATTTAAGTTAGGTCTTTTAAAGATACGCATATTATCACATCATATATCCAATTCCAATTCTAACTTAAACATTTCTTCTCCCCCTTTGACACACATCAAAAAGAGAAGAAAGATAAAAGCATATATTTCATGAGAAGATTGAGTGTTTAACAATCTTGAACTAAGGCATAGATTTTAAAATTTTAACTCCCCTTAATCCAAGATACAGATTATGATGAATAAAATACATGTGGAGCTAAAGTCATCAAACAATTTGAAAGTTTAAATCCTAACTTTGCACCAACAATGTAAATTTTTGAGGAGAAAGATATATTTTGTGAAACTCCCCCTAAAACATCGCATTAAACAGCCATACACGTTGTTTAGACTCAATACTATCATGCTATAGTTTTAGGATATCAACGATACACTAAATCTCAGAAAATGAGGCTAATTTTCCGAAAACACAATGTATCAGTCGACTGGTTTCTGAACCAGACGACTGCTACACTTGTAATACGAAAATCAGGCTTTTCAGTCCAAATTCAGAAATGCGTCAGAAATTCTAGAAACCTCGAAAAATCATGAAAATTTGTGTACACATTTCTGAAATCATACTTTATCAAGGAAAAATATTTTGAAAAATATATATTTACCAGATTTCAATATTGATACAATTTTGGAAACTAGCAAAAGGTTCTAAAATTTTACAAACTTTGTAGTGTTTCACTTGAAAACTGTTTTTCAAAGTATGGTAAACATAGTTTAAAATATGTTTTATTTGACATTTCCAATCATGTTCTTGGAGCTATATGCACATCAATTGTGTATAAGCCTTCCCAATGATTGGTCCAATTAAGGATTAATGTCTCTAGATGACACTTTGGTTCATAGTAATGCATCATAACAAGCATGATGAACCAAGTGCATCTTCCTAACATCTCACATATTGTCTAGGTGGCTCAATACAAAAATCATGGTTTCTTAGGTATTTTGTGAGATGATTAAGGGTATAAAACCTAGTATTTCTATAGGATCATGCAAACCTACACCTTCACTCAACCAAGCATATTCCAAGTTCTCTCCTAAGTGATGAAAATTCTACTTCGGGGAGAGCCTTGGTAAATATATCGGCTAAGTTGGACTTGGATTCAATATAATTGAGCTCAATGTCCCCCTTAGCCACATGGTCTCTAATGAAGTGATGCTTCACTTCAATGTGCTTGGTCCTAGAGTGATGCACCGGATTTTTGGTCAAGTTAATGGTGCTCACATTATGACAAAATACTTTCATGTTGGAGTAAGATAGCTCATAATCTTCTAGGGTATGTTTCATCCATAAAAGTTGAGCTACACAACCACCCATAGCCACATATTCGGCCTCGGTGGTGGATAAAGCAACACAAGGTTGCTTCCTACTACTCCAACTCACTAGGGAGGACCCAAGGAATTGACATCCACCACTAGTACTCTTTCGATCCAATTTGCAACCGACATAATTGGAATCGGTGTACCCAATTAAATCAAAAGACCTAGTCCTAGGGTACCATATACCTACATTTAGTGTGCCCTTGACATATCTTAAAATTCTTTTAACGGCAACTAAATGAGATTCCTTAGAACATGATTGATACCTAGCACACATACCAACCGCAAATAATATGTCGGGTCTACTAGCGGTTAAATACAAGAGGCTACCAATCATGCTCCTATAAAGGGTAAGATCTATTTGTTTTCCTTTACTATCACTATCTATTTTAGTATTGGTTGCCATTGGAGTTGACACTACCTTAGCATTTTCCAAACCAAATTTGTTAATCATTTCCTTAGCATATTTGGTTTGATAAATGTAAATTCCTTCACTAGTTTGTTTAACTTGCAAACCTAGGAAGAAATTTAATTCTCCAACTAGACTCATCTCAAACTCTTTTTCCATATTTTGAATAAAGTCTTGAAGAAGTTCATCATTTGTTGACCCAAAGATAATGTCATCGACATACACTTGGGCTACAAAGATGTCCTTAGATGTTGACTTTATAAAGAGAGTTTGATCTATACTACCCCTTTTGAAATCCTTAGAGATTAGGAAAGTTGACAATCTTTCATACCAAGCCCGGGGAGCTTGTTTCAAACCGTATAAGGCTTTCCTAAGCTTGTATACATGGTTTGGGTAGTCCGTATTTTCAAACCCGGGAGGTTGTTCTACATACACCTCTTCCTTAATAAACCCATTTAGGAATGCCGATTTGACATCCATTTGATGGAGTTTGAAACCCATATAGGAGGCATATGCTAAAAGTATTCTAATGAACTCTAATCTAGCAACCGGGGCATTTGTTTCATCATAATCAAGTCCTTCAACTTGATTAAAACCCCTTGCAACTAATCGTGCTTTATTTCTAGTGATATTCCCTTGGTCATCTAGTTTGTTCCTAAAGACCCATCTTGTAGTGATAATAGTGTTTTCACTTGGTCTAGGAACTAACTCCCACACTTGACTCCTATCAAATTGAGCCAACTCATCTTGCATTGCTAAGATCCAATCCGGATCAAGTAATGCATCTTTAATGTTTTTGGGCTCAATTTGAGAAATTAGAGCTATATGACTAGTGGGATCCCTATGGAATGACCTAGTCCTAACTCCTTGAGATAATTCACCCACAATTTGATCTAATGGTTCTAGGAGGTGTATCAAGTTGAGTTTGATCATGATTAACTTCAATCCTATGTTCATCATCGGAGTCATCCCTTACTCCCCCTTGATCCAATCCTCCCCCTTGATCATTACCCCCTAAGGTTAAATCTTGCAATTGTTGGGTAATTCCTTGATTTTCATTGTTTATGTCATCATCAATAGGGTATTTCCTAGGGTATGTATTTAAATTTTCATCAAATTGAACATTCGAAGATTCTTCAATCTTTTGAGTCCTTTTATTGTAAACTCTATATCCTACACTAGTGGATGAGTATCCAACTAGGATTCCCTCATCCGCTTTGGACTCAAACTTACTTAGGTTGTCTTTGGTATTTAAGATATAGATTTTACATCCAAAGACCTTAAAAAAATGAATTGTTGGAATTGTACCATTCCACAATTCAAATGGAGTTTTTCCTAAGAACCTATGAATCAATACCCTATTTTGGATATAGCAAGCGGTATTAACCACTTCCGCCCACAAGTAGCTAGGTAAGGAATATGCATTAAGCATTGTCCTAGCCGCTTCTTGTAGGGCATGATTTTTTCCTTTCCACAACCCCATTTTGTTGGGGTGTTATAGGACAAGAAAATTCATGCTTGTACCCTTGTTCTAAGCAAAAAGTTGAAAAGTTAGAATTCTCAAACTCTCCACCATGATCACTACGGATCCGGTTGATTTTGAGTTTTCTTTCATTTTCTACTCTTTTGCTAAATCCTATGATTATTTCTAAGGTTTCATCTTTATTTTTCAAGAAAAACACCCAAGTAAACCTAGAAAAATCATCTACTATTACCAAGCAATATTTACTACCAATTGTAGATGGGGTACTATGGCAATCAAATAGGTCCATATGTAATAATTCTAACGGTAAAGCGGTACTAAGTAAATTTTTACCTTTGTGTGATGTTTTTGATTGCTTCCCTTCTTGGCAAGCATCACACATCTTGTCCTTGAGAAATTTGACTCTAGGCAATCCTTTGACTAGCTTCAATTTTGCTATTTTGGCTATATTCTTCATGTTTATGTGTCCTAGCCTCCTATGCCAAAGCCAAATTTCTTCCTCTTTTGCAATAAGACACTTAGTGGAAGAATTAGTAGCATAGGATAAATCAACATAATATATATTTGATTTCCTAAAGCCTACTAACATGCAATCATTTATAGTTTTGTGTCTTATAAAGCATTTTGAGGAATCAAATTTAACATCAAAATTTGCATCACATAATTGGCTTACACTAAGTAGGTTAAATTTCATATTTTTAACTAATAGAACTTTATGAATGGCAAGATTGGGAGATACCTCAATGGTGCCCTTTCCTAGAATTTTAAGTTTACCGCTATTACCAAATGACACCTTTCCTTTGCTAGTATGGTTGATAGTGGAGAATTTTCTCTCATCCCAGGTCATATACTTTGAGCACCCACTATCAACTATCCACAAGCTTGGTTCTTCTACCTATATCACATGAAAAACACAACCCTTAGGTACCCAAATCTTAGGACCACTAGCATCAATTATAAATTTCTTAGGTACCCATGCCTTTCTCCCTTTTCTTTTAATCATTGATTTTCTACTAACTAGGGATACAAATGCTACCTCTTTCTCCTTAGGTCTATATCCTAATCCGGCCTTATTGTAAATTTCCCTTTGATCTTTAATAATCATATCTAGATATTTAGAACCATTTGTGAACTTTTCTAGGCATTCTCTTAATTTACCTATTTCTTTTCTTAACTCATCATTTTCATCCCTAAGAGTACAATCATCATTATCACTAGATGGTTTATCACATGATGCATCTACATTCTTAAATGATTTGATCTCTAATTTTAGATCCTTAATCCTAGTTTTTGATCTATTTAAAGCAATTTGTAAGCATGCAATAGTCTTATAAAGTAAATCTACTTTGGGTGAGTTGTTTACCTCATCATCATCACATGATGATGATTCATCGCTTGAAGAGGAAGAAGACTCCTCGCTTGAGCTTCCGGTTTCTTCCAATGCCATGAGGGCTAAGTTCCGGGTTGTATGGCAAACTTCTTCATCGTCGAAAGACTCCTCCATACTTAGAGTATTCCATGTTTGTGCCATCATCGCCTCCTTCTTCTTCTTTTCCTTCTTTTCCTTCTTCTTCTTTTCCTTCTCCTCCTTTTTCTTTAGTTTTGGGCAATTTGGCTTTATATGCCCTTTCTTGTTGCAACCAAAACACGTCACGTTAGAAATAGAATTTGAATTGTTTGAAGATTTACCTCTTGAGGATTGAAACATCCTCTTCACATCTTTCTTGGTGAGCCTCCTTGACTTCCCACCAAATTTCTTGACGTAGTGTGCCGCCTCACTTGCTGATAGCTCACCCTCACTACTTGATGAGTCTTCCTCGGATTCGGATGAGGAAGACACCTCCTTCTTTTCCTTTTTCTTCTTCTCCTTCTTTCCTACAAAAAGAGCTATACCCTTCTCTTTGGATGAAGTGTTAGCTTGTTCATGCAATTGAAATTCACAAAATATCTCATCTAATTTAACTAATGAAAGATCCCTAGAGACCTTATAGGCATCTACCATTGAGGCCCATAAGGTGGTCCTAGGGAAAGCTTGTAATACATACCTTACAAGGTCTCGGTTGTCGACCTTTTCACCTATAACGTGTAGTCCGTTTACTACTTCCTTGAAGCGCCCGTGCATTTGGCTCACGGTTTCATTTGTCTTCATAGTGAAACTTTGGAGTTGGCCAATCAAAAGATCCCTCTTGGCCCTTCTTGTCTCTTTGGATCCTTCGTTGAGTTCGATGAGCTTCTCCCAAAGCTCTTTTGCGGAGTTGAATGGCCCGACCTTAGAGAGTTGCTCCTTGGATAGACCACATTGAAGTGTGGTCGTTGCTTTTGCATTTGCTTGTGCTTTCTTGGCCATCTCTCTTGTCCAATCTTTTGTCGGTAGTGGTGCTCCGAATTCGTCGACCGACTTCTCAAAACCATCTACAACACTAAACCAATTCTCAATATCGTTCATTAAATAATACTCCATCCTACCTTTCCAATATCCGAAATCATTGTCGTTGAAGAACGGAGGCCTCGCCGTGCTATACCCCTCTTGAAATGCCATCTTCGCTCCGGTTGATTGCTAGATCTTTCGATGCGATCCGGGCTCTGATACCACTTGTTAGGGATCGTTTGGAAGCTAGAGGGGGGGTGAATAGCATTTTTCGGTTTCTACAAAATTGATTAGCGGAAGCAAACACAATAATATATGTAAAAATAATAACAAAATGCAAACAAGGCCTTTTACGTGGTTCGGAGATAGCGCTCCTACTCCATGGTGATCCTTAAGGTGGATCAATCCAAGCAATATCCACTAATAAGCTTTCTTTACAAAACAACTCCTCTTCTTTACAAAGAATGAAGATCTAAGCTTAGAGAGAAGAGGAGGAGATTTAAATCACTTAGAAAGCTAGAGAATTCATGGAGGCTCTTGAGAGGGATTAGAGAATAAGCATTAACCCCAAAAACCTCCACCAGCCCTCTTTTTATAGAGAAGAGGCTGATTTTCCCGTTGGAGCATGATCAGTCGACTGATATACAGCATCAGTCGACTGCTGGCATGGTTAACGGCTTCTGAATAGCCGGATTTGTGGGATTCAGAGTCATTTCATCCAACAGAACTTTCATTAGTCGACTGATCCCTCCATACGTCGACTGATGGAGTGATCAGTCGAGTGATCACGGCCGCAATCGAGTGCGAATCCATTCTGTGCTCGTTTTTACGTCTATCAGTCGACTGCCACTGTTGGCAGTCGACTAATTGCAACATCGATCATTGCCTTAGTCCTGACGATCATTGGGTCGTGGTTTCACCACGACTCGGGCCGAGCACGACGGTCGGTGATACATCGTATCAGTCGACTGATACTCATCAAGTGTGAATATTTCACACTTGATTTCACCCCCTAGACCTAGACTTAACCTCCTAGCTCTTCCTTAAGCCTTGCGCCTTCAGGATCCCTCCGAGTCCGTGACTTGTTCATCCTTTGCGCCTTGCTTCCAAGAGCTTCCTTCAATTTTGTCATGTCTAGGGTTTTCCTTTGCCAAAGCGTGCTTAGACTTTACGCCGCCAAGTCTACATGCTTGGACTTACACTGCCAAGACTTGCTTTTGGACTCCCTTTTCCAAGGTCCGTTTGGATTTAATGCTGCCAAGGCAACATGCTTGGTCTTATGCCGCCAAACCTTTACCTTGGACTTTTCTTTCACCAAGTCTTCATACTTGAATTTTCCTGTCACTTAAACATCATCACAATTTAGATCACAAATTGTTGCCTAAACTAGATGATTATCCAAACATCAAAACATATAAATGCTTGGGGCATTGTTGCACCAACAGGATGGAATATTTCTTAATGTTCAATATAGAAAATTGGTTTGTTGTGATTATAGGATTCGATGCTTCGAGAGGCAAGAAGGGAAAAATCCTCAAGATGAAGAGGTGGACCGAGGAGCAACGACAAAAATTTGAGACAACCATTAAGGTAACAAAAATGTTAGTAAATTTGATACATAATGATATTTTGTCTAGATTAGGAGGTTATAGGGATGCTAAGGAGTTATGGAACAAGTTGGTCAAGTTCCACGTAAATCCTGAAATGACACAAGAAAAAGAAGAAGAGGAGTACTCATCCTCTCAAGCTCAAGAAGAATGTGCATCATCATCCCAAGAGCTTGAGGATTTGGAAGTTGAGAGATACTCAACATCTGGTTCGGAAGAGGAAGTTGAAGAAGCCTCCACCTCTAGGATTGAGGGGGAGGAGAGGCAATCTTGTATCTTAGAACAAGAACAAGAAGAAGCATCTACATCCGGGAGAAATAAAGAAGAAATCAAAAATTCCCCTACCATGGAAGGTAACTCAAGCATAGTCATTAAGAATAAAAATCACATCATATGATTTGAGTGTAGGGAAGTAGGACACTACAAGAGCTAGTGTCCAAAAAGAGTCAAGAAGGTTCAACTGGCACCGAAGACGAAGGAAAAGTCAAAGGAGGTCGGTGCCTTGATAACGACGATTATATCGTGGTACCATTACAAATTAATTACCAAACCCTCTCTATGCTAATATAGCATAGTGAACGGCCCAGATCGTTTCCCAACGAGTGTAATTAAGAGAATAGTAGTCTTAGGATCGCTAATTATTTCTTTGGATTTGAAATTTAACAAGCTAATTCTACTGAACGAAAGGCAATGCAAGTAATTAGAACTCTAATCTAACTAAACTATAATTGCGATGAAATTAAAGGAAAGATAAACTAAGCATCCTAATCAACTTGCATCTAATCAAGGAACATAAAATTAAACATTCAACTGAAATGATAATTGCGAGGCATTAAACTAGCTAATTGCAATCACTACAACCTAATTACAGAAAGAGGCATTTCATTAGATCCTATGTAAGCGTGAAAGAAATCAAATCAAGAACGTGCAATTCTAAATATGGAAGATAAATCTATTACAACTAATCAACAAATTAAAGCAAAGAACAATCAACACATTAACACAGTGAAAAAAATGTTGTCCGAAACTGAACAAAATCTGTCGAAGAAGCTGTGTAGATGTTGTGTTGGCTGGACTGAAAGATGAGCTGCTACCAAAAATGAAGATGAGCTACCGGAGATGGAAGAGATGGAGATGATTGGACGACGGTAGGTTATGGCGGGTCGAGGAACAGGGCTACCAGCATAGGAGTTGTTGGATGAAGAAGTTGCAGTTGTCGGCGGTGGAGGAGGTGATGGAGGAGACCACTTGGTGGAAGAGAGGATGAGTGGCCGGCAGTGGAGGAGGTGATGGAGGAGACTACCGCCGACCTTGGTGGAAGAGAGGATGAGCAGCCAACAGTGGATGGGGGTGAGGAGTTGGCGAAGCTCGGTGGAAGGACAACGTGTGAAGAAGATACTGCCTCGCATGAGAAGAAAGTCTGCCCTAATAAATCTGATCAACTTCATTAATAACCCAAATCCTAGATCTGATCCAACGGGCAAAATTTCTCTAATTTAGAATGGACGGATCTGATCAATCGGATTAGACGATCACGATCAACTTGATCTGGATGGAAGTTTGAGATGTGTAGATCTGAGTGTATGGACCGGATCTCTCCAGATCTAGATGGATGGCTCAGAATCAATCAGATATCATCGGATGATCAGGATTGAACAGATCTTAACCCTTTGATTAAACTTCTTCTGATCATGATGAAGGGCTTAGATTAATCCATCTTGAAATTCCCTTTATGACCCTAGATGAAGCCACATTTGATCTAACTCGAGTCTAGTCCATTGGCTCATCTCGATCTCTTACAAACAAGAGATAAAATTTACATATAAGTCCAAAATTTAGGAGAATTTACAATAAGGTCCAAAATAGATCCCAACTCATAAAACATGCTAAGAATTGACAATTAACCACACGAGAGGATTACAAATATCAAAATTAAGGACCAAAATAATATACTAAAATGTTATTATCAAATTCCCCCACACTTATTCTTGCACGTCCTTAGCAAGTAAAGAAAACTTAAAGTAAACTGAAGTTATATTTCCCTAGTAATTCCCAAGCATACATAGAAATTCATGAAATAAAGTAATCTAGGATAGTCAAATCTCAAAAATTCAAGCAATCATAGACTCAAATCTTACACAGGTTAACAAACATGGTGACTTCAATCCATCCTGAATAGACTAAGAATGATTGAGCCTCACAAGATAAGTGTTAATTTCTCTTGCTCTAATAAGCATGTAATAGTGGAGTTTACTCAAGCTACTCATGGTTTATGCACTACCATATGCTTGCTTTTCTTCTACCTTCACCACTATATACACATAAAAATGCACAATCATTGAAGGCTTATTAGGAATGTAAGGGAAACATGAATAAAAGCAAATAATGGTATGTGTGTAAGGAAAGAATGGTAGGAAATGAAATAGCTAAAAAAATGCAAGAAGATATGGAAATACTAGAATGCTACATAGATGAGTACAAGAAAGCAATGCCCCAAAAGTTTCTATCAAAGCTAGCTTTTCACAATTCACTAAACATGTAAACAACCCCTATCACTTTCACAATATAAATTCATACATGATATACAATAAATCTCTCAATGGTTGCAACAAGGGATGCCCATCACAGAAATACAATCACACAAATAAAAAAATGGCACAACATGTCAAAGAATTTTTTTTTTATTGCCTTTATTCATTTGGCCAAATGTTTTTTTTTTCAACTATTTCTTTCAACTTTTTTTTTCAATTTTTTTTACATGTAGTGCACTTCCCTATGCTCTAGAAAAAAACACATCAAGCTCCGATATAAAAAATAAAAAACATGGCATGCTCATGGTGATCAATCAAGCTACTCCTCTCCCCCACACTTAAACTTTTGTCTGTCTCGGCCAAAACACTCATCATGGAACATCCAATATTCCACATCCAAAAGAACAATGGGGAAGAAATGGCATGATGAAAATGTAGGAAAGACAATGGAATAAATAATGAAAATGGCATGACGGATGATAAGAAAATTATTCGAATAACATGTGACAACAAAAGAAGTAAAGGGGAACAAGTGAGATTGTCTTCATACTAATCATGCAAATCTATGATTGTGTAATCTCGAAAGAATCAAAGCAAGTTCTAGAGTTACAATAACCACAAGTGCACCCCACACAAGCAATAAAAAAATAGGCACAATCCTCATTAGGAATGAAAAAAAAATCATCTCAATCTATCAACACATAATCCATCACCAAGTAGAAATCATATGCAATCAAATAATCCATTCATGATAATAAATTCCAAAACTCGACAATCAAATTTAACTTGCTTTCACGACTTCTAAGAAGATATAAAAGAATGCATGGGGAATTTATTTGAAAAACTGACAAAACAAAAACTCAACAAACAAAACTTAATAACTAAAATAAAAACAAATAAAGTAAAAGAAATGTATATACAAAGAAAAAGAAAGAAAATGAGATGAAGCAAACTCCCTCGAGGTTGTGGCAGTTGAAGAAGGTTCAGCAAAATGAGCCACGCAGGGCATGGAGTGCTCTGAAAGAAATCCCGTCCCCGTAGTTGAAAAAGATTTAGCTTTAACATCCACACTAGGAGTGGGATGGACTAAATGGAGGCGAGTGCTTTCTTGGTGTGATCAGTGTAGTTCCATGCTGCTCTCTCCGAAATAATCACCTCCTCATATATTTTATATGGCGGTCTGAGGCGATTCAAAAAAAGTATCCAACCTTGGGGCTAGATTATTGCATTTGTTGTTAGGGCTTTCATCAACATTGTTATTGGAGACTTTGGTTGTGATGGAAGTGTCCAGTCTGGGGGCCTCTAGCTATCCACTACTTCTATTAAAATTAGTTCATCATAAATGCTTGTCGGCACTGTCTCATTTGTCTCCTATTCTAGCTGGTAAGTCTTGGCATTGGAATCTGGCAAAGGCTCTGAATATAAATCATGTGGTTACACAACTGAATGAAACAATTATGAGGGTCCTGCTTCTTCTAGAATATTATCCATAATAAAACTACAAGCAGAATCAGTTGGCAACTCATCCACATCAAGAATAACAAGGTTCATCAAAATCTTCACATGCATGAGTATCCACAATAACATCACAATACAAAGAATAATAGGAGTCTTGTGGAGCAACAGAATCATAGACATGTCTATCACTCACTCCACAATCCATCTCTTTAAGCATGTCGATATCCATATAAATAGTCTTTGACGGAGCCTGAATGAATTCTTGTGCTTGAATTTGCTGGAGATGTTTTGGCTGGTAAAATTGGGATGTGGTTGAGAACATGTTTGTTGGCATGGTCTCAATGAGTTCTCTAGCTTGAGCAGGAGTCTTATCGACTAGGGCCTCTCCACTAGCTATATTGACCATACATCTATCCATGGGAAGTAATCCATCGTAAAAGTATTGAATGAGTAGGTCATCATTGATTTGATGTCGAGGGCAACTAGCACAAAGTTCTTTAAATCTCTCCCAATACTCATGCAGAGTCTCTCCGGTTAATTGCTCCACACCACGAATACTCTTTCGCAATGCAAAAATATCTGGCTGGTTGGGGTGATGTGTTGGGCAAGATTGATTCTGTTGTTGTTGCACGTTCCCATACTCAGAGTTTTGTTGACCCATCCATTCATAACTACTAAACTGAAACTGCTCAAAATTGCACTGCTGTGTTTGTCCATACTTGAAATCTAAATTGAAATCATATGTACCATAAGATGAATTATACTTGTCCTGCTGATAAGACTGATGATATTGAGGATTAGGCTACTAATATTGATACTGGTACTGACAATACTGATGTTCACGCAGATAATACTCATGTTGCCTGGTAATAGTAAGCATCACTGAAATCTCCAAATGACTGATAATAAGGCTCCATGGTTGAAAAAGTCTCTTGTTCTTATCCTGAAATACTAGCAAACAAAATCAAAGACATGGGAAATATATAGAGTAAAGCAAATGGATACAAGACATAAAAGAATGCAACACTAAACAAAAGTTTTAAATTTTGATTTTTTATTTTATAAAAATGGACAAACAATCCTAAGTCTACCAAACATCATTACACTCCCTGGCAACGGTGCCAAAATTTGATAACGGCGATTATGTCATGGTACTGTTACAAATTAATTATCAAACCCTCTCTATACTAATATAGCATAGTGAACAACCCGGATCGTTTTCCAACGAGTGTAATTGAGAGAATAGTAGTCTTAAGATCGCTAATTATTGCTTTGGATTTTCTATTTTAAATGGGGGTTTGGAATTTAACAGGCTAATCCTACTAAACAAAAGAAAATGCAAGTAATTAGAACTCTAATCTAACTAAACTATAAATTTGATGAAATTAAGGGAAAGATAAACTAAGCATCCTAATCAACTTGCATCTAATCAAGGAACATAAACTTAAACATTCAACTGAAATGATAATTGCGAGGCAATAAACTAACTAATTGCAATCACTACAACCTAATTACATCAAGAGGCATTTAATCAGACACTTTGTAAGCGTGAAAGAAATCAAACCAAGTACATGCAATTCTAAACATGGAAGATAAATCTATTACAACCAATTACTAAATTAAGCAAAGAATAATCAACACATCAACACATGGAAAAAAATTGTTGTCCGAAACTGAACAAAATCTATCGGAGAAGCTGTGTAGATGTTGTGTTGGTCGGACTGAAAGATGAGCTGTCAGAGATGGAAGAGATTGAGATGGTTGGACGACGGTAGGTTGTGGCGGGTCGAGGTAAAAGGCTGTCGGCATAGAAGCTGTTGGATGAAGAAGCTGCGGCTGTTGACGGTGGAGGAGGTGATGGAGGAGACCACCGCTGGCCTTGGTGGAAGAGAGGATGAGCGGCCAACGGTGGATGGGGGTGAGGAGTTGGCAGAGCTCGGTGGAAGGAGATTGCATGAAGAAGATGCTGCCTCGCGTGAGAAGAAAGCCAACCTTAATAAATATGATCAACTTCATTAATAACCCAAATCCTAGATCTGATCCAATGGCCAGAATTACTCTGATTTAGAATGGACGGATCTGATCAATCTGAATGGATGATCACGATCAACTTGACCTGAATTGAAGGTTGAGATGTGTAGATCTGAGTGTATGGACCGGATCTCTCTAGATCTAGATGGATGGCTCAGAATCAATTAGATCTCATTGGATGGTCAGGATTGAATAGATCTTAATCCTTTGATTAAACTGCTTCTGATCATGATGAAGGGCTCAGATTAATCCAGCTTGAAATTCCCTTTATGACCCTAGATGAAGCGACATTTGATCTAACTCGAGACTAGTCCATTGGCTCATCTCGATCTTCTACAAACAAGAGATAAAATTTGCATATAAGTCCAAAATTTATGAGAATTTACAATAAGGTCCAAAATAGATCCCAACTCATAACACATGCTAAGAATCGGCAATTAACCACACGAGAGGATTAAAATTATCAAAATTAAGGACCAAAATAATATACTAAAATATTTTTATCATGCCCCAACACATAAGAGCAAAGGGCACATTGTGTGCTTCAAGTGCAATCAATGGGGCCACTATAGGACTCAATGCCCTAAGGGAAGGAAGCAAACCAAGGGCAAAGGAGGAGTCTCAAATGTAGGGGGAGCTAAGGCAAACCCTAAGGTAACTCTTATGATCCTTCTTCAATTAATAGTCAAAAGCATGCTAGGAGTAATTTTAATACTCTTGCAATTGTGCATAATCATAAAGAGCATGCTAGATATAGATCTTATTGTTTAGGTGCTAAATCTTGCAATATTAGGGTTAAGGACAAATCTAGAACAATTAACCCTAAAACAATTCTACCTAAGTAAGATATTAGAAAGGTAGAAAATCATTTAGGCATTAACCCTAAGAAGGGTAGCCATATGCCTAAAAGGAAGAACAATGGCCAAAGACTAATTGAAAATTCAAAAATTGGTCAATTAGAGTTAGAAAATCATGTTTTGAGGTCAAAACTTGAGAAAATGGAGAAGACCCCTTAGGAAAATGGAAAACATGATTATGGGGTATAATGATAAAAAATTAGGATCTAGGAGGCAAGAACCATCTAGGGGCAAGAAAGGTTTGGGTCACAAACCTAAGCCCAAGGAGACCTACCATAGTGTTCCATTTGACTATGGAACTATTTCTTGGTCTAGGAAAGTCAAGGTCACAAGGGAGGTCATTCCTAGAGTTGACCATGATATGTGTCTACTGACTAAGGTTTCAAAAAAACCTAGGAAGGTCACTAAGAAGGTTACAAAGGGAGTTTCCCCTAAGATTAACCTAGACAAGACCAAAATGACCAAGGCTTCCAAGCCTAAGAGGGTCATTAGGAAGGCACTAAGGGAGGATATCCCTATTGAGTACCTAGTAAACCCAAGGAGCTCCAATAAGTATTGGGTTCCTAGGAGCGTGATCACTTCACGCTAAATGGGTTAGATTGTGTCAACCTTGAATGGATGGGTAGTTAACCTAACCATAACAAAGTTGGCACTTTAGGTCATTTCCAAGATTATGGGATACCTTGAAAATAAGTTTGGAGTTATACCCTAAAAGATTTTAGGATGTACCAATAGAATTTGAGAAGTTTGAAAAATCAATCAAATTGGCACGAGTTAGGTTTTAGAGTCATAGTGTGTCATTTTGGGTTTTTGGCACACTTGGGAGAATTGGGTTTAAGGCAAAAATTACTTCAATTTTAGAAAATGGTGATGTGGGCTTAACACTTAGGTATTATATACCTTTGTATTTTATACTTGTCATGCTTTGTTTGCCTTGCCATGTCATGACATCATATTTCACTTAATCATTTAAAATGTCATGATAATGTTTAGGTTTTCATGTCATGTATATTTAGGTTTACTTTTATATCATGACATCATGATTATAGGCACATGCTTTAATAATGCTATCTTGTATGTCATAATCATCATTCATGCATTTAGGCTAATTAAAATTGATTTAAGGACATGGCATGATTTGAAGTCCCATGTATAAGGGAATTAAATATAGTAGACTAGAAAAATGCATGAGACCTTAGATTTGGAAGAATAAAAACCTACATCTCACATTAAATTGACATGTGTGTGTATTGATACACCCTAAACACATATGAGATTCTAGGAAATGAGTTAAGTTCATGTGCTTATTTAGTACATCATATTGAACTTAGAACTCATTAAATGATAATGATGGATCATGGGGAAAGCTAATGTGCAAGTCATGTGCATTGATCCCATAGATAATTGTCAAATATAGGTTTTTAAAATCATTTTAAAAAATCTTGGTGAAGCCTATCTTTTGATAGCAATCGCCATTGATGAAGTTGATACAAAATAGGCTCAAAATATTGAAGTTGTCTTTGTTTTTGAACTTTGTATCAATTTCAATATTTAATGAGTATTTTATTTTCCAAATTTTTTTCACCCATAATGATTGACATAAGTATTATACATATGAAGTTTCACTATTTTTCAAATTAAGTATAATTACTTATGAATTAACAAAATTTAATTCTGATTTCTAGATTTCTGCATCTGTAGAAATTAGTTGACTACCGCTTCGAGCAGTCTAATGGCAATGAGGGTAGTCGACTGGTTGCTGACTGAGTCGACTGCCAAGTCTTATTTCGGGTAAACAAGGTTTGTTTAGCTCAGTTTCAACTACTTTATGTTGGTGCAATCGACCTAGGTCACGATTGACCAGACTCGAGTTTGACTCGAGTAGTGTTTTGATGTTTGACATTGATGTCTGACATGTGTTGGGGAGATTGGCGCAATCGACCCAGGTTAGTATTTGATGTTTGACGATGGTTTGACCATTATCATGGAAAGTCCAAGTGGGACACTTGGAATTGGGAAAGTCCAAGTCTTGAGTACTTGATATGTAAAGTCGAAGCATGGGTCTTGGCAAGGAAAAGTCCAACATGGGATGGCAAAATAAAAGTCCAAGCATGGGTCTTGGCATGGAAAGACCAACATGGGTTGGCAAGGGAAAGTCCAAGCTTGAGTCTTGACATTTGGAAACTCTAAGGGGAATATTGGCGGCATAAAGTCCAAGCGGGAATCTTGGTACATAAGTCCAATGGTTGGCAGCGTAAAGTTCAAGCAGGAGTCTTGGCAGCGTAAGTCCAATGTGCCTTGTCGGTGTTGACACTGTTAGCATGACAATAGTCGATGGAAGTACTTGAAGGCTAGCATATGGATGAACAAGTCATGGATGACATGGAGGGATCCGATAGGCATGAGGCTGATGGAGGTGGATAGAAGGCTTAGGTCTAGGCTAAGGGTAGTCTAGCAAGTATGGGGGCACCATACTTGGGTTAAAACCTCATGTTTGAGGTGTATCAGTCGACTGTGACTATGGTCAGTCGATTGATAGGAGTCAACTAGGGTTTGACTGCAGGAAGTGCCCTGGCAGTCGACTGTCAGAGTTGGGCAGTTGACTACTGGCTAGATCAATCGACTGATCTGGTGATCAGTCGATTGATGGTCGGGATTTCGGGCATAGAAGGCTCTCCAATCGAGAGGTCAGCCCGAGCATTCGACTGATTGAGCCATCAGTCGACTAATGGGTATGATCAGTCGACTGATGATGTATCTGTTGGACTTATCCAACGTGGATCATGTCGTTGTGAGACAACGGTTACAGGGGCAGTCGACTGATGGTCCCGATCAGTCGACTGCTAGGCAAAATCTAGCCCAAGGAGCAGCTTTAAAGGGTGCTCGTGGAGGGAGGATTCACCATGGTTCTTTGGGAACTTTTGGGGTGAATTGCTGGTGTGATTCAGGGTCTCCAGGGCTACTCTTCAAGCAACCAAAAGCAAGCTCTCAAGGTCTCTTGTAAAATGTTTTTCTTTAATTGTATTGTATTTCATGCTTGTATTTGCTTGCATTTGTTGTATTACTTAGTGTAATCATTTTTATGAGGTTTCTCCACCTTTGACTTGTGTCAAGAAGGAGTATTTATTATAGTGGTGTGTGATTTGCATTGCTAGGGCTCTTATGAGCCCAACCCATGGAGTAGAAACCATTTGATTCCAAACCACGTTACATAGTTGTGTTGTGGATTATGCTTGTGTATTTGTATTGTATATTTCATATTTCCACTACATATTAACATCTTGTAGAAAGCACGATCGAGATTCATCATCCTACGATGCCGACGCTATTCACCCCACCCCTCTAGCGGTCACGAAGGTTCCTACAATTGGTATTAAAGCCCGAGGCTCTTCTACGGACTAACTGCCGGGAGCAAAAGACGCTAGAGGGTGAAGTGGAAGAAGATGGATTTTGAAGAACAACTAGGATGGGATATCAACACGCCGATCCCATACACCTTCTATGGACAAGAAGGGTTTAGGCAATGGAAGGCAAGATTTGAAGATTTCTTGATGATGAGGGACTTTGAGGAGTGGTCCACCCTAATGGAAGGATTTGAATATTCTAGAGGGCCAAAGGGAGGATATCTCAAGAAGAAGAGATGGACTCAAGATCAACTACAAAAATCTAAAACAAATGATAAGGTAATCGATATTGTAGTTGATTTAATTCCTAATGAATTATTGTCCAAAATAGGTGAATTTCAAGATGCCAAGAATCTATGGAGAAAATTGGAAATGCTTCATGAAAAATCCAAACCGCGCGATCCAAGAAGAAGAAGAGGAAGAGTGCTCATCCTCTCAAGCTCAAGGAGAAGCAAACACATCTTCATCACAAGAGCTTGAGAATTCAGAGGTTGATAGGGAATCAACATCCGGATCGAATGAGAAAGAAGAGATGGAAGAAGCCTCCACTGTTGGATCGATTGGATCGCTAGAGAGGGGGGTGAATAGCGATAGAAACTTTTTAGTACGAATTCGTTTTTTAAAAAAAAACTTATATGCAGCGGAAACATAAACAAAACAAAAAGTAAAGGAGATAATAGACACAAGAGATTTACTTGGTTCATAGCCGAAGGCTACTACTCCAAGGCCCTAGTGGTACTTGACCACGTACGGAGGGCAAACTACTAAAGAACTCCTCCTCGTTGGAGGTAGGAGTTAGACGGATACAAAAAGCCCGAGGTAGAAGGACACTCCCCCTCTCCTCGTTATAATGAAAGCTTTACTAAAAGGAATAAACTGAAATACAATTTAGAACTTTCATTACCGACGACTTTAAAGGTTGGAGGTTGAAGCTCTAGTCGTCGTCTCGGCAGCGCTTCGTCGTAGGGATGTCGGAGAGTCGGAGTGTATCGGAAGCACTTGGAAGCTTTTGAATTCATTAAAAACCCTAGGTTTGGCCCTCCTTTTATAGCCTTTGAGCCCCTCATCGAATGGGTCTTTAGCCAATCACAAATGGGCACAAAACCCCTTGAAAAATGGTGATAACTCTTGACTACTCGAGGCTGATCCTTTGACTGATCGGTGACCGATGGCCATCATCGATCGACCGATGGCGATCGATCGATTAGCGACCTTCGATCATTGTTTGACGGCAAATGAGTCCTCCAAGCTAGCAGTCGACTGATGAAAGCTGCAAGGCAAGGTTAGCTCAACAAAAACATAATTTCGATGGTCGTCGACCATCCGATCTCGACATAGACCATCTATAAGAAGTCTTTGGTCGGATCTACGCTTAAGATCATCCCCGTAAAGAGGATACGACCTTACTTACGCTCGCACACACGAGCTTACCTCAGTACTTACGTGTTGCTTTTGCTTCCTGCCTTCCACTCAATTCCTTCGGCTCCCTCCGAAGTCTCTTGAGTGTCGCCCGACCACCGCGGCTTCCTCCGGGTGTCGGTAGCCTTCAGCTCCAGCGTTGAGACTTTTCTGCACACTTGATTTATCTCATGAGATAACAATATATTCTTAACTTTGTATCGTTTGATATAATCAAAACTTAGGTTCGACTTAGGTGCCTACTGCACCAACAATCTCCCCCTTTTTGATTTATGGCAAACCCACATACAAAGTTAAGTAAATAGCAAGCATGAAGAGTAATAATGTGCATGAGAAACAAAAATATGAAGATTAAGTTGGAGTAGTAAGGATTTTCTTCAAGTACTCCCCCTTGAGGAAACCTCCCCCTTGACCGAGGGTGAGTCTTGAAGAAAGACCTTAATCCTCCCCCTTGAGGGTTGCTTTAAGTAATTAACATTACTTAAAGTTGGCCTTAGTAAAACGTTTTAGTTAAGCCCTTTCTCCCCCTTAAGTAAAACATTAACGACATAAAGTTTAAAAAAATAAGTTTAAGTAAAACGTAGACGACACAAATAAGTTTAAGTTAAGAATTCTTTGGCCTTTTGGTAAAAGTTAACTAAGTTTTAACTTTTGCTTTAAATATGAAGTAAGAGTTAAGTTTAAAAAAAATTTTGACCCCTTAACTTTGGCCTTTTTCTCCCCCTTTTGCCGTATATCGAAAAGAGTAAGGGGTGTGTGGAAAACAAAATAAGTGTTAAATTTAAAGTCCAAGCATGTTCCCTATTTTTTATAAGAAAAATAATATACTGAAAATAAGCTCATCTATAAAATGTTCGACTCATATTTGGCTTGATTAATATGTAAGATCAACCAGTCCTGGTCAGAGTCGGTTAGTATGTATGATTATACTCCGTGGTTCATAGCGATGCACTAGCTCTACATCTGGAACCAGGAGTAAGGTCCTAACATCTCACGCCCATCTACGTGGCTAAGTACACAAACACATTAGTCCTATGTGTTGGAGTTTTTCCGAGCCACAAAAACCGCTTTTTGCGTTGCGGAAACCTCGGAAGCCCCGGCCACGGATCCGTGCGAAGATGTATTAAAACAAAACATGTATGTGTTTATATAAAAACCCTAGATCTACCTTAGATCTAGAAGGTGAGAGTGTTACCCTCGTAGCGACGCCCTTCGCTTATCCCGCTCGTCCAAAAGGTTCGCCGGAACTCGAGAGTGTCAAGTGTACACTCCTCTATGGTATCCACACAAGCAATAGGTGGAAGAAAACTCAACCTTGAGTGTGCTAGCACTCCTTGGTTGGTTCGGCCAAAGAGAGGAAGGAGAGGGAGAGCTTGAGAGGAAAATTCCCAAGGAAGAAGATGAAGTAATGAGTGATTACTCACAAAATGAATTTTCACTCACATAACCCCCAAATGGTGGCCGGCCACTTCATGGAGGGGGAGTTACATGCATGCATGTAACTCCCATGACCCTTGGTCTCCCTCATGATGTGGCACTAATTGACCAAGTCAATGATGATGTGGAGCATCATCATTGGCCGGCCATGCCTAGTCATCATCATGACATGGCATTTGGTCAAGTCAAACTTGACCTTTCAACTTCCCTCTCAAGTCAAGTCAAACTTGACCTCTAATCTCCCATGGTTGATCAAATCTAACCACTTGACTCAAGTCAATTTAATATAATGAATCTCTATTCATTAATTTAAATTGATTTGATGAATCAAATCTCAATTAGACTCATTCAACACTTGAATCAACTTGAGTCTAACTCAATTAGTCTAATTTGGATTACTCTTAATCCAATTTGGTTCATCCCATGAACCTAATCCTCATGGCTGCATAATCTAAATAATGTCCTAAGCAGACTCTTCAAACACAAGCCAATATCCATATCGACCATTTGGGCGTATCAAATCTCACTTCATCAAGAATAATATCGACTAATCACCCTCTGTTATAGGAGGGAGATCTCATCTCATCATTGAATCTCATCGTATAGGATAGATTTGTTACATACATACGCATGTTTATAGTCCACCCATGTACGGGTGACGTTTGACGAAGCCAAAGTATGCAACTCCTTATGTAGGGAACCATGGTGACTTCAGGTCTAAGGACTAATAGTCATACTAATAGCCACATGAGAAAGTATATGACACTCATATAACGATCCATGATACTTTCTCATGGCGGGTCATGATATACATTCATGCATACCCATCGTGTCAACTTGATATCTCATATCCATGACTTGTGAGATCAAGTCATCTTGTTGACCTACATGCTAGTCTACGCATTAACATTGTCCTGAATGTTAATCAGAATGATTAAGAGTAGTGTTCTCTATATCATCTCATTATCGATTCAACCAATCGATTGATATAGATAAGAACCTACTCAAGGACATTATTATATTTAGTTATTTGGCACAAGTAAATATAATAACCATGCCTTTATAAATAGGAATATGATACAATAAAGTCCATACAACAATCATCA
Organism: Wurfbainia villosa; assembly: GCA_025175895.1. NCBI lineage: Eukaryota > Viridiplantae > Streptophyta > Magnoliopsida > Zingiberales > Zingiberaceae > Wurfbainia > Wurfbainia villosa. The sequence continues at coordinate 85,030,086 of CM045989.1, read as the reverse complement.
CATGATTGGCTCTAGGGCTTTCACTAACAATCTCCCACTAGTACTAGTGCCAATCATCGTAGTATCTAATACCCAATGACCTAGTGTGACCATCATGCTTTTTCGCCAAAGCCTTGGTCAAGGGATCTGCGATGTTAGCCTCTGCGTACTGCAAATCTTCACATCTCCTCGATCGACAATCTCACGAATGAGATGGAAGCACTGATATATTCGACCTCTATTGTAGAATCAATAACTGTGTCCTACTTAGAACTCTTCCAGCTCACAGTGCTACCTATTCAAGCAAAACGACCACATTGCGATCTATAATCATCACAGGTTTGGGCGCATCATTGTAACCCTTCTGACTAGCTCCTCATCGCCAAATATCAAGAAATATTCTTTAGTCCTTCTCAAGTACTTAAGAATATTCTTCGATCTATCGCGACGGATACCGATATCGATCGATTGCCATGCTCAAAGCATACGAGACATCGTGACAGCAAGACGGCGCATGATAGATCCTATAGCAGATGCGGGGATCTCATCCATGCGATCTCTCTCCTCTCTAGAAGAGGGACTTTGAGTCTTCGAAAGACTCACACCATGTGACATCGGCAGAAGTCCTTTCTTGGAATTCTGCATGGCAAACCGAAGTAATACCGTGTCAATGTATGTACTCTGACTTAGGCCAATCAATCTCTTAGATCTATCTCTATAGATCTTTATGCCTAGAATACAAGCTGCTTCACCTAAGTCCTTCATTGAAATCACGTCCCACCTGCATGTGCGAAGGATGTCATTCCCAATGAGTATGTATCCACCACATACAATACAAGGAAGTTCCATTAACCCTCTTGTAGAACGAGGTTCATCTTCATTCTTGATGAAACCAAATTGTTTGATCGCATCATCGAATCGAAGATTCTGAGAAGCTTGCTTTATAAATGAACCTTTGCAGATGATATCCTTCGATCGTGGATCTACAAAACCCTCAGTTGTGTCATGTACATCCTTGAAACATTTCCAGCTGATTTTGACATCCATCGCGGATCTCATAATGCGTATCTTTGCAATAGATAGCAAGATCGAATGGACTTAAACGCCATGGAGAAAAGGTTTCATCATAGTCAATACCATGAATTTGCTTGAAACCTTTAATCGGCCCTTATAGGTATCGTAAGTCCATCATCGTTTTCTCCTAAAGACCACTTACACTCAATGGGTTTGACCCCGGTGGATCAACCAAAGTCTTACGGTTAGTGTACATGGATCTCATCTCGGATCTCATGATGCGTCTAGCCATTTCTACTGGGCTCATCACGGCTTCACGATGGGAGGTAGGCTCATTCTCAATGAGCATAACGTCATCATGGTCAAGAGAATGAAGAGAAAGTGACGTACCCTATCGGACTGCGAAGAGGTAGGTCTGACAGTGGTTGTTCCACAACTCTTTGTGCAACAACCTCATCACCCACAACACTTTGGTCTGTTCACCTCCATCAAGGCCTGATGCTATGGTCCTTATCTTGAATTCAAGATCGAAGTAATTCCCACTAGTTTTTCTAGAAACAAAATCCCTTTCTAGAAAAACCCAGCCTTTACCACAAACACTTTGATCGAATGTAAGTAATATCCTTTGTATCCTTGGGATATCAACAAAATAGCACCTATCGATTTGGGTCCCGGTTGGCGTCGAGACGAAGCCTCACAACAAATCCTCATAAAAGACATCTTAGGATTTTCCTGTCATATCGTATATGGTGTCTTTACCTGACCTTGGATGGTACATGGTTAAGGAGTAAAGGTAGCATATGTGTCAAAGATATAGGAAGATGCGTGACTCATCAGATCGATGTACCATATCTAATGGTCACGATTCCTCCTTTCGGATATAGATTGTTCGGAGAGTGAGTTGGGATAGAATCACACTCGGCTAGATAGTGAAACTCATGGCTAAGGTATTCACCATCGACCGATAGTATCTTAATACTCTTGCCAAGTTGTTTGTACTTCATTCTTGAATTCTTTGAACTTTTCAAAGGATTCAGATTTATGTGTCATAAGATACATACCATATCTATCGAAGTCATCAGAAATGTAATGAAGTACTAACTCCTCAGCAACATAAGTGGACATACACATCACTGTATAAGTCCTAACAAATCTGTTGCTCTTTATGTCCACTGAGTCTTGGTCATCTTGCCTAAAGGCAAGACGCATGTCTCATACGATTCAAAATCAAATGTGTCTAGCAGCCCATCCTTTTGGAGCTGAGATACGTGACTCTCATTTATGTGACCTAAGCGACAATGCCAGAGATAGGTTTGGTCCTACTCATTTGACTTGAACCTCTTGGTACTTATGTTATAGATAGGGCTCTCTAAGTCTAGAAAGTAGAGTCCGTTCATTGAGGTGCACTACAATAGAACATATCATTTAAATAAATAACATTTGTTCTTTATTATAAATGAAAAACCTTTCTTGTCAAACAAGAAAGCGAAATGATGTTCTTAGTTAAGATAAACAACATTCATCTAATTCTAGTACAAGCCCGGAGGCGAGATAGATCATAAGTTACTGTGCAAACCCTTGCTCCATTGCCTACTCGTAGTCCACCTGCGCCTTGTCAATGCCTGCTATTTCAGCACATTGTACAAATGTGAGATGCACATCCGCATATCTAATACCCAAGATGAAGAAATAGATAGATCGATTCTATAACATTTATACGAGTAGAAGTCTCACTTCTTAAGATCTTCGGTATGCCTTGCGATGCTTCAGTGTTCCTCATCTCTTGGAAAGCAAGCCCCTTCCTTGGCTACCCCTCCTTTTTTAAGTTCTTTGCCTTTGCCCTTGGCTTAGGACTTTCCCTTACCTTTAGGCTTGCCTTTCTTCTTACGCACCATCAAAATGGTGTCGATTTACCCTTCTTAAGGTTAAGCTCTGATTCTCAACATCTTTGAGCATTTCAGCAATGGCTTATCAATTTCATTCATGTTATAATTCATGACAAATTGATTGAAGGCTTGTGCAAAGATTGCAAGATTAGGTCAGGCGGTGGGAATCCCAGCTTTGTAGGTTTCTACCCAATCATCTTGAGTACATATGTACCTACTGGAGTCCCTTCTTGCATTTTGGACCCAAATAATGCCTTAGAGACTTCATATCTCTCATGCCTAGCTTGTCCTTGATATAGTTGACGAAGATGTCCAACCATATCATAAGCATTCATGAACTCGTATGCTTCAAGCTCGAGTTCATGAATCGCATAGACATGACACATCTAATGCATCATCTTGATGCTTCTTGTAAGCATCTTTGTCACCGCGAGGCATTGGCGCGGAGGTGCCTCGGAATGGGCTGCTCAGACGTCTGACTTCCTTTCTTGGGTGAGAACAATTCTCAAGTTCATCACGAGAAATTTGCTCCATTGAGCTTGTCCTTCTCAGAAATCGAGAGAGAGTGTTCGTGGTTGTCGACATAGTTATCTACAACATACAATGCAGAGAATTAATATCATATTCCTTTTATCATTTAATTAGGCCTTTAATCAAATGATGCTCCCACTAAATTATAGGAATTTTGTAGAATCGAGTTATGGATGTGGTCAAACCACTTTTACTAGATTCATACAAACTAGCTATAATTCTTGCGGGACAAGATCCACATCATACTAAGCCTTGAGTTAGCTTTGGCTAAATCGCCCAAGACTTAGTACGATCGGTGGGTAACACATTACCGATTACATCTCTATGCAACTCTTGTTTATAGGATTAAGACCCACATTTACAAAAGACCTTGAGTTAGCTTTGGCTAAATCGCCCAAGATTTAGTGTAAATGCGATCTTAACCTATCTTTCCAACTCGAAAATGCCTACCGAGCCTTGATACCCATCACTACCTCGATCATTTGTTGTTGTTGAATCTGCCAAAGCAGAGCAACGCATATTATCTTGGTAGGGTGCGGAGGGACAATCTTGGTCCCGCCTATCACGACTCGGGTTAGAGTAAGCTCAATTAGATTGAGCAAAACTAGTTAACTCAAGGAGTGCTTTTTGCGTTGCGGAAACCCCGGAAGTCCCGGCCACGGATCCGTGCGAAGAAGTATTAAAACTAATTACATGTATGTGCTTACAAAATCCTCTAGATCTACCTTAGAACTAAGAGATAAGGATGTTACCCTTGATGCGATGCCCTTCGCAAATCCCGCTCGTCCAAAGTCCGCCGGAACTCGAGAGTGTCAAGTGCACACTCCTCTATGGTATCCACACAAGCAATAGGTGGAAGAAAACTCAACCTTGAGTGTGCTAGCACTCCTTGGTTGGTTCGGCCAAAGAGAGGAAGGAGAGGGAGAGCTTGAGAGGAAAATTCCCAAGGAAGAAGATGAAGTAATGAGTGATTACTCACAAAAATGAATTTTCACTCACATGGCCAAAGCTAACTCAAGGTCTTTTGTAAATGTGGGTCTTAATCCTATAAACAAGAGTTGCATAGAGATGTAATCGGTAATGTGTTACCCACCGATCGTACTAAGTCTTGGGCGATTTAGCCAAAGCTAACTCAAGGCTTAGTATGATGTGGATCTTGTCCCGCAAGAATTATAGCTAGTTTGCATGAATCTAGTAAAAGTGGTTTGACCACATCCATAACTCGATTCTACAAAATTCCTATAATTTAGTGGGAGCATCATTTTATTAAAGGCCTAATTAAATGATAAAAGGAATATGATATTAATCCTCTGCATTGTATGTTGTAGATTACTATGTCAACAAACACGAACACTCTCTCTCTGCGATCTGTCCTTGAGAAGGACAAGCTCAATGGAGCAAATTTCCTGGACTGGTACAGGAACCTGAGAATTGTTCTCACCCAAGAAAGGAAGTTGTACGTCCTGGAGCAGCCCATTCCGGAGGCACCTCCTTCCAATGCCTCACGAGCTGACAAAGATGCTTACAAGAAGCATCAAGATGATGCATTAGATGTGTCATGTCTAATGCTCGCGACCATGAACTCTGAGCTTCAGAAGCAACACGAGTTCATGAATGCTTATGATATGGTTGGACATCTTCGACAAGCTAGGCATGAGAGATATGAAGTCTCTAAGGCATTATTTGGGTCCAAAATGCAAGAAGGGACTCCGAGGTACATATGTACTCAAGATGATTGGGTACGTGAAAACCTACAAAGGTCGGGATTCCCACTGGCCAAGAGGCCAGACCTAATCTTGCAATCTTTGCCACAAGCCTTCAATCAATTTGTCATGAATTATAACATGAATGAAATTGATAAGCTTATTGAAATGCTCGATGTTGAGAATCGCAGAGCTTAACCTTAAGAAGGGTAAATCTGACACCATTTTGATGGTGCAGAAGAAGAAAGGCAAGGGCAAGCCTAAAGGTAAGGGAAAGTCCCAAGCCAAGGGCAAAGGCAAAGAACTTAAACCCAAAGGAGGGATAGCCAAGGAAGGGGCTTGCTTCTTCTGCAAGGAAGCAGGACACTGGAAGCGTAACTGCAAGGCATACCTGGAAGATCTTAAGAAGAAGAGAAGTGAGACTTCTACTTCAGGTATAAATGTTATAGAAGTCAATCTATCTATTTCTTCATCATGGGTATTAGATACCGGATGTGCATCTCACATTTGCAAAGGGCGCAGGTGGACCTACGAGTAGGCAATGAAGCAAGGGTTGTCGCTGGTAGGGAACTTATGATCTATCTCGCCTCCGGGCTTGTACTAGAATTAGATGAATGTTGTTATGTGCCCGCTTTAACTAAGAACATCATTTCAATTTCTTGTTTGGACAAGAATGGTTTTTCATTTATAATAAAGAACAAATGTTGTTCTGTTTATTTAAATGATATGTTCTATTGTAGTGCACCTCTAATGAACGGACTCTACTTTCTAGACTTAGAGAGCCCTATCTATAACATAAGTACCAAGAGGTTCAAGTCAAATGAGTTGAACCAAACCTATCTCTAGCATTGTCGCTTAGGTCACATAAATGAGAGTCGCTTATCTCAGCTCCATAAGGATGGGCTGCTAGACTCATTTGATTTTGAATCATATGAGACATGCGAGTCTTGCCTTTTAGGCAAGATGACCAAGACTCCCTTTAGTGGACATAGCGAAAGAGCAACAGATTTGTTAGGACTTATACATAGTGATGTATGTGGTCCTTTCAATGTTGCTGCTAGAGGTGGTTACAGGTACTTCATTACATTTACTGATGACTTCAGTAGATATGGTTATGTGTATCTTATGACACATAAATCTGAATCCTTTGAAAAGTTCAAAGAATTCAAGAATGAAGTACAAAACCAGCTTGGCAAGAGTATTAAGATACTTCGATCAGATCGAGGTGGTGAATACCTTAGCCATGAGTTTCGTGGACTATCTAGCCGAGTGTGGGATTCTATCCTAACTCACTCCTCCCGAACACCACAAAGGGAATGGTGTATCCGAAAGGAGGAATCGCACTTATTGGATATGGTACGATCTATGATGAGTCACAGATCTTCCTATATCCTTTTGGGATATGCCTGACACGTTTTTACCCTTAACCGTGTACCATCCAAGGCTGTTGTAAAGACACCATATACGATATGGACAGGGAAAAATCCCAAGATGTCTTTTATGAGGATTTGGGGTTGTGAGGCTTACGTTCGACGTCAAGTCTCAGACAAACTTGGACCCAAATTCGATAGGTGCTATTTTGTTGGATATCCCAAGGATACAAAGGGATATTACTTCTACATTCCCAGACAAAGTGTTTGTGGTAAAGACCGGGTTTTTCTAGAAAGGATTTTGTTTCTAGAAAAACTAGTGGAGTACCTTCGATCTTGAAGAAATTCAAGATAAGGACCATAGCATCGAGGCCTTGATGGAGGTTGAACAGAACCACAAAGTGTGGGTGATGAGGTTGTTGCACAAAGAGTTGTGGAACAACCACTGCTCAAGTAGATCTACCTTCGCAGGTCGATAGGTACGCCGTCACCGAGAGATACTCATTTCTCTTGTCTGACCATGATGACGTTATGCTCATTGAGAATGAGCCTACCTCCTATCAGGAAGCTGTGATGAGCCCAGATTCTGAGAAATGGCTAGACGCCATGAGATCCGAAATGGAATCCATGTACACTAACCAAGTATGGACTTTGGTTGATCCACCTGAAGGGGTCAAACCCATTGGGTGTAAGTGGGTCTTTAGGAGAAAGACTGACATGGATGGACTTACGCATACCTATAAGGGCCGATTGGTGGCTAAAGGTTTCAAGCAAATTCATGGTATTGACTATGATGAAACCTTTTCTCCAGTGGCGATGTTTAAGTCCATTCGGATCTTGCTTGCTATTGCAGCATACCACGATTATGAGATCTGGCAGATGGATGTCAAAACCGCGTTTCTGAATGGAAACTTACTCGAGGATGTGTACATGACACAACCTGAGGGTTTTGTAGATCCACAGCATACTGGGAAAGTATGCAAGCTGCAAAGGTCCATTTATGGGCTAAAGCAAGCTTCTCGGAGCTGGAATCTTCGATTCGATGATGCGATCAAACAGTTTGGTTTCATCAAGAATGAAGATGAACCCTGTGTCTACAAGAGGGTTAATGGGAACACATTTGTGTTCCTTGTACTGTATGTGGATGACATACTACTCATTGGGAATGACATCCCTTCGCTACAGTCTGTGAAGACTTGGCTGGGGACGTGCTTCTCAATGAAGGACTTAGGTGAAGCAGCCTGTATTCTAGGCATCAAGATCTATAGAGATAGATCTACATGGTTTGCCATGCAATTCCAAGAAAGGACTTGATGTCACATGGTGTGAGTCTTCAAGACTCAAAGTCCCTCTTCTAGAGAGGAGAGAGCGCATGGATAAGATCCCCACGCATCCGCTATAGGATCTATCATGTATGCCATGTTGTGTACTGTCTCGATGTCTCGTATGCTTTGAGCATGACGAGCAGATACTAATGATCCGATCGAGGCGCATCGATAGCGATCAAGAATATTCTTAAGTACTTGAGAAGGACTAAAGAATATTTCTTGATATTTGGAGGCGATGAGGAGCTTGAAGGGTTACAATGATGCGATGCCCAAACCGACGGATGATTACTGGATCGCGATGTCGTGTTTTGCTTGAATGCGTGGTGAGTGGAAGAGTTCAAGCAGACACGATTCTTGGATTCTACAACAGAGGCCGAGTATATCGCTGCATCTGAGGCAGCAAAGGAGGCAGTTTGGATCCGCAAGTTCATTACTGAGCTTGGGGTGGTTCCTAGCATTGCAGATCCTATAGAGCTCTATTGTGACAACAATGGAACGATTGTACAGGCTAAGGAACCTCGCTCACACCAGCGGACCAAACACATACTACGGCGCTTCCATCTCATTCGAGAGATCATCGATAGAGGAGATGTGAAGATTTGCAGAGTACCCACAGAGGCTAACATCGCAGATCCCTTGACCAAGGCTTTGGCACAGAAAAAGCATGATGGTCACACTAGGTCATTGGGTATTAGATACTACGGTGATTAGCACTAGTGCTAGTGGGAGATTGTTAGTGAAAGCCCTAGAGCCAATCATGTGATGATTGTTGTATGGACTTTATTGTATCATATTCCTATTTATAAAGGCATGGTTATTATATTTACTTGTATTGGTGCCAAATAACTAAATATAATAATGTCCTTGAGTAGTAGGTTCTTATCTATATCAATCGATTGGTTGAATCGATAATGAGATGATATAGAGAACACTACTCTTAATCATTCCTAGTCGAGTATTAACATTCAGGGACAATGTTAATGCGTAGAGACTAGCATGTAGGTCAACAAGATGACTTGATCTCACAAGTCATGGATATGAGATATCAAGTTGACACATGGGTATGCATTGGAGAATGTATACTGAATGACCCGCCATGAGAAAGTATCATGGATCGTTATATGAGTGTCATATACTTTCTCATGTGGCTATTAGTATGACTATTAGTCCTTAGACCTAAAGTCACCATGGTTCCCTACATAAGGAGTTGCATACTTTGGCTTCGTCAAACGTCACCCGTAAATGGGTGGACTATAAAGGCGATTACTGGGTATGTAACGAATTATGCGGAGGGATGTGAGTGATGTAGATGGGATCTATCCCTCCTATATGACGGGGGTGACATCGATATTCTTGATAGAGTGAGACCACGAAGTGCATGGCCATGCCCAAATGAGTCAATATGAGATATTGAGCTCATTTGATTAGAGTGAGTCTACTTGGAGTTCAAGATTTAGATTGAGGATGACACGGTCTATGCCTCGATTGGTCAATCTAGATGTCAAGGATAGAGGACATTGTCACATATTGTGAGAGTCACAATTAGTAGTCACAAAGGTGATGTTGGAGCTCAACATTCTTGTAACTTGGGTAGCAATGATGTGTTGCTAGATACCGCTCATTGCTTATGTTCCTAAATCGGTTTAGGGACATTGCCAACGTTACAAGAACCTATAGGGTCACACACATAAGAGCAAGTAGATGGAGATTAGGTTCATATGATGAACCATGAGGATTAGGTTCATGGGATGAACCAAATTGGATTAAGAGTAATCCAAATTAGACTAATTGAGTTAGACTCAAGTTGATTCAAGTGTTGAATGAGTCTAATTGAGATTTGATTCATCAAATCAATTTAAATTAATGAATAGAGATTCATTATATTAAATTGACTTGAGTCAAGTGGTTAGATTTGATCAACCATGGGAGATTAGAGGTCAAGTTTGACTTGACTTGAGAGAGAAGATGAAAGGTCAAGTTTGACTTGACCAAATGCCATGTCATGATGATGACTAGGCATGGCCGGCCAATGATGGTGCTCCACATCATCATTGACTTGGTCAATTGGTGCCACATCATGAGGGAGACCAAGGGTCATGGGAGTTACATGCATGCATGTAACACCCCTTCCATGAAGTGGCCGGCCACTTTGGGGTTATGGGGGGTGAATTCATTTGGTGAGTTACACTCTTAACTTCATCTTCAACCTTGGAACCTTTCCTCTCAAGCTCTCACTCTCCCATCCCTCTCTTTGGCCGAAATTCCTAAGGGAGTGCTAGCACACTTTAAGGCATTTCTCTCCACCTATTGCTTGTGTGGATACCATAGAGGAGTGTGCACTTGACACTCTCGAGTTCCGGCGAAATTTTGGACGAGCGGGATAAGCGAAGGGCGTCGCTACGAGGGTAACGTTCTAACCTCTTAGATCTAAGGTAGATCTAGGATTTCTGTAAGCACATACATGTAATTATAATTTTTATACTTCGCACGGATCCGTGGCCGGGGGCTTCCGAGGTTTCCGCAACGCAAAAAGCGTTTTTTGCGGCTCGGAAAAAACCCAACAGTGGTATCAGAGCCCCTATCCCCGAAAGGGGCCATGTCCCGCGATCGCGCCCGGAAACCGCTTAGCGGGACCGTTTCGGAGGGGTGACTCATAAATTCAAAATAAATTAGGAAAAATTATAGAAATTTTCTGTAAAAATACATAATTTAGAATTATGTATAATTCTGTGATTGTCATGGCCCAATAACCCAATTGGATTGGATTATGTGTGTTGTAATTCATAATACGGCCTGCGTGCCGTTTTGTGGTTGTGCGTGTTGTAAAGTGTTTGCGACCTGCGCGTCGCACCTATTCTTTTAATATTCTAGTTGTAAATAGTTTTAGACTCGAATGTAACTCGAGTTTCGTATTTGTAATGTACAAAAATGGAGCGGTGGAAAGTCCACTTGAAGACGAGCTTACGAGAAGGGTGACGACGACACATGGCGGTCAAAGGAAGCGCTTGGAGAAGCCGCTAGCCTTAGGTTGACCGTCCGATCTTCTCATTGGCTTGAGAAGATCGTAGTAGGGCCATGACTATATCACATTTAATGATATATATATATGTTGATATATATATATGTATATTTAATTGATTTTGCTTGTATGTATGTGATACATGCTAGTAGAAAAATGTTTGTATGTATATGATGCATGCTAGGTTAATTTTCTTGTATGTATATGATGCATGCTAGAATAATTAATGTATGTATATGATGCATGCTAATATAGGATAATAAAGGCCTAAATGCGTATAAGATACACATTACGATTAGATTAGATCATAATCGAATCAACTCGAAAATGCCTACCGAGCCTTGATACCCATCACTACCTTGATCATTTGTTGTTGTTGAATCTGCCAAAGCAGAGCAACGCATATTATCTTGGTAGGGTGCGGAGGGACAATCTTGGTCCCGCCTATCACGACTCGGGTTAGAGTAAGCTCAATTAGATTGAGCAAAACTAGTTAACTCAATTGGATCGAGTAGAACTATAGGCATATTCCTATCGTTGGAAAGATAGGTTAAGATCGCATTTACACTAAATCTTGGGCGATTTAGCCAAAGCTAACTCAAGGTCTTTTGTAAATGTGGGTCTTAATCCTATAAACAAGAGTTGCATAGAGATTACTAAGTCTTGGGCGATTTAGCCAAAAGCTAACTCAAGGCTTAGTATGATGTGGATCTTGTCCCAAGAATTATAGCTAGTTTGTATGAATCTAGTAAAAGTGGTTTGACCACATCCATAACTCGATTCTACAAAATTCCTATAATTCAGTGGGAGCATCATTTGATTAAAGGCCTAATTAAATGATAAAAGGAATATGATATTAATCCTCTGCATTGTATGTTGTAGATTACTATGTCAACAAACACGAACACTCTCTCTCTGCGATCTGTCCTTGAGAAGGACAAGCTCAATGGAGCAAATTTTCTGGACTGGTACAGGAACCTGAGAATTGTTATCACCCAAGAAAGGAAGTATGCGTCTGGGCAGGCCCATTCGGAGGCACCTCACGCCAATGCCTCGGTGACAAAGATGCTTACAAGAAGCATCAAGATGATGCATTAGATGTGTCATGTCTAATGCTCGCGACCATGAACTCTGAGCTTCAGAAGCAACACGAGTTCATGAATGCTTATGATATGGTTGGACATCTTCGTCAACTATATCAAGGACAAGCTAGGCATGAGAGATATGAAGTCTCTAAGGCATTATTTGGGTCCAAAATGCAAGAAGGGACTCCCGTAGGTACATATGTACTCAAGATGATTGGGTACGTAGAAAACCTACAAAGGCTGGGATTCCCACTTGGCCAAGAGCTGGCCACTGACCTAATCTTGCAATCTTTGCCACAAGCCTTCAATCAATTTGTCATGAATTATAACATGAATGAAATTGATAAGCCATTGCCTGAAATGCTCAGCATGTTGAGAACTGCAGAGCTTAACCTTAAGAAGGGTAAATCTGACACCATTTTGATGGTGCAAAAGAAGAAAGGCAAGGGCAAGCCTAAAGGTAAGGGAAGGTTCCAAGCCAAGGGCAAAGGCAAAGAACTTAAACCCAAAGGAGGGATAGCCAAGGAAGGGGCTTGCTTCTTACGCAAGGAAGCGAGGACCTTTGGAAGCGTGGCAAGGCATACACGGAAGATCTTAAGAAGAAGAGAAGTGAGACTTCTACTTCAGGTATAAATGTTATAGAAGTCAATCTATCTATTTCTTCATCATGGGTATTAGATACCGGATGTGCATCTCACATTTGTACCAATGTGCAGGGGCTGAGAAATAGCAGGGCATTGACAAAGGGCGAGGTGGACCTACGAGTAGGCAATGGAGCAAGGGTTGCTGCTGTTGCTGTAGGAACTTATGATCTATCTCTGCCCTCTGGGCTTGTACTAGAATTAGATGAATGTTGTTATGTGTCTACCTTAACTAAGAACATCATTTCAGTTTCTTGTTTGGACAAGAAAGGTTTTTCATTTATAATAAAGAACAAATGTTGTTCAGTTTATTTAAATGATATGTTCTATTGTAGTGCACCTCTAATGAACGGACTCTACTTTCTAGACTTAGAGAGCCCTATCTATAACATAAGTACCAAGAGGTTCAAGTCAAATGAGTTGAACCAAACCTATCTCTGGCATTGTCGCTTAGGTCACATAAATAAGAGTCGCTTATCTCAGCTCCATAAGGATGGGCTGCTAGACTCATTTGATTTTGAATCATATGAGACATGCGAGTCTTGCCTTTTAGGCAAGATGACCAAGACTCCCTTTAGTGGACATAGCGAAAGAGCAAAGAATTTGTTAGGACTTATACATAGTGGTGTATGTGGTCCTTTCAATGTTGCTGCTAGAGGTGGTTACAGGTACTTCATTACATTTACTGATGACTTCAGTAGATATGGTTATGTGTATCTTATGACACATAAATCTGAATCCTTTGAAAAGTTCAAAGAATTCAAGAATGAAGTACAAAACCAGCTTGGCAAGAGTATTAAGATACTTCGATCAGATCGAGGTGGTGAATACCTTAGCCATGAGTTTCGTGACTATCTAGCTGAGTGTGGGATTCTATCCCAACTCACTCCTCCTGGAACACCACAGTGGAATGGTGTATCCGAAAGGAGGAATCGTACCCTATTGGATATGGTACGATCTATGATGAGTCACACAGATCTTCCTATATCCTTTTGGGGATATGCTCGACACAGCTGACCTTTACCCTTAGCAGTGTACCATCCAAGGTGTGGTAAAGACACCATATACGATATGGACAGGGAAAAATCCCAAGATGTCTTTTATGAGGATTTGGGGTTGTGAGGCTTACGTTCGACGTCAAGTCTCAGACAAACTGGGACCCAAATCCGATAGGTGCTATTTTGTTGGATATCCCAAGGATACAAAGGGATATTACTTCTACATTCCCAGTCAGCACAAAGTGTTTGTGGCAAAGACTAGGGTTTTTCTAGAAAGGGATTTTGTTTCTAGAAAAACTAGTGGGAGTACCTTCGATCTTGAAGAAATTCAAGATAAGGACCATAGCACTGAGGCCTTGATGGAGGTTGAACAGGAACCACAAAGTGTTGTGGGTGATGAGGTTGTTGCACAAAGAGTTGTGGAACAACCACCTGTTCAAGTAGACCTACCTCTTCGCAGGTCTGATAGGGTACGTCGTCAGCCTGAGAGATACTCACTTCTCTTGTCTGACCATGATGACGTTATGCTCATTGAGAATGAGCCTACCTCCTATCAGGAAGCTGTGATGAGCCCAGATTCTGAGAAATGGCTAGACGCCATGAGATCCGAGATGGAATCCATGTACACTAACCAAGTATGGACTTTGGTTGATCCACCTGAAGGGGTCAAACCCATTGGGTGTAAGTGGGTCTTTAGGAGAAAGACTGACATGGATGGACTTACGCATACCTATAAGGGCCGATTGGTGGCTAAAGGTTTCAAGCAAATTCATGGTATTGACTATGATGAAACCTTTTCTCCAGTGGCGATGTTTAAGTCCATTCGGATCTTGCTTGCTATTGCAAAGATACCACGATTATGAGATCCGCGATGGATGTCAAAACGCATTTCGAATGGAAACTTACTCGAGGATGTGTACATGACACAACCTCGAGGGTTTTGTAGATCCACGATATCGGGAAGGTATGCAATTGCAAAGGTCCATTTATGGGCTAAAGCAAGCTTCGGTGGAATCTTCGATTCGATGATGCGATCAAACAGTTTGGTTTCATCAAGAATGACGATGAACCTGTGTCTACAAGAGGGTTAATGGGAACACATTGTGTTCCTTATCGTATGTGGATGACATACTACTCATTGGGAATGACATCCCTTCGCTCTGATGCGTGAAGACTTGGTGGGACGTGCTTCTCAATGAAGGACTTAGGTGAAGCGACGTATTCTAGGCATCAAGATCTATAGAGATAGATCTAAGAGATTGCTTGGCCTAAGTCGAGAGTACATACATTGACACGTATTACTTGGTTTGCCATGCAATTCCAAGAAAGGACTTCGCGATGTCACATGGTGTGAGTCTTTCAAGACTCAAAGTCCCTCTTCTAGAGAGGAGAGAGGCCGCATGGATAAGATCCCTTACGCATCGCTATAGGATCTATCATGTATGCCATCGTACTCGTCCTGATGTCTCGTATGCTTTGAGCATGACGAGTAGATACCAGTCAGATCCAGGTGAGCGTCACTGGATAGCGGTCAAGAATATTCTTAAGTACTTGAGAAGGACTAAAGAATATTTCTTGATATTTGGAGGCGATGAGGAGCTAGCTGTAAGGGTTCTGATGCGACCTTCCAAACGGCGGATGATTACAGATCGCGATCGGGGTTCGTGTTTTGCTTGAATGGTGGCTGTGTGTGGAAGAGTTCAAGCGAGACACGATTCTTGATTCTACAACAGAGGCTGAGTATATCGCTGCATCTGAGGCAGCAAAGGAGGCAGTTTGGATCCGCAAGTTCATTACTGAGCTTGGGGTGGTTCCTAGCATTGCAGATCCTATAGAGCTCTATTGTGACAACAATGGAGCGATTGAACAGGCTAAGGAACCTCGCTCACACCAGCGGACCAAACACATACTACGACGCTTCCATCTCATTCGAGAGATCATTGATAGAGGAGATGTGAAGATTTGCAGAGTACCCACAGAGGCTAACATCGCAGATCCCTTGACCAAGGCTTTGGCACAGAAAAAGCATGATGGTCACACTAGGTCATTGGGTATTAGATACTACGGTGATTGGCACTAGTGCTAGGGGGAGATTATTAGTGAAAGCCCTAGAGCCAATCATATGATGATTGTTGTATGGACTTTATTGTATCATATTCCTATTTATAAAGGCATGGTTATTATATTTACTTGTATTGGTGCCAAATAACTAAATATAATAATGTCCTTGAGTAGTAGGTTCTTATCTATATCAATCGATTGGTTGAATCGATAATGAGATGATATAGAGAACACTACTCTTAATCATTCCTAGTCGAGTATTAACATTCAGGGACAATGTTAATGCATAGAGACTAGCATGTAGGTCAACAAGATGACTTGATCTCACAAGTCATGGATATGAGATATCAAGTTGACACATGGGTATGCATTGGAGAATGTATACTGAATGACCCGCCATGAGAAAGTATCATGGATCGTTATATGAGTGTCATATACTTTATCATGTGGCTATTAGTATGACTATTAGTCCTTAGACCTGAAGTCACCATGGTTCCCTACATAAGGAGTTGCATACTTTGGCTTCGTCAAACGTCACCCGTAAATGGGTGGACTATAAAGGCGATTACTGGGTATGTAACGAATTATGCGGAGGGATGTGAGTGATGTAGATGGAATCTATCCCTCCTATATGACGGGGGTGACATCGATATTCTTGATAGAGTGAGACCACGAAGTGCATGGCCATGCCCAAATGAGTCAATATGAGATATTGAGCTCATTTGATTAGAGTGAGTCTACTTGGAGTTCAAGATTTAGATTGTACTGAGGATGACACGGTCTATGCCTCGATTGGTCAATCTAGATGTCAAGGATAGAGGGACATTGTCACATATTGTGAGAGTCACAATTAGTAGTCACAAAGGTGATGTTGGAGCTCAACATTCTTGTAACTTGGTAGCAATGATGTGTTGCTAGATACGCTCATTGCTTATGTTCCTAAATCGGTTTAGGGACATTGCCAGCGTTACAAGAACCTATAGTCACACACATAAGAGCAATTAGATGGAGATTAGGTTCATATGATGAACCATGAGGATTAGGTTCATGGGATGAACCAAATTGGATTAAGAGTAATCCAAATTAGACTAATTGAGTTAGACTCAAGTTGATTCAAGCTGTTGAATGAGTCTAATTGAGATTTGATTCATCAAATCAATTTAAATTAATGAATAGAGATTCATTATATTAAATTGACTTGAGTCAAGTGGTTAGATTTGATCAACCATGGAGATTAGAGGTCAAGTTTGACTTGACTTGAGAGGGAAGATGAAAGGTCAAGTTTGACTTGACCAAATGCCATGTCATGATGATGACTAGGCATGGCCGGCCAATGATGGTGCTCCACATCATCATTCACTTAGTCAATTGGTGCCACATCATGAGGAGACCAAGGGTCATGGGAGTTACATGCATGCATGTAACCCCCTCCATAATGTGGCACCATTAGGGGTTATGTGGATTAATTCATTTGGTAGAGTTACTCTCATAACTTCATCTTCAACCTTGGAACCTTTCCTCTCAAGCTCTCCCTCTCCCATCCCTCTCTTTGGCCGAAATTCCTAAGGGAGTGCTAGCACACTCTAAGGCATTTCTCTCCACCTATTGCTTGTGTGGATACCATAGAGGAGTGTGCACTTGACACTCTCGAGTTCCGGCGAACTTTTGGACGAGCGGGATAAGCGAAGGGCGTCGCTACGAGGGTAACGTTCTAACCTCTTAGATCTAAGGTAGATCTAGGATTTCTGTAAGCACATACATGTAATTATAATTTTTATACTTCGCACGGATCCGTGGCCGGGGGCTTCCGAGGTTTCCGCAACGCAAAAAGCGGTTTTTGCGGCTCGGAAAAACCCTACAGTGGTATCACATTTAATTATATATATATATATGTTGATATATATATATTTAATTGATTTATGCTTGTATGTATGTGATGCATGCTAGTGAAAAAAAAAAAAAAAAAAATTGCTTGTATGTATATGATGCATGCTAGGTTAATTTTCTTGTATGTATATGATGCATGCTAGAATAATGAATGTATGTATATGATGCATGCTAATATAGGATAATAAAGGCCTAAATGCGTATAAGATACACATCACGATTAGATTAGATCATAATCGAATCAACTCGAAAATGCCTACCGAGCCTTGATACCCATCACTACCTCGATCATTTGTTGTTGTTGAATCTGCCAAAGCAGAGCAACGCATATTATCTTGGTAGGGTGCGGAGGGACAATCTTGGTCCCGCCTATCACGACTCGGGTTAGAGTAAGCTCAATTAGATTGAGCAAAACTAGTTAACTCAATTGGATCGAGTAGAACTATAGGCATATTCCAATCGTTGGAAAGATAGGTTAAGATCGCATTTACACTAAATCTTGGGCGATTTAGCCAAAGCTAACTCAAGGTCTTTTGTAAATGTGGGTCTTAATCCTATAAACAAGAGTTGCATAGAGATGTAATCGGTAATATGTTACCCACCGATCGTACTAAGTCTTGGGCGATTTAGCCAAAGCTAACTCAAGGCTTAGTATGATGTGGATCTTGTCCCACAAGAATTATAGCTAGTTTGTATGAATCAAGTAAATGTGGTTTGACCACATCCATAACTCGATTCTATAAAATTCCTATAATTCAGTGGGAGCATCATTTGATTAAAGGCCTAATTAAATGATAAAAGGAATATGATATTAATTCTCTGCATTGTATGTTGTAGATTACTATGTCAAACAACACGAACACTCTCTCTCTGCGATCTGTCCTTGAGAAGGACAAGCTCAATGGAGCAAATTTCCTGGTGATGCAGGGAACACGAGAAATTGTTCTCACCCAAGAAAGGAAGTTATGCGTCTGGGCGGCCCATTCAGGCACCTCACCGCTGCCTGCCTCGCGGTGACAAAGATGCTTACAAGAAGCATCAAGATGATGCATTAGATGTGTCATGTCTAATGCCGCGACCATGAACTCGAGCTTGAAGCAACATGAGTTCATGAATGCTTATGATATGGTTGGACATCTTCGTCCAACTATATCAAGGACAAGCTAGGCATGAGAGATATGAAGTCTCTAAGGCATTATTTGGGTCCAAAATGCAAGACAGACTCGTAGGTACATATGTACTCAAAATGATTGGAGTACGTAGAAAACCTACAAAGGTAGGGATTCCCACTTGGCGAGTTGGCCATTGACCTAATCTTGCAATCTTTGCCAAGAGCCTTCGATCAATTTGTCATGAATTATAACATGAATGAAATTGATAAGCCATTACTGAAATGCTCAAAGATGTTGAGAATCGCAGAGCTTAACCTTAAGAAGGGTAAATCGACACCATTTTGATGGTGCGAAAGGCAAGGCAAGCCTAAAGGTAAGGGAAAGTCCCAAGCCAAGGGCAAAGGCAAAGAACTTAAACCCAAAGGAGGTAGCCAAGGAAGGGCTTGCTTCTGCAAGGAAGCAGGACATTGGAAGCGTGAATCGCAAGGCATACCGGAAGATCTTAAGAAGAAGAGAGTGAGACTTCTACTTGGTATAAATGTTATAGTCAATCTATCTCATTTCTTCATCATGGGTATTAGATACCGGATGTGCATCTCACATTTGTACCAATGTGCAGGGGCTGAGAAATAGCAAGGCATTGACAAAGGGCGAGGTGGACCTACGAGTAGGCAATGGAGCAAGGGTTGCTGCTGTTGCTGTAGGAACTTATGATCTATCTCTGCCCTCTGGGCTTGTACTAGAGAAGAATGTTGTTATGTGCCCGCTTTAACTAAGAACATCATTTCAGTTTCTTGTTTGGACAAGAAAGGGTTTTCATTTATAATAAAGAACAAATGTTGTTCAGTTTATTTAAATGATATGTTCTATTGTAGTGCACCTCTAATGAACGGACTCTACTTTCTAGACTTAGAGAGCCCTATCTATAACATAAGTACAAAGAGGTTCAAATCAAATGAGTTGAACCAAACCTATCTCTGGCATTGTCGCTTAGGTCACATAAATGAGAGTCGCTTATCTCAGCTCCATAAGGATGGGCTGCTAGACTCATTTGATTTTGAATCATATGAGACATGCGAGTCTTGCCTTTTAGGCAAGATGACCAAGACTCCTTTAGTGGACATAGCGAAGAGCAATTGATTTGTTAGGACTTATACATAGTGATGTATGTGGTCCTTTCAATGTTGCTGCTAGAGGTGGTTACAGGTACTTCATTACATTTACTGATGACTTCAGTAGATATGGTTATGTGTATCTTATGACCCATAAATCTGAATCCTTTGAAAAGTTCAAAGAATTCAAGAATGAAGTACAAAACCAGCTTGGCAAGAGTATTAAGATACTTCGATCAGATCGAGGTGGTGAATACCTTAGCCATGAGTTACGTGACTATCTAGCTGAGTGTGGGATTCTATCCCAACTCACTCCTCCTGGAACACCACAGTGGAATGGTGTATCCGAAAGGAGGAATCGTACCCTATTGGATATGGTACGATCTATGATGAGTCACACAGATCTTCCTATATCCTTTTGGGGATATGCTGGACCTGGCGAGCCTTTACCCTTAAGCAGTGTACCATCCAAGTGTGGTAAAGACACCATATACGATATGGGGGGGAAAAATCCCAAGATGTCTTTTATGAGGATTTGGGGTTGTGAGGCTTACGTCGACGTCAAGTCTCGGACATAGGGACCCAAATCCGATAGGTGCTATTTTGTTGGATATCCCAAGGATACAAAGGATATTACTTCTACATTTCGATCGGCACAAAGTGTTTGTGGCAAAGACGGGGTTTTTCTAGAAAGGGATTTTGTTTCTAGAAAAACTAGTGAGTACCTTCGATCTTGAAGAAATTCAAGATAAGGACCATATGCACTTGAGGCCTTGATGGAGGTTGAGCAGGAACCACAAAGTGTTGTGGGTGATGAGGTTGTTGCACAAAGAGTTGTGGAACAACCACATTATAGACCTACCTCTTCGCAGTCCGATAGGTGCGTCGACGGCTGAGAGATACTCATTTCTCTTGTCGACCATGATGACGTTATGCTCATTGAGAATGAGCCTACCTCCTATCGTGAAGGCTGTGATGAGCCCAGATCGAGAAATGGCTAGGCGCCATGAGATCGAGATGGAATCCATGTACACTAACCAAGTATGGACTTTGGTTGATCCAAGAAGGTCAAACCCATTGGGTGTAAGTGGGTCTTTAGGAGAAATCGACATGGATGGACTTACGCATACCTATAAGGGCCGATTGGTGGCTAAAGGTTTCAAGCAAATTCATGGTATTGACTATGATGAAACCTTTTCTCGATGGCGATGTTTAAGTCCATTCGGATCTTGCTTGCTATTGCGGCATACCACGATTATGAGATCTGGCGGATGGATGTCAAAAGCGTTTACGAATGGAAACTTGCACCGAGGATGTGTACATGACACAACTGAGGTTTTGTAGATCCACATCTTGGGAAGGTATGCAATTGCAAGGTCCATTTATGGGCTAAAGCAAGCTTCTCGGTGGAATCTTGATTCGATGATGCGATCAAGCAGTTTGGTTTCATCAGAATGAAGATGAACCTGTGTCTACAAGAGGGTTAATGGGAACACAGTGTGTTCCTTGTATTATATGTGGATGACATACTACTCATTGGGAATGACATCCCTTGCTCTGATGCTGTGAAGACTTGGTAGGGCGTGCTTCTCAATGAAGGACTTAGGTGAAGCGACTGTATTCTAGGCATCAAGATCTATAGAGATAGATCTAAGAGATTGCTTGGCCTAAGTCGAGTACATACATTGACACGGTATTACTTGGTTTGCCATGCGAGAATTCCAAGAAAGGACTTCGATGTCACATGGTGTGAGTCTTTGAAGACTCAAAGTCCCTCTTCTAGAGAGGAGAGGCGCATGGATAAGATCCCTTACGCATCTGCTATAGGATCTATCATATATGCATGTCTTTGTGTACTCGTCACGATGTCTCGTATGCTTTGAGCATGGCGAGTAGATACGATCGGATCGGTGGCGTCAGCGGATAGCGATCAAGAATATTCTTAAGTACTTGAGAAGGACTAAAGAATATTTCTTGATATTTGGAAGCGATGAGAGCTAGGCGTAAAGGGTTCTGCGATGCGACTTCCAAAGCCCGGCGGGATGATTACAGATCGCGATCGAGGGTTCGTGTTTTGCTTGAATAGGTAGCCGTGGTGGAAGAGTTCCAAGCGAGACCACGATTATTGATTCTACAGCGAGGCCGAATATATCGGTGCTTACATCTCATTCGAGAGATTATCGATAGAGGAGATGTGAATATTTGCAGAGTACCCACAGAGGCTAACATCGCAGATCCCTTGACCAAGGCTTTGGCACAGAAAAAGCATGATGGTCACACTAGGTCATTGGGTATTAGATACTACGGTGATTGGCACTAGTGCTAGTGGGAGATTGTTAGTGAAAGCCCTAGAGCCAATCATATGATGATTGTTGTATGGACTTTATTGTATCATATTCCTATTTATAAAGGCATGGTTATTATATTTACTTGTATTGGTGCCAAATAACTAAATATATTAATGTCCTTGAGTAGTAGGTTCTTATCTATATCAATCGATTGGTTGAATCGATAATGAGATGATATAGAGAACACTACTCTTAATCATTCCTAGTCGAGTATTAACATTCAGGGACAATGTTAATGCGTAGAGACTAGCATGTAGGTCAACAAGATGACTTGATCTCACAAGTCATGGATATGAGATATCAAGTTGACACATGGGTATGCATTGGAGAATGTATCTTGAATGACCCGCATGAGAAAGTATCATGGATCGTTATATGAGTGTCATATACTTTCTCATGTGGCTATTAGTATGACTATTAGTCCTTAGACACGAAGTCACCATGGTTCCCTACATAAGGAGTTGCATACTTTGGCCGTCAAGCGTCACTAAATGGGTGGACTATAAAGCGATTATTGGGTATGTAACGAATTATGCGGAGGGATGTGAGTGATGTAGATGGGATCTATCCCTCCTATATGACGGGGGTGACATCGATATTCTTGATAGAGTGAGACCACGAAGTGCATGGCCATGCCCAAATGAGTCAATATGAGATATTGAGCTCATTTGATTAGAGTGAGACTACTTGGAGTTCAAGATTTAGATTGTACCGAGGATGACACGGTCTATGCCTCGATTGGTCAATCTAGATGTCAAGGATAGAGGGACATTGTCACATATTGTGAGAGTCACAATTAGTAGTCACAAAGGTGATGTTGGAGCTCAACATTCTTGTAACTTGGGTAGCAATGATGTGTTGCTAGATACGCTCATTGCTTATGTTCCTAAATCGGTTTAGGGACATTGCCAGCGTTACAAGAACCTATAGTCACACACATGAGAGCAATTAGATGGAGATTAGGTTCATATGATGAACCATGAGGATTAGGTTCATGGGATGAACCAAATTGGATTAAGAGTAATCCAAATTAGACTAATTGAGTTAGACTCAAGTTGATTCAAGTGTTGAATGAGTCTAATTGAGATTTGATTCATCAAATCAATTTAAATTAATGAATAGAGATTCATTATATTAAATTGACTTGAGTCAAGTGGTTAGATTTGATCAACCATGGGAGATTAGAGGTCAAGTTTGACTTGACTTGAGAGGGAAGTTGAAAGGTCAAGTTTGACTTGACCAAATGCCATGTCATGATGATGACTAGGCATGGCCGGCCAATGATGATGCTCCACATCATCATTGACTTGGTCAATTAGTGCCACATCATGAGGGAGACCAAGGGTCATGGGAGTTACATGCATGCATGTAACTCCCCCTCCATGAAGTGGCCGGCCACCATTTTGGGGGTTATGTGACCACTGTTGGGTTTTTCCGAGCCGCAAAAACCGCTTTTTGCGTTGCGGAAACCTCGGAAGCCCCCGGCCACGGATCCGTGCGAAGAAGTATTAAAACTAATTACATGTATGTGCTTACAAAATCCTCTAGATCTACCTTAGAACTAAGAGATAAGGATGTTACCCTTGATGCGATGCCCTTCGCAAATCCCGCTCGTCCAAAGTCCGCCGGAACTCGAGAGTGTCAAGTGCACACTCCTCTATGGTATCCACACAAGCAATAGGTGGAAGAAAACTCAACCTTGAGTGTGCTAGCACTCCTTGGTTGGTTCGGCCAAAGAGAGGAAGGAGAGGGAGAGCTTGAGAGGAAAATTCCCAAGGAAGAAGATGAAGTAATGAGTGATTACTCACCAAATGAATTTTCACTCACATAACCCCCAAAATGGTGGCCGGCCACTTCATGGAGGGGGAGTTACATGCATGCATGTAACTCCCATGACCCTTGGTCTCCCTCATGATGTGGCACTAATTGACCAAGTCAATGATGATGTGGAGCATCATCATTGGCCGGCCATGCCTAGTCATCATCATGACATGGCATTTGGTCAAGTCAAACTTGACCTTTCAACTTCCCTCTCAAGTCAAGTCAAACTTGACCTCTAATCTCACATGGTTGATCAAATCTAACCACTTGACTCAAGTCAATTTAATATAATGAATCTCTATTCATTAATTTAAATTGATTTGATGAATCAAATCTCAATTAGACTCATTCAACACTTGAATCAACTTGAGTCTAACTCAATTAGTCTAATTTGGATTACTCTTAATCCAATTTGGTTCATCCCATGAACCTAATCCTCATGGTTCATCATATGAACCTAATCTCCATCTAATTGCTCTCATGTGTGTGACCCTATAGGTTCTTGTAACGTTGGCAATGTCCCTAAACCGATTTAGGAACATAAGCAATGAGCGGTATCTAGCAACACATCATTGCTACCCAAGTTACAAGAATGTTGAGCTCCAACATCACCTTTGTGACTACTAATTGTGACTCTCACAATATGTGACAATGTCCTCTATCCTTGACATCTAGATTGACCAATCGAGGCATAGACCGTGTCATCCTGCATACAATCTAAATCTTGAACTCCAAGTAGACTCACTCTAATCAAATGAGCTCAATATCTCATATTGACTCATTTGGGCATGGCCATGCACTTCGTGGTCTCACTCTATCAAGAATATCGATGTCACCCCGTCATATAGGAGGATAGATCCCATCTACATCACTCACATCCCTCCGCATAATTAGTTACATACCCGATGTCGCCTTTATAGTCCACCCATTTACGGGTGACGTTTGACGAAGCCAAAGTATGCAACTCCTTATGTAGGGAACCATGGTGACTTTAGGTCTAAGGACTAATAGTCATACTAATAGCCACATGAGAAAGTATATGACACTCATATAACGATCCATGATACTTTCTCATGGCGGGTCATTCAGTATACATTCTCCAATGCATACCCATGTGTCAACTTGATATCTCATATCCATGACTTGTGAGATCAAGTCATCTTGTTGACCTACATGCTAGTCTCTACGCATTAACATTGTCCCTGAATGTTAATACTCGACTAGGAATGATTAAGAGTAGTGTTCTCTATATCATCTCATTATCGATTCATCCAATCGATTGACATAGATAAGAACCTACTACCCAAGGACATTAATATATTTAGTTATTTGGCACCAATACAAGTAAATATAATAACCATGCCTTTATAAATAGGAATATGTTACAATAAAGTCCATACAACAATCATCATATGATTGGCTCTAGGGCTTTCACTAACAATCTCCCACTAGCACTAGTGCCAATCACCGTAGTATCTAATACCCAATGACCTAGTGTGACCATCATGCTTTTTCTGTGCCAAAGCCTTGGTCAAGGGATCTGCGATGTTAGCCTCTGTGGGTACTCTCAAATCTTCACATCTCCTCGATCGACAATCTCACGAATGAGATGGAAGCACCGATATATTCGGCCTCTGTTGTAGAATCAATAACTGTGTCCTGCTTGGAACTCTTCCAGCTCACAGTGCTACCTATTCAAGCAAAACACGAACCCTGACTGCGATCTGTAATCATCCTGTTTAGTTTGGAAGCTGGCATCGCTGTAACCCTTTACAGCTAGCTCCTCATTGCCTCCAAATATCAAGAAATATTCTTTAGTCCTTCTTAAGTACTTAAGAATATTCTTTACTGCTATCCAGTGACGCTCACCTGGATCTGACTGGTATCTACTCGTCATGCTCAAAGCATACGAGACATCAGGACGAGTACACAGCATGGCGTACATGATAGATCCTATAGCAGATGCGTAAGGGATCTTATCCATGCGGTCTCTCTCCTCTCTAGAAGAAGGACTTTGAGTCTTCGAAAGACTCACACCATGTGACATCGGCAGAAGTCCTTTCTTGGAATTCTGCATGGCAAACCGAAGTAATACCGTGTCAATGTATGTACTCTGACTTAGGCCAAGCAATCTCTTAGATCTATCTCTATAGATCTTGATGCCTAGAATACAGTCGCTTCACCTAAGTCCTTCATTGAAGCACGCTCCCTGACCAAGTCTTCACCCAATGAGTAGTATGTCATCCACATACAATACAAGGAACACAACTGTGTTCCCATTAACCCTCTTGTAGACACAGGGTTCATCTTCATTCTTGATGAAACCAAACTGTTTGATCGCATCATCGAATCGAAGATTCCAACTCTGAGAAGCTTGCTTTAGCCCATAAATGGACCTTTGCAGCTTGCATACCTTCCCAGTATGCTGTGGATCTACAAAACCCTCAGGTTGTGTCATGTACACATCCTCGAGTAAGTTTTCATTCAGAAATGCGGTTTTGACATCCATCTGCCAGATCTCATAATCGTGGTATGCTGCAATAGCAAGCAAGATCCGAATGGACTTAAACATCGCCACTGGAGAAAAGGTTTCATCATAGTCAATACCATGAATTTGCTTGAAACCTTTAGCCACCAATCGGCCCTTATAGGTATGCGTAAGTCCATCCATGTCAGTCTTTCTCCTAAAGACCCACTTACACCCAATGGGTTTGACCCCTTCAGGTGGATCAACCAAAGTCCATACTTGGTTAGTGTACATGGATTCCATCTCGGATCTCATGGCGTCTAGCCATTTCTCAGAATCTGGGCTCATCACAGCTTCCTGATAGGAGGTAGGCTCATTCTCAATGAGCATAACGTCATCATGGTCAGACAAGAGAAATGAGTATCTTTCAGGCTGACGACGTACCCTATCAGACCTGCGAAGAGGTAGGTCTACTTGAACAGGTGGTTGTTCCACAACTCTTTGTGCAACAACCTCTTCACCCACAACACTTTGTGGTTCCTGTTCAACCTCCATCAAGGCCTCAGTGCTATGGTCCTTATCTTGAATTTCTTCAAGATCGAAGGTACTCCCACTAGTTTTTCTAGAAACAAAATCCCTTTCTAGAAAAACCCCAGTCTTTGCCACAAACACTTTGTGCTGACTGGGAATGTAGAAGTAATATCTCTTTGTAGACTTGGGATATCCAACAAAATAGCACCTATCGGATTTGGGTCCCAGTTTGTCTGAGACTTGACGTCGAACGTAAGCCTCACAACCCCAAATCCTCATAAAAGACATCTTGGGATTTTTCCCTGTCCATATCGTATATGGTGTCTTTACCACAGCCTTGGATGGTACACGGTTAAGGGTAAAGGCTGTTGTGTCCAGAGCATATCCCCAAAAGGATATAGGAAGATCTGTGTGACTCATCATAGATCGTACCATATCCAATAGGGTATGATTCCTCCTTTCGGATACACCATTCCACTGTGGTGTTCCAGGAGGAGTGAGTTGGGATAGAATCCCACACTCAGCAAGATAGTCACGAAACTCATGGCTAAGGTATTCACCACCTCGATCTGATCGAAGTATCTTAATACTCTTGCCAAGCTGGTTTTGTACTTCATTCTTGAATTCTTTGAACTTTTCAAAGGATTCAGATTTAT
Organism: Wurfbainia villosa; assembly: GCA_025175895.1. NCBI lineage: Eukaryota > Viridiplantae > Streptophyta > Magnoliopsida > Zingiberales > Zingiberaceae > Wurfbainia > Wurfbainia villosa. The sequence continues at coordinate 85,002,537 of CM045989.1, read as the reverse complement.
GTGTCATAAGATACACATAACCATATCTACTGAAGTCATCAGTAAATGTAATGAAGTACCTGTAACCACCTCTAGCAGCAACATTGAAAGGACCACATACATCACTATGTATAAGTCCTAACAAATCTGTTGCTCTTTCGCTATGTCCACTAAAGGGAGTCTTGGTCATCTTGCCTAAAAGGCAAGACTCGCATGTCTCATATGATTCAAAATCAAATGAGTCTAGCACCCATCCTTATGGAGCCGAGATGTTTACTCTCATTTATGTGACCTATAACAATGCCAGAGATAGGTTTGTCTAACTCATTTGACTTGAACCTCTTGGTACTTATGTTATAGATAGGGCTCTCTAAGTCTAGAAAGTAGAGTCCGCTCATTAGAGGTGCACTACAATAGAACATATCATTTAAATAAACCAACAACATTTGTTCTTTATTATAAATGAAAACCTTTCTTGTCCAAACAAGAAACTCAAATGATGTTCTTAGTTAAAGCAATACATAACAACATTCATCTAATTCTAGTACAAGCCTGTAGGGCGAGATAGATCATAAGTTCCTACAAAGAATAAAGAAGAACCCTTGCTCCATTGCCTACTGTAGGTCCACCTCGCCTTTGTCAATGCCTGCTATTTCTCACCGCACATTGGTACAAATGTGAGATGCACATCCGATCTAATACCCATGATGAAGAAATAGATAGATTGACTTCTATAACATTTATACCAAGTAGAAGTCTCACTTCTCTTCTTCTTAAGATCTTCCGGTATGCCTCATAGCTTACGCTTCCAATGTCCGCTTCCTCGAAGAAGCAAGCCCCTTCCTTGGCTATCACTCCTTTGTGTTTAAGTTCTTTGCCTTTGCCCTTGCATTGGGACTTTCCCTTACCTATAGGCTTGCACTTGCATTTCTTATTTAGCACAAACAAAATGGTGTCAGATTTACACTTCTTAAGGTTAAGCTCGCAGCTTCTCAACATGCCGAGCATTTCAGTAATGGCTTATCAATTTCATTCATGTTATAATTCATGACAAATTGATCAAGGCTCTTGGCAAAGATTGCAAGATTAGGTCAAGGGCACTCTTGGCCAAGTGGGAATCCCAAATTTTGTAGGTTTTCTACGCACTAATCATCTTGAGTACATATGAACCTACAGAGTCCCTTCTTGCATTTTGGTCCCAAATAGTGCTTTAGAGACTTCATATCTCTCATGCCTAGCTTGTCCTTGATATAGTTGACGAAGATGTCAAACCATATCATAAGCATTCATGAACTCATGTTGCTTCTGAAGCTCAGAGTTCATGGTCGCGAGCATTAGACATGACACATCTAATGCATCATCTTGATGCTTCTTGTAAGCATCTTTGTCACCATGAGGCGGTGGCAGTGAGGTGCCTCGAATGGGCCGCCCAGACGACAACTTCCTTTCTTGGGTGAGAACAATTCTCGTGTTCTTCACCAGAAATTTGCTCCATTGAGCTTGTCCTTCTCAAGGACAGATCGCAGAGAGAGAGAGTGTTCGTGTTGTTTGACATAGTAATCTACAACATACAATGCAGAGAATTAATATCATATTCCTTTTATCATTTAATTAGGCCTTTAATCAAATGATGCTCCCACTGAATTATAGGAATTTTATAGAATCGAGTTATGGATGTGGTCAAACCACATTTACTTGATTCATACAAACTAGCTATAATTCTTGTGGGACAAGATCCACATCATACTAAGCCTTGAGTTAGCTTTGGCAAATCGCCCAAGACTTAGTAATGATCGGTGGGTAACACATTACCGATTACATCTCTATGCAACTCTTGTTTATAGGATTAAGACCCACATTTACAAAAGACCTTGAGTTAGCTTTGGCTAAATCGCCCAAGATTTAGTGTAAATGCGATCTTAACCTATCTTTCCAACGATTGGAATATGCCTATAGTTCTACTCGATCCAATTGAGTTAACTAGTTTTGCTCAATCTAATTGAGCTTACTCTAACCCGAGTCGTGATAGGCGGACCAAGATTGTCCTCCGCACTTACCAAGATAATATGCGTTGCTCGCTTTGGCGCATTCAACAACAACAAATGATCGAGGTAGTGATGGGTATCAAGGCTCAGAGGCATTTTCGAGTTGATTCGATTATGATCTAATCTAATCGTAATGTGTATCTTATACGCATTTAGGCCTTTATTATCCTATATTAGCATGCATCATATACATACATTCATTATTCTAGCATGCATCATATACATACAAGAAAATTAACCTAGCATGCATCATATACATACAAGCATTTTTTTTTCACTAGCATGCATCACATACATACAAGCATAAATCAATTAAATATATATATATCAACATATATATATATATAAATAAATGTGATATAGTCATGGCCCTACTACGATCTTCTCAAGCCAATGAGAAGATCGGACGGTCAACCTAAGGCTAGCGGCTTCTCCAAGCGCTTCCTTTGACCGCCATGTGTCGTCGTCACCCTTCTCGTAAGCTCGTCTTCAAGTGGACTTTCCACCGCTCCATTTTTGTACATTACAAATACGAAACTCGAGTTACATTCGAGTCTTAAACTATTTACAACTAGAATATTAAAAGAAGAGGTGCGACGCGTAGGTCGCAAATATTTTACAACACGCACAACCACAAAACGCAAGCGCCAGATTATGAATTACAACACACATAATCCAATCCTATTGGGTTATTGGGCCCTGCCAATCACAGAATCATCCATACTTCAAAATTATGTATTTTTACAGAAAATTTCTATAATTTTTCCTAATTTATTTCGAATTTATGAGGCTAAAGCGGTTTCGGCGCGATCAGACATGGCCCCTTTCGGGGATAGGGGCAGCGCCCCTACTCGCAAAATAAACTTCGCGAGTGTCCCTACAACGATCCTACAGCGACTTAAGTCGCTGTCCCAAAAACCTAAAGCGAGAACTCGCCGATTCGGAGAGTTTTTCTCGACGGTTGAAGCCTACGAGTGTCCCAACACTCGTTGCTTCGACTCTACGAGAAAAATACCCAAAAATTCTATAAAATTAGGAAATTTACAGAAACATAAAAATCTGTAATTTTTATATCTAATATAAAAAATACAAAAACGAAACACATACATGCTTCGCACGTGGCTCTGATACAAAGGCTTGGCTGAGGACGTGCTTCTCAATGAAGGACTTAGGTGAAGCAGCCTGTATTCTAGGCATAAAGATCTATAGAGATAGATCTAAGAGATTGCTTGGCCTAAGTCAGAGTACATACATTGACACGGTATTACTTCGGTTTGCCATGCAGAATTCCAAGAAAGGACTTCTGCCGATGTCACATGGTGTGAGTCTTTCGAAGACTCAAAGTCCCTCTTCTAGAGAGGAGAGAGACCGCATGGATAAGATCCCTTACGCATCTGCTATAGGATCTATCATGTACGCCATCCTGTGTACTCGTCCTGATGTCTCGTATGCTTTGAGCATGACGAGTAGATACCAGTCAGATCCAGGTGAGCGTCACTAGATAGCAGTCAAGAATATTCTTAAGTACTTAAGAAGGACTAAAGAATATTTCTTGATATTTGGAGGCAATGAGGAGCTAGCTGTAAAGGGTTACAGCGATGCCAGCTTCCAAACTGACCAGGATGATTATAGATCGCAGTCAGGGTTCGTGTTTTGCTTGAATGGTGGCGCTGTGAGCTGGAATAGTTCCAAGCAGAACACAGTTGCTGATTCTACAACAGAGGCCGAATATATCGGTGCTTCCATCTTATTTGAGAGATTATCGATAGAGGAGATGTGAAGATTTGCAGAGTACCCACAGAGGCTAACATCGCAGATCCCTTGACCAAGGCTTTGGCACAAAAAAAGCATGATGGTCACACTAGGTCATTGGGTATTAGATACTACGGTGATTGGCACTAGTGCTAGTGGGAGATTGTTAGTGAAAGCCCTAGAGCCAATCATGTGATGATTGTTGTATGGACTTTATTGTATCATATTCCTATTTATAAAGGCATGGTTATTATATTTACTTGTATTGGTGCCAAATAACTAAATATAATAATGTCCTTGGGTAGTAGGTTCTTATCTATGTCAATCGATTGGATGAATCGATAATGAGATGATATAGAGAACACTACTCTTAATCATTCCTAGTCGAGTATTAACATTCAGGGACAATGTTAATGCGTAGAGACTAGCATGTAGGTCAACAAGATGACTTGATCTCACAAGTCATGGATATGAGATATCAAGTTGACACATGGGTATGCATTGGAGAATGTATACTGAATGACCCGCCATGAGAAAGTATCATGGATCGTTATATGAGTGTCATATACTTTCTCATGTGGCTATTAGTATGACTATTAGTCCTTAGACCTGAAGTCACCATGGTTCCCTACATAAGGAGTTGCATACTTTGGCTACAAACGCGTCACCCGTAAATGGGTGGACTATAAAGCGACATCGGGTATGTAGCAATTTATGCGAGGGATGTGAGTGATGTAGATGGGATCTATCCCTCCTATATGACGGGTGACATCGATATTCTTGATAGAGTGAGACCACGCATGGCCATGCCCAAATGAGTCAATATGAGATATTGAGCTCATTTGATTAGAGTGAGTCTACTTGGAGTTCAAGATTTAGATTGTACCGAGGATGACACGGTCTATGCCTCGATTGGTCAATCTAGATGTCAAGGATAGAGGGACATTGTCACATATTGTGAGAGTCACAATTAGTAGTCACAAAGGTGATGTTGGAGCTCAACATTCTTGTAACTTGGGTAGCAATGATGTGTTGCTAGATACCGCTCATTGTTTATGTTCCTAAATCGGTTTAGGGACATTGCCAACGTTAAAAGAACCTATAGGGTCACACACATGAGAGCAATTAGATGGAGATTAGGTTCATATGATGAACCATGAGGATTAGGTTCATGGGATGAACCAAATTGGATTAAGAGTAATCCAAATTAGACTAATTGAGTTAGACTCAAGTTGATTCAAGTGTTGAATGAGTCTAATTGAGATTTGATTCATCAAATCAATTTAAATTAATGAATAGAGATTCATTATATTAAATTGACTTGAGTCAAGTGGTTAGATTTGATCAACCATGGAGATTAGAGGTCAAGTTTGACTTGACTTGAGAGGAAGTTGAAAGGTCAAGTTTGACTTGACCAAATGCCATGTCATGATGATGACTAGGCATGGCCGCCAATGATGATGCTCCACATCATCATTGACTTGAGTCAATTAGTGCCACATCATGAGGAGACCAAGGGTCATGGGAGTTACATGCATGCATGTAACTCCCTCCATGAAGTGGCCGCCACCATTTGGGGTTATGTGAGTGAAAATTCATTTTGTGAGTAATCACTCATTACTTCATCTTCTTCCTTGGGAATTTGCCTCTCAAGCTCTCCCTCTCCTTCCTCTCTTTGGCCGAACCAACCAAGGAGTGCTAGCACACTCAAGGTTGAGTTTTCTTCCACCTATTGCTTGTGTGGATACCATAGAGGAGTGTGCACTTGACACTCTCGAGTTCCGGCGGACTTTGGACGAGCGGGATTTGCGAAGGGCATCGCATCAAGGGTAACATCCTTATCTCTTAGTTCTAAGGTAGATCTAGAGGATTTTTTAAGCACATACATGTAAGTAGTTTTGGGACTTGGTTTCGCAAAAAGCGGTTTTTGCGAAAGGACCGCGGATCCGCGCGAAGATGTATTAAAACAAAACATGTATGTGTTTATATAAACCCTAGATCTACCTAGACTAGAAGGTGAGTGCTCGTACGCCGCCGCCGTTCGTATTCACGAACCGAGAGTGTCAAGGTACATTCTCTATCGCATCCACAAGCAATAGGTGGATACCGATAGAGGAGTGTACACTTGACACTCTCGAGTTCCGGTGAACCTTTTGGACGAGCGGGATAAGCGAAGGGCGTCGCTACGAGGGTAACACTCTCACCTTCTAGGTCTAAGGTAGATCTAGGGTTTTTATATAAACACATACATGTTTTGTTTTAATACATCTTCGCACGGATCCGTGGCCGGGGGCTTCCGAGGTTTCCGCAACGCAAAAAGCGGTTTTTGCGGCTCGGAAAAACCCAACAGTGGTATCAGAGCCACGTGCGAAGCATGTATGTGTTTCATTTTTGTAGTTTTTATATTAGATATAAAAATTACAGATTTATATGTTTCTGTAAATTTTCTTATTTTATAGAATTTTTGGGTATTTTTCTCGTAGAGTCGAAGCAACGAGTGTTGGGACACTCGTAGGCTTCAACCGTCGAGAAAAACTCTCCGAATCGGCGAGTTCTCGCTTTAGGTTTTTGGGACAGCGACTTAAGTCGCTGTAAGATCATTGTAGGGACACTTGCGAAGTTTATTTTGCGAGTAGGGGCGCTGCCCCTATCCCCGAAAGGGGCCATGTCCCGCGATCGCGCCCGGAAACCGCTTAGCGGGACCGTTTCGGAGGGGTGACTCATAAATTCAAAATAAATTAGGAAAAATTATAGAAATTTTCTGTAAAAATACATAATTTAGAATTATATATAATTCTGTGATTGTCATGGCCCAATAACCCAATTGGATTGGATTATGTGTGTTGTAATTCATAATACGGCCTGCGTGCCGTTTTGTGGTTGTGCGTGTTGTAAAGTGTTTGCGACCTGCGCGTCGCACCTATTCTTTTAATATTCTAGTTGTAAATAGTTTTAGACTCGAATGTAACTCGAGTTTCGTATTTGTAATGTACAAAATGGAGCGGTGGAAAGTCCACTTGAAGACGAGCTTACGAGAAGGGTGACGACGACACATGGCGGTCAAAGGAAGCGCTTGGAGAAGCCGCTAGCCTTAGGTTGACCGTCCGATCTTCTCATTGGCTTGAGAAGATCGTAGTAGGGCCATGACTATATCACATTTAATGATATATATATATGTTGATATATATATATATGTATATTTAATTGATTTTGCTTGTATGTATGTGATGCATGCTAGTAGAAACATGTTTGTATGTATATGATGCATGCTAGGTTAATTTTCTTGTATGTATATGATGCATGCTAGAATAATTAATGTATGTATATGATGCATGCTAATATAGGATAATAAAGGCCTAAATGCGTATAAGATACACATTACGATTAGATTAGATCATAATCGAATCAACTCGAAAATGCCTACTGAGCCTTGATACCCATCACTACCTCGATCATTTGTTGTTATTGAATCGCCAAAGTAGAGCAACGATATTATCTTGGTAGGGTGCGGAGGGACAATCTTGGTCCCGCCTATCACGACTCGGGTTAGAGTAAGCTCAATTAGATTGAGCAAAACTAGTTAACTCAATTGGATCGAGTAGAACTATAGGCATATTCCAATCGTTGGAAAGATAGGTTAAGATCGCATTTACACTAAATCTTGGGCGATTTAGCCAAAGCTAACTCAAGGTCTTTTGTAAATGTTGGTCTTAATCCTATAAACAAGAGTTGCATAGAGATGTAATCGGTAATGTGTTACCCACCGATCGTACTAAGTCTTGGGCGATTTAGCCAAAGCTAACTCAAGGCTTAGTATGAGGTGGATCTTGTCCCGCAAGAATTATAGCTAGTTTGTATGAATCTAGTAAAAGTGGTTTGACCACATCCATAACTCGATTCTACAAAATTCCTATAATTTAGTGGGAGCATCATTTGATTAAAGGCCTAATTAAATGATAAAAGGAATATGATATTAATCCTCTGCATTGTATGTTGTAGATTACTATGTCAACAAACACGAACACTCTCTCTCTGCGATCTGTCCTTGAGAAGGACAAGCTCAATGGAGCAAATTTCCTGGACTGGTATAGGAACCTGAGAATTGTTCTCACCCAAGAAAGGAAGTTGTACATCCGGCCCATTAGGAGGCACCTCTGCCACTACCTCGCGAGATGACAAAGATGCTTACAAGAAGCATCAAGATGATGCTTAGATGTCATGTCTATTGTCATGACCATGAACTCGAGCTTGTAAGCAACACGAGTTCATGAATGCTTATGATATGGTTGGACATCTTCGTCAACTGTATCAAGGATAAGCTAGGCATGAGAGATATGAAGTCTCTAAGGCATACCTGGAAGATCTTAAGAAGAAGAGAAGTGAGACTTCTACTTCAGGTATAAATGTTATAGAAGTCAATCTATCTATTTCTTCATCATGGGTATTAGATACCGGATGTGCATCTCACATTTGTACCAAATTTGAGAAATAGCAGGGCATTGACAAAGGGCGAGGTGGACCTACGAGTAGGCAATGGAGCAAGGGTTGCTGCTGTTGCTGTAGGAACTTATGATCTATCTCTGCCCTCTGGGCTTGTATTAGAATTAGATGAATGTTGTTATGTGCCCGCTTAACCAAGAACATCATTTGATTTCTTGTTTGGACAAGAAAGGATTTTCATTTATAATAAAGAACAAATATTGTTCAGTTTATTTAAATGATATGTTCTATTGTAGTGCACCTCTAATGAACGGACTCTACTTTCTAGACTTAGAGAGCCCTATCTATAACATAAATACCAAGAGGTTCAAGTCAAATGAGTTGAACCAAACTTATCTTTGGCATTGTCGCTTAGGTCACATAAATGAGAGTCGCTTATCTCAGCTCCATAAGGATGGGCTGCTAGACTCATTTGATTTTGAATCATATGAGACATGCGAGTCTTGCCTTTTAGGTAAGATGACCAAGACTCCCTTTAGTGGACACAGCGAAAGAGCAACATATTTGTTAGGACTTATACATAGTGATGTATGTGGTCCTTTCAATGTTGCTGCTAGAGGTGGTTACAGGTACTTCATTACATTTACTGATGACTTCAGTAGATATGGTTATGTGTATCTCATGACACACAAATCAGAATCCTTTGAAAAGTTCAAAGAATTCAAGAATGAAGTACAAAACCAACTTGGCAAGAGTATTAAGATACTTCGATCAGATCGAGGTGGTGAATACCTTAGCCATGAGTTTCGTGACTATCTAGCTGAGTGTGGGATTCTATCCCAACTCACTCCTCCTGGAACACCACAGTGGAATGGTGTATCCGAAAGGAGGAATCGTACCCTATTGGATATGGTACGATCTATGATGAGTCACACAGATCTTCCTATATCCTTTTGGGGATAAGCTCTAGACACAGCAGCCTTTACCCTTAATCGTGTACCATCCAAGGCTGTGATAAAGACACCATATAGGATATGGACAGGGAGAAATCCCATGTTGTCTTTCATAAGGATTTGGGGTTGTGAGGCTTACGTTCGATGTCAAGTCTCAAACAAACTGGGACCCAAATCTGATAGGTGCTATTTTGTTGTATATCCCAAGGATACAAAGGGATATTACTTCTACATTCCCAGTGAGCACAAAGTGTTTGTGGCAAAGACTGGAGTTTTTCTAGAAAGGGATTTTGTTTCTAGAAAAACTAGTGGGAGTACCTTCGATCTTGAAGAAATTCAAGATAAGGACCATAGCACTGAGGCCTTGATGGAGGTTGAACAGGAACCACAAAGTGTTGTGGGTGAAGAGGTTATTGCACAAAGAGTTATGGAACAACCACCTGTTCATGTAGACCTACCTCTTCGCAGATCTGATAGGGTACGTCGTCAGCCTGAGAGATATTTATTTCTCTTGTCTGACCATGATGACGTAATGCTTATTGAGAATGAGCCTACCTCCTATCAGGAAGCTGTGATGAGCCCAGATTCTGAGAAATGGCTAGAGGCCATGAGATCCGAGATGGAATCCATGTACACCAACCAAGTATGGACTTTGGTTGATCCACCTGAAGGGGTCAAACCCATTGGGTGTAAGTGGGTCTTTAGGAGAAAGACTGACATGGATGGACTTACGCATACCTATAAGGGCCGATTGGTGGCTAAAGGTTTCAAGCAAATTCATGGTATTGACTATGATGAAACCTTTTCTCCAGTGGCGATGTTTAAGTCCATTCGGATCTTGCTTGCTATTGCAGCATACCACGATTATGAGATCTGGAAGATGGATGTTAAAACTGCGTTTCTGAATGGAAACTTGATTGAGGATGTGTACATGACACAACCTGAGGGTTTTGTAGATCCACAGCATACTGGGAAGGTATGCAAGTTGCAAAGGTCCATTTATGGGCTAAAGCAAGCTTCTCGGAGCTGGAATCTTCGATTCGATGATGCGATCAAACAGTTTGGTTTCATCAAGAATGAAGATGAACCCTGTGTCTACAAGAGGGTTAATGGGAACACAGTTTTCTTCCTTGTATTGTATATGGATGACATACTGCTCATTGGGAATGACATCCCTTCGCTACAGTCTGTGAAGACTTGGCTCGGGACGTGCTTCTCAATGAAAGACTTAGGTGAAGCAGCCTGTATTCTAGATCTATAGAGATAGATCTAAGAGATTGCTTGGCCTAAGTCAGAGTACATACATTGACACGGTATTACTTCGGTTTGCCATGCAGAATTCCAAGAAAGGACTTCTGCCGATGTCACATGGTGTGAGTCTTTCGAAGACTCAAAGTCCCTCTTCTAGAGAGGAGAGAGACCGCATGGATAAGATCCCTTACGCATCTGCTATAGGATCTATCATATGCGCCATGCTATGTACTCTCACGATGTCTCGTATGCTTTGAGCATGGCGAGTAGATACGATCGAGATCGGTGGCGTCCTTTGGATAGTAGTCAAGAATATTCTTAAGTACTTGAGAAGGACTAAAGAATATTTCTTGATATTTGGAGGCGATGAGGAGCTAGCTATAAAGGGTTACAGCGATGCCAGCTTCCAAACTGACCAGGATGATTATAGATCGCAGTCAGGGTTCGTGTTTTGCTTTAATAGTGGCGCTGTGAGCTGGAATTGTTCCAAGCAGGACACAGTTGCTGATTCTACAAAGAGGCCGAATATATCGGTGCTTCCATCTCATTCGAGATATTATCGATAGAGGAGATGTGAAGATTTGCAGAGTACCCACAGAGGCTAACATCGCAGATCCCTTGACCAAGGCTTTGGCACAGAAAAAGCATGATGGTCACACTAGGTCATTGGGTATTAGATACTACGGTGATTGACACTAGTGCTAGTGGGAGATTGTTAGTGAAAGCCCTAGAGCCAATCATGTGATGATTGTTGTATGGACTTTATTGTATCATATTCCTATTAATAAAGGCATGGTTATTATATTTACTTGTATTGGTGCCAAATAACTAAATATAATAATGTCCTTGAGTAGTAGGTTCTTATCTATATCAATCGATTGGTTGAATCGATAATGAGATGATATAGAGAACACTACTCTTAATCATTCCTAGTCGAGTATTAACATTCAGGGACAATGTTAATGCGTAAAGACTAGCTTGTAGGTCAACAAGATGACTTGATCTCATAAGTCATGGATATGAGATATCAAGTTGACACATGGGTATGCATTGGAGAATGTATACTGAATGACCCGCCATGAGAAAGTATCATGGATCGTTATATGAGTGTCATATACTTTCTCATGTGGCTATTAGTATGACTATTAGTCCTTAGACCTGAAGTCACTATGGTTCCCTACATAAGGAGTTGCATACTTTGGCTTCGTCAAACGTCACCCGTAAATGGGTGGACTATAAAGGCGATTACTGGGTATGTAACAAATTATGCGGAGGGATGTGAGTGATGTAGATGGGATCTATCCCTCCTATATGACGGGGGTGACATCGATATTCTTGATAGAGTGAGACCACGAAGTGCATGGCCATGCCCAAATGAGTCAATATGAGATATTGAGCTCATTTGATTAGAGTGAGTCTACTTGGGGTTCAAGATTTAGATTGTACCGAGGATGACACGGTCTATGCCTCGATTGGTCAATCTAGATGTCAAGGATAGAGGGACATTGTCACATATTGTGAGAGTCACAATTAGTAGTCACAAAGGTGATGTTGGAGCTCAACATTCTTGTAACTTGGGTAGCAATGATGTGTTGCTAGATACCGCTCATTTCTTATGTTCCTAAATCAGTTTAGGGACATTGCCAACGTTACAAGAACCTATAGGGTCACACACATAAGGGCAATTAGATGGAGATTAGGTTCATATGATGAACCATGAGGATTAGGTTCATGGGATGAACCAAATTGGATTAAGAGTAATCCAAATTAGACTAATTGAGTTAGACTCAAGTTGATTGAAGTGTTGAATGAGTCTAATTTAGATTTGATTCATCAAATCAATTTAAATTAATGAATAGAGATTCATTAAATTAAAATTGACTTGAATCAAATGGTTGGATTTGATCAACCATAGGAGATAATAGGTCAAGTTTGACTTGACTTGAGAGGGAAGATGAATGGTCAATTTTGACTTGACCAATTGCCATGTCATGGTGACTTGGCATGGGGCCGGCCAATGATGATGCTCCACATCATCATGGACACATCATGGGGTGCCACCTCATGAGGGAGACCAAGAGCCATTGGCTCTTGGAGTTACATGCATGCATGTAACCCCCTTATAGTGGGTTATGGATGATGTGAAGTTAAGTTGTGTAACTTCATCTTCTTCCTCCTCTCTTCCCTCAAGCTCTCTCTTCCTCATCTAGCCATGAACGTCCAAGGGGTGCTAGCACACTCTAGGATGCTTTTCTCCACCTATTGCTTGTGTGGATACCGATAGAGGAGTGTACACTTGACACTCTCGAGTTCCGGTGAACCTTTTGGACGAGCGGGATAAGCGAAGGGCGTCGCTACGAGGGTAACACTCTCACCTTCTAGATCTAAGGTAGATCTAGGGTTTTTATATAAACACATACATGTTTTGTTTTAATACATCTTCGCACGGATCCGTGGCCGGGGCTTCCGAGGTTTCCGCAACGCAAAAAGCGGTTTTTGCGGCTCGCCAATCATGTGATGATTGTTGTATGGACTTTATTGTATCATATTCCTATTTATAAAGGCATGGTTATTATATTTACTTGTATTGGTGCCAAATAACTAAATATAATAATGTCCTTGAGTAGTAGGTTCTTATCTATATCAATCGATTGGTTGAATCGATAATGAGATGATATAGAGAACACTACTCTTAATCATTCTAGTCAGTATTAACATTCGGGACAATGTTAATGCGTAGAGACTAACATGTAGGTCAACAAGATGACTTGATCTCACAAGTCATGGATATGAGATATCAAGTTGACACATGGGTATGCATTGGAGAATGTATCGAATGACCCGCCATGAGAAAGTATCATGGATCGTTATATGAGTGTCATATACTTTCTCATGTGGCTATTAGTATGACTATTAGTCCTTAGACCTGAAGTCACCATGGTTCCCTACATAAGGAGTTGCATACTTTGGCTTCGTCAAACGTCACCCGTAAATGGGTGGACTATAAAGGCGATTACTGGGTATGTAACGAATTATGCGGAGGGATGTGAGTGATGTAGATGGGATCTATCCCTCCTATATGACGGGGGTGACATCGATATTCTTGATAGAGTGAGACTACGAAGTGCATGGCCATGCCCAAATGAGTCAATATGAGATATTGAGCTCATTTGATTAGAGTGAGTCTACTTGGGGTTCAAGATTTAGATTGTACCGAGGATGACACGGTCTATGCCTCGATTGGTCAATCTAGATGTCAAGGATAGAGGGACATTGTCACATATTGTGAGAGTCACAATTAGTAGTCACAAAGGTGATGTAGAAGTATTAACCGCTTTTTGCGTTGCGGAAACCTCGGAAGCCCCGGCCACGGATCCGTGCGAAGATGTATTAAAACAAAACATGTATGTGTTTATATAAAAACCCTAGATCTACCTTAGATCTAGAAGGTGAGAGTGTTACCCTCGTAGCGACGCCCTTCGCTTATCCCGCTCGTCCAAAAGGTTCGCCGGAACTCGAGAGTGTCAAGTGTACACTCCTCTATCGGTATCCACACAAGCAATAGGTGGAGAAAAGCATCCTAGAGTGTGCTAGCACCCCTTGGACGTTCATGGCTAGATGAGGAAGAGAGAGCTTGAGGGAAGAGAGGAGGAAGAAGATGAAGTTACACAACTTAACTTCACATCATCCATAACCCACTATAAGGGGGTTACATGCATGCATGTAACTCCAAGAGCCAATGGCTCTTGGTCTCCCTTATGAGGTGGCACCCCATGATGTGTCCATGATGATGTGCAACATCATCATTGGCCGGCCATGCCAAGTCATCATCATGACATGGCATTTGGTCAAGTCAAACTTGACCTTTCATCTTCCCTCTCAAGTCAAGTCAAACTTGACCTCATATCTCCCATGGTTGATCAAATCCAACCATTTGATTCAAGTCAATTTAATTTAATGAATCTCTATTCATTTAATTTAAATTGATTTGATTAATCAAATCTAAATTAGACTCATTCAACACATGAATCAACTTGAGTCTAACTCAATTAGTCTAATTTGGATTACTCTTAATCCAATTTGGTTCATCCCATGAACCTAATCCTCATGGTTCATCATATGAACCTAATCTCCATCTAATTGCTCTTATGTGTGTGACCCAATAGGTTCTTGTAACGTTGGCAATGTCCCTAAACCGATTTAGGAACATAAGCAATGAGCGGTATCTAGCAACACATCATTGCTGCCCAAGTTACAAGAATGTTGAGCTCCAACATCACCTTTGTGACTACTAATTGTGACTCTCACAATATGTGACAATGTCCCTCTATCCTTGACATCTAGATTGACCAATCGAGGCATAGACCGTGTCATCCTCGGTACAATCTAAATCTTGATCTCCAAGTAGACTCACTCTAATCAAATGAGCTCAATATCTCATATTGACTCATTTGGGCATGGCCATGCACTTCGTGGTCTCACTCTATCAAGAATATCGATGTCACCATATAGGAGGGATAGATCCCATCTACATCACTCACATCCTCCGCATAATTTGTTACATACCCGATCGCTTTATAGTCCACCCATTTACGGTGACGCTGACGGCCAAAGTATGCAACTCCTATGTAGGGAACCATGGTGACTTCAGGTCTAAGGACTAATAGTCATACTAATAGCCACATGAGAAAGTATATGACACTCATATAACGATCCATGATACTTTCTCATGGCGGTCATTCAAGATACATTCTCCAATGCATACCCATGTGTCAACTTGATATCTCATATCCATGACTTGTGAGATCAAGTCATCTTGTTGACCTACATGCTAGTCTCTACGCATTAACATTGTCCCCGAATGTTAGTACTGACTAGGAATGATTAAGAGTAGTGTTCTCTATATCATCTCATTATCGATTCAACCAATCGATTGATATAGATAAGAACCTACTACTCAAGGACATTATTATATTTAGTTATTTGGCACCAATACAAGTAAATATAATAACCATGCCTTTATAAATAGGAATATGATACAATAAAGTCCATACAACAATCATCATATGATTGACTCTAGGGCTTTCACTAACAATCTCCCACTAGCACTAGTGTCAATCACCGTAGTATCTAATACCCAATGACCTAGTGTGACCATCATGCTTTTTCTGTGCCAAAGCCTTGGTCAAGGGATCTGCGATCTTAGCCTCTGTGGGTACTCTACAAATCTTCACATCTCCTCGATCGACAATCTCACGAATGAGATGGAAGCACCGATATATTCGCCTCTGCTAGAATCAATAATCGTGTCCCCGCTGAACTCTTCCACCACAAGGCTACCTATTCAAGCAAAACACGAACCCTGACTGCGATCTATAATCATCCTGGTCAGTTTGGAAGCTGGCATCGCTGTAACCCTTTACAGCTAGCTCCTCATCGCCTCCAAATATCAAGAAATATTCTTTAGTCCTTCTCAAGTACTTAAGAATATTCTTGACTGCTATCCGATGGACGCCACCGATCTCGATCGTATCTACTCGTCATGCTCAAAGCATACGAGACATCAGGACGAGTACACAGCATGGCGTACATGATAGATCCTATAGCAGATGCGTAAGGGATCTTATCCATGCGGTCTCTCTCCTCTCTAGAAGAGGGACTTTGAGTCTTCGAAAGACTCACACCATGTGACATCGGCAGAAGTCCTTTCTTGGAATTCTGCATGGCAAACCGAAGTAATACCGTGTCAATGTATGTACTCTGACTTAGGCCAAGCAATCTCTTAGATCTATCTCTATAGATCTTTATGCCTAGAATACAGGCTGCTTCACCTAAGTCCTTCATTGAGAAGCACGTCCCCAGCCAAGTCTTCACAGACTGTAGCGAAGGGATGTCATTCCCAATGAGTAGTATGTCATCCACATACAATACAAGGAACACTGTTCCCATTAACCCTCTTGTAGACACGGTTCATCTTCATTCTTGATGAAACCAAACTGCTTGATCACATCATCGAATCAAGATTCCAGCTCGAAGCTTGCTTTAGCCCATAAATGGACCTTGCGACTTTCATACCTTCCCGATATCGTGGATCTACAAAACCCTCGGTTGTGTCATGTACACATCCTCGAGTAAGTTTCCATTCGAAACGCAGTTTTGACATCCATCCGCCAGATCTCATAATCGTGGTATCGCAATAGCAAGCAAGATCCGAATGGACTTAAACATCGCCATCGAGAAAAGGTTTCATCATAGTCAATACCATGAATTTGCTTGAAACCTTTAGCCACCAATCGCCCTTATAGGTATCGTAAGTCCATCCATGCCGCCTTTCTAAAGACTCACTTACACCCAATGGGTTTGACCCCTTCAGGTGGATCAACCAAAGTCCATACTTGGTTAGTGTACATGGATTCCATCTCGGATCTCATGGCGTCTAGCCATTTCTCAGAATCTGGGCTCATCACAGCTTCCTGATAGGAGGTAGGCTCATTCTCAATGAGCATAACGTCATCATGGTCAGACAAGATAAATGAGTATCTCTCAGGCTGACGACGTACCCTATCAGACCTGCGAAGAGGTAGGTCTACTTGAACAGGTGGTTGTTCCACAACTCTTTATGCAACAACCTCATCACCCACAACACTTTGTGGTTCCTGTTCAACCTCCATCAAGGCCTTAGTGCTATGGTCCTTATCTTGAATTTCTTCAAGATCGAAGGTACTCCCACTAGTTTTTCTAGAAACAAAATCCCTTTCTAGAAAAACCCCAGTCTTTGCCACAAACACTTTGTGCTGACTGGGAATGTAGAAGTAATATCCCTTTGTATCCTTGGGATATCCAACAAAATAGCACCTATCGGATTTGGGTCCCAGTTTGTCTGAGACTTGACGTCGAACGTAAGCCTCACAACCCCAAATCCTCATAAAAGACATCTTGGGATTTTTCCCTGTCCATATCGTATATGGTGTCTTTACCACAGCCTTGGATGGTACACGGTTAAGGGTAAAGGCTGCTGTGTCCAGAGCATATCCCCAAAAGGATTTACCACATGCTTTTTGCGTTGCGGAAACCTCGGAAGCCCCGGCCACGGATCCGTGCGAAGATGTATTAAAACAAAACATGTATGTGTTTATATAAAAACCCTAGATCTACCTTAGATCTAGAAGGTGAGAGTGTTACCCTCGTAGCGACGCCCTTCGCTTATCCCGCTCATCCAAAAGGTTCGCCGGAACTCGAGAGTGTCAAGTGTACACTCCTCTATCGGTATCCACACAAGCAATAGGTGGAGAAAAGCATCCTAGAGTGTGCTAGCACCCATTGGACGTTCATGGCTAGATGAGGAAGAGAGAGCTTGAGGGAAGAGAAGAGGAAGAAGATGAAGTTACACCACTTAACTTCACATCATCCATAACCCACTATAAGGGGGTTACATGCATGCATGTAACTCCAAGAGCCAATGGCTCTTGGTCTCCCTTATGAGGTGGCACCCCATGATGTGTCCATGATGATGTGGAACATCATCATTGGCCGGCCATGCCAAGTCATCATCTTGACATGGCATTTGGTCAAGTCAAACTTGACCTTTCATCTTCCCTCTCAAGTCAAGTCAAACTTGACCTCATATCTCCCATGGTTGATCAAATCCAACCATTTGATTCAAGTCAATTTAATTTAATGAATCTCTATTCATTTAATTTAAATTGATTTGATTAATCAAATCTAAATTAGACTCATTCAACACTTGAATCAACTTGAGTCTAACTCAATTAGTCTTATTTGGATTACTCTTAATCCAATTTGGTTCATCCCATGAACCTAATCCTCATGGTTCATCATATGAACCTAATCTCCATCTAATTGCTCTTATGTGTGTGACCCTATAGGTTCTTGTAACGTTGGCAATGTCCCTAAACCGATTTAGGAACATAAGCAATGAGCGGTATCTAGCAACACATCATTGCTACCCAAGTTACAAGAATGTTGAGCTCCAACATCACCTTTGTGACTACTAATTGTGACTCTCACAATATGTGACAATGTCCCTCTATCCTTGACATCTAGATTGACCAATCGAGGCATAGACCGTGTCATCCTCGGTACAATCTAAATCTTGATCTCCAAGTAGACTCACTCTAATCAAATGAGCTTAATATCTCATATTGACTCATTTGGGCATGGCCATGCACTTCGTGGTCTCACTCTATCAAGAATATCGATGTCACCCCCGTCATATAGGAGGGATAGATCCCATCTACATCACTCACATCCCTCCGCATAATTCGTTACATACCCAGTTATCGCCTTTATAGTCCACCCATTTACGGGTGACGTTTGACGAAGCCAAAGTATGCAACTCCTTATGTAGGGAAC
This sequence comes from Wurfbainia villosa, assembly GCA_025175895.1. NCBI lineage: Eukaryota > Viridiplantae > Streptophyta > Magnoliopsida > Zingiberales > Zingiberaceae > Wurfbainia > Wurfbainia villosa. The sequence continues at coordinate 84,983,744 of CM045989.1, read as the reverse complement.
CATGGTGACTTCAGGTCTAAGGACTAATAGTCATACTAATAGCCACATGAGAAAGTATATGACACTCATATAACGATCCATGATACTTTCTCATGGCGGGTCATTCAGTATACATTCTCCAATGCATACCCATGTGTCAACTTGATATCTCATATCCATGACTTGTGAGATCAAGTCATCTTGTTGACCTACATGCTAGTCTCTACGCATTAACATTGTCCACAGAATGTTAGTACTGACTAGGAATGATTAAGAGTAGTGTTCTCTATATCATCTCATTATCGATTCAACCAATCGATTGATATAGATAAGAACCTACTACTCAAGGACATTATTATATTTAGTTATTTGGCACCAATACAAGTAAATATAATAACCATGCCTTAATAAATAGGAATATGATACAATAAAGTCCATACAACAATCATCATATGATTGACTCTAGGGCTTTCACTAACAATCTCCCACTAGCACTAGTGCCAATCACCGTAGTATCTAATACCCAATGACCTAGTGTGACCATCATGCTTTTTCTGTGCCAAAGCCTTGGTCAAGGGATCTACGATGTTAGCCTCTGTGGGTACTCTACAAATCTTCACATCTCCTCGATCGACAATCTCACGAATGAGATGGAAGCACCGATATATTCGGCCTCTGTAGAATCAATAATCGTGTCTCGCTGGAACTCTTCCACCACTGCTACCTATTCAAGCAAAACACGAACCCTGACTGCGATTTATAATCATCCTTGTCAGTTTGGAAGCTGGCATCACTGTAACCCTTTACAGCTAGCTCCTCATCGCCTCCAAATATCAAGAAATATTCTTTAGTCCTTCTCAAGTACTTAAGAATATTCTTGACTGCTATCCAGTGACGCTCACCTGGATCTGACTGGTATCTACTCGTCATGCTCAAAGCATACGAGACATCAGGACGAGTACACAGCATGGTGTACATGATAGATCCTATAGCAGATGCGTAAGGGATCTTATCCATGCGGTCTCTCTCCTCTCTAGAAGAGGGACTTTGAGTCTTCGAAAGACTCACACCATGTGACATCGGCAGAAGTCCTTTCTTGGAATTCTGCATGGCAAACCGAAGTAATACCATGTCAATGTATGTACTCTGACTTAGGCCAAGCAATCTCTTAGATCTATCTCTATAGATCTTTATGCCTAGAATACAGGCTGCTTCACCTAAGTCCTTTATTGAGAAGCACATCCCCAGCCAAGTCTTCACAGACTGTAGCGAAGGGATGTCATTCCCAATGAGTAGTATGTCATCCACATACAATACAAGGAACACAACTGTGTTCCCATTAACCCTCTTGTAGACACAGGGTTCATCTTCATTCTTGATGAAACCAAACTATTTGATCGCATCATCGAATCGAAGATTCCAGCTTCGAGAAGCTTGCTTTAGCCCATAAATGGACCTTTGCAGCTTGCATACCTTCCCAGTATGCTGTGGATCTACAAAACCCTCAGGTTGTGTCATGTACACATCCTCGAGTAAGTTTCCATTCAGAAACGCAGTTTTGACATCCATCTGCCAGATCTCATAATCGTGGTATGCTACAATAGCAAGCAAGATCCGAATGGACTTAAACATCGCCACTGGAGAAAAGGTTTCATCATAGTCAATACCATGAATTTGCTTGAAACCTTTAGCCACCAATCGGCCCTTATAGGTATACGTAAGTCCATCCATGTCAGTCTTTCTCCTAAAGACCCACTTACACCCAATGGGTTTGACCCCTTCAGGTGGATCAACCAAAGTCCATACTTGGTTAGTGTACATGGATTCCATCTCGGATCTCATGGCGTCTAGCCATTTCTCAAAATCTGGGCTCATCACAGCTTCCTGATAGGAGGTAGGCTCATTCTCAATGAGCATAACGTCATCATGGTCAGACAAGAGAAATGAGTATCTCTCAGGCTGACGACGTACCCTATCAGACCTGCGAAGAGGTAGGTCTACTTGAACAGGTGGTTGTTCCACAACTCTTTATGCAACAACCTCATCACCCACAACACTTTGTGGTTCCTGTTCAACCTCCATCAAGGCCTTAGTGCTATGGTCCTTATCTTGAATTTCTTCAAGATCGAAGGTACTCCCACTAGTTTTTCTAGAAACAAAATCCCTTTCTATAAAAACCCCAGTCTTTGCCACAAACACTTTGTGCTGACTGGGAATGTAGAAGTAATATCCCTTTGTATCCTTGGGATATCCAACAAAATAGCACCTATCGGATTTGGGTCCCAGTTTGTCTGAGACTTGACGTCGAACGTAAGCCTCACAGCCCCAAATCCTCATAAAAGACATCTTGGGATTTTTCCCTGTTCATATCGTATATGGTGTCTTTACCATAGCCTTGGATGGTACACGGTTAAGGGTAAAGGCTGCTGTGTCCAGAGCATATCCCCAAAAGGATATAGGAAGATCTGTGTGACTCATCATAGATCGTACCATATCCAATAGGGTACGATTCCTCCTTTCGGATACACCATTCCACTGTGGTGTTCCAGGAGGAGTGAGTTGGGATAGAATCCCACACTCAGCTAGATAGTCACGAAACTCATGGCTAAGGTATTCACCACCTCGATCTGATCGAAGTATCTTAATACTCTTGCCAAGCTGGTTTTGACACATAAATCTGAATCCTTTGAACTCGAGAGTGTCAAGTGTACACTCCTCTATCGGTATCCACACAAGCAATAGGTGGAGAAAAGCATCCTAGAGTGTGCTAGCACCCCTTGGACGTTCATGGCTAGATGAGGAAGAGAGAGCTTGAGGGAAGAGAGGAGGGCGTCGCTACGAGGGTAACACTCTCACCTTCTAGATCTAAGGTAGATCTAGGGTTTTTATATAAACACATACATGTTTTGTTTTAATACTACTTCGCACGGATCCGTGGCCGGGGCTTCCGAGGTTTCCGCAACGCAAAAAGCGGTTTTTGCGGCTCGGAAAAATCCAACAGTGGTATCAGAGGATTTTGTAAGCACATACATGTAATTAGTTTTAATACTTCTTCGCACGGATCCGTGGCCGGGACTTCCGGGGTTTCCGCAACGCAAAAAGCGGTTTTTGCGGCCCGGAAAAGCCCAACACTATGTGTTGTGAGATGTACTGGCTCCTTAAATCTATAGGTGCATGATATCTAAGGTATGTCCTATGCTAGTTTCATAAAAATGAAATTAAAGAAATAGTAGTAAGAACATATAATTTGCATGTACCTATTCTATTACGCACATGCCCAATTTTTGTCTTAATAGACTAAATTCGGCTTCGGGTAGGGGTTTAGTAAAGAGGTCTGCTAAGTTAGACTTCGATTCGACGTATTCGAGTTGTATTGCTCCGTTGGCCACATGTTCTCGAATGAAATGGTGTTTGACCTCTATATGTTTGGTCCTAGAGTGACATATCGGATTCTTTGTAAGATTAATTGAACTAATGTTATCTACATGAAGTTTAGTATTCGTAAAGTCTAACTTAAAGTCGCGGAGGGTGTGCTTCATCCAAAGAAGCTGCATGACACACTCAACCATCGCGATGTATTCGGCTTCGGTGGTAGATAAAGCAACACAGTGTTGCTTCCTACTGCACCAACTCACTAGACTCGAGCCGAGAAGTTGACAACAACCACTCGTACTTTTTCTATTGAGCTTACTACCGGCATAATCTGAATCGGAGTAGCTGATTAGTTCGAACTCCGTAGATCTAGGGTACCAAATACCAACGTTAAGTGTACCCTTAAGATATCTAAGGATACGCTTAACTAGGGTTAGGTGAGACTCCTTAGCACAGGTTTGAAACCTGGCGCACATACTTACTGCGAATAGGATGTCGGGTCGACTCGCAGTTAAGTATAGGAGACTTCCTATCACGCTCCTATAGTACTTTAAGTCAATGGACTTACTTTCAGGGTCTTCTCCTATGTTAACATTAATCGCCATTGGGGTGTTTATTATCTTAGCGTCTTGCATTCCAAATCATTTAAATAACTCCTTAGTGTATTTCTGTTGATATAGGTATATACCATCCTTAGTTTGTTTAATTTGTAGACCTAAAAAGAAACTTAACTCGCCTACCAAGTCATTTCGAACTCACTTTCCATGAGTGAAACGAACTCGTTTAGTAAGGCTGAGTTAGAGGTTCCAAAAATTATATCGTCTACGTAAATTTGAGCTATGAATATTTCTTTACCTAAGGTTTTTACGAAGAGAGTTGGGTCAACTAAGCCTTGGTTAAACCCTTTTGACTTAAGATGGATTGAAAGTCTCTCGTACCAAGCTCGAGGAGCTTGTTTAAGTCCATAGAGAGCTTTCTTAAGTTTTAGAACATGGTCGGGTTTATCTAGATTTTCGAATCCGGGGGGTTGGCTAACATAAACTTCTTCTTTAATGTATCCATTTAGGAATGTCGACTTAACATCCATTTGAAACAGCTTAAATCCTCGATGTGCGGCATAAGCTAGCAACATTCGAATGGATTCGAGTCTAGCTACTGGGGCATAGGATTCATCGTAATCTAAGCCTTCGACTTGGCTAAACCCTTTGGCGACTAACCTAGCCTTGTTTCTAACTACTTCACCTTTATCATCAAGCTTATTTCGAAACACCCACCTTGTTCCAATTATCGTTTAGGTGGTGGTACTAATTCCCATACTTCATTCCTAGTAAATTGAGCTAGCTCTTCTTGCATTGCAATAATCCAATCGGGATCAAGAAGAGCTTGTTCAATTGATTTGGGTTCTATCTTTGAAATTAAGGAAATTTGACTAAGGTTCCTATAGGATGCTCTAGTTCGAACTCCTAGATTAGGATCTCCTATCACTTGATCGATAGGGTGGTTAGTCTGAATCCTAGATTGGGTTGGGTTTGTATCACCTAATGCTTGATCAATGGGGTGACTTGGTTGAATACTAGTTTGACTCGGATCACTTGTCACTTGGTCGACAAGAGAAGTTGGTTGATGTGGATTAGACTCGATCTCAGGGTCGGAGATGAGTTTGGTATCAGTGGGCTCAACACTTGGGGTCAATAAGGGTTTTGTAGGTTCGGGTACTTCATCAAATACTACATTGATAGTCTCTTCGACTCTAAGGGTGTCGTGGTTATATACTCTATAAGCTCGACTTATAGTCGAGTATCCTAGAAAGATTCTGATCGTGGTTTTGGATGTAAATTTCCCTAGGTAATCCTTAGTGTTTAGGATATGTACCTTACACCCAAATACCCTAAAGTACTTGATGTTAGGTATTTTATCATGATAAATCTCGTACGAGGTCTTAAGGTGCCTTTTTACCATAAGGATCCTATTTTGGACATAGCATGTCGTACTCACGGCTTCTGCCCAAAACCTATCGGGTAGGTCGTATTCGTTCAACATGGTCCTAGCGGCTTCTTGTAGAGTTCGGTTTTTCCGTTCCACTAGGCCATTTTGCTGAGGGTTCCTAGGGTAAGAGAATTCATGGTGGTATCCGTTTAGGTTACAGAAGTCGGTGAACCTTTGATTTTAGAATTCACCACCATGATCGCTTCTAAGTCTTTTAACCTTAAGGTCTTTTTGATTCTCGATTAATTTGAATAGATTGATTAATTGATCTAGGGTATCATTTTTATGTTTGATGAACCTAACCTGTAAACTGAGTAGTCGTCAATTATGACTAAGCAATATTGACTTCTATTGAGTGACTTGGCTCCATGTGAATCGAATAGATCCATATGCAGGAGCTCAAGTACACTTGAGGTTCGTTCTTGGTTAGTTAACTTGTGTTGTGTCCTAGGTTGTTTTCCTTGTTGACAAGCATTACAGATTTTATTAACCAAGTTGTTGAGGTTGGGTAAGCCTCTGACTAAGCCACTCTGACTCATCTTGTGGACGAGTCTTGGGTGCGAGTGACCGAGTCGTCGATGCCACAACCATGATTCCTCTTCCTGTGTCATAAGACATTTGGCTGAGGATTTGATTAAGTTAATTGTGTAAATGTTATTTGTCCTAGTTCCTTTGAGTATTGTTTTAGCTATTTTATTTGTTTTAATTACACATTCATTTTCTAAAAATACGACCTTATAGTTATTGTCACATAATTGGCTTACGCTAAGCAGGTTATATTTAAAATTCTCTACATGTAATACATTTTTAATAACAAAATTCGAGTTAAGCTCGATATCACCTGATCCGATGATTTTGAGCTTGCCGTTATTCCCAAAGGCTACCAATCCTTGTCATTTGAATCGAAGCTTTGTGAATTTGAGTTGATCCCCGGTCATGTGTCGGGAGCAACCGCTGTCCAACATCCATTGATCTTTAAGGGTATCTTTTGAACCGGATGTGTATCCGTTGCTTGACTTGAAGGTAGCTTCGTAGTCCGAGTCATCCTCAGGTTCCGACTCAAGTTCAGGTTCGGTCTCCGTGTCTGACTCAATCGATCTTGCCATGAAGACGTGGTCTTCGTCTTCTTCGGATGACGCTTCTTCCCATGTCGCGTTGAGGGCCTTCTTGTTCTTAGGTGCTTGGTGGTTGAGCTTGGGGCACTCGGACCTGATATGTCCAAACGTGTTACACTCATAACACCTAATATTAGAACTTTTAGGCTTACCTTGGTTGGGTCGAGTCGTGGTTCACTTTCGTCCCTTGGCTATCCTTCGAGCTAGATTCATTAGTTCGGCAGTCAATTCTGGGTCAACTTCTTCTTCGGACTCGTCTTCCTTCTCGGTTGGTGGTGGCTTGCTTGCGATTTTCTTCTTCTTTGAACCTGCAAACAAGGCTATACCCCTTTCGAGTTCCGAGTTGGACTGCTCATGTAATTCGAAATCGGAAAAGAGTTCATCTAACCTAATTTTAGAAAGATCCTTGGAGACCTTGTAGGCATCGACCATGGATGCCCACAAGGTAGTCCTCAGAAACGAGTTTAGAACATACCTTATAAGGTCGTGGTTTTCGACCTTTTGCCCGATTGCGTGTAGGTTGTTGACTATATCTTGGACATGGGCGTGGAGTTGCGTCGCGGACTCGTGTTTCTGCATTTTTAGTGTGTACAATTTATTGAACAACAAATCACGTTTGCAAACCTTAGCTTGATCCGATCCTTCGTGTAACTCGATTAGCTTCGTCCAAAGATCCTTTGCGCTTATGAAGGGACCGACGCGATTTAGCTCCTCCTTGGAGAGGCCGCATTGGAGGATTTGTGTTGCCTTGGCGTCGGCTTTGACTTGTCGTTTTGTTGCAATGGTCCATTGATCATAATCCAAGGAGTCACCCACTTCATTAGTCGGAAGTGTGAAACCCGTTTGGATTATGATCCACATCTCGATTTGGGTTTTGAGAAAGCATTCCATCCGACCCTTCCAATAACGGAAGCCATCTCCATTGTAAAACGGAGGTCGGACGGTGATAAAACCCTCGAGATGGGCTATTAGAACAAAAGACCAAAGGAGACGAAGACGAAGAAACTAGCAATGACAAAAACACGAAAGCAAGTACCAAGACTCGCGTCTTGGATTAGTAGTGCGGGAGAGAAACTTAACAAAGCGAAATAAAATAAAAAAAAAGAATTAAAAGAAAAATAAATCTGTAAAAAAAGGCCAGATTGGTGGTTTCACCAAATCTTAGCAACCCCCGGCTCTGATACCAATTGTTGGATCGATTGGATCGTTAGAGGGGGGGTGAATAGCGATAGAAACTTTTTAGTACGAATTCGTTTTTTAAAAAAAAACTTATATGCAGCAGAAAGATAAACAAAACAAAAAGTAAATGAGACAATAGACACAAGAGATTTACTTGGTTCGTAGCCAAAGGCTACTACTCCAAGGCCCTAGTGGTCCTTGACCACGTACGGAGGGCAAACTACTAAAGAACTCCTCCTCGTTGGAGGTAGGAGTTAGACGGATACAAAAAGCCTGAGGTAGAAGGACACTCCCCCTCTCCTCATTATAATGAAAGCTTTACTAAAAGGAATAATCTGAAATACAATTTAGAACTTTTGTTATCGACGACTTTAAAGGTTGGAGGTTGAAGCTCTAGTCGTCATCTCGGCAGCGCTTCGTCGTAGGGATGTCGGAGAGTCGGAGCGTATCGGAAGCACTTGGAAGCTTTTGAATTCATTAAAAACCCTAGGTTTGGCCCTCCTTTTATAGCCTTTGAGCCCCTCATCGAATGGGTCTTTAGCCAATCACAAATGGGCACAAAACCCCTTGAAAAATGGTGATAACTCTTGACTACTCGAGGCTGATCCTTTGACCAGCAGTCGACTGATGGCCATCATCAGTCGACTGATGGCAGCATCAGTCGATTGCTGACCTTCGGCAGTCGACTGTTTGACGACAGTCGAGTCCTCCAAGCTGGCAGTCGACTGATGAAAGCTGCAAGGCAAGGTTAGCTCAACAAAAACATAATTTCGATGGTCGTCGACCATCCGATCTCGACCTAGACCATCTATAAGAAGTCTTTGGTCGGATCTACGCTTAAGATCATCCCCGTAAAGAGGATACGACCTTACTTACGCTCGCACACACGAGCTTACCTCAGTACTTACGTGTTACTTTTGCTTCCAGCCTTCCACTCAATTCCTTCGGCTCCCTCCGAAGTCTCTTGAGTGTCGCCCGACCACCGCGGCTTCCTCCGGGTGTCGCTAGCCTTCAGTTCCAGCGTTGAGACTTTTCTGCACACTTGATTTAGCTCATGAGATAACAATATATTCTTAACTTTGTATCATTTGCTATAATCAAAACTTAGGTTCGACTTAGGTGCCTACTGCACCAACATCCACCTCTAGGGTTGAGGGGGAGGAGATTAGATCATCTACACCGGAGCAACCTCAAGAAGAACCATCCACCTCCGGTCGAGAGGAAGAGGAAGCTCGGGACTCCCCTACCAAGGAAGGTAACTCAAGCATGTCAATAAATAATAAAATTCATATTGTATGCTTTGAGTGTAGGGAGCAAGGACACTACAAGAGTAAGTGTCCTAAGAGGGTCAAGAAGCCTCAACCGGTGCCAAAAGACAAGGATGTCGGTGTCCCCGCTAAGAAGAGGAAGGAGCATGTCATTTGTTTCAAATGCCAACAATCGGGACATTATAGAAGTCAATGCCCTTGAGGGAAGAAGAAGGGGCAAGAAGGACCTTCACAAGTTGGGGGAGCCACTAAGGTAAACCCTAAGGTACATTTTAATGTACCTTCTAGTTCTAGGATCAAAAAGCATGTTTTTAATTAACATGCAATTACTCATGAAAAGTATGCTAGTAGAAATAAATTTTATAGTCTAGGTGCAAAATCATATCATATTTCAAATAAGGAGAAATTTGGGACTAATGTCACTAGAAAAAACCTTACCTAGGGAATCCATTAAGAAAATAGAAGATCACCTATGTTTTAACCCTAAATGGACTAGGCATATGCCTAGGAAAAACAATGTCCAAAGAATAGATGAAAAAAAAAAAATTGGACAATTAGAGCTGGAAAACCAAGCCTTGAGGTCAAGGCTTGAGAAATTGGAGAGGACCCTTGCGAAGATGCAAAATTCAATTATAGGGTCAAATGATCAAAAATCTAGATCTAAGAGTCAAGGTCTAAGTCTTCGAAAGCAAGGTCCTACCAAGGGCAAGAAAAGTTTGGGTCACAAACCTAAGCCTAAGGAGACCTACCATAGTGTTCCATTTGATTATGGAACACAACCTTGGTCTAGGAAGATCAAGGTTACTAGGGAAGTCATCTCTAAGGGTAACCAAGGTGTGTGCCTAATGGCTAGGGTTTCAAGGAAACCTAGGGAAGCCATTAAGAAGGTCAAAGGGGGAGTTACCTCTAGAGTTGACCTAGGCAAGACTAAGATGACCAAGGCTACCAAGCCTAGGAGGGTATCTAGGGAGGTCATCCCTAAGGAATACCTAGTAAACCCAAGGAGCTCCAATAGGTATTGGGTTCCTAGGAGCGTGATCGATTCACACTAAATGGGTGAGGTGTGCTAACTTTAAATGGATGGGTAGTTAACCTAACCATGGTAAAGGTGGCACTTTAGGTTATTTTCAAGGTTATGGATACCTTGGAAATAGATTTAAATTATAATCCTAAAAGATTTTAGGATGTGCCAATATTACTTATGGAAGTTGATAAATTGATCAAATTGGCACAATTTAGGTCTTAGAGTCAAGGTGTGCCATTTTTGGATTTTTGGCACACTTGGGAGATAATTGACAATATGGAAAAATGGACTTAATAATAACAAATGGCAATAAATACTAAAATTTAGGTATTATATATCATTACATTTTATTTTCCATGCTTAATTTGCCATATAACATGCCATGACATCATATTTATCTTTATCATATAAAATGTCATGAGTATGTTTAGGATTAAGGTTTAATGTCATGTATTATATCATATGTCATGACATCATGATCATTGGCCATGCTTTATTTATATCATCATTTATGCCATGATCATTCATGCATTTATGAAAATTGAGTTAAGGACAATTGGCATGACTTGAAGTCCCATGTATAAGAGAATCAAGTACGGTTGCCTTAGAAAATCCATGAAACCCTAGATTAGGAGAACAAAACCCACATCTCACATTACATTGATATGTATGTGTATTGATACACTCTAGATACATGTGAGATGCTAGGATATGAGTTAAGTGTAATGTACATAGTTTTGCATCTGGATGAACTCAAACTCATCTTATATTAGTGGTGGATCTTTGGGAAAGCTTATGTTTAGGCCATGTACATTAAACCCAAAGAACATGATCCAATATAGGTTTTCAAAAATATTTTAAAATCATTTTAGAAAACCTTGGTAAAGTCTATCTTTTGATAGCAATCACCATTGATGAAGTTGATACAAAGTGAGCTAAAATATTACAGTTTTTCTTCACTTTTGAACTTTGTGTCAATTTCGCTATTTTATGGGTAAAATATATTTCAAATATTTTCACCCATTGTATTGGTCATAAGTATTATACGTATGAAGTTTCATGATTTTTCAAATTACGTATATTTATTTATGAATTTCTGAAATTCTATTCTGATAATTGTAAATCAGAATTTTCAGTTATCAGTCGACTGCCGCCTGATGCCAGTTGACTGATGAGAACGACAATCGATTGTTGCCTGATAAAGTCGACTAGCAGGCTGATTTTGGGTTAACAAGGTATGTTTAGCCCAATTTTAGTTAGGTTAGGGTTCCCTAACCACTCCTAACCCTAGTATATGCTTTAAAAAGTATTAGAAAGGATGAAAATCCATTGGATATGGATTAGGAGAGTTGTTAAGGTGATGTATCAAATTTAAGGTGTGAGAAAGTTCAATGTTGAACTTTGAACCTTATTTTTGATGGTTTAGAGTTCTCATAGGCTTAGGGACTTCCCAAGGACATTGTTGATGCAATGGTCAAGGGGGAGCAAGCCTCTAGGGGGAGTTATCCATCATGGGATGATGGATGTATATTCTTCCTTGTAAAGGGGAGAATGGGAATTTGAGATGCCCAATTTGGAAATTGGGAGACTTCATAGGAGTGCCTCTCTTAAGTGATATAAGACTTATCACTAGGAAGATGGTAGGCATCCTAGGTGTTTTTGGAACAAGGGGAAGATTGTTAGATCTCATTGAATATGAGACATTGACCTCCTTGGGTGAACCTTTTTGATGTATGTCAAAAAGGGGGAGAATGTATGGAATTACCAATTTTGGATAATTGGTAAGGGAATTTGAGTTAGGGGCCTAACTCAAGGTTGTTTTTGTCAAACATCAAAAAGGGAAAGATTGTTGATGCAATCGGCCCAGGTCACGATTGACCAGAGTCGAGTTTGACTTGAGTAGTGTTTTGATGTTTGACATTGATGTCTGACATATGTTGGGGAGATTGGTGCAATCGACCCAGGTTAGTATTTGATGTTTGACGATGGTTTGACCATTATCATGGAAAGTCCAAGTGGGACACTTGGCATTGGGAAAGTCCAAGTCTTGAGTACTTGGTATGTAAAGTCAAAGCATGGGTCTTGGCAAGGGAAAGTCCAACATGGGTCGACAAAAGAAAGGTCCAAGCATGGGTCTTGGCATGGAAAGTCCAACATGGGTTGGCAAGGGAAAATCCAAGCTTGAGTCTTGGCATTTGGAAAGTCCAAGGGGAATATTGGCGGCGTAAAGTCCAAGCGGGAGTCTTTGCATCATAAGTCCAATGGTTGGCGGCGAAAGTCTTGGCAGCGTAAGTCCAATGTGCCTTGGCGGTGTAGACACCGTTAGCATGACAATAGCCGATGGAAGCACCTGAAGACTAGCGTATGTCTGAACAAGTCATGGATAACTTGGAGGGATCCGATAGGCGTAAGGCTGATTGAGGTGGCTAGAAGGCTTAGGTCTAGGCTAAGGGTGGTCTAACAAGTATGGGAGCACCATACTTGGGTTAAAATCTCATGTTAGAGGTGTATCAGTCGACTGGGACTATGGTCAGTCGACTGATGGGAGTCAACTAGGGTTTTACTCCGGGAAGTGCCCTGGCAGTTGACTGCCAGAGTTGGACAGTCGACTGCTGGCCCGATTAGTCGACTGATCTAGTGATCAGTCGACTGATGGTCGGGATTTCGAGCATATAAGGCTCTCCAGTCAAGTGGTCAACCCGAGCACTCGACTGATTAAGCCATCAGTCGACTGATGGTGTATCCGTTGGACTTATCCAACGTGGATCATGTCGTTGTGAGACAGCGGCTATAGGGGCAGTCGACTGATGGTCCCGATTAGTCGATTGCTAGGCAAAATGCAGCCCAAGGAGCAGCTTTAAAGGGAGCTCGTGGAGGGAGGATTCACCATGGTTCTTTGGGAGCTTTTGGAGCGAATTTCTGGTGTGATTCAGGGTCTCCAAGGCTACTCTTCAAGCAACCAAAAGCAAGCGCTCAAGTTCTCTTGTAAAGTGTTTTTCTTTACTTGTATTGTATTTCATACTTGTATTTGCTTGCATTTGTTGTATTACTAGTGTATTCATTTGTACGAGGTGTCTCCACCTCCAACTTGTGTCGAGAAGGAGTTATTGTTATAGTGGTGTGTGATTTGCATCGCTAGGACTCTTACGAGCCCAACCCGTGGAGTAGGAACAATTAGGTTCCGAACTACATTACAAAGTTGTGTTGTGGATTGTGCTTGTGTATTTGTATTATATATTTCATATTTCTACTGCGTATTAACATCTTGTAGCAAGCACGATCGAGATTCATCATCCTACGACGCCGACGCTATTCAACCCCCCCCCTCTAGCAGTCACGAAGGTTCCTACACTTTAGGCTAGCCTAACACTTCCTAACCCTAGGATATGTTTTGGAAAGCATTGGAAGGGTGAAAATCCATTAGAAATGGATTAGGAGGTTGTTTAAGGTGAGAATCAACTTTTAAAGTGAGTGAAAGTTCAAGTTTAAACTTTAGCCCTTAATCTTGATGGTTTATAAATCCTATTGGCTTAGGGTCTCTCCAAAGACATTGTTGGTGCAATGGTCAATGGGGAGCAAGCCTTTAGGGGGAGGTTTTCCATCATGGAATGATGGATGAGACTTTCCTCATAGGGGGAGAGCTGAAAATTGGAGAAGTAAGGATTGCCTCTCATTTAGTAGTATGTGACTTATCACTAGGAAGACTGAAGGCATCCTAAATGCATTTAGACCAAGGGGGAGATTGTAAGATCTCATTGGAATATGAGACTTTGATACCCTTGGGGGGAGCCTTTTTGATGTATGTCAAACAGGGGGAGAATTGATGAATTGATGGATTGAGTTAGGTAGCCTAACTCAAAGGTTTTGTCAAACATCAAAAAGGGAGAGATTGTTGGTGCAATCGGCCTATGTCATGATTGGCCGGACTCGAGTTTAACTTGAGCAGTATTTTGACGTTCGACAAAATGTACGACAATGTGATTGTCATGTTAAAATCCAAGTCATGGGTACTTGGCAATTGGAAAGTCTAAGCATGGGTCTTGGCAATGGTAAAGTCCAAGTCATGGGTACTTGGAAATTGGAAAGTCCAAGCATGGGTTTTGGCAATTGGAAAAGTCCAACATGAAGTTGCCAAGGGAAGTCCAAGGGTGTGATATTGGTGGCGTAAAGTCCAAGTTGTAGTCTTTGTGGCATAAGTCAAATGTTTGGCGGTGTAAAGTCCAAGCGTGTGTCTTGGCAACGTAAGTCCTATTAGTAATATATGAGAGGTGTTCTAAGGCAATCTCCATATGGTTGTACCATTTATTTGATAAATGAATATTCACTATTTGAGTATACATGTTTTCATATATTTGATTGGATCTTAAACTCATTTACTAAATGTCTGCAATACGATTCACAGCATTAGAGAATTTGTGATTGGATCACAACTAGTGAGTATCTCTACATGTGTAATTGTGATGTATTGGAATTATCCCTAGTCGATGAATTGATGGATTTGGACACAATCAATTCTGTCGAGATTAGCATGAGGTATACTCCTTAGTGTATCCAAGCAGCAGATTCTCACTGGTTGGAGACATTATAATGTTCGGAGTTAATCATGGATGCTAGTTATGGTAACTAGTTCATTGAGTGACCAGCTGTAAGACTTCATATGGTTCTCTGCATATATGGATATGTCAATGAAGTTCTTACTGCATCTTAAGTGCGATGTTCCTTTGACTTGTGGTATTCAAGTCATCTTGGTCATGAAGACTTATGCTTTGACATCTTAAGCAAGCATCTCTAAGGAGATGTGGACCCAGGATGATTGGGTATAAGTTGAAGTGGCCAAAGGTGTTTGAATAGCCTATAAAGGATTCACCACTCCTTGAGAGGAGATGTATACCCATGGCCTCTCGTCGGATTGTTACTAAAGTCTTTGGCCAAAGCATTACATGTTTAGAGTAAGGTACTCTTGGATACATGTGCAGTAACTAGAATCCGTAGGACGAGGAAATGATACTTGGGCTAGGTGTGACGTAGTCAGCCTAGTGGAGACTGACACTATAGACCATGTCCTGAACCAAGTGGGTATAAGGTATGTGAAGGTAATGGGGCACGATTCATTGTAGCTACTAAAGGGTTTCAAAAATAGTTCTGGATCAACTGTTGATCTTTCGGTTAATTGGGGATCATGATGTAGTACTAGGTGCCACTCATGATCGTTCTATAATTAATGGTTAATTATAGATGACCAACATAAACCGAGAACCTATTTGGTCACACACACAACGAGCGTAATCCGAAGGATTTAAAACGAGCTTGAGAATGAGATTCTCAGACCAAGAGAAACTAGATTTGGTTGGACCAAACAAGGATCGAGGATGAAATCGTTTCAGTCGCAATGGAAGCGTGGATGGGTTGTGTCTTATGAAGACATGATGGATGAACCAAATTGGTTTGGTTCTAATCCAATGGTGAAGAATAAACCAAAGGAGTTTGGTTTGTTTTAAACGAATGAACCAAAGTTGGTTCGATTCGTTTTAACTTAAAATAGACCAACGCGGTTTGGTTTATTTTAACTTAAGTTATTGGAGCGGGTTAACTGGTTTTTGTTATGAACCAATAACCGTTAGGAGAATGTGTTCTCTATAAAAACATGGCTTAAGGGTTTTTCGTGGATAACTTTTGGTGTTGGAAAACCTAGCCACCCTCTCCCTCTCTTCTCCTTGCCGCCGCCCAAGTGTTCCAAGCCGCCTAGCTTTTTCCCACCGTCCACCCTTTGCTGCCGGCGTCCAGCTACTGTCGGCCACTCCTCCGGCGACCCTCCGACGACTCACCTTGGTTCCGGCGACCAAGGGTTCGTCGGCCATCCTCTTTGGCTGGCGCAACATCCTCCACCAAGCTGGCCAGTTTTCTGGACAGCTTGTATCCTTCGTGTCGGAGCATCGTTTGGACGATGTTTGGAGCTCCGACAGTGGCTACCTTGCCAGGGATTCGATCTCCGGTAATCCTCATAGGTGGAGGACGAAGGATTCGTCAATCGGTTGACGAATACCTCTCCAGAGAAGCGAGTTTTGGAGACTCGATTTCTAATCCGAATTTTGATTCGGATTGTGATCTTATCTCGATCACATCGTCTTCGACATGAGGCTAGTGTCTTGTACGAAGACGAGGCTCGTGACTTTGTGAAGTCATCCCGATGATACTCGGCGTGGATACGGATAGAGGCAATTCTAGCGAGAGTCGCTCCGGTTGATGCCTTATCCGTTACACGCGATACGTCAGGTATACGTAGAGTAATTTCCTTTTATTGCAAAATTTGAAACTACGATTATGTCTACAAATGTTGTACTATGCATGCGTGTGGTGTGTGTGATGTAATAAATTAGATTTATTGCTTTTAGTTTCTTCCGCTGCGCACATGTTTACGAAACATTTTCGAACACACACTCGCCGCGGTGTCGGAAACCCAACAGCGGTATCAGAGCCCAGGTTGTGTTTCGATATAATCATAAAATTATTTTGTGATAGTTGTAATTGTATTTATGAAAATTTTCTACTTTTGTAAAGTTAGAAGTATTTATGGAAATCTTCTACTTTTGGAAAGTTAGAAGTATTTATAGAAATTAACATTTTCCATAAATAAAATTTTTGATTAGATTTGAAAATTTGTTTCCTAATTTAATCATGATTTGATTTGGGAAATCACATATAAAATATATTTTATTTCCATAAATAGTTTTGACAATTTAGGAAATTTATTTCCTAAATTAAAATTGACTTTCCTTAATCGAGACCTTCCATAAATAAAATATGTGATTAGATTTGGAAATTTGTTTCCAAATTTAATCATGATTTTATTTTGAGAATCAAATCGTAAACATATTTTATTTCCATAAATAATTATGATATATAAGAAAATTTTGTACATGTCATAATTGTATGCCATGTAATTGCATTAGATGCATATCATTATGTCATGCGTGTCGTGACATGTAGATGTATGCCATGTATGTCATGCCATATAGATAATAGTTATTTGCATGCAAAGAGAATGAGACATAAAAACCCTAACACAATATTAAATCTTACACCTTCCATTAATATGGTTAGAACCAGAGTTCTGTTTCCTGTTTGGGTTGTTGGACTCTCTCCAAGCCCGGCTCGAACCTGAACATGTTCAAACCATGAAATAGTTTAATACTAATATGGTAAGAGTCAGAGGTCAATCGTTAGCTTTGGTTGTTGGACTCTCTCTAAGCCGGGCTAATTGGTTGAATGTGTTCTAACCATATTAAAACTATTTCTCGATTAATGGGTTGGCTTTAACCTAGATCATCGGCTTGTTGGACTCTCTCCAAGGTCGATGTGAAGGGAGGTGAAGTTGGGTACTATGCATATGATGCATACTTGTTAATGAGTTAACAACCCGATGTATGTGTGAACATTCAATTAGTTGATAGCACAATGTGATAGTTGCATATATGTGATATGCAATCGATATATTTGATACTTACCATCATAGCTATGAATGACTTGTTGGACTCTCTCCAAGGTTGTTCATATCTATGATGGATATCAGCCCATTCGGAGATGGACCTATGATCTCCCGAAGTGATTTTGGGGTTTTTGAAATTCGAAAAATGAATGGGATTTATGAATGTATATTGATGTATTTTAAATGGTCTTTCTCATATATGCTCATTTTGTATTTCTAGGTTAATCGATTGATCATGACGTCTTTGTATTTGCGCACTATTTTGAATTCGAATAAATTTACTGGGTTGAACTTCTTGGATTGGCTTAGAAACTTGAGAATTGTTCTCAAGGCGAAAAAGCTTGAGTATGTCCTCGAAGCGTCTCTTCCCGCCCGTCCTAGTGATGATGCAACACCGGACCAATTGTTGGCCCATCAGAAACATGTGAGTGATTCTGATTAAGTGAGTTGCATCATGCTAGCCGTGATGGTACCCGAGCTGCGGAAGTAGCATGAGTATATGGATGCTCATACCATAGTCCTTCATCTTTATGAGTTGCTTGATGAGAAAGTGAGATTCAAATGGTTTGAAGTCTCCAAGCTTCTCTTCACCTCTTAGATGCAAGAAGGTTCATCAGTGGTACTGCTGAACATGATGAAGACTATGGAGCCTTCTGAGAAGCATGAGCAGGGGACGGTGTTGTTAGTTGATTCCTCGAAGAAAGGTTTTAAGAGGGAGTCAAAGGAACAACAGAAGGGGAAGAAGAAAAAGGCAGAACCCGCTCAAAAGGGCACTTGCCATCATTATGGCAAGGAGGGCCATTGGCGAAGAAACTGCAAGATTTATCTTGAGTCCGTAAAGAAGAATAAGGCATCAGATGCCCCATCTTCTTCAGATATCTTCGTTATTGACTGTCATTCTATTTCCTCAGAAACTTGGGTATTGGATACTGGGTGTGGCTCACATATTTGTAATGACATACATGAGCTAAGGAATAGAAAAAGACTCGTCAAGGGAGAGTCAAATTTATGTGTTGGGAATGGAGCAAAGGTTGCTGCACTCGCCATCGAAACGTATTTATTGAAATGCCCTACAGGACTTGTCTTAGAACTGGACAATTGCTTTTATGTTCCTTCGTTGATAAAGAACATAATTTCTATTTCTTGTTTAAATAGAAATGGGTACCATTTAACATTTAGTAACAATTGTTATTAAATAACTTTGAATGGCGTTCTTTATGGGGCTGAAACTTTAAGCAATGGTATATATATGTTGGACATATCCAGTGACATTTTCATTATCGAAGCAAGCAATAAGCGTGCTCAAAAAGATAATCAATTAGACTCCTATATGTGGCATTATCGTCTTGGCCAGATGAGCAAGAAACGCATGTCCGAATTACACCGATGTGGAATTCTGGAATCGTTTGAATTAGATTCATACGATACATGTGAATCATGCTTAAAAGGCAAGATGACCAAGTTACCTTTTACTGGAAAAGGTGAATCGGTGGGTGAGTTGCTTGGTCTAATACATACTGATGTATGTGGACCTATGTCAACTCAAGCCTTAGGAGGTTATAGCTACTTCAATACCTTCACCGATGATCACTCACGGTTTGGGTATGTGTTCTTGATGAAACACAAGTCTGAAGCCTATGAAATGTTCAAAGAATTCAAAATTTAAATAGAGAAACAACATGACAAGAGTATTAAAATTCTTCGATCGGATCGTGGTGGTGAATACTTAAGTCAAAAGTTTCTAGATTATCTAAGTATTTCAAAGGCTTCAGACTCTTGCAAGAAAATAGTGGGAGTGTCGTTGAGCTTGAGGAGGCTTGAGAGACTCAAATAGACATTGATGAGATACCTGGTGAAACACCACAGTCGATAACTCATAATGATGAGCCATCGGCTAGACCTATTGAGACACCACATCTTCGTAGATTTGGTAGAACACGCAATATTCCTAAGAGATATGGATTTCTCGTAAGTGAATCAAACGATGTGTTACTCATTGATGATGAGGATCCTACCAGTTAAGAAGAAGTTCTGAAAAGTTCAAAAAGGGATAAGTGGCTTGACGCCATGAAGTCGGAAATGGATTCCATGTATGAAAACCAAGTTTGGAACTTGGTTGACCCACCTGAAGGCATAAAGCCTATAGGGTGCAAGTGGGTTTTCAAGAAGAAAATCGATATGGATGGCAATGTGATTACCTATAAGTCTAAATTGGTGGCGAAAGGATATCGTCAAAAGCAAGGTGTTGGTTATGACGAAACCTATTCGTCTGTTGCTATGCTTAAATCCATTCGGATGGTCCTGGCCATAGTGGCTTATTATGATTATGAGATATGACAGATGGATGTAAAAACAACTTTCCTTAATAGAAACCTACTTGAGGATGTGTATATGATATAGCCTGAGGGTTTCACATCGGTTGATAAAACCAAGGTATGCAAATTACAGCGGTCCATATATGGACTGAAGCAAGCATCCAGGAGCTGGAATATCCGTTTTGATGAGACAATCAAAAAGTTTGATTTCTCATAAAATCCAGACAAACCTTGTGTGTACAAGAAGGTTAGTGGGAGTGCAGTCGTGTTCCTAGTATTGTATGTCGATGACATATTACTTATAGGAAACGATGTTTCAATCTTAACAGTCAGTTAAGGTTTGGTTATCCAAGACATTCTCCATGAAAGACTTGGGAGAAGCAACCTACATCCTCGGGATTAAGATCTATAGAGATAGATCGAAACGGTTGCTTGGTCTTTCGTAGTCTACATATATAGATCGAGTGCTAAAGAGGTTTAGCATGTCGGAATCCAAAAAAGGTTTCCTACCCATCAGGCATGGGGTACACCTTTCGAAGTCTATGTGTCCGCGCACAGAAGACGAGAGGATTTGCATGAGTAAGATTCCCTATGCATCCACAATAGGATCTATCATGTATATTATGTTATGTACGAGGCCCGATGTATCGTATGCTCTGAGTGTCACGAGCAGATACCAGTCTGATCCAGGAATGGATCATTGGGTGACTGTTAAGACGATCCTTAAGTACTTAAGAAGAACTAAGGATACGTTCCTAATATATGGGGAAGGGTACATGGTGATACGTGGGTATACGAATGCCAGCTCCAGACAGACAAGGATGATTCCATGTCTCAGTCTGGGTATGTATTGACCTGGAATGGAGGCGCAATAAGTTGGAAAGGTTCCAAGCTTGACACTATAGCAGATTCTGCCACTGAGACAGAATACATTGCAGCTTCGGAAGTAGCAAAGGAAGTAGTTTGGATTAAGAAGTTCATTTATGAACTTGATATGGTTTCATCAATGATCCAAACATGTGCTTCGCCGCTATCATCTGATCAGAGAGATCATAAGTAGGAAGGAAATACAAATCGAGAAGATTCCCACTGAAAGGAACTTAGCGGATCCTTTAACTAAGGCCTTACCTCAAAGTAAGTTTGAGGATCATGTTAGAGCTTATGGTATTGGATATCGTGGTGATTGACATTAGGCCAAGTGGGAGTTTGTTAGTAATATATGAGAGGTGTTCTATGTTGGTGCAGGGGCACCAGATGATTGAACATGTGTTTTGATTATGGCAAAGACGCAAAGTTAAGATTACATTTTTATCTCACGAGCTGAATCAAGTATGCAGAAATGCTAAGCTAAGCCGAAGGTCAGCGACACTCAGAGAGAACCGTAGTGGTCGGGCGACAACGGGAGGACTTCGGAGGGAGCCGAAGGAATCAGGTGGAGACCGAATGCAAGGCTTCAAAGGTAAATGTTGAGGTAAGCTCGTGTGAGTGAGCGTAAGTAAGGTCGAGTCCTTCATACGGGGACATCCTTAGGTGACGATCTGACCAAGACTTCCCATGGAAGGTCTATGTTGAGATTGGACGGCAAGTGGCCATCGAATTCACTTATATTTTGAGCTAACTCTTTATTACAGTGGAAATGTCTGGCAATCAGTTCAACCGGCCAAGGATCAGTTCAACTGCTGAGCTATCAGTTCAACCAGCCAAGGATCAGTTCAACTACTAAGCCATCAGTTCAACCGGCCAAGAAATTAGTTCAACCGATGGTCAAAAATCAGCCTCGAGGAGTCAAGCTTTATCACCATTTTTCAAGGAGTCTTGTGCCCAATTCCTATTGGTTGAACATCCTCTTGAAAAGGGGCTCAAGGGATATAAAAGGAGGGCCTTTCCTAGGGTTTTTCATCAATCTCTAAGTGCTCAAAAGCCTCCGCAATGCTACGACTCTCCGACGACTCTACAACGACGAAGTGCTGCCAACAACCCTAGCTTAATTTATATTTCTTAGTTGTTGGTATAATTTTATTTGGTCATCTCTTTACTACTACAATTCTTTTTGATCAAGGTTTTCTATCGTTGCATTTTACATTAATAGAAGAGAGGGTTTGTCTCTCTATCTTTTGCTTTCGAAGGTTTTTGTAATCATCTAACTCCTACCTCCAACGAGGAGGAGTTTTTTAGTGAATTTCCCTCTGTACACGGTCTAGGATCGTTAGGACCTTAGAGTAGTAGCCGAAGGCTCCGAACCGAGTAAAAACCATTTGTCTCCTTTTATTTATCATTTATCTTTCCGCTGCAATTAATTGTCTACTCGGGTTTTAACGAACGAAACTAAAGAAAAGCTTTTATCGCTATCCACCCCCCCTCTAGCGATCCGCTTCGATCCAACATTCTAAGGCAATCGCCTTATGGTTGTACCATTTATTTGATAAATGAAGATTCACTATTTGAGTATATATGTTTTCATGTATTGAATTGGATCTTAAACTCATTTACTGAATATCTGCAATACGATTCATAGCATGAGAGAATTTGTTATTGGATCACAACTAGTGAGTATCTCTACATGTGTAATTGTGATGTATTGGAATTATCCCTAGTCGATGAATTGATGGATTTGGACACCATCAATTCTGTCGAGATTAGCATGAGGTATACTCCTTGGTGTATCCAAGCAGTTGATTCTCACTGGCTGGAGACATTGTAATGTTCAGAGTTAATCGTGGATGATAGTTATGGTAACTAGTTCATTGAGTGACCAGCTGTAAGACTTCATATGGTTCTCTGCATATATGGATATGTCAATGAAGTTCTTACTACAGATTAATTGCGATGTTCCTTTAACTTGCGATATTCAAGTCATCTTGGTCATGAAGACTTATGCTTTGACATCTTAAGCAAGCATCTCTGAGGAGATGTGGACCCGAGATGATTAGGTATATGTCGAAGTGGCCGAAGGTGTTTGAATAGCCTATAAAGGATTCACCACTCCTTGTGAGGAGATGTATACCCATGGCCTCTCGTCGGATTGTTACTAAAGTCTTTGGCTAAAGCATTACATGTTTAGAGTAAGGTACTCTTCGATACATATGCAGTAACTAGAATCTGTAGGACGAGGAAATGATACTTGGGTTAGGTGTGACGTAGTCAGCCTAGTGGAGACTGACACTATAGACCATGTCCTGAACCAAGTGGGTATAAGGTGTGTGAAGGGAATGGGGCACGATTCATTATAGCTACTGAAGGGTTTCAGAAATAGTTCTGGATCAATTGTTGATCTTTCGGTTAATTGGGGATCATGATGTACTACTAGGTACCACTCATGATCATTCTATAATTAATGGTTAATTATAGACGGCCAATATAAATCGAGAAACTATTTGGTCACATGCACAACGAGCATAATCCGAAGGATTTAAAATGAGCTTGAGAATGAGAATCTCAGACCGAGAAAAACTAGGTTTGGTTGGACCAAATAAGGATCGAGCATGAAATCGTTTCAGTCGCTATGGAAGCATGGATGGGCCGTGTCTTATGAAGACATGATGGATGAACCAAATTGGTTTGGTTCTAATCCAATGGTGAAGAATAAACCAAAGGGGTTTGGTTTGTTTCAAACGAATGAACCAAAGTTGGTTCGGTTCGTTTTAACTTAAACTAGAACAATGTGGTTTGGTTTATTTTAACTTAAGTTATTGGAGAGGGTTAACGGGTTTTGGTTATGAACCAATAACCGTTAGGAGAATGTGTTCTCTATAAAAACATGGCTTAAGGATTTTTCGTGGATAACTTTTGGCATTGGAAAATCTAGGCACCCTCTGCCTCTCTTCTCCTTGCTGCCGCTCAAGGGTTCCATGCCGCCCAACTTTTTGCCGCCGTCCACCCTTTCCTGCAGGTGTCCAGCTGCTTCTGGCCACTCCTCCGACGACCCTCCGGCGACTCTCCTTGGTTCCGACGACCAAGGGTTGGTCGGCCATCCTCTTTGGCCAGCGCAACATCCTCCACCAAGCTGTCAAGTTTCCTTCATGTTGGAGCATCGTTTGGACGATGTTTGGAGCTCCGACTGCGACTACCTTGCTGGGGATTCGCTCTCCGGTAATCCTCATAGGTGGAGGACGAAGGATTCGTCAATCGGTTGACGAATACCTCTCCGGAGAAGCGAGTTTTGGGGACTCGATTTCTAATCCAAATTTTAATTCGGATTGTGATCTTCTCTCGATCACATCATCTTTGACACGAGGCTAGTGACTCATACGAAGACGAGGCTCATGGCTTTGTGAAGTCATCCCGACGATACTCGGCATGGATACGAATAGAGGCGATTCTAGCGAGAGTCGCTCCAGTTGATGTCTTTCCCGTTACACGTGATATGTCAGGTATACGTAGAGTAATTTCCTTTTATTGCAAAATTTGAAACTACGATTATGTCTACACATATTGTACTATGCATGCGTGTGGTATGTGTGATGTAATAAATTAGATTTATTGCTTTTTGTTTCTTCCGTTGCGCACATATTTATGAAACATGTTCGAACACATACTCGCCGCGGTGCCGAAAACCCAACAAGTCCAAATGTACCTTGATAATGTGGACCCGATTAGCATGATAATAGCATATGGAAGCACTCGAAGGCTAACATATGGATGAACAAGTCATGGATGACTTGGAGGGATCTAATAAGCATGAGACTAATGTAGGTGGCTAGAAGGTTTAGGTTTAGGTTAAGAGTGGTCTAGCAAGTATGAGGGGATTATACTTGGGTTAAACCTCATATTTGAGGTTTATCTATCGACTGGAGTTATGGATCAGTCAATTGTCCAAGTGTTTAAAACTTGGCAGCCTAGTCGACTTTGAGCAATCGACTTGTCAGTAGTCGACTGTGGTTGTGTGCTACATGCAGTCAACTGACAACTTTGGGCAGTCGATTAGCCTTGTTCAGTCGACTTCCATGGAGAGAAGTTAATTGTTGTTTGCGGACACAAGCACAGAAAGTTCCGTAGTCGACTGGGTAGTCATTCCAATGTGGATTAAGCCGTTGTGAGACAATGACTATAGGAGAAGTCGACTGTTAGGTATGGGCAGTCGACTGCTAGACAAAAATAAGCCTGAGTTACAGCTTTATAAAGAGCATTGATGGGAGGATTTTTAGCATAGGTTCTTGGGGCGATTTGAGGCGAAGTGCTGCTGCATTTCAGGGTCTTCAAGAGCAGTTCAAGCAACTAAACAATCAAGCAAAAGCAATCTTTGTTGTAAAGTTTTCTTTACTTGTATTTCATTGTATTTATCTTGTTTATTGTTGTAAACATTATACGGGGTTTCTCCACCTCCGGATTGTTCCGAGGAGTTTATTAGTGGTGATGTGCATCACTAGAGATCACTTGAGCTCGACCAGTGGAGTAGGAACCCTAGGTTTCGAACCATGTTATATTATTGTCTTGTGCATGTGATTGTGTATTCTATAGTTTATGCTTTATTCTATATTCTGCTGCTCATACTAATAAGAATTGTAGAGACAATCATGATCGAATTTGAAGCGACGATGCAAAATGCTATTCACCTCCCTCTAGCACGTCATCAACGTTCCTACATCTGCAATACGATTCATAAAATGAGAGAATTTAAGATTGGATCACAACTAGTGAGCATCTCTACATGTGTAATTATTAATGTATTGAAATATTCCCTAGTCAACTAATTGATGCATTCAGACATCATTTATTCTGTGAGACTAGCACGGGTTATACTCTTTGGTCTAACCAAACAGCTATTCCTCACTGGCTGGAGACATTGGGATGTTGAGAGTTAAATGTGGATGCTAGTTATGGTAACTAGTTCATTAGATTAACTTGCTGTAAGACTTCAAATGATTTCCTACATATATGGATATTTCTATGAAGTTTTCACTGTAACTTAAATGTGAGTTTCCTTTAACTTGAGGTATTCAAGTTACCTTAGTCATTGAGACTTATACTTTGACATCCTAAGCAAGCATCCCCTTAGAGATGAGGACCCGAGATGGTTGGGTATAAGTCAAAGTGTTTGAAGATGTTTAAATAGGCAACAGAGGATTCACCACTCCCTACAAGGAAAATGTATACCTTATGACCACTTGTCAAAATTGTTACTCGAAGTCTTTTGCCAAAGCATCACATGTCAAAAGTATGGCACTCTTGGATACATGTTTAAGTAATTTGAATCCACATGACAAGGAAGTAATACTTGGGCTAGTTGTGATGTTGTCAGCCTAGTGGGGACAAACACATAGACCATGTCCTGAACTAAGTGGGTATAAGACGAGTGAAAGGAATGAGGCATGACTCACTATAGTTGCCGGAAGGTTCAGAAGCAATTCTGTAATCAACCATTAATTTTCCGATTAATTGTGTACCATGATGTACTAATAGGTGCCACTTATGATCGTTCCATAATTAATGGTTAATTATGGATGACCAATATAAAATGGGGACCTATAAGGTCACACACACTATGAATTTTTTTGAAGAACTTAAAATGGGTTTGAGAATTGGATTCTTAGATTGAGAAAGACTATGTCTGGTTTGATCATACGAAGGGAAAATATGGAAAGTATTTTATCTTATTGTAAATGTGGATGGGCCACGTCTTATGAAGCCGGGGTTGAACCCATTTTCGTTTAATTTTAAACCAAATTGGTTTGGTTTAAATTAAAAGTGATTTGGTTATTAAACCAAGCAGTTTTGTTATGAACCAAACTTAAGGTTATTGGTATGGGGTTCGGGTTAATGGATGCAGATTTTGAACTTGCACCTCTAACTCAATAAGAGATATATATATTTTATGGGATACATAGGGCAGAGTATTAAACCCTTCCTCTCCTCTTCTCCACTTGCCGCCCAAAACTAGAGAAATCTACCCAGATTTTTCAGCCGGCCAAAAGATGTTATTGCTGCTCATTTTGGCCGTCGATAGCCACCTCTGACCCCTCCTTACTCTGACACTTCCTCCTCTAGAATGTCCACTATCGGAAACACCTGTTGCTGCCATCCAACAGCACCGGACAACATTATTTTCCCACTAAACATCAGCCTTTTGAAGGTAGATTTTTGTTCAATTTGTGTCATCGAGTTGCTTCGGCTGCTAGACACAAATTGAGCTCTTGATCTCTCAGTCAGATCAAGTTGTCA
Organism: Wurfbainia villosa; assembly: GCA_025175895.1. Taxonomy (NCBI): domain Eukaryota; kingdom Viridiplantae; phylum Streptophyta; class Magnoliopsida; order Zingiberales; family Zingiberaceae; genus Wurfbainia; species Wurfbainia villosa. The sequence goes on along the minus strand of CM045989.1, from coordinate 84,956,862 downwards.
CCTACCTTTGGTCAGATCGAGAAGTCGTCCCAATGAGAACTCGACTTGGATACGAATAGAGATGATGTTTGACAATGTCGTTTTGGTTGATGCCTTTTCCACTTCGGATCATCTGTCAGGTATAATTTCTTATTGAAGTTAAAAATTTATTTTATGGATATATATAATACTGTTGTATCCTGCATATGTGTGGTGCATTTGATGTAATAAATTAGGAATTTATTATATTTTATTTCCGTTGCATGCGTTTTGCGAAACATATTCTAGCATGCATCCATGTCAGGCTCTCTATCAGCGGTATCAGAGCTTGACTGCGCTTTGACATGATTGTAAAATGTTTTATGAGTAGTAGTTGGTCATATATGGATATTTCTGGAATTTTTCTATTTTACTACAAATTTTTATTTTTGGAAAGTTTCCTAATTTGTTAGGAAATTCCAATTATAGAAATTTCAGAAATAATTTGGAAAATTTTGTTTTGGAAATACTATTTAAAATAATTTAGAAAATTTCAATTTGTAAAGTTTTTTTAATTTATTACAAAAATTTTATTTTTGAAAAGTTTCCTAATTTGTTAAGAAATTCTAATTTTGGAAAGTTTCTAAAATAATTTAAAAAAAATCAAAGTTTGAAAAATTTTGAATTAACTGAGAAATTCCAATTAAATATTTCCTAATTGGTTATAAAATTTAAATTTAAAAATTTTTTCCAAATAATTATCTTTTCTTAATTAGAATAGTTTCCTAAATTAAATATGTAATTAAAATTGAAAGTTATTTTCTAATTTTATTAAATAAATCTTGATTTATAAATTAGATTATTAAAACATATTTTATTTCTAGATAATATTATGACAACAATTCATACCATGCCATGTATATACTTTAGATATATGTCATCATTTATGCCATGTGTGTGATTTCATATGCATGATAACGATGAGACCTAAATCCCTTACACTAAATATTAAAGCCAACACCTTCTATTAATATAGTAAGAACTAGAGTCTGAGATCTTATTTGGTTTGTTGGACTTACTCCAAGCCCAACATGAAATTAGATATGTTCAAACCATTGAGATACGATCTCACAATTAACGGGTTGACTTTAACATGAAGCATTAGCTTGTTGGACAAACTCCAAGGTTAATGTAGATAGAGGTGAAGTTGTTTGATATACATACGATGTATACTTGTTAATGAGTTAACAACTTGATGTTTATGCGAACATTCAATTAGTTGATAGTAATGTGATAGTTATTTATAAGTGATACATAATCGGTATATGTGATACCTACCACTGTAGCTATGAATAGCTTATTGGACTCACTCCAAGGTTATTTTTATCTATGGTGGATATCAACCCATTCTGAGATAAACCTACGATCTCCCAAATTTAAAGTAAGGGATCTTGAATTCTAAAAATGAATGAGACTGTGAAGCCACTATTCCTGAATTGATCAATATGCTCAGGACTGTGGAGCCTTCTATTAAGAAAGAAGATAAGGCGGTGTTGTTGATCAATTCCTCGAAGAAAAGTTCTAAGAGGAAATCAAAGCATCAATCCAAAGGGAAGAAAAAGGATAAGAAAGAATCGGCTCCAAAGGGTTCATGTCACCATTGTGGTAAGATGGGACACTGGCAAAGAAACTGCAAGATTTATCTTGAGTCTGTGTAGAAGAAGAAGGCATGTGATGCCTCATCCTTTTTAGGTATCTTCATTATTGACTGTCATACTATTTCCTTAGACACTTGGATATTGGATACTGGGTGTAGCTCACATATATGTAATAACATACAGGGGTTGAGGAATAGTAGAAGACTCGTCAAGGGAGAATCAACTTTGTGAGTTAGCAATGGAGTAAAGGTGTTGTTGTGGCCATTGGAACATATTTGCTGAAACTCCCTATTGGACTTATCTTAGAACTGGATAATTCTAATTTCATTCCTACATTAATAAAGAACATTGTTTCTATTTCTTGTTTAAATAGAAAAGGTTTCCATTTGACTTTTAGTAACAATTGTTGTTACATAACATTGAATGTCATTCTTTATGGTATTGGAACTTTATGCTATGAGATCTATACGTTAGATATATCTAGCGATATAGTCAATATCAAAATGAGCAACAAATGAGCTCGAAAGATGATCAGTGAGCTTCCTACATGTGGCATTATCACTTTCGCCATATAAGTAAGAAACACATGTCCTAGTTATACAAGTGTAGAATTTCAAAATCATCTGAATTAGATTCATTTGATACATGTGAATCATGCTTAAAAGGCAAGAGGACAAAGTTACCTTTTATTGGAAAGGGTGAACTAGTGGGAGAGTTGTTTGGCCTTATACATACTATTGTATGTGGATCGATGTCAACTCATGCACTAAAAGGTTATAGCTACCTCATTACCTTTATCGATGATCACACATGATTTGGGTATATGTTTCTACTAAGACACAAATTTGAAGCCTTTGAAAGATTCAAAGAGTTCAAAAATGAAGTAGAGAAACATCTTTGTAAAAGTATTAAAATACTTCGATCTGATCGAGGTAGTGAATACTTAAGTCAAGAGTTTCAAGATTATCTATGGGACAATGGAATATTGTCTCAATGAAATCTTCCATATAGACAATACAATGGTGTATCGAAAAGGCAAAATTGAGCCTTGTTGGACATGGTTAGGTCGATGATGGATCATACGAGTCTTGCCAAATTATTTTGGAATTATGCACTTGAGACAGCTATTTACTTGCTAAACAGAGTTCCGACTAAGGAAATCTCTACTACTCCATTTGAGAAATGGACTAGTAAGAAACCTCACCTATCTTATTTGAAGATATGGGATTTTCTTGCCTATGTGAAGAGGACAATATCATACAAGTTGGATGCCAAAGTCTAATAGGCATTTATTTATTGGTTACCCTAAGGAAATAAGGGGTTATCAATTCTATCATCTCTTAGAGCAAAAGGCGTTTGTCTCAAGCATGTTATATTCCTAGAGAAAGAGTTTCTCTTATAGGAAAATAGTGAAAGTAAGGTTGAACTTAAGGAATTTCAAGAGACTCCAATAGACACTGAAGAGATGCCTAATCAAGAACCACAACTGATTACTTATAATGATGAGCCATCAGGTGAACCTATGAAGATATTACCTCTTAGTAGATTAGGTAGTGCATGCAATATTTCTGAGAGATATGGATTTCTCATAAGTGAATTGAATGACATTTTACTCATTAAGGATGAGGAGTCTACTAGTTATGAAAAAGTTCTGAAAAATCTAGAAAAGGGACAAGTGGCTTACAACCATGAAATCAAAAATGGATTCCATGTATGAAAACCATGTTTGGAACTTGGTGGATTCACCTGAAGGGATTACACCTATTAGGTGATGGGGTTTCAAGAAGACACCTGACATGGATGGTAATCTGATTACCTCCAAAGCAATATTATTGCTGAAAGACTATCGTTAAAGGAAAGGTGTTGACTATGACGAAACTTTTTCACCAGTAGTTATGCTTAAATCCATTTAGATACTTCTGGTCATAGCAGCTCTGTATGATTATGAGATATGATATATGGATGTGAAAACAACTTTACTTAATGGACACATGTCTAAGTATGTATATGTGATATAGGCTGAGACTTTCACATCTGTTGACAAAAATAAAGTATGGATGTTTCAATGATCCATTTATGGATTGAAGCAAGCATCTAAGAGTTGGAATATTCATTTTGATGAGACAATCAAAGAGTTTTATTTCTTATAAAATCCAGATGAACCTTATGTGTATAAGAAGATAGTGGGAGTGCGGTCATGTTCCTAGTGTTGTATGTCGACGACATGTTACTTATAGGAAACGATGTACCTTTTCTACAACCGGTTATGGTTTGGTCATCTAAAATATTCTCTATGAAAGACATGGGAGAAGCAACATATATCCTTGGGATAAGGATCTATAGAGATAGATTGAAAAGGTTACTTGGTCTTTTGTAGTCTACATATATAGATAGAGTACTAAAACGCTTTAGCATGTCTGAATCCAAGAAAGGGTTCATACCCATGCGACATGGGATTCACCTTTCGAAGTCTATGTGCCCACGCACAGAGGATGCGAGGATTTTAATGTGTAAGATTCCTTATGCATCAACGATAGAATTTATCATGTATGCTATGTACAAGGTCTGATGTATTCTACGATCTAAGTGTCACGAGTAGATACCAGTCTGATCTAAGCATGGATCATTGAGTGGTTGTCAAGGCAATTCTTAAGTACTTGTGAAGAACTAAGGATAAGTTCTTGGTATATGGAGGTGATATGGTCATACATGGGTATACTGATGTCAGCTTCTAGACTGACAAGGATGTTGGACAAGTGGGTCCATCATGCTCTATCCAACAATGCTCTGATACCACTTGTTGGAGGAAGAGACTACTATGATACCACTAGTTGTTATCCAAAGCATATACGAGCACTATCACACAGCGCATCGTCACCACATATCAAAATCCTACTAGACACAGGTGCAGCGGAAAGTAAAAATTTGCTTGTGTCCCATAGATCTCTTTCTAAGATCACTTGCCTTAACCATAGATCATCACATAAGCATAATAGGGTTAAAGTATAAAATAAGAAGAAGAGATCGTATCTCATATCTTCGTGATCCTCTTGGATATGTAGAAACCACAAGCAAGATTAAGAAATCTTGTCTCTATTGGTATCCACGCCGATTATCTTCTCCGAAAGGTGCTAGCCTTGCTTGGAGAAGATTAGAGAAGAAGGTGACACAAGAACTAAAGAGGAAAGGATGAATAGCTTAGTGCTTTCCACAAAGCAAGAAGCAAGAGGATTGAATCTTAAAGCTTAAATCTTAAAGCTTAGAAAGCTTAGAGCTTGCTTGGAAGCTTAGATATAGAACCCCTTTCTTCTCTTGTTTATATAGAAACCCACTAAAGTAACTCCCTCCCCACTAAAGTAATTCCCTCCCTACCCTCTTAATGTGGTTGACCATCATTATGGTAGTGGAGAAGGAGAAGAGGTGGCTAAATGAGGGGGTTACATGAATCTCTTCATGCACATTCATTTAGCTGACCACCATTATGAAAAGTCATGAAGAATAAACTTCATGGAGAAAAAAAAATCCAATTTTTATTATTTTCCAAGAAGCCCTCTTGTTCATTGATTCACAACTTGCTAATGGGCTTGTGGGCAATGGGCTAACACCTCTCTTCCATCATGGGCTATTGGGTTTAGAATATTTTTAGAACCCAATAAGGAAGTCCATTCATAAATCCTTTTATGAATATCCAATACTTGTGCCTTACTAGTCTGGTCTAATCAGACATAATTTCTATCTCTTTGAGAATCATATTCTCTTGCTTATTTTACATATCTTGAGGAAATCGTTGTGCGTGTGACCCAATAGGTTCTCGGCTATGTTGGAAATTCATAACTAACTATTATTTATGAATAGATCATGAGTGACACCTAATAGTACATCATGACCCCCAATTGATTGGAAAGTCAAAATAGACTTCAGAACAATTCTGAACCCTTCAACAACTATAGTAGTTTGTTCCATGTTTCTTTCACTCATCTAATACCCACTTGGTTCAGGACATGGTCTATAATGTTTGTCCCCACTAGGCTGACTACTTCACACCTAGCCTAAGTTAATTTCTTGTCCTGTGGATTCAAGTTACTCTCTACATATGTCCAAGAAGACTATCTTCTTAACATGCTTGGTATGGTTATAGGCTTCTGAGTAACAATCTTAACAAGAGGCCTAGAGTATACATCTCCTGATAACATGAGTGGTGAATCCTCTGTGGGTCATCTAAACATCTTCAATCACTTTGACTTATACCCAATCAACCCAGAGTGACACCTCCTATGGAGATTGCTGTGAAGAAGTCAAAGTATAAGGCACTGTGATCAAAATGACTTAAATATCTCAAGTTTAAGGTGTTGAATTGAAAGCATCGCTAGAGGGGGGTGAATAGCGAGCATGAAACTTTCTTCTCGATGTTAAAATAAGAGAAAGCACAGCGGAAATAAAGATAATAAAATAAGTAAACAATTTGTTTTTACTTGGTTCACAACCCAATGGTTGCTACACCAAGGCCCCGCGATCCTTGACCGTGTACGAAGGGGCAATCCACTATAGAGTATCCTCCTCGTTAGAGGTATAAGACAACGATCACAAAAATCGAAAGCTCGAGGATGAGGCAACAAACCTACCTCACATTGTTACGATTAAAAACACAAATACAATAAATAAAAACAATACTTGCTGTCGACGAAGAGATTCTAAATTTGGCATTGTGTCGGCATTATGACAGCGTTACGACATTAGAGCTTTGGCATTGTGGGAGCACTTTGAGAGCAAGATGGATGATCTTTGGGTTGGAGTCCTCCCCTCGTTTTATAGATTTATGCCTTGGAATAAGTTCTGATGCAGATCCTTAACTTTTGGAACTTATCACAAGGTGGCACCTTATCTTATCGTGAAGTGGTCGCGTCAAATATTATCCTGTTTGACCTAGTGAAAAAGGCTGGTTCGTCGTCATCAGTCGATTGATGCCCTTCATTATTCGACTGCCAATGACCAACAGTCGACTGCCAGCCTAGCCACTTCCCTGCAGTAAGAGATTAGCACGGAAAATGGTAAATATGACAGTTCCTTACCGTCCGATCTCGACCTAGACCTTCCACTAGAAGTCTTAGTCGGATCGCCACCTACGGTCATCCCCGTACAGAGGACATGACCTTATCATCTCTCTTCGCACTCGTGCTTACCTCTGGTCCTTTATGACCTATTGCTTTGATTTCGGTCTTCCACCTAGGTTCTTTGACTCTCATGAAGTTCTCCTGGTGTCACCCGACCACCACGATTTCTCGACTCGGGATTCTCTGGGTGTTGCTGACCTTCGGCTTAGCTTAACCATTTTCTGCACACTTAATTCAACTCATGAGATAACAATATGACCTTCTTGGGATCTTTACCATAATCAAAACCTAGGTTCGATAATCTGGTGGCCCTTCACCAACAATCTCGCCCTTTTTGATCTATGACAAACCGACACAAAGTTAAGGGAAAAATTTAATCATAAAATAAGTAGAGTAAATGATCAACGTCCTTTCAAAAACTCCCCCTTAACCCTAGGTGAGTTTTGAAAGAGATACCTTGAATTTTTTAAAATTAAATTTTTATTACTCCCCCTTAAATTTCGATCTTCTCCACCTTTTGTCATAAATCAAAAAAGGTGTCGGGGTTTTTATATAAAATAGGGGTTTAAAAACAACATGTATCTATAATTATTAAAGATAAATCAACTATGAACCCAAGCATATGTCTAGCAGTAGTTAGATAGATTGGTTCGAGGTGTGTCCCTCTGCACCAATAGTTTAAAGGTTTGTAATATAACCCTTAGGGTTAGTTTTCTCTCCCCCTTAGTCAAATATATGAAGTAAAAGAGATGTAGGGGGTGCTAAACTTTGGCCTAGAGAGTTGTAAATATTCGTTAAGTATAATAGTTGAGAAAATAGGTAGCATTTTGAAAAGGTTATGTTAAGTGTATTTCAATTATCCTTAACATCTCACCCATTCTATGTGTCTCAGAATGTGTTCACCTTATAGGTTTTGTGAGATGATTTGAACTTGATTAAATATAGTCAACCTTGGGTTAGATTTGGATTTAACCTTTAGATCATTAAGTAACATTTCAAGAAACTGGCTTTCAGGTCATGGTGAGGCACAGGGGCCTTCTTTGATCGGAACAACGACCACTTCCTTAGACAAAGCCAAATTCAAGAAAATATCACTTATGTCACTTAGGGTTACTTCCTAGTCGACTAGTTTAGGATACGACAAGGTAACTTCAGCTAGTTCAACTCAACCAAGTGCACCAAGCTAGATATGCCTTATCTACCTCGAATACACGAGATGTTGTTTCCCTAATGTACTATCATCTCACCGTGTCCTGATACGATGTTGTCAAAGTTGACTAACTATTTGTCCTATCTAGCCATTCTAATAACTAATCATGCAATGATTTTGCTAAGAAAGTAGGTATACTATTTTAGTGTTAGCTCCCCCTGGACCATTGAACCTTATATGTGAGTTCAATAAAACCTTTTGGACCCTTGCTTGGACTCATTAATGACTATGATTTATGTAGACATATAAGATCTATTCGTAGTCCTTGACCTAAATCTGAGTCCGGCTTTGTTGTACACGGCTTTTTGAGTTCCAAGTAGTCGGTTAAGATTCTTGGATCCCAACGTGAACCTTTCCAACCTAGCCTCGACCTCTTGAACTCATCCTTTCAAGAGAGAATTCTCCTCCTCAAGTTTTTCAACTTGAGTTGAGTTTCCCTCTTGAACTTGACTAGTTGAAGAGGTTAGAGTAGCCTCTTGCTTGAGGGTTTCAACCTCCTTAAGTAATGACTCAACTCTAGATTCAGACTTAGTCAATTTCCTATTTAGCAACTTAATTGCATGATATAAATTTGCAATTAATGAACGACTTATCTTAATCTTTTCTTTTGATCCGGCTTTGAGTTTTGACTCGAATTCATCCTCGGAGTCGGAGTTGGATTCGTAGTCGGCTTCGGACTCAGACTCAGACTCTACCGATTTTGCCATGAACACCAAGTCATTATTTTGATCTTCTCCCTCCTCCCACATTGCATGAAAAGCTTGCTTGAGTTGCTTGTGTTTTGGCTTCATTTTTGGGCAGTCTGACTTGTAATGCACCTTCTTGTTGCACCCATAGCATGTGTATGTTTGTGGGGGTTTCTTGCTCTTCAATTGCTCCCTTTTCTTTTTGATGATTATCCGAACTAGATTGACTAGTTTGGCCTCCATCTCTTCTTCGGATTTCAATTCGGATTCACCTACCAATTCAGATTCTTCTTCTTCGGGAGGTATCTTGCTCTTTGCTTTTTGCCTTCATCCTGCAAACAACGCTACATCCTTCTCGATTGAGACTGCGTTAGTTTTTTCATGTAACTCAAATTTTGAAAAAAGTTCATCTAACCTAACCTTAGATAGATCTCTAGATATCTTGTAGGCATCAACCATGGATGCCCATAAGGTGGTCCTAGGAAAAGCATTAAGAGTGTACCTTATTATATCTCGATTGTCTACCTTTTGTCCGATGACATGTAGACTGATCAAGATGTCTTAGATCCGCACATAGAGTTGCAAAGCGTTTTTGTGATCCTGCATCTTTAGATTATACAATTTATTCAATAGAAAGTCTCTTTTGCATACCTTAGCATAGGATGGCCCTTCATGTAGCTCGATTAATTTGGTCCAGAGGTCTTTGGCGCTAATGAACGGTCCAATTCGGTTGAGCTCCTCCTTGGACAAGCCGCATTGCAACATTTGGGTTGCTTTTGCATCGGGTTCGATTTGCCTCTTGGTTGTGTTGGTTCATTTGTCGAAATTCAAAGGCTCCCCTTGATCATTGGTGGGTAGAGCAAAGTTGGTTTGGATTATTATCCAAGTCTAGACTTGTGTTTTCATGAAACACTCCATCCGACCTTTCCAATAACAGAAATCATTTTCGTTAAAGAACGGAGGTCGGGTGGTACTATACCCCTCAATGTGAGTCATTAATTATCTTGCAAAACACGAATAAAAACCAAAAGGAATTCCAAGATTTAGTCTTGGATTAGTAATGCAGGAAATAAATAGAAATAAACGAAAAAAATATAAAAAACTAAACAAAAACTAGAAACTTACGGCCTTCGATGTCCCCAAAAGGGTATTAACATTGGTTTCTGGGGATGAAGATAGCTTGTTACAAGGGTAAACCCTAGTAAGAATGTAGATCTTTGAGAGAGCTTCGATTCGGTGGGTAGCACGTTTTGTGGGTCCACTTGTGTGAAAAGTTATGCCCATTTTACCGTCGGCTACTCCAAAAGCGAATAGTCTGATCGATACTTGCAAATACACAACCAAAAAAGGGTACCAAGACTTCGTCTTGGATTAGTAGTGTGTGAGAAATAATAAGAGTAATTCATGAATCAAAAAATATGAAAAGAAAGCTAAAAAGTGCTAGATTGGTGGTTTCATCAAATCTTAGCGCCCCCGCTCTGATACAAATTGTTGGATCGAAAGCGTCGCTAGAGGGGGTGAATAGCGAGTGTGAAACTTTCTTCTCGACGTTAAAATAAGAGCAAGCACAGTGGAAATAAAGACAATAAAATAAGTAGACAATTTGTTTTTACTTGGTTCACAACTCAATGATTGCTACTCTAAGGCCCCGCGATCCTTGACCGCGTACGAAGGGGCAATCCACTATAGAGTCTCCTCCTCGTTGGAGGTAGGAGACAACTATCACAAAAATCGAAAGCTCGAGGAGGAGGCAACAAACCTACCCCACCTCATTACGATTAAAAACACGAATACAATAAATAAAAACAATACTTGTTGTCGATGAAGAGATTCTGAATTTGGCATTGTGTCAGCGTTATGACGGCGTTACGGCATTAGAGCTTTGGCATTGTGGGAGCACTTTGAGAGCAAGATGGATGATCTTTGGGTTGGAGTCCTCCCCTCCTTTTATAGATTTGTGCCTTGGAATAAGTCGAGATGCAGGTCCTCAACTTTTAGAACTTATCACGAGGTGTCACCTTATCTTATCGCGAAGTTGCCAAATCAAACATTATCCTGTTTAACCTAGCGCAAAAGGCTGATTCGTCGCCATCAGTCGACTGATGCCCTTCATCATTCGAATGATATGCAGCAGTCAACTGCCAGTCTATCCACTTCCCTGTAGTAAGAGATTAGCACGGAAAATGGTAAATATGAAGGTTCCTTACCATCCGATCTCGACCTAGACCTTCCACTGGAAGTCTTAGTCAGATCGTCGCCTAGGGTCGTCCCCGTATAGAGGACACGACCTTACCATCTCTCTTCGCACTCGTGCTTACCTCTGGTCATTTATGACCTGTTGCTTTGCTTCCGGTCTTCCACCTAGGTTCTTCGACTCCCACAAAGTTCTCCTGGTGTCACCCGACCACCATAGTTTCCCGACTCGGGATTCTCCGGGTGTCGCTGACCTTCGACTTAGCTTAACCATTTTCTGCACACTTAATTCAGCTCATGAGATAACAATATGACCTTAACTTGGGATCTTTGTCATAATCAAAACCTAGGTTCGATTATCTCGTGCCCTTGCACCAACATAAGGAAACTTACACTCGAGCTGCAATGAGATCTTCAATGAAATAGGAAACATATGAAGTCTTATAGCAGGTCACTCCAATAAACTAGTTACCCTTAACTAGCATCCACATGTTCACTCTCAACATCCCAATGTATTCATTCAGTAAGTACCGAATGCTTGGATAATCCAAGGAGCATAACATGTGCTAGTCTCATGGAATTGATGATGTCTAATCTCATCAATTCATCGACTAGGTATAGTTTCAATACTTACATAATTATAGCTCCCGTGGGAAGGGGCTAGTGGCTAGCGCATACAGAAAGTTGTACAAATGGACAACGGGTCAATCCCTCATAAAAGTGAGAGTTCCGTCCCTCCATGCGCTGGTTACTAGTCTCAAGGGCTAAAGGCCCATCGTGATTTACCTCCCTTACGATGGCCCGGGGGCGGGCTGGTAGGGGCCGCTAGGTTGGCGGTTCCAACCTTTGTACAAATACTTACATAATTACACATGATGAGATAATCACTAATTATGATCCAATCATAATTTTTCTCATGCCATGTATAGTATTGTGGACTTCAATAAATGAGTTTAAGATCCAATCAAAAACATATAAAATGTACACTTAAATAATGAATTTTATTAATCATCTATGGTGATTGCCTTAGGACATTGATAATGGCAGTTTGTGTCATGGTATCGTTCTAAATTAATTATCAAACTCTCTCTACACTATATAGCATAGTGAATCGCCCGGATTGTTTCCCAACAAGTGTAATTGATAGAACAGTAATCTTAGGATTATTAATTATTTCTTTGTATTTTCTATCAGAAATGGGGTTTTGAATTAAAAGATTAATCCTACTGAATGAAAGACAATGCAAGTGATTAAAGCATTAATCTAACTAAACTATGATGGTAATGAAGTTAAAGAAGATATAAGCTAAGCAGTCAAAGAAAAGCATTCAAAAACATAAAGACAGTGCAAGAAATTAAACAATAATTTAAATGCAAAATAACATAAGTGTAAAGGAGAACATGAAATAAATCTAACCTAGTATTCAACAGTGCTAACTAATGGAAATAACACTTAAACAGGCAAGTAATCAAACTAACAGATAATTAAGCTAAGGAACCATTAACCTAATGATAACTAAGCAAAGTTACAATTAGCACAAATAATTCATCAACGATAAAATAAACTACAGCTAAACTCCTAATTAAACAATAGGATAAAACAATCGAATTAAAACCTAGAATCAAACATCACAATTATGCATTAAAGGAAACAACAAGATAAACATCCAAATGAAACTACTAATTAAACTCTAAGACAAACTACGAATTAACTACAATGTAAACTACAAACTAACTACAAATTAAACTACATGTCAAACTACAAATTAAACTACAAGTTAAACTACAACAACAATTGGGGGATGATAACAAACTCAATTCAACAAACCAAACATAACATAAACAAACTATCCAATTCAATGGATTAACTCCAAAGATAATAAACCGATCCTCAACACCCAAAGAAGGGACCTCCCTCTCCGGCGATGACAATGACTCGAACAACCCCCCTCTGGTGGATGATGAAGCAGATCTCCTTGTCGGAGAATTCCCCCAACATGGGATGATAGGGTTGACGACTTCCACTGCTCCGACGATGGATGATGGAGCTGCTGAACCATTGCAGCCAAGGGATGAATTTCGAAGGTGGAGCGGCCGAACCACGACCGCGAGAAGGAATGGAACCGGAACAGTAGTCGTCTATGGGTCTTCACCGGTGCTGGAAATTGGGGCTACCATCGAAAATTAGAAATCGAGAGGCTACTAGAGCTAGAAAGAAATTTTGTCGAACTACCGCAGCAGGAGTTACCTTAGCCTTTCGAACCACGTCCAGCTAAGGCATCTCAGCTCCTGTCGTAGGTGCTGGAGAGTTCGGTGATGATGTTGGACTGCCGAAATTCCTTCCTCCGCTCACTGCAATTCAATCTACCAAACCACCGCATCTTGCTTTGTCGACTGGAGGAGAGGGATCAACGCCAGCAGGATGGGGGGAATGCCGCCGGAGATAGGCTGCCAGAGCTGTCGCTGCCGTCGACTGGAGAAAAGTCACCGCTCGTGAGTGAAGAGGAAGGTCGTGCAGCCGGCTTGTAATGCCTGTAAAATTTCTAGAAATTTTTATAAGAATTTTTGCATGATCATAATGGGTTTTTATGTGGGCTCTTTCAAAAATAAAAGAAAATAGAGCCACAAAGGATGCATGACCCAGGGTTTGAACCCTAAACCTCCAAGTAGATAACTAAACCTTAGGATGCATCTGATAAACAGAAGCCCAGCAGGGTTGTGCTATTAGAAGAGTATGGGAAATGATAGATAAGGGTAAGGGAGGCTAAGGGACACCTTCAATTGTATAAATAGGAGTATGAGGAGACAAGAGAACCCAAGTTGTCATTCTCCTCTTCCTCTTTTCTTCTCCACCGAAACCCTATCTCCCCCTTCTTCCATTTCCGAAAACCAAATAAGCAAGAAGAGAGCTCTTATCTTGGCACCACCTAGGGTATATTCTATTACTAAACAAGCGAAAGGATGTAAGTATTCCCTCACCTGCAAGACAAGTTGTTTCGGTTGTTAGTTTCTTAAAAACCCCTTTTGAAACTTTCGGCCAAGACATCATTCATGCTTCCAATGAATTTCCATGCCATGTTTTGTATGAATATGATGATAATATGTTGATGGATAGGCTTGATTTGAGTGTTTTATCCCAAAGCCCCCTTGAAACTTTCGGCCAAGACCTAATCATGCTCCTAATGGTCTTCCATGCTATGATCTATATGTTTCCATGCCATGTTTTGTATGTAGATGAAGATAACATTTTGATAGATAGGCTTGATTTGAGTGTTTGATCCCAAAGCCCCCTTGAAACTTTCGGCCAAGACCTAATCATGCTCTTAATGGTCTTCCATGCCATGATCTATATGTTTCCATGCCATGTTTTGTATGTAGATGAAGATAACATTTTGATAGATAGGCTTGATTTGAGTGTTTGATCCCAAAGCCCCTTGAAACTTTTGGCCAAGACCTAATCATGCTCGTAATGGTCTTCCATGCTATGATCTATATGTTTCCATGCCATGTTTTGTATGTAGATGAAGATAACATGTTGATAGATAGGCTTGATTTGAGTGTTTGATCCCAAAGCCCCTTGAAACTTTCGGCCAAGCCCTAATCATGCTTCTAATGGTCTTCCATGCCATGATCTATATGTTTCCATGCCATGTTTTGTATGTAGATGAAGATAACATGTTGATAGATAGGCTTGATTTGAGTGTTTGATCCCAAAGCCCCGTTTAAACTTTCGGCCAAGACCTAATCATGCTTCTAATGGTCTTCCATGCCATGATCTATATGTTTCCATGCCATGTTTTGTATATAGATGAAGATAACATGTTGATAGATAGGCTCGATTTGAGTGTTTGATCCCAAATCCCTCCTTGAATATTCGGCCAAGTCCTAATTATGCTCCTAATAATCCTCCATGCCGTGCTACATGTATATAAGATGTTAATATGATGTTAGTTAGACTTTATGATAGCATGATTGGTTTATGCCACTACCTTATGTCCATGTTAATTGTATGAATGTATGATTATGTTATGCTCATTGCATCATGATGACCAAGTATGTATGATGAAAATGCCTAAGAGATGCTTCCCTATGAATGGGGACTAAGGGCACTCTTTATGTTATGAAAAGGAACATGATATGTTATGAAAAGGAACATGATATGCTATGATAAGGAACATGATATGTTATGATAAGGAATATGATATGTTATAATAAGGAACATGATATGTTATGATAAGGAACATGATATGCTATTTTACTTTTTGCATGGCTTGTATCGGACCCTAACAAGGTCCAAGGGATGGGCTCCTACGTGCCCCTAGGTCGACGGTCATAGTACGGACCTAGTACAGGATGGGCTCCTAAGTTGCCCTAGGCCGAAGGTCATAGTACGGGCCTAGGATGGGCTTCTATGTTATGTTGCCCCTAGGTCGACGGACATAGTACGGACCTAGTACCCTAGTGGGTTTGGGATTAGCTACCTCGGGTCTATTTAGGGATGCGCACAATGATGATGATGTATGTGGTACAATGTCGGGCCCAATATGTTGAGATTATGTTTAAGTACCTATAAAATATATGTTTTCAAAGAGCATCTTGCATATACCCTTTTTTATGTCTATGTGATTATGATATTTATATGTATGCTATGCTTATATGTTCTTGAATGACCATGTCATTACTCTTATATGAATGCTATGCTTATATGTTCTTGAATGTTTATATGAATTCTATACTTATATGTTCTTGAATGATCATGTCATTACTCTTATATGAATGCTATGCTTACATGTTCTTGAATGTTTATATGAATGCTATGCTTATATGTTCTTGAATGATCATGTCATTACTCTTATATGTATGCTATGCTTATATGTTCTTAAATGATCATGTCACTACTCTAGGTCTAACACTTGATGTATGGTTTTTGTGAGTAGGAAAGGATCTTACTAAGCCTATATGCTTATAGTTTCATGTTCCCTTGTACTACAGATAAAGGCAAAGAATGGCTAAACTAAAGGGAGCAGCAAGAGGGGCAAAGTGTGTGTGGTAATGGCATGGTGGAAGAGATCTATTTATGTTCCAAGATTTATGCATGTTTTCCCCTTTAAGTTTATGTTCAAATACTTATGCATGTTTTCCCTTTAAGCTTTGCATGATAGTTGTTAAGAGTCAAACTCTACTTGATGTTGATGGTTGCTACTTGGTGTCCTTTAGGTTGATTATCATGAACTTGAATTAAGTACTTATGAAATGATTATGCATGCTCCATGTTTCATGTTCTATGTTGTTTAAAAAAAAAAGTTTAAAGTCTTCCACAGTAAATGCATGTAGTCTTCTGCTATAAATGCATGTATGTATGATCGCATCGCGCCGCCCTTCCAACCCCTATAGATTACGAGGAAAGGGCGGGCGTGACACGACTGCTCGTGTAAGTGAGGAAGAGAAGGTCGTCGTGGTCTGCGTCTGTGCTGCACGAGGAAGAAGCACCGCCACTCGCTCACGCGCAAGGAAGAAGTGTCGTTGTCGCTCACTCATGCTCAAGGAAGAAGAAGAAGAAGTCGCTGTTCTTCGTCGCGTGATTCTTTGTGCATGATCTTGCCACAAGTGAGAAAATGTAGGATTTTAACGTGAATTTCCTTGGTCGTCCGATCGAAGCAGGATCAAATCCCAGCCGTCCATTAAAGCTAGGTTAAATCCTTTGATTAATCAATTAAGGGCTTGTGCATCCAATGACTCATATTTCTCCGCTTTTGAATGGAAGGATCTGATCAAACTGAAGGGATGATCATGATCAGTCGAATCTGCATAAAGGGCTAAGATATCCAAATCTAAATGTATGGACTGGATCTCACAAGATCTGGATAGATGGCCCAGAATCAAGCTGCTTTCATCGAACGGTCCGTATTGCTCAGATATGATCTCTTGATTGAATTGCCTTCGATCCTGATGAATGGCTCAAATTAAGTCGGGTTGAAATGCCCATTATGACCCTAGATGAAGCCATATTTGATTCAACTTGAGTCTAGTCCATTGGCTCATCTCGATCTCCTACAAACAAAGACAAAATTTGCATATAAGTCCAAAATTTAGGAGAATTTACAATAAGGTCCAAAATAAATTCAAACTCATAAAACATGTTAATAATCAACAATAAATCACTCGAGAGGATAAAAACATTGATATTAAGGACCAAAATAACACGATAAAATGATAGTTATCAATTCTCCCACACTTATTCTTGCTCGTCTCGAGCAAGCAAAGAAAACTAAAAGTAAACTGAAGGTATATTTCCCTAGTAATTCCCAAGCATACATAGAAATCGTGAAAGAAAATTACCTAGGATTGTCAAATCTCAAAGACTCAAGCAATCATGGACTCAAATCTTACATAGGTTAACAAACATTGTAACTTCAATCCATCCTAAATAGACTATGAATGATTAAGCCTCAAAAGATGAGTGGTGGTTTCTCTCGCTCTCATAAGCATATAATAGTGGAGTTCACTCAAGCTACTCATGATTTATGCACTATTATATGTTGGATCTTCGTAATGGCTAGAGGGGGGTGATTAGCCTTTCTTTGTTTCTACAAAGTATGTTAGCGGAAGTAATACAAATAAGAATGAGAAACAAGAATACAATGCTAACACCCGATGTACGTGGTTCGGAGATGACGCTCCTACTCCACGGTAATCCATAAGGTGGATTAACCCTAGCCAAGCTTCACTAGATCCTCCTTTGGATGAACCAAGGTGGAGAAACCTTGTCTTACAATGAACTCCTCTTCTTTACAATGATGGAAGATGAAGACTAGAGAAGAAGAGGTTTAGAATCACAAAAATACTTAGAGAAAAGCTTGGTGAGCACGAGGGTGTAGCTAGGAATGAGAGCACTAGCTTCACCAAGCTTCCCAAGGCCTCTTCTTATAGAAGAGGGGCTATTTTTCCCATTGAGCTTTGATCAGTCGACTGATGCTCACCATCAGTCGACTGCCATCAAGGCTAACGGCTTTTGACAAAGCGGATCCGCGAGGATTCGTAGCCGCCATTTCCAACGGGAGGCCTATCAGTCGACTGATCACTTCATCAGTCAACTGATGAAGCGATCAGCCAAGTGATCACCGCGAGGAGTCGAGCGAGACTCCATTCTGTGCCCATTTTTTACTTGATCCCGATCGCTCGATTGGCAATCGATCGATTGCCTCATCGATCGGCCGCGCCATTAGTCGATCGATAGTCCTGCCACCGACTCGAGCACTTTATCAGTCGACTGCTACATAGTATCAGTCGACTAATACTAGTCAAGTATGAATAATTCATACTTGAATTGACTCCCTATACCTAGACTTGACCTTCTAACTCTTCCTTCAGCCTTGCGCTCGCCTTCAAGAGTTTCCTTCGACTTCATCATGTCTTGGGTTGCCAAATCCTTGGACTTTACGCCGCCAAGACTACAATCTTCGACTTATGTTTCCAAGACTTTACTTTGGACTTCCTTTGCCAAGGTTCACTTGGACTTTATGCTGCCAAGACTATAAGGCTGGCCTTATGCTGCCAAGTCCATCCCTTGGACTTTTCTTTGCCAAGGTTCACTTGGACTTTATGCTGCCAAGACTACAAGCTTGGTCTTACGCTGCCAAGTCCATCCCTTAGACTTTTCTTTTACCAAGTCTTCATTCTTGGATTTCCCTGTCACTTAAACATGTTCACAATTAGATCACAAAACATTGCCTAACTTAGTTGATTATCCAAACATCAGAACATATACATGCTTGGGGCATTGTTGCACCAACAATCTCCCCCTTTTTGATGTTTGGCAATCATTTAAGTTAGGTCTTTACCATATGCACATAATCATAATATGAATTCTAGCTTAAACATTCCTTCTCCCCCTTTGACACACATCAAAAGGGAAGGATTCATAAATTTCATGAAAGATTAAAGTTGTTGTATCTAGGACTAAGGTATAAGATTGATATTAAGCTCCCCCTTAATCCAAGATATGCTTTATGATGTGTGACTAACATTTGAAGCAAAGCATAACAAAAGTTCGAAAGTTAAGTCCTAACTTTGCACCAACAATGTAAGTTTGGGGATGAAAAAGAATATATTATGAAACCCCCCCTAAAACATTGCATAGAACAGTCCTAAAGATTTGTTTAAACTGAAGATTATCATACCATAGTTTTAGAACATTCCAAGATACACTTAAGTGCAAGAAATAGAGCCTTTTATCAGAAAATACAGCGTATCGTCAGTGATTCTTGTTACGACGATCATCGCTATACTGAAATCCGAATTTCAGCCTTTTGATCCCAACTTCAGAAATGCGTTAGAAAATCTAGAAATCGTGAAAAATCATGAAATTTGGCGTACACATTTCTGGAATCATTATCTATCAAGGAAAAATTATTTGAAAAATTTATATTTCCCAGATTTCAAGATTGATACAAACTTGGAAGCTAACAAAAGTTCTAATAATTTTGCAAACTTTGTATCACTTTTGTCTTCCACTTGAAAACTGTTTTTCAGAATATGATGAACATAGTTTAAAATGTATATGATTTGGAATTTCCAACCATGTTCTTAGAGCTATGTATTCATTACTTGAATACAAGCCTTCCCAATGATTGGTCCATGAAGTATTCATGTTTCTAGGTGTGTCATTGGCTCATAGTAATGCATCATAACAAGCATGATGAGCCAAGTACACCTTCCCTATCATCTCACATGTTCCTAAGTGTCTCAATACAAAAATCAAGGTTTCTAAAGGCTTTTTGTGAGATGCATCAAGGTATAAGGCTAAACATTATGAATATGGGATCATGCAAACCTAGAATTTTACTCTATAAAGCACATACCAATCTCCCTCCTTAATGATGAAAATTCGGTTTCGGGAAGAGCTTTGGTGAAGATATCGGCAAAGTTGGACTTAGATTCTACATAATTAAGTTCAATGTACCCTCTTGTCACATGATCTCTTATGAAGTGATGTTTCACTTCAATGTGCTTGGTCCTAGAGTGATGTACCAGATTTTTGGTCAAGTTGATGGTACTCACATTGTCACAATAAACTTTAATGTTAGAGTAGTGTAGCTCATAGTCCTCAAGAGTATATCTCATCCAAAGTAATTGAGCTACACAACCACCCATAGCCACATATTCGGCTTCGGTGGTTGATAAAGCAACACAATGTTGCTTCCTACTACTCCAACTAACTAGGGAGGACCCAAGAAATTGACATCCACCACTAGTACTCTTCCTATCCAATTTGCAACTGGCATAATCGGAATCGGTATAGCCAAGCAACTCAAAAGACCTTGTCCTAGGATACCAAAGTCCTACATTTAGGGTGCCTTTTAGTATATCTTAAAATTCTCTTAACGGCTACTAAATGTGATTCTTTGGCACAAGATTGGTATCTTGAACACATACCTACCGCAAATAAGATATCGGGTCTACTAGCGGTTAGGTATAGTAGGCTACCAATCATACTCCTATAAAGTTTAAGATCAATTGATTTACCATCATGATCACTATCTATTCTAGTGCTAGTGGCCATAGGAGTGGTTACAATTTTGGCATTTTCCAAACCAAATTTCTTGATCATTTCATTTGCATATTTGGTTTGATAAATATGAATCCCTTCATTGGTTTGCTTGACTTGTAACCCTAGGAAAAAGTTAAGCTCTCCAACTAAACTCATTTCAAATTCATTCTTCATATTTTTTATAAAGTCTTGAAGAAGATCATCATTTGTTGACCCAAAAATAATGTCATCAACATATACTTGGGCTATGAAGATATCCTTTAATGTTGACTTTATGAACAAGGTTTGATCTACTTGGCCTCTTCTAAAATCCTTAGAAATTAAGAAGAATGACAATCTTTCATACCATGCCCGAGAAGCTTGTTTTAACCCATATAACACTTTCCTAAGCTTATATACGTGGTTTGGATAATCTATATTTTCAAATCCGAGTGGTTGTTCTACATATACTTCTTCCTTAATATAACCATTTAGGAATGCCGATTTAACATCCATTTGATAAAGTTTAAATCCCATATAGGAAACATACCCTAAAAGAATTCTAATAGACTCTAGCCAGGGCATAAGTCTCATCATAGTCAAGCCCCTCAACTTGATTGAATCCCCTAGCAACCAACCTAGCCTTATTTCTAGTGATATTTCCTTGGTCATCTAGCTTATTCCTAAAGACCCATATTGTAGTAATTATGGTTCTATCATTGGGTCTAGGTACTAACTCTCATACTTGACTTCTCTCAAATTGAGTCAATTCATCTTGCATTGCCAAAATCCAATCCGGATCATGTAATGCATCATTGATCGATTTGGGCTCAATTTGTGAAATAAGAGCTACTTGACTAGTAGGAGCTCTATGAAATGACCTAGTTCTTACTCCTTGAGATAGATCTCCTACTATTTGGTCAAGTGGATGATCTTGATGAGTTATTAGGGTTCTAGAAGGGGTTTCAAATTGATCATTGTTATCTTCTACCCTCCTTTCATCCTCGGAATCTCCTCTTCCTCCCCCTTGATCATTACCCCTTATGGTCAAATTTTGAAGTTTTTGGGTAATGTCTTAATTATTGTCATTAATATCCTTATCAATGGAGGACTTTCTAGGGTAGGTACTAGTGGTTTTATCAAATTGAACATTGGAGGACTCCTCAATCCCTTGGGTTCTCTTATTGTAGACTCTATATCCTCTACTCGTAGATGAGTATCCAACTAGGATTCCCTCATCCGCTTTGGATTCAAATTTTCCTAAGTTATCTTTGGTGTTTAAAATATAAACTTTACATCCAAAGACTTTGAAATAATGAATTGTGGGAATAGTCCCATTCCATAATTCAAATGGTGTCTTTCCTAAAAACCTATGGATTTGAACCCTATTTTGGATATAGCAAGCGGTATTAACCGCTTCCGCCCACAAGTAGCTAGGTAGAGAATATGCATTAAGCATAGTCCTAGCCACCTCTTGTAGGGCACGATTTCTCCTTTCCACCACCCCATTTTGTTGGGGTGTTCTAGGACAAGAGAACTCATGCTTGTACCTTTGCTCTAAATAAAATTGTGAAAATTTTGAATTCTCAAATTCACCACCATGATCACTACGGATCCGATTGATTTTGAGACTCTTTTCATTTTTAACTCTTTTACTAAATCCTATGATTATTTTTAAGGTATCATCCTTATGTTTCATAAAATAGACCCAAGTATACCCAGAAAAATCATCTATTATGACTAAACAATATTTGTTACCATTTAAAGAAGGAGTACTATGGCAATCAAATAAGTCAAGATGCAATAGTTCTAACGGTAAAGAAGTATTAGTTAAAGTTTTACCTTCGTGTGGTGTCTTTGTTTGTTTTCCTTCTTGGCATGCATCACACATTTTGTTCTTGACATACTTGATCTTTGGTAGCCCTTTGACCAACTCCAACTTGGCTACCTTGGCTATGTTTTTCATGTTGATGTGCCCCAATCTCCTATGTCATAGCCAACTTTCTTCTTCTTTTGCAATAAGACACTTAGTAGAAATGTTAGAAGCATATGAAAGATCAACATAATAAATATTTGATTTCCTATATCCAACTACCATACAATCATTTAATTCCTTGTGTCTATCATGCATTTAGAAGATTCAAAAGAAACATGGTAGCTTGCATCACAAAGTTGACTAACACTTAATAAATTAAATTTCATATTTTCAACTAGTAAAACTTTGTGAATGACGATTTTGGGGGATACCTCAATTGTACCTCTACCTAATATCTTGAGTTTTCCACTATTTCCAAAAGACACCGCTCCCTTCTTCACATACTTAATTGTGGAGAACTTGCTCACATCCCCGGTCATGTGTGTTGAGCAACCGCTATCCACAATCCACATACCTTGCTCTCCTACCTAAATCACATGAAAAACACAATATTTTGGTACCCAAACATTAGGACCGGTAACATTAAGTAAAAACTTCTTAGGTACCCATGCTTTCTTAACCTTACCCTTAATGGTTGCTTTTCTATTAATCAATGAGATATAAGCAACTTCTTTTTCTTTTGACTTATATCCTATACCGGCCTTGTTGTAAACGGCTCTTTGTCGGCTAAGGATCATGTCAAGATATTTTGAGCTATTCGTAAATTTCTCTAAGCATGCCTTTAAGTCACTAACCTCATCCTTAAGTTTGTCATTCTCTTCCTTAAGTATGCAAGACTCAACATGTGAAGGTTTTTCATCCCTAATGGCCTTTAGTTCTACCTTCATGCTTCTAACCTTAGATTTAGACTTATCTAGAGCCTCTTTAAGATAAGCAATTGATTTATAAAGAAGCTTAACTTTAGGAGAGTTTATTACCTCATCGTCACTAGATGACGATTCATCACTTGAAGAGTCTTCTTCTTGGCTTGATGTACCGGAGTCATCTCCTTGGGTCATGAGTGTCAAATGGCGTGTGACGTGGCAAAGCTCATCATCGGAGGAGGAATCTTCAACACTTGGTGTGTCCCATGTGGTTTGAGCCATCATGGCCTCCTTCTTCTTCTTCTCCTTCTTCTCCTTCTTCTCCTTCTTTTTCTTTTCTTTTTCCTCCTTCTTCTTTAGCTCCGGGCAATTTGGCTTTATGTGCCCCTTCTTATTGCAAGCATGGCAAATCACATTATTGTTAAAATTTGAATTACCACTAAACTTACCTCTTGAAGAATGGGACCCCTTCCTTGCTTCTCTATTCTTGAACTCCTTTGATTTTCTATAGAGCTTCTTGACAAAGTGGGTCATCTCACTAGATGAGTCTCCATCACTACTTGAATCATGCTCCGACTCAGATGATGATGGCACTTCTTTCCTTCCTTTCTTCTTCTTTTCCTTCTTTTCAACAAATAGAGCTAAACCCTTTTCCTTAGAGGACATGTTAGTTTTCTCATGCAATTCAAACTCACAAAATAATTCATCAATTTTAATTTGAGAAAGATCCCTAGTTACCTTAATAGCATCAACTATAGAAGTCCATAGAGAAGTTCTAGGAAATGCTTGAAGAATGTACCTTACCAAATCCCGGTTGTCAACTCGCTCACCTATGACGTGGAGTCCATTCACAATCTCCTTAAACCTTCCATGCATTTGGCTTACGGTTTCATGCATCTTCATTTGGAAGGCTTGAAGTTGTCCAATTAGCAAGTCCTTCTTGGCCCTCTTTGACTCCTTGGATCCTTCATTTAGCTCAATGAGCTTTTCCCAAAACTCCTCAGTGGATTCGAAAGGCCCCACCTTGTTGAGTTGCTCCATTGTAATACCGCATTGGATGGTGAGTACCGCCTTTGCATTTGATTCGAACCTCCTATTCATTCCCCTGGTCCAATCCTTGCTTGGAATAGGGTTTCCATATTCATCCACCGGTTCCTCAAAGCCATCTACAATGCTATGCCAAATCTCAATATTACTCATTAGATAATACTTCATCCTACCTTTCCAATACGCAAAGTGACTCCCATCGAAGAGCGGTGGCTTGGCGGTGCTATATCCCTCTTGAAGAGCCATTGATGCCTTGGTTGATGGTGAAATCTTCCAAGCTATCCGGGCTCTGATACCACTTGTTGGATCTTCGTAATGGCTAGAGGGGGGGTGATTAGCCTTTCTTTGTTTCTACAAAGTATGTTAGCGGAAGAAATACAAATAAGAATGAGAAACAAGAATACAATGCTAACACCCGATGTACGTGGTTCGGAGATGACGCTCCTACTCCACGGTAATCCGTAAGGTGGATTAACCCTAGCCAAGCTTCACTAGATCCTCCTTTGGATGAACCAAGGTGGAGAAACCTTGTCTTACAATGAACACCTCTTCTTTACAATGATGGAAGATGAAGACTAGAGAAGAGGAGGTTTAGAATCACAAAAATACTTGGAGAAAAGCTTGGTGAGCACGAGGGTGTAGCTAGGAATGAGAGCACTAGCTTCACCAAGCTTCCCAAGGCCTCTTCTTATAGAAGAGGGGTTGTTTTTTCCATTGAGATTTGATCAGTCGACTGATGCTCACCATCAGTCGACTGCCGTCAAGGCTAATGGCTTCTGACAAAGCGGATTCGTGGGGATCTGCAGCCGCCATTTCCAACGGGAGGTCTATCAGTCGACTGATGAAGCGATCAGTCGAGTGATCACTGCGAGGAGTCGAGTGAGACTCCATTCTGTGCCCATTTTCAACTTGATCAGTCGACTGCTAGGATTGGCAGTCGACTACTCATCGATCACCGACCACATCGATCGATAGTCCATAGTCAAGTATGAATAATTCATACTTGAATTGACTCCCTAGACCTAGACTTGACCTTCTAACTCTTCCTTCAGCCTTGCGCTCGCCTTCAAGAGTTTCCTTCGGCCTCGTCATGTCTTGGGTTGCCAAATGCTTGGACTTTACGCCGCCAAGACTACAAGCTTGGACTTGTGTTGCCAAGACTTTACTTTGGACTTCCTTTGCCAAGGTTCACTTAGACTTTATGCTGCCAAGACTACAAGCTTGGTCTTATGCTGCCAAGTCCATCCCTTGGACTTTTCTTTGCCAAGGTTCACTTGGACTTTATGCTGCCAAGACTACAAGCTTGGTCTTACGCTGCCAAGTCCATCCCTTGGACTTTTCTTTTACAAAGTCTTCATTCTTGGATTTTCCTGTCACTTAAACATGTTCACAATTAGATCACAAAGCATTGCCTAATTTAGATGATTATCCAAACATCAGAACATATACATGCTTGGGGCATTGTTGCACCAACATTATATGTTTGCTTTTCTTCTACCTTCACCACAATATACACATAAGAATGCACAATCATTGAAGGCTTATTAGGAATGTAAGGGAAACATGAATAAAAGCAAATAATGGTATGTGTGTAAGAAAAGAAAGGTAAAAAATGAAATAGCTATATAAATACAAGAAGATATGGAAATACTGAAATGCTACATATATGAGTACAAGAAAGTAATGCCCCAAAAGTTTTCATCCAAGCTAGCTTTTCACAATTCCCTAAACATGTAAACAACCCCTATCACTTTCACAATAAAAATCCATATATGATATATAATAAATCTCTTAATATTTGCAATAAGGGATGTTTATAAAAAAAAACTATCACACACATAAAAAAATTGCACAACATGTTAAAGATTTTTTTTATTGCCTTTATTGTTTTGGCCAAATGTTTTTTTTCAACTCTTTTTTTTCAATTTTTTTTCCAACTTTTTTTTCAACTTTATTTTCTTGACATGCGGTGCTCTTCCCTATGTTCTAAAAAATGCATCAAGCTTAGCTATAAAAATAAAAACATGGCTTGTCCATGGTGATCAAGCACGACTTGTCCATGCTTACATTGAATTCTCCCTGAGCTACTCTCTCCCCCACACTTAAACTTTTGTCCGTCCCGAGCAAAATACTCATCATAGAACATTCAAGTATTCCACATCCAGAAGAGTAACAAAGAAGGAGGTAATGGAAGGAATGAAAATGAAATGATGAACAACTATAATATTATTCAGTAAGCATGTGGTGATAAAAGAAGTAAAGGGAAATATGTGAGAATGTCTTCATAATAATCATGCAAACCTATGGTTGTGTGGTCTCGAAAGAATCAAAGCCAGTTCTAGAGTTACAATAACTACAAGTGCACCACACACAAGCAATAAAAACAGGCACAATCCTCACTAGGAATGAAAAAAATCATCTAAATCTATCAACACAGAATCCATCACCAAGTAGTAACCATATACAATCAAATAATCCATTCATGACAACAAATCCCAAAATTTGACAATCAAATTTAACTAGCTTTCATGACTTCTAAGATCATATAAAGGAATGGATAGGAAATTTATTTCAAAACACCAACAAAACAAAAACTCAACAAATGAAATATAACACGTAAAACAAAAACAAATAAGGTAAAAGAAATGTATATACAATGAACAGAAAAGAAGATAAGATGGAGCAAACTCCTCTGAGGTCCTGGCGGTTGGAGGCGGTTCAGTAAGAATATCCAGGTTGGGAGTGGGATGGATGGAATAGAGGTGAGTGCTTTCTTGATGTGATCAGGGTAGTTCCATGCTGCTCCCTTCGAAATGATCATCACCTCATCATATCTAATCTATGAAGGTTGTAGGCGATATAGCAGAAGTTTCTAGCTTAGGGGCTGGATTATTGCATTATTTGTAAGGGCCTTCATCAGCAACACTCTTGGAGACTCGATCTCAAGTGGGAGTGTCCAACTATCCACCACTCCCATGTCATCATCCTCAATATCTAATAGAACAGTAAATTCATCAATGAATTCACATCCATCGGTGTCCAAAATTACATCACAACACAATGGTTCATAGGAGTCCTGTGGAGTAGTTGAATCATAGATATGTCTATCACCCACTCCACAATCCATCTCCCTAAGCGCGTCGATATCCATAGGAATGGTCTCTGACGAAGGCTAAATGAACTCTTGTGCTTGCATCTGGATGATGGGTGTTGAAATTTGATCTATCTACAATTTGATCCACTATAGTCTCCATACTGATGATAATATGGATCCATGTTTCTCAAAAAGATAATTCCCGGTCTTTCCTGAAACACCAACAAACAAATCAAAAGATACAGGAAGTAGACATGACAAAATATATGGATATATAGAAAATGAAAGAATGAAGCCCTAAATAATTTTTTTTTAGAAAAATGGATAAACAATCCTAAGTCTACTAAGCACCATTACACTCTCCGGCAACGATGCCAAAATTTGATAACAGCTATTTGTGGTGTGGTACTGTTCCAAATTAATTACCAAACCCTCTCTCCACTAATATAGCATAGTGAATGACCCGGATCGTTTCCTAACGAGTGTAATTGATAAAATAGTAGTCTTAGGATTAATAATTATTGCTTTGTGTTTTCTATCAAAAATGGGGTTTGGAATTTAAAAGATTAATCCTATTGAATGAAAAACAATGCAAGTAATTAAAGCATTAATCTAACTAAACTATGATGGTATTGAAATTAAAGAAGATATAAGCTAAGCATTCAAAGAAAAGAATTCAAAAACATAAAGATAGTGTAGGAAATTAAACAACAATTTAAATGCAAAATAACATGAGTGTAAAGGAGAACATGAAATAAATCTAACCTAGTATTAAACACTGCTAACTAATGGAAATAACACTTAAACATGCAAGTAATCAAACTAACAGACAATTAAGCTAAGGAACCATTAACCTAATGACAACTAAGTAAAGTTTCAACTAGCACAAATAATTCGTGAACGATAAAATAAACTACAACTAAACTCCTAATTAAACAGCAGGATAAAACAACCGAATTAAAATCTAGAATCAAACATCACAATTATGCATTAAAGAAAACAACAAGATAAACATCCAAATGAAACTCCTAATTAAACTCTAAGACAAACTACAAATTAACTACAATGTAAATTACAAACTAACTATAAATTAAACTACATGTCAAACTACAAATTAAACAACAATAACAATTTGTTGGAGGATCGTGGCCCGGCTAGAAGGGGGATTGAATAGCCCGATTCGATGCTTGCGTGATTGTCTACAATGATCATCAATATGCGTGATTGTCTACAATGATCATCAATATGCGCAGCGGAAATAATAGATACAAATACACCACACAAGACACAATCGATATACGTGGTTTGGAACCTTAGGGTTCCTACTCCACGGGGTGAGCTCAACAAGCTCGAGTTATGCACACGATACTAACAAGCTCCTTCTCGACAACAAGTCGGAGGTGGAGAAACCTCGCACAAGCAATTACAAGATGTAATACAAAGACAATATGAAATACAAGTAAACAAAACTTTATAACACTTTACTTTGATCACTTGCTTGTTGCTTGCTTTGGTTTGCTCTTGAAGGTCGGGAATGCAGCTGCAATTCCCCTCCAAAATCTCCCCAAAAATGGTTGTAAAAATCCTCCCCAAGCTCCTCCTTTTATGCTTGTCTCGAGCTGATTCCGCGCTTGGCAGTCGACTGCCATAAGTCCCCAATCGACTACTCCTATAGCCGTTGTGAGACAACGGCCTAATCCACATTGGCATCCAGCCAACGGATACACTGGCAGTCGACTGCCCATTACCATCAGTCAACTTCCAGCCGTGTAACCGACTGATTAGTCATCTACTGAGTGTCCTGTGCTCACATCCTCGACCCGGGTTATTCTGAAGCCATCGATCGATCGGCCCAACTCGGAAGTCGATGACTCTGGCGATCATTGCCATGGCATTCGATGCAGTCGAATGCTAGTCGACTCTCACCAGTCGAATTGGACATACCACCAATCGACTGTTGTCAGGTAAAACCTCAAACACAAGTTGTTTGAGTATCCGACTGTCGAGTATAACCTCAAACAATATGTTTGAGCATCCGACACACCCTTAGACTAGATGTAAGATACCGGAAAATATATATATATATATATATATATATTGCTGGTTAAGTTGGAAAATACCCATTGGAATTTTTCAGATATTTAAAAAAAAAATAAATGGGATGTTTTATGATATTTTAAGGGGTAATATGTTTAATTTACCTAGGGTTAATTAGATATTAAACCTTAGGTTTATATTTTCCTATTTTCCGCCCGATCTCTTCCGTCGCAAAATCCTCGACGCGCAGCCCTTCTCCCTGCACGCGAGCTCAATCCGCCGCCGTCGCACCTCCTCTTCTCGCGATGCCATCCATGCACCGCCGTTCCTCTATTTCGCCGCCTTCGTCCTTGCGTCGACGCAGTCCACAACCACACCGACATTGCTGCTCGAGATCGCCCCATTGTCGTCGCCACGGGCTACAGCCTCGCCGTCGTGACCTACCCATTCCTCTCGCGTTCTCTCTGACGTCGGCCCGTCCCCATTCTATGCAAGCGACAACTGACTCCAACCGCCCCCTTCTCTGTAAGAGACTGTCGACCACAACCCGTTTCCTCCTCGTGGCAAGCGGTGACGAGCGATTCTCCTCGCTGGTGCTGATGGATGAGCCAAAGCAGCCTGAGATCACGAGTGGCCGGGATTTTTGGGTCAGTGACAGATTGGTTGGAAGTTGTCCTTCTCGATCATCGTCGGATCAAGTGAGGGTTTTTCTCCAAGGAATAGGGGATAGGGAACCGCTACCGGTGGTCATCGAGCTAGGTGAGTTAATGCGGTTATTCCTCTCCGAATTGCATTTTTCTGTTTAGCCCTAATTCTGTGGTGATAGGACAGCGACGTCTTGGCATTGGGCAGAGGTATGTTCCGGCATACTGTGGAATTGGGAAGGAGGCTGCCGGGGGAGTTTTCTAAGACTGGTAAGCTGGATTTACTGTTCTCTTTATCTATAATTGTTAGATTGTGGATGTGTGTCAAGGTAGTGTGATGTGAGGGTTCCTGTTTAGGAATTATCGGCTGTGTTGATTGGAGGATTGGTCGTTTGAGACGACTGTGAGGTTTTACCGACCGTGAAGGGTTGTTAATGGGCTTTGATGAAGTGGATAAAAATGGATTTGCGATGGGGATGTCAATTAGGAAGTTAGATCCCTAATTTGGTGTAAGGGTAAGTTATGAAGGGGCTATGAACGGCAGTGACGGCTGTGAATGGCTATGGATGGAGTCGGTTGTGAGGTTCTTGACCACGGCGGGTCATGAGTTGGGAGTATCTGGGATCAAGGGTTTCGGTTGATATTGGATGGTTGGATGTACACTATTATATAGTTGTTCTAGTGTTTGTTATGATTATGATGTTAGATCTAAAGCTAATCAAGCTTTAGGCTCGATTTGGGGATGAATTTACTTTGGGTGTTGTACAAGTGTGATTGGATGAAAAGACCGTTATTGGGTGAAAGGGTTAGATAAATTAGTGGAATTGGAAATTTATTTGGGTTAATTGGTTTATGTAAGAAATCGATTAAGTATTCGATTTGTCGGTGAATGGTATTTTTGTACTTAACAATAGTTATGCATTATGCAGGTTTCGGTCACGAGGCTGGTCCCCGGTCGTGATGATTTCATTCTTGCAGACATTTTTATTCAGGCGGGTATTTTGACTTATCTTTTAGATATAGTCAAGTTGATATGCTAGTTAGGATAGCTTGCAATAATTTTCATGTTTATATGCCTAGTATGTTTTTGGTGCCTACTTGATACATGCATGTGATAGGTTATGATTATACCTTCCCTATTTTATTTGGATCATAGTTACTTGGATTATGGATATGTACATATTGATTGTGCATATTATTCGGATAGGTGTATTTAGTTGGATTTACATGCTTTAGTATCATGCACCATCTCGCATGATTGCATGCCGGCTGGACGGGGTTCCTTTATTGTTGAGCTCGCAGCCAATTACATGGCCTGCTCACACTGCCACTCATGGGTTAGTGGTACATCAGGAGGGTGTGTGCAATTGCTCTGTCAGGCTCCGCTGGTCTGCTCATGTGTAGCGATGAGGTAGCGTGGTAGCGGGTAGGGATCCCTCCTCTGGTCTATGACACTGGGAAATGAGAACTTAGCTCCCCCACTCTGTTTGGGGCAGGAGGATAGGTGTACTTCGACAGCATCCTGTCCACTAAGTCACTCAGGAGCAGTGATGGCAGAGTGCACAGTTGTCATAACCCTACCCACTCGGCTTCACCATCGCGTGTGAGGCGGCTGACTGGCATCAGGGGTGACCATGTCATTTGCACGACATGCACTTTGCACGGATCGCATTTGTATTGTGTTTGCTGCATTATTGTATTGATGCCTTGGATGTTGCATATGATTGCCATGCATACATGATTCATTTTCGTATATGGTGATGACTTTATCTCTTATAGTAGGGCACATGCTCCTATATCACGGTAGGAGATTCAAGTGAGTACAGTCCTTTTGCATTTATTTCTTGCTTACCCTATATGTGAGACTGTACTGGCATGATTTTTAGTGTTAGCTATATCTTACTTTGCATATCGACTATACTCGTTGAGTTCTTTGAACTTACCCCGTTGATTTATATCTATTTCAGGATGAAGCTGTCAGGAGAGTCCAGCTGCCAAACCCCACTCGTCGTGAAAGTTTTTATTTGTTATTTGTTTCTATGGTTTGGATATTTTGATTAGAAGACATGTTTAGGATTGGAGTTAGATATTTGTATTCGTGGATTTTTGGTGTCCTTATGGACCTTTATTCAGTTTTGTTTCGATTGGATTTTGTTCGGTATTCCTGCCCAGATGGCAGAAGGGGTAAGACTAGTTATTGTGGACTGGTTACCATTTACTGTGATAGTTGGCCAGAGGCCTATTTTATTACCTGCGTGTGTGTTTGGATTTTGGTCGTGTTGACCGATGTATAGTGGGCGTGTAGGCCTTGTATGAAAATTGGTATTGTCACCCATACAAGGGAGATGTTACCAGATTTTTGTCTGGCGGGGACTCCCTCGGGGCGTGACAATTTATTTAGTATCAGAGCCAGGTTCCGAGTTCCTTAGGGTCATTGGGTTTTTGGAGTTTGCCACGTTTGGCAGGTTAACTGGGGTATTTTCGGATTGGTACGGATTTCCGACGATTTTTATGTTTCGGAAATTTGAGGTATTATTGACGAGGTCAATATGGGGGATTTGGCGGTAATAGGACATCTCCAGACGGCTAATAGGTGAATAAATTCTAGAAAATTTTCTAGATTTAGTGCATATTTGTATTGATTATGTTGGTTATGCGGTGGTATCATGTTTTGTTTAGTATTGTTTTAACCTTATATCTGTTAGACTGTTAGATTTTTAGGTTGCTGGTTTATCGTTAGCATATGGTTATTAACTTCTATTACTGTTATACGTAGCTAGTTATCATTGTGATATAAATGATTAGATATTATTGGTAGATGTTTATCTTTTACTTTTTGGACTAGTATTAGGATTGGACTAGTATTAGGATTAGACTAGTTGAATAATATGGATAAATTCATAGAAGGTATATATATAGGTTCTTTGACTCTCTGATCCTAGTGCATTAGGACAAGATTACATTGCTTACGTAGTTTAGGGTATATATAGGCACCTGATGTTTTATTTAGTATTGCCTTAACTTTGTTCTGGCATTACCCTTTAGTTATACCCAAATTAATTTCAGCCATTGATTCCCGTTAGTATGACTATGATGTCGTTTATTAGACAACGTGTTATGTGATTATATGGTTATGTTTTTTTTTCGGTGGATACCATGATTAAGACCAGTAGAGATAGAATAACTTAGATGAGGTTATTCTGTAGGAGCGGATCTCAGGAATGAAACAACATTAGTAGAACCCTAGGTGTTGGAACCCTAGGCATAATAATCCAGATGTGCTTAATGATATATATTTATCCATTTACTGTTTCAGTGATATGGTAATCGGACTAGTAGAGTTTGTATGGTTAGGATGCGAGTAATCCTTACTATATCTCCCATTCTTGGTTGAGAGAGAGAGTCTGCAGTAGAGTCTCTCTATAGGTAGGTGCTTTGTATACATGTGGTCAATCATGCCTCCCAAACATGGTTGAGATGACCTACTGCAAGGTTATATTCTTGCATTATCCGCTCGGAGTTGGTGAAAATCGGATTCGTATGACTTCTGTAGCTAGATAGCTACTTTACAGGTTAAGTACCCACGAGATTTGTTCGTGGTAGCATGTTGTAGCATGCATGATTGAACTGGTAGAATGGTATAATTTAGGCTTAACCCTCTTGACGGGCTTGATAGTAGATTTGTTGTTCTTATTGGCCTTGATAGACATTTCTTGTTAGTTGGGACGAAACCCTATGATTAATCGTCTCGACGTGATTATTAGTGGACTTATGATTTTGATCGACCTTGATAACCGATCATGTTAGAAGGGTTGGAACGTTAGATTTAACCATCTCGACTTATTTATTAATAAGTCGATGATCTTTACCGACTTTGGTAAACATTTCATTTTAGAGGTGTTGAAACCCTCGCTTGACCGCCTCAATGGGTTAATTGTAGATCGATGATCCTTATCGATTTTGATAGACGTTCTATGCTAGATGTATTGGATAACCCTAGGTTTAACAACCTAGGATAATCGACTGCTCACGTGACCTATTGGTGGTAGTACGCTAGTGTGTGCAGTTAATAATTAGATATCTATATACTGCCTATCTATCCACGAGTCTCATTCATGGTAGCATGTAATTGCACGTAGACAGTGCTATTGATTGTCGACCCACGAGTTCTATTCGCGGTAGCTCATGTTAGTAATATATGAGAGATGTCCTAAGGCAATCGCCTTATGTATGAACCATTTATTTGATAAATGAAGATTCACTATTTGAGTATACATGTTTTCATGTATTTGATTGGATCTTAAACTCATTTACTGAATGTCCACGATACGATTCACAGCATGAGAGAATTTGTGATTGGATCACAACTTGTGAGTATCTCTACATGTGTAATTGTGATGTATCGGAATTATCCCTAGTCGATGAATTGATGGATATGGACACCATTGATTTTGTAGAGACTAGCACGAGGTATACTCCTTGGTGTATCCAAGCAGCAGATTCTCACTGGCTGGAGACATTGTGAAGCATCTCTAAGGAGATGTGGACCCGGGATGATTGGGTATAAGTCGAAGTGATCGAAGGTGTTTGAATAGCCTATAAAGGATTCACCACTCCATGCGAGGAGATGTATACCCATGGCCTCTCGTCGGATTGTTACTAAAGTCTTTGGCCAAAGCATTACATGTTTAGAGTAAGGTACTCTTCGATACATGTGCAGTAACTAGAATCCGTAGGACGAGGAAATGATACTTGGGCTAGGTGTGACGTAGTCAGCCTAGTGGGGACTGACACTATAGACCATGTCCTGAACCAAGTAGGTATAGGATGAGTGAAGGGAATGGGGCACGATTCATTCGAGCTGCTGAAGGGTTTCAGAAATAGTTCTGGATCAACCGTTGATCTTTTCGGTTAATTGGGGATCATGATGTACTACTAGGTGCCACTCATGATCGTTCTATAATTAATGGTTAATTATAGACGGCCAACATAAACCGAGAACCTATTTGGTCACACGGACAACGAGCGTAATCCGAAGGATTTAAAACGTGCTTGAGAATGGGATTCTCAGACCGAGAGAAACTAGGTTTGGTTGGACCAAACAAGAAGCGAGCATGAAATCATTTCAGTCACAATGGAAGCGTGGATGGGTCGTGTCTTATGAAGACATAATGGATGAACCAAAATGGTTTGGTTCTAATCCAATGGAGGAGAATAATCCAAAGGGTTTGGTTTATTTTAAACGAATGAATCAAAAGTTGGTTCGGTTCGTTTTAACTTAAAATAAACCATCATGGTTTGATTTATTTTAACTTAAATTAATGGAACGGGTTAACGGGCCTTATGGTTATGATCCAATAACCATTAAGAGAATTAGTTCTCTATAAAAGAGGGCTCAAGGTGTTGTTAAGCCCTAATCCAAAACCCTAACCTAGTTTTGGCCGCCCACCTCTCCCTCCTCTCCTTGGTGATTTCGGCGCCAACATCTCCTCTTGCCGCCGCCCACCATCAAGCTCACTTGCCGGCGTCCAGAAGGTGCTGACCTTCCCTCTTGCCGGCGTCGAGATATTGCCGGAGGAGCTCCGGTGATCTCCCTTGGGTTCGGTAATAAGGTGAGCCTCCACCTTTTCCTTTTGGCCGGCCCCTACTCCTCCACCAAAGCTGTCCAGTTTTCTGGACAGCTTGTTTCCCTCTCGTCGGAGCGTCGTTTGGACGACGTTTGGAGCTCCGACAGCGGTAGCCTTTCCGGGGATTCGATCTCCGGTAATCATCATAGGTGGAGGATGAAGGATTCGTCAAACGGTTGACGAATACCTCTCCGGAGAAGCGAGTTTTGAGGACTCATTTTTTGATCCGAATTTGGATTCGGATCGTGATCTTCTCTCGATCACATCGTCTTCAACACGAGGCTAGTAACCTGTACGAAGACGAAGCTCGTGACTTTGTTAAGTCATCCCGAAGATACTCGGCGTGGATACGGATAGAGACGATTCTAGCGAGGATCATTCCGGTTGATGGCATTCCCGCTACACGTGATACGAAAGGTATACGTAGTTAAATTTCCTTTTATTGCAAAATTTAAATTTACGGTTATGTCTACACATGTTGTACTATGCATGCGTGTGATGTGTGTGTTGTAATAAATATAGATTTATTATTTTTATTTCTTCCGCTGTGCACATGTTTACGAAACATGTTCGAACACACACTCGCCGCGGTGCTGGAAACTCAACAGTGGTATCAGAGCCCAGGTTGTGTTTTGACATAATCATAAAATGGTTTTGCGATAGTCATAATAATATTTCTGGAAATTTTCTACTTTTAGAAAGTTATAAGTATTTATGGAAATTTTTCAATTTTGGAAAGTCTAGAAGTATTTATGTAAACCTTCCATTTTTGGAAAGTTGGAAGTATTTATGGAAATTGATATTTTCCATAAATAAAATATTTGATTAGATTTTGGAAATTTGTTTCCTAATTTAATCATGATTTGATTTGGGAAATCAAATCTTAAAATATTTTATTTCCATAAGTAGTTTTGATGATTTAGGAAATTGGTTTCCTAAATTGACTTTCCTTAATCAACTATTTCCACAAATAAAATATGTGATTAGATTTGGAAATTTGTTTCCTAATTTAATCATGATTTGATTTGGAGAATCAAATCTTAAATATATTTTATTTCCATAAATAGTTATGACAAATAAGGAAATTATATACATGACATAATTGTATGTCATGTAATTGCATTAGATGCATATCATTATGTCATGCATGTCGTGACATGTAGATGTATGTCATGCCATGTAGATAATAGTTATTTGCATGCAAAGAGGATGAGACATAAAACCCTTACTCAATATTAAAACCTACACCTTCCATTAATATGGTTGGAACCAGAGTTCCGTTTCTTGTTTGGGTTGTTGGACTCTCTCCAAGCCCGGCTCGAACCCGAACATATTCAAACCATGGAATAGTTTAATACTAATATGGTAAGAGTCAGAGGTCAATCGTTAGCTTTGGTTGTTGGACTCTCTCCAAGCTGGGCTAATTGGTTGAATGCGTTCTAACCATATTAAAACTATTTCTCGATTAATGGGTTGACTTTAACCTGGAGCATCGGCTTGTTGGACTCTCTCCAAGGTCGATGTAAAGGGAGGTGAAGTTGGGTGCTATGCATATGATGCATACTTGTTAATGTGTTAACAACCCGATGTATGTGTGAACATTCAATTAGTTGATAGCACATTGTGATAGTTGCATATACGTGATATGCAATCGGTATAGTTGATACCTACCGTCATAGTTATGAATGGCTTGTTGGACTCTCTCCAAGGTTGTTCATATCTATGATGGATATCAGCCCATTCGGAGATGGACCTACGATCTCCCGAAGTGATTTTGGGGTTTTTGAAATTCGAAAAATGAATGGGATTTATAAATGTATATTGATGCATTTTAAAATCATTTTCTCATATATGCTCGTTTTGTATTTCTAGGTCAATCGATTGATCATGACGTCTTTGAATTTACGCACTATTTTGGATTCAAACTAACTAACTGGGCCTAACTTCCTAGACTGGCTTAGAAACCTGAGAATTATTCTCAAGGCGGAAAAGCTAGCATATGTCCTTGAAGAGCCTCTTCCCAACCGTGCTAAGGACGATGCAACTCCAGACCAAATGTTGGTATATCAGAAGCATGTGGCAGATTCTGAGTTGGCGAGTTGCATCATGCTAGCGGCGATGGTACCTGAGCTGTAAAAGAAGCATGAGCATATGGATGCTAATACTATGGTCTTCCATCTTCATGGGTTGTTTGATGAGCAAACGAGATCCGAAAGGTTCGAAGTCTCCAGGCTCCTCTTCACCACGAAGATGCAAGAAGGTTCGTCTGTAGTGCAGTTTGTGCTAAAGATTAATGGGTACATCGAGCGGCTAGCTACCCACGAGTTTGTGATGTCTACAATGATCGCTCTTGCGTGATTGTCTACAATGATCATCAATATGCGCAGAAGAAATAATAGATACAAATACACCACACAAGACACAATCGATATACGTGGTTTGGAACCTTAGGGTTCCTACTCCATGGGGTGAGCTCAACAAGCTCGAGTTATGCACACGATACTAACAAGCTCCTTCTCGACAACAAGTCGGAGGTGGAGAAACCTCGCACAAGCAATTACAAGATGTAATACAAAGACAATATGAAATACAAGTAAAGAAAACTTTATAACACTTTACTTTGATCACTTGCTTGTTGCTTGCTTTGGTTTGCTCTTGAAGGTCGGGAATGCAGCTGCAATTCCCCTCCAAAATCTCCCCAAAAATGGTTGTAGAAATCCTCCCCAAGCTCCTCCTTTTATGCTTGTCTCGGGCTGATTCCGCGCTTGGCAGTCGACTGCCATAAGTCCCCAATTGACTACTCCTATAGCCATTGTGAGACAACGGCCTAATCCACAAGGTGTCTGTGCTCGCATCCTCGACCCGGCCCGATCATTGCTGAAACCATCGATCATTGCCACTCTCGGAAGTCATTGCCCAACTCTGGCAGTCGACTGCCATGGCATTCGACGCAGTCGAATGCTAGTCGACTCTCACCAGTCGAATTGGACATACAACCAATCGACTGTTGTCAGGTAAAACCTCAAACACAAGTTGTTTGAGTATCCGACTGTCGAGTATAACCTCAAACAATATGTTTGAGCATCCGACACACCCTTAGACTAGATGTAAGATACCGGAAAATATATATATATATATATATATATATATATATATATATATATATATATATATATATATATATATATATATATTGCTGGTTAAGTTGGAAAATACCCATTAGAATTTTTCAGATATTTAAAAAAAAAATATCATCTACCTATATATAGGACACGGTTTCCTCCTATAATCAACGACACACCATGTAAATAATATCATTTCCCAACTTACCGGGCATATTGATTTAATCCATCTAAATCTCACCCTTTGGTAAAAATGAGTTTTGAGGACTCATTTTTGGATCTGAATTTGGATTCGGATCGTGATCTTCTCTCGATCACATCGTCTTCAACACGAGGCTAGTAACCCGTACGAAGACGAAGCTCGTGACTTTGTGAAGTCTTCCCGAAGATACTCGACGTGGATACGGATAGAGACGATTCTAGCGAGGATCATTCCGGTTGATGTCGTTCCCGCTACACGTGATACAAAAGGTATACGTAGTTAAATTTCCTTTTATTGCAAAATTTATATTTACGGTTATGTCTACACATGTTGTACTATGCATGCGTGTGATGTGTGTGTTGTAATAAATGTAGATTTATTATTTTTATTTCTTCCGCTGTGCACATGTTTACGAAACATGTTCGAACACACACTCGCCGCGGTGCTGGAAACCCAACAGGCCATAGATAGTTCCCTTTGTATTATCTCAAGAGCCACGAGGCTTTGTCGTGATATCTGGATGTGAACTGTTTGTTGTAGTGGTTTTGTATGTTGTAGGTATATTTATTATACTGCTGATCAGGTTAGTTGCAGACTGATATTGGTACTCTGAGGGTTGGGTTACTCTAGTTGTTTCCTTTGACTTCCATTATGTGCATTATGAGTATTCACTATTGTCTATACATCCATAGAGTGGTAGTACTCACCCCCTCCTCACTTATCCTCTAGGTTAACTGATGGAGGACGTGTCCGGTTGACCTACCTTCGAGTCGCTCAGAGAGTTCCTTGTCGTGCTTGTTCTACTGCATCGTCGAGATGCCTCTTTGTTTACTTTATCTGTATTGCATTTTGGTTATGCACTTTGGATTTTGTCGCAATTTGTTTTGGTGTCATAAAAACTATTTTACTTTAATGGATATATGTTTAGTCGTGCATGCATGCAATTAATAAAATAATTATATTTCTATTATTATTTCGAGGTTTTTACCAGATCTGGTCCAGGTATTTCTGAATATTGTCACTAAGGGGTTCCTCTGTCATTTGGATGACGGATATGCCCCCATGACGTGACAATTTTATTGGTTTGCAGTTTTTTTGGTTTGTGGGTTTTGTGTTTCAAGGATTGTCTTTTCCTTGGATTTTTGGGAGTTCTCGGGTTTTTTGACCAGGTGAGATGAAGGATATCTCTGAGCTATAGGAAAGGTATTGTCTTTAGTGGTTACTGTACTTTAATGGTTAGGAAAAGTATTGACTTAGTGAAATTGCCCCTACTCATGGTCAGGGATGAGGTCGATGACGTATTGACCTTACGGAACCTAACGATGATTTCAGAAGTACGGACTCTGTAGAGGTGACGACTGATGTCGAATTAGGAAGCTAGGGATTTAGCCTGCTAGCCACCAATTTGAAGGACAAGGAGTAAACCCTCAGAAAGTATCAGTTCCTACTAATAGTGATTTGGTTATGGATAAGGCGTGTATGCCTACATTGGTCAAGACGATGAAAGATCATTTTACCTTATTATAGGAGGTGTTGGATGGGATATTTATATATCCCAATATTTTTTTCTAGAGAAGATATGGAATTCTTTGTTAAAAGAGAGATGGACCTTTGAGATTATGCATCGATTATCGATGATAGAATGCGGTAGTTGTGGAAGGAAATGAATATCCTTCATTGTGGATAGAGGATCTGTTTAGATCAGCTTAGGACACCTGTGTGTACTCTAGGATTGATCTATGGCTAGTGGGTTGATATTGTAGTGACACGGTGCCATACAATTATCATTATCATTGGGATGATTGTTATATCATTAGCCTAGAGTAACGAGAATGCAGTTGTATAGCGACGACAATTTCATACTTGGTATGAATTGTATGAGCTTATGGTTATCTTATTAGACTTATTGATAACTTAGTTGTCCAGGGATTTGGGAAGTCGTGTATTTTGGACACGATTGGGTCAGTTGTGGTTGTTGGATTGCGTAACTTGGCCACTGTTGATGGTGGTAGTTGGAGTTGCGCACTCGGTCACCATTGATGATAGTTTTCTTGGTATTGATTTGATTATTATCATAGATATGGATAGGATGCTCTAGCGATACTACAATCGCTGATTGGTTGAACCAGGAAGGTGATGGAATTTATTTGGTCTGAAGCTTCTGAAACTAGTTTCAGGGCTCAGACGATGGTTGACTTTTACGCCAGTGTTGATTAATCATTCTGGTGTGGATGGAAGGGTGGTGTATATGGATGCATCATTTCGGAGATCAGAGCAATTCCGATGTTATAGAATAAGACGTATCCTAAGCTTACGGCAATTAAAGGACTGCGAGATAAGCCGTCATATATATGACGTGGACTTCGCAGTTATTATGTTGTTTTGAATAGGTGAGGAGCAGAAATGCTCATGGAGTTTTGGCTAGCTACTGGATAGCTACTATAGAGTAGCTAGAACACAAACGGTTGTAACAAGGAAGTTTGGTCGTGACAACCTCCCATACACTTACAGAGTGTGTGGTGGAGTGGATTGTGGACAGTAGATTAACTACCTTCTCTGACTCCGAGGAGGATAGTGGTTTCCAGAGTTGCATTAGTTTAAGGAGGAGATGCTTTAGGAAATTTCGATTCCGGAATGGAAGTGGAAGCATATTATTATGGATTTTGTGGTGGGTTTGTCTAGGACACATCAAGGCTATGACGCAATTTGGGTAGTGTTGACCGACTGACCAAATCCACGCATTTCTTAGCGATTCGGAAGACCGACTCTTTGAATCATTTGACAGAGTTATATTGTCGGGATATCATCAGATTTCATGGTGTTCCTTTGAGATA
The DNA here is from genome assembly GCA_025175895.1 of Wurfbainia villosa. Taxonomy (NCBI): domain Eukaryota; kingdom Viridiplantae; phylum Streptophyta; class Magnoliopsida; order Zingiberales; family Zingiberaceae; genus Wurfbainia; species Wurfbainia villosa. The sequence goes on along the minus strand of CM045989.1, from coordinate 84,915,172 downwards.
GAGATCTCCGGTTCACGTCTCGGTTCTGGCAGAGTCTGTAGCAGGCGCTAGGCACAGTTTCATTTTAGTATTGCATTCCATCCGCAGACAGATGGACAGTCTGAGCGGGCCATTTAGACACTAGAGGACTTGCTAAGGTCCTGTGTAATGAATTTCAGGGGCAACTGGGAGGACTAGTTTCTAGGATCCATAGAGCTCAGTATGAGACAGGGTTGGTCTGTACTATCAGACGTAGGATGGCAGAGGCACAGGATCGTCAGAAGAGTTATGCAGATCAGAGACGGAGACCTCGAGAATTCTCTATTGGTGACCAGGTATTTCTGCGAGTCTCACCCATGAAAGGAGTGAAGAGATTTGGCCTTCGTGGTAAGCTAGATCCTAGATACATTGGTCCGTTTGAGATTTTGGAGAGGATCGGTGCAATCGTTTATTGCCTAGCGCTACCACCATTCTTGATGGGTATTCATGATGTGTTTCATGTGTCCATGTTGAGGAAGTATGTGCCAGACTCTACACATATTCTGTTCAGATGTGTCAGGTTCCATTCAACCTGATGCTACTTACACAGAGGTTCTGGAACGGATTCTGGATCACAAGGAACGACAGTTGCGGAATAAGATTGTGCGACTTGTCAAGGTCGGGTGGAGTCACCACACCAATGAGGAGGCTACTTGGGAGCTTGAGGAAAAGATCAGAGCTCAATACCCCCACTTGTTTACTTAAGGTACGTGAAATATATTTTTTTCAGTACTTGTGGTATCTCTTACTTGAGATACATTTGAGTAGGAAATTTGGGGACCAAATTTTTATAAGTGGGGGAGAATGTAAGATACCGGAATATATATATATATATATATATATATATATTGCTGGTTAAGTTGGAAAATACCCATTGGAATTTTTTAGATATTTAAAAAAAAATTAAATGGGATGTTTTATGATATTTTAAGGGGTAATATGTTTAATTTACCTAGGGTTAATTAGATATTAAACCTTAGGTTTATATTTTCCTATTTTCTGCCCGATCTCTTCCGTCGCAAAATCTTCGACGCGCAACCCTTCTCCCTGCGCGCGAGCTCAATCCGCCGTCGTCGCACCTCCTCTTCTCGCCACGCCATCCACGCACCGTCGTTCCTCTATTTCGCCGCCTTCTTCCTTGCGTCGACACAGTTCACAACCACACCGACATTATTGCTCGAGATCGCCCCGTCGTCATCGCCACGGGCTACAGCCTCGCTGTCGCGACCTACCCATACCTCTCGCGTTCTCTCCGATGTCGGTCCGTCCCCATTCTCTGCAAGCGACAACCGACCCCAACCGCCCCCTTCTCTGTAAGAGACTGCCGACCACAGCCCGTTTCCTCCTCATGGCAAGCGGTGACGAGCGATTCTCCTCGCCGGTGCTGACGGATGAGCCAAAGTAGCCAGAGATCACGAGTGGCCGGGATTTTTGGGTCGGCGATAGATTGGTCGAAAGCTGTCCCTCTCGATCGTCGCCGAATCAAGTGCGGGTTTTTCTACAAGGAACAGGGGATAGGGAATCGCTACCGGTGGTCATCGAGCTAGGTGAGTTGATGCGGTTATTCCTCTCCGATTTGCATTTTTCTGTGTAGCCTTAATTCTGTGGTGATAGGACAGCGACGTCTTAGCATTGGGCGGGGGTTTGTTCAGGCATACTGTGGAATTGGGAAGGAGGTTGTCGGTGGAGTTTTCTAGGACTGGTAAGCTGGATTTACTATTCTCTTTATCTATAATTGTTAGATTGTGGATGTGTGTCAAGGTAGTGTGATTTGAGGGTTCATGTTTAGGAATTGTCGGTTGTGTTAATTGGAGGGTTGGTCGTTTGGGACGGCTGTGAGGTGTTGCCGACCATGAAGGGTTGTTAATGGGCTTTGATGAAGTGGATAAAAATGGATTTGCGATGGGGATGTCAATTAGGGAGTTAGATCCCAAATTTGGTGTAACGGTAAGTTATAAAGGGGCTATGAATGGCGGTGACGGCTATGAATGGTTGTGGATGGAGTCGGTTGTGAGGTTCTTGACCACGAAGTGGGCTGCGAGTTGGGAGTATCGGTTGTCGGTGGGATCCAAGGTTCGGTAAGCACGATTTTGGTGTTTCGATTGATATTGGATGGTTGGATGTACACTATTATATAGTTGGTCTAGTGTTTGTTATGATTATGATGTTAGATCTAATGCTAATCAAGCTTTAGGCTCGATTTGGGGATGAATTTACTTTAGGTGTTGTACAAGTGTGATTGGACGAAAAGACCGTTATTGGGTGAAAGGGTTAGATAAACTAGTGGAATTGGAAATTTATTTGCGTTAATTGGTTTATGTAAGAAATCGATTAAGTATTCGATTTGTCGGTGAATGGTATTTTTGTGCTTAACAATAGTTATGTATTATGCAGGTTTCGGTCACGAGGCTGGTCCCCGGTCGTGATGATTTCATTCTTGCAGAGATTTTTATTCAGACGGGTATTTTGACTTATCTTTTAGATATATTCAAGTTGATATGCTAGTTAGGATAGCTAGCAATAATTGTCATGTTTATATGCCTAGTATGTTTTTGGTGCCTACTTGATACATGCATGTGATAGGTTATGATTATACCTTCCCTGTTTTATTTGGATCATTGTTACTTGGATTATGGATATGTACATATTGATTGTGCATATTATTTGGATAGGTGTATTTAGTTGGATTTACATGCTTTAGTATCATGCACCATCTTGCATGATTGCATGTTGGTTGGATGGGGTTCCTTTATTGTTGAGCCCGCAGCCAGTTACATGGCCTGTACACACTGCCACTCATGGGTTAGTGGTACATCAGGAGGGTGTGTGCAGTTGCTCTATCACGCTCCGCTGGTTCGCTCATGGGTAGCGATGAGGTAGCGTGGTAGCGGGCAGGGATTCCTCCTCTGGTCTATGACACCGGGAGATGAGAGCTTAGCTCCCCCACTCTGTTTGGGGCAGGAGGATAGGTGTACTCCGACAGCATCCTGTCCACTCGGTCACTCAGGAGCAGTGATGGCAGAGTGCACAGTTGTCATAGCCCTACCCACTCGGCTTCACCATCGCGTGTGAGGCGCCTGACTGGTGTCAGGGGTGACCATGTCATTTGCACGGCATGCACTTTACACGGATCGCATTTGTATTTTGTTTGCTGCATTATTGTATTGATGCCTTGGATGTTGCATATGATTGTCATGCATACAGGATTCATATTCGTATATGGTGATGACTTTATCTCTTATAGTAGGGCACATGCTCCTATATTAGGGTAGGAGATTCAGGTGAGTACAATCCTTTTGCATTTATTTCTTACTTACCCTATATGTGAGACTGTACTGGCATGATTTTTATTGTTAGCTATATCTTACTTTGCATATCGACTATACCCGCTGAGTTCTTTGAACTTACCCCGTTGATTTATATCTATTTCTGGATGAAGCTGTCATGAGAGTCCAGCTGTCAAACCCCACTCGTCGTGAAAGTTTTTATTTGTTATTTGTTTCTATGGTTTGGATATTTTGATTAGAAGACATGTTTAGGATTAGAGTTGAATATTTGTATTCGTGGATTTTTGGTGTCCTTATGGACCTTTATTTGGTTTTGTTTCGATTGGATTTGGTTCGGTATTCCTGCCCAGATGGCAGAAGGGGTAAGACTAGTTATTGTGGACTGGTTACCATTTACTGTGATAGTTGGCCAGAGGCCTATTTTATTACCTGCGTGTGTGTTTGGATTCCGGTCGTGTTGACTGATGTATAGTGGTCGTGTAGGCCTTGTATGAAAATTGGTATTATCACTCGTACAGGGGAGATGCTGTCGGATTTTTGTCTTGCGGGGACTCTCTCGGGGCGTGACAATTTATTACACTAGACCTAAGCCTTCTAGCAACCTCTACTAGCTTTCGGACCTATCGGATCTCTCTAAGTCATCCATGACTTGTTCATCCATGTGCGGATCTTTCCAAGTCATCCATGACTTGTTCATCCATACGCTAGCCTCCAGGTGCTTCCTTCGGCTATTGTCATGCTCTCGGTGTTTATACCTAATGCCAAGTCCCAATAACTTGGACTTTCACTGCCAAGACTACACACTTGGACTTCCCATTGCCAATGCCAACCCATGTTGGACTTCCAATGCCAAGCCCCATGCTTGGACTTTCACCGCCAAGGCTACACATTTGGACTTCCCATTGCCAATGCCAACCCATGTTGGACTTCCAATGCCAAGCCCCATGCTTGGACTTTCACTGCCAAGGCTACACACTTGGACTTACGTGTCCAAGGCTATACACTTGGTCTTCCCATGACAATCATATGTCATATGTTTTGTCTAACATCAAAATACTGCTTGAGTCAAACTCGAGTCCCGGTCAATCGTGGCCTAGGCCGATTGTACCAACAATCTCCCCCTTTTTAATGTTTGACAAAACCCCAAACACCTTTGAGTTAGGTGCCCTAACTCAAGTCTACCAATTATCCCCAATTGGCAAATCTCACCTTTGAGAATTCCAACTAACCCCAATTGGTACTTTCTCCCCCTTTTGGACATACATCAAAAAGATCCTCCCTAAGGGTGTCAATGTCTCACATCCCAATGAGATCTTACAATCTCCCCCTTGTTCCAAAAACACATCCATCATTCCGAGATGGATAACCTCCCCCTAAAGTCTTACTACCCCTTGACCATTGCACCAACAATGTCCTTGGAGAGTCCCTAAGCCAATAGGAACACTAAGCAATCGAAATTAAGGGAAAAGATTTAACATTGAACTTTCACCTCCCTTAATTTGATACATACTCTAAACAATTCTTCTAATCCATTTTCAATGGATTTTCACCCTTTCTAATGCTCTCCAAAGCATATCCTAGGGTTAGGAGCAGTTAGGGAACCTAAAAGTTGCTGAACATGGGCCTAACAAACCTTGTTTATCCGAAATCAGCTTTGGCAGTTGACTCTTACAATCACCAGTCGACTGCCATTGACGTCAGTCGACTGTCATCCATCGCAGTCGACTGATTTTTGCACTGTGCAAAAATCAAGTTTCATAACCAAATTTTAAAAATTCATAAGTAAAAATACATATTTTGAAAAATCTTGAAAATTCATACGTACATTACTTATAACAAATATTATGGGTGAAAAATATTGAAAAAATAAAATACCCATAAACTAGTGAGATTGACACAAAGTTCAAAATCATTGAAATTTTGAATGTTTGGCCCTACTTTGTATCACCTCATTCAATGGTGATTGCTATCAAAAGATAGACTTCACCAAGGTTTTTCAAAATAATTTTGAAATGATTTTAAAACCTTGAATTCCTTTTCCTAAACATCTCACTTGTATCTAGGTGTATTAAACACATACAAGTCAAGTGTTCTAGTGAGATGTGGGTTTTGTTCATTTAGGGTCTCATGCATTTTTCTAAGCAACACTATTTGATTCCCTTATACATGAGACTTCAAATCATGCCATTGTCCTTAACTCAATTTTATTGAATGCATGAATAATGATTTTGACATCAATGATGACAAGAATAAAAGCATGTGCCAATAATCATGATGTCATGACATGTGATATAAACTTAAGCAAAACATGACATTTAGCTAACCCTAAGTATTATCATAACATTTTATATGACAAAAATAAATATGATGTCATGACATGGCAAGGCAAATAAATCATGGCAAGTATAAAATACTAAGCCATATAATACCTAAGTGTTAAGCCCAAATTGTCATTTCTAGAATTAAATCCATTTTGCCTTAATACTCATTTATCCCCTAAGCGTGCCACAAACCCAAAATGACACACCATGACTCCTAACACCTAGTTGTGTCAACTTCTCAAAACACATTGGCACATCCTAAAGTGTCAACTCTACTATGGTTAGGTTAACTATCCATCCACTTAGGGTTGACACACCTAACCCATCTAGTGTGAATCAATCACACTCTTAGGAACCCAATACCTATTGGAGCTCCTTGGGTTAACAAGGTATTCACTAGGGATAACTTCCCTAGATATCTTCCTAATGATCCTTTTTGGCTTTGAAGCCTTAGTCATTTGGGTCTTTCCTAGGTTAACCTTAGGGATTGCCTCCCTAGTAAATTTCTGAGTGACTACCTTAGATTTTCTTGAATTTTTAGCCACTAGGCACACACCATGGTTAATCTTAGGGATGACTTCCCTATTAACCTTGGTTTTTCTAGACCTAGATTTAGTTCCATAATCAAATGGAACATTGTGGTAGGACTTAGGTTTGTGACCCAAACCTTTCTTACCCTTAAACGGTTCTTGTCTCCTAGGTCCTAAATTTTGACCATTAGACCCCTTAATTGAATTTATAATTCTTGCTAGTCTCTAAATTTTCAAGCCTTGACCTCAAGACTTGGTTCTCTAATTCTAATTTTTCTAATTTTGATTTTTCATTAATCTTTTGGGAATGACTCTTCCTAGGCATATGCCTAGACTTTTTGGAGTTAAAGCCAAAATTTTCTTCTATCCTCCTAATGGACTCCCTAGGTAAAATAGGTCTAGAATTGTTTAATCTAGATTTGTCCTTAGTTGTAAGTTCATAGGATTTAGCTCCTATATCATAATGGGTGAAAAATATTTTAAAATTAAAATACCCATTAAATATTGAGATTGATACAAAATTCAAAACCATTGATAAGTTTAATGCTTTTGACCTATTTTGTATCAACTTCTTTAATGGTGACTTCTATCAAAAGATAGACTACACCAAGGTTTTTCAAAATGATTTCAAAACCTTATATTGAACTATGATCTATGGGCTCAATGCACATGACTTGAACATAAGCTTTCCCCATGATTCATCCATGGTATAAGATGAGTTTGAGTTCATCTAGATGCAAGAACTATGCACCTTGAACTTAACTCATTTCCTAGCATCTCACATGTGTCTAGGGTGTAAGATACTGGAAAATAAAAAAAAACAACTGATTAATTAAGAAATTATACTATAGAATAATATTGGAAAATTTTAGGAGTTTTCCTAGATGTAAATAAAATTCTTTGGTGGATTTAAAGTCTATTAGGGATCATTAGATTAATGAGGTTGAATAAGGTTTAATTAATTAAACCTAAGGTTTAATTACCTATATAATTAATCGGCTATTAATCCAAACCCAATCCCGTTTATCTTTTCTTCCTCCACCCGCGATCCCCTTATTCCCAACCCGCACGATTTCTTCTCTTCTTCTTCCGATCGCGAGCTCGACGATTATCGCTGACCATCTTGGCCGACCACATGGTGCCAATAGCAACGTCGACACTGCTCGATCTCTACTCTAGCCATGGGATCGATTCGTCACTGCTGTCATTTTTCGTTCGGGCGATGATTTGCATGCAGCTAGCTCCTCCGACACATCGGTTCCCCCGACAGTAGGCTCCGATGAGCTTTTCTTGCCAAGGTTGTTGAACTCAACGGCAGTGAGAGTCGACACCTTTCCTTCAACCGATGCTCTTCCGAGTACCTAGTTCAACAATATCACTACTCTTCGACATCACCACTTGCAATGCTGCCACCATTCTGAATCGTGTGTCCTCAGTCGAATAGGGTAAGCTTGGTATGCCATAGAGCCGATCGCCCTCTTCTTCTCCATTTTTCAGTGAGTTTACTCTGAATCCTCTCCTATGTTTTCTTCTTGTCACAGTTGCCGATTGGATTACCACCACTTGTGAATGGATCTGGAGGTGAAGAGGGAGAGCTGATAATTGTGAATCTCAACAGAGATTTCGATCCAGGGTGTGCTGGTGGAGTTCCTATAGCCTATATGGCCAATGGATGGTGATCGAGGATTTTGATAGTGGATTGGATTTAGGTTGTGGACTATTGGATTGGGCTAGGTAAGTTTTATGGTGAATGTTATGAATATGAGATTAGACTTATAGTGATCTTGTTATTGGTATGTTGAATTGTTTGGATGGAATGAAGCTAAGAATATTATTGATTTAAATCTAGTTATATGTTGTAGGATTGTGGTGGCGATATTCGTGTCTTATGTAGCTCCTGGATTGCAATGTTATTTGTTGAATCGCGGGTTCCTTCGGGTGAACAAGCTGGGAGAGATTAAAGCAACGTGAGGTAAGTATAGATCTAAGTGATATGGATACTTATTGTATTTTAGTTGATTGTGGATTATTAGTTGTGAATAGGGTAGGTGTTGTGGATTGAGATATGAATTTGATTAGCTTGATTTATAGCTAATTAACTGTCAATGGCAGGACTTTGATTAGTGATGGATGTTCATACATGTGGATAGCTAATACGAGCTTCATACTAGGTGGGTAATATCTATCCTGGTCAAGTAATTTTGACTAATTCTGGTACATGAATTTGGATTTATGCTGAATTCTTTTACCTAGACTCCACTCTTATTTTATCATGTGTTTGTACTTAGCCTTGACCTTTGAGATATTGATGTTAGTTCATCGTTCATTTATCACGGATATGAATTACAAACCCTATTTTGTGTTAGCGGATAGATGTTCAGCTAAGTACATGTGATTAGGGTTACCATTGTGAACTTAGATGGGTTACCGGGTCATATCACTAGGGTTAGGTGATGGATCAGATTATGGAGTCGATTGTTATATCGTACACATATTAGTTGTGCATCTATGGTGGATCTAGTCATCTGTGCATAGATAAGTGTGTGGTTGTCAGTATGTGGCTAGGGACTGGAGGTCCTAGTGTGATGGTATATACATTATGGATTGTGTGCATGTGTATGGTTATATGGACGGTCAATAGTATCTCGCTACGGACTGGAGGTCTTAGCATGGTTGACTGTCAGATGTGTATGACTCTTTGTGTGATCGAGAGAGAGAGAGTCTTGTGGATTAGTAGTCCTTGCATAGTTGACTTTTGGTTAACCAGGACTCCCTGTGGGATAGGGAGTGTTGCGAGGATACGTGTGTGGAGCTATGCATCATTACATTGCATGCATGATGTCGATTATGTCTCCCTTGTGGTTGAGAGGGTCGTCAGTCATCCTGCCTCCCCGGCCACTCAGAGTAGTGGTAGCAGGGTTGAGGGCAGAGCATTGGATGTGCCGCACTCGGCCACTATAGACGGTGGTAGCTGGAGATGCGCACCTGGCCACTGTGCAGAGTGGTGTTAGCACTCGCCCATATAGATGGTGGTTGTATGACGTGCAATTGTCCTATGTGTGGAGCTCGTCTACTCATGGGTAGTGACAGAGCGACTAGCAGTAGGGACCCCCGTGGAGTAGTTAGCTCTTTACACTTATATGCTACTCATTCATACTACCCAACTCGGTCACTCAAGAGTAGTGGTAGCTGGAGTCGGGATAGTTGTCATGTTGTGCCACCCAGGCCATACTAGGGTTGTGGTTGGATGGGTCCGCAGACATGGCCATGCATATGTATTACTGATATATATGTATGAATGTATTCGATATATGTTTTACATATGCCTATGAGATGCTGCATTTGTTTGCTGCATATATTTGTACATCATGATACATGTCATTTGCATATTATATACTGTTGTGTGTTGAGCATGATATATGCATTGGTCCAGACTGTTGTATGCATTTGATTAGCGTCATGTCATAGTATAGTATGGACCGGGATGTTATTACATGTGATTATATACTGTTCATATGTCTGAGTGTTGGTCAGATATGGGATTGACATTGTATGTTATATGGGTTATGTTATTGTATACCTATTCAGGATGATATAGCTTATGGTGTTGTAGACCGTCAGGTACGTTGGTACATTACTTCATGTTCAGTTGATCAATTTAGTATATGCATTGAGTATGACTATACTGTGGTTACTTGTTATTACATTTAGGACTATATGTCTATTGGACTTATTCTGTATACCTGTAGACCTTCACATGTATACTTGTAGATCTCTATATCCCTATATGTTGTTCATGCACTTTCTACATATTACCCCTGAGTTTATACTCACCACCATGGACCCTGGGTTTCCTGTCACCCAGGTAACAGATAGAAGATTCCTTGGATGTTCGGAGCTCCGTAAGCTGATCCCATCTCACACCGAATGGTTGGATACTATGTTCGTATTGTTGTATTCTTGTGGATTGATGTTTTGGGATTTTACCCTATATTGTTTCCGTATTTATGGTATACGAATGTGTTGTATGTATTTGGCCTTTGATGTGATTTCTATTATGATTCCTGTCGTGTCAAAGTCACTCCGGAGTGCATAGTTGAGTCATTTGTATCTTTATTATTTGTCAGTATCTTCCGCTGTGTTTTATGGATTATGTCCATATATTTGTTATGAGATTGTGGTCGAAAGGCTTTATGGATATCAGGGAATTGTATCACGTACAGGGGAGATGTTGTCCGATTATTTTCGGCTCGACATACTCTCGGGGCATGACATAGGGTGTATGAAAATACACACATGTCAATTTGATGCGAGATGTGAGTTTTGTTCATCCTAATCTAAGGTCTCATGCATTTTTCTAAGACAACACTATTTGATTCCCTTATACATGGGACTTCAAATCATGTCATAGTCCTTAAATCAATTTTAATTAATGCATGAATGATGATTATGGCATAAATGATATCATAATTAAACATGTGCCGATAATCATGATTTCATGACATATAAATAACATCTAAGTATACATGACATTAAAAATAGTCCTAAGCATTATCATGACATTTTATATGATAAAAATAAATATGATGTCATGACATGACATATGACAAACAAATCATGGAACATAAGAAGTAAAGGTATAAAAATACCTAAATTTTAGCATTAGTTGCCATTTGTTGGGATTAAGTTCATTTTTCCATAATGGATCAATCTACCCAATGTGCCAAAAACCCAAAATGGCACACCTCGACCCTTAGACCTAATTGTGCCAATTTGATTGACTTTTCAAACTTCTTGAATTTTATTGGCACATCCTAAAATCTTTTAGTATAGAAATTCTAACTTATTTCCAAGGTATCACATAACCTTGAAAATGGCCTAAAGTGTCAACTTTGCTATGATTAGGTTAACTACTCATTCATTCAAGGTTGATACAACCTAACCCATTTAATGTGAAGGGATCACACTCCTAGAAACCCAATACCTATTGGAGCTCCTTGGGTTTACTAGGTACTCACTAGGGATATCCTCCCTTAGTACCTTCCTTATGACCCTTTTAGGCTTAGAAGCCTTGGTCATTGTGGTCTTGCCTAGGTTAATTCTAGGGGTAACTCTCCTTGTAACCTTCTTAGTGGCTTCCCTAGGTTTCCTTGAAACCTTAGTCGCTAGACACACACCTTGGTTAACCTTAGGGATAAATTCTCTAGTAACCTTGGTTTTCTTAGATCTAGATTGAGTTCCATAATCGAATGGAACATTGTGGTAGGTCTCCTTGGGCTTAGGTTTGTGACCTAAACCTTTCTTGCCCTTTGATGCCTCTTGTCTTCTAGACCTTAATTTTGATCATTTGACCCTTGAATGTGATTTTGCATCTTCCTAAGGTCTTCTCTAATTTTTCAAGCCTTGACCTCAAGGCTTGATTCTCTAATTCTAATTTTTCCAATTTTGATTTTTCATTATCCCTTTGGGAAAGATTCTTCCTAGGCATATGCCTACCCTTCTTAGGGTTAATGCCTAGGTGATCTTCTACCTTCCTAATTGCTTCCTTAGGTAGAATTGTTCTAGGGTTATTATTTCTAGATTTATCCTTGTCCCTAAAATTACAATATTTAACACCTAAGCAAAAGTGTTTATTATTACTTCTAGTATGCTCCTTATGATTATGCACAATTGCAAGTGAATTAAAAGCATGCTTTTTAACATTAAACTTCAAAAATGCATTATTAAAATATACCTTAGGATTTACTTTAGAAGTTCCCCCTGCATGTGATGCTCCTTCTTGACCCTTAGTTTGCTTTCTCCCCCTAGGGCATTGACTCCGGTAGTGTCTCCATTGATTGCACTTGAAGCACACAATGTGCTCTTTGCTTTCTATTATTGGGGCTCCAGTCTCCTTGGTCTTTGGAATGACTTATGCTGTCTTCTTGACCCATTTCAAACACTTACTCTTGTAGTGTCCGGCTTACCTACACTCAAAGCATACAATATGATTTTTATTTTTAATTGAAATGCTTGAGTTACCTAGGTCGATGGTGGCCGAGATTAGTTCTTCATCTCTTCCGGAGGTTGAGGCTACTTCTTGATTTTGCTCCGGCTGCGGTGATCTAATATCCTCCCCCTCAATCCTAGAGGTGGAGGCTTCCTCCAATTCTTCCTCTTCCACTGATCCGGATGTTGACTCCTTCTCAACTTCCGAATCCTCACTTTCTTGTGAGGATGAGCTTGTTTCTTCGGTCTCCTTGTCCAATTGAGCCAATGATGGTGTTAGTAATATATAAGAGGTGTCCTAAGACAATTGCCTTATGGTTGTACCATTTATTTGATAAATGAAGATTCACTATTTGAGTATAAATGTTTTCATGTATTTGATTGGATCTTAAACTCATTTACTGAATGTCCGCAATATGATTCACAGCATGAGAGAATTTGTGATTGGATCACAACTAGTGAGTTTCTCTACATGTATAATTGTGATATATTGGAATTATTCCTAGTCGATTAATTGATGGATTAGGACGCCATCAATTTTGTTGAGACTAGCATGAGATATACTCTTTGGTTTATCCAAGCAGCTATTTCTCATTGGTTGGAGACATTGGGATGTCCGGAGTTAATCGTAGATGCCAGTTATGGTAATTAGTTCATTGGAGTGACCAGCTATAAGACTTCATATGGTTCTCTGCATATAAGGATATGTCAATGAAGTTCTTACAGTAGCTTAAGTGTGATGTTCCTTCGACTTGCGGTATTCAAGTCTTTTTGGTCATGAAGACTTATGCTTTAACATCTTAAGCAAGTATCTCCGAGGAGATATGGACCTAGGATGATTGGGTATATATCAAAGTGGCTGAAGGTGTTTGAATAGCCTATAGAGGATTCACCATTCCTTGCGAGGAGATGTATACCCTATGGCCTCTCGTCAGATTGTTACTAAAGTCTTTGGCCAAAGCATTACATTTTTAGAGTATGGTACCCTTGGATACATGTACAGTAACTAGAATCCGGAGGACGATGAAGTAATATTTGGTCTAGGTATGACGTAGTCAACCTAGTGGGGACTGGCACAATAGACCATGTCCTGAACCAAGTGGGTATAAGATGAGTGAAAGGAATGGGGCACGATTCATTGTAGTGAAGGGTGTTGGTGCAATCGGCCCAGGACTCGAGTTTGACTCAAACTATATTTTGATGTTAGACAAAACGTATGACATGGGATTGTCATGGGAAGTCCGACATAGGGTTGGCCACGTAAATCCAAGTGTGTAGCCTTGGTGGTGAGAAGTCCAAGCATGGGGCTTGGTGTTGGAAAGTCTAACATGGGTTGGCCACGTAACTCCAAGTGTGTAGCCTTGGCGGTGAAAGTCCAAGCATGGGGTTTGGCATGGAAATTCCAAGCATGAGGCTTGGTGTGGGTAGTCTTGAGGACTTGGCAAGTTCACTAGGCTCAGGGTCCTTGAGTCTGTGAAGGATGGAATTGCAAAGCCGTGTGCTTGGTGCATCCGAGGGACCACCGGACAGGGAGCGAATGGAGTGAGGACCAAGGGAAGTAGACTTCTAGGGCAAGAGACATGAAGGATGGCATTGCGAAGTCGTGCTCTTGGTGTATCTAAGGGACGTAGGCCGAGGGAAGAGAGCTTCAGTGGGGAACTCCATGAGAGATGAGGTGGGCTTGGCCAAGTGGCTAAGACTGAGTGTCGGATGCTCAAACATGGTGTTTAAGGGTTTACCTGACGGTCGAATGCTCAAACAACTTGGTGTTTAAGGTTTTACCTGACAGCAGTCGACTGGCATAGGTGTCGGTTCGACTAATCCAAGTCGACTAGGGTTTGAGTGCTGTTAGACTGCATTTTTGTGGTCTAGCAATGATCGCCAATCACCGCCACGATCGATAGATGTAGCCAATCCGAGGATGGCAACGATCGATAGAAGTGTCGCGCAGCGTATGCTCCATAGCCGATCGGCCAACTACGAGGGTCAAATGATCGATGGTCATCATTAGTCGACTGATAGAGGATCCGTTGGAACTTGTCCAGCGTGGATCAAGTCATTGTGAGACAACGGCTATAGGAGCAGTCGACTGGGGCCTTTTGGCAGTCGACTACTAGGCGCAAAATCAGCTCGATGCAGGTTATAAATGAAGCTCTAGATGGAGGATTTTGCCAAGACTTTGAGGGTGATTTTAGAGGGGAATTGCTGCTGCATTCCAGTCCTTCAAGAGCCATCCAAAGCAAGCAACAAGCAAGTGATTCAAAGTGTTTTGTGTAAAGTGTTCTTTACTTGTATTTCGTATTGTAGTTGTATTCTTGCTTGTACTTTTGTATTACTATTGTAATAGCTCGTATGAGGTTTCTCCACCTCCGATGTGTTATCGAGAAGGGGTTTAGTTAGTGTCGTGCGCATAACTAGAGCTCGTTGAGCTCGCCCATGGAGTAGGAACCATTCGGTTCTGAAACATGTATATCGTGTGTATTTGCATGTGCTTGTGTTGTTGTTAGTATATCTATTTGTTTCTATTGTTTCCACTGCGCTAACGACAATCGTAGACAAGCGACGCACGATGAATGATCGTATTCCACCGTACGACAACAAAGGGCTATTCACCCCCCTCTAGCCGGCCACCTACGTTCCAACAAGTGGTATCAGAGCTAGGAGCTTGTCGACGACTAACTGCCAACACAAGCACGACAAGATGGCCGACTACAACATCCATCCATCGAAATTCGATGGAAACTTCTCTTGGTGGAAGCAAAGGATGGAGGTATATTTCGAAACCGATTTCGATATTATGCTTATTATAGAAAATTGTTTCGAAATGCCTAGGGATGAAGAAAATAAGCCAATAGAGAAGTCAAGATGGACCAAGGACCAAATCAAGGAATTCAAGACAAATTTTGAGGTAATGAAATTGCTAAGTGATTTGATTCCTAACCATATTTGGTCTAGATTAGGTAATTATAGGGACGCAAAGGAATTATGGAATAAGGTAATAAAATTCCATGAAAATTCTGAACCGGCACAACTAGAAGAGAAGGCTGAGGAAGAACGTCCATCAACCTTTGACGATGTGGATGTTTTGGTGGAGACCTCCACCTCTAGCATTGAGGGGGAGGAGAGGACTTCCATCCCGGAGCAAGATCAAGAAGAAGCCTCAACATCCGGGAGAAGTAATCAAGAGGATTTCACCACCTCTCTTTGTAACTCATGCATTATAATTAAGGATAAAAATCATATAATATGCTTTAAGTGTAGGGATAAAGGGCATTACAAGAGTAAATTCCCAAAATTTGCTAAGGAAAAGGTACCGACATCAAAAGTCAACCAAAAGTCAAAGGATGCCGGAGTCCTCGATAGAAAGAGCAAAGAGCACATTGTGTGTTTTAAATGCAACCAAAGAGGACACTACCGAAGCCAATGCCCTAGGGGGAGGAAGAAGGGGCAAGAAGGAGCATCTCATGTAGGGGGAGCTTTCAAAGCTAACCTTAAGGTAAATTTAGTTAATGTACCTTCAATTCCTAAGGTTAACAAGCATGCTAAAAATTATTTTAGTTCACTTGCCATGATTAATGAAAAGCATGCTAGTAGAAATAAATATGTTTGTTTAGGTACCAAGCATGTTAGTTTACCTAAGGACAAACCTAGACATCATAACTCTAGACCAATCTTACCTAGGGAGTCCATAAGAAGAATAGAAGAAAATTTGAATATTAACCCCAAGAAATCTAGGCATATGCCTAAGAAGAAAATTAATTCCCAAAAGAAAAATGAAAAATCAAAATTGGAAAGACTAAAGGTGGAAAACCAAGCCTTGAGGTCAAGGCTAGAAAAATTGGAGAAGACCCTCAAAACTATGACAAAATCAATTATGGGGTCAAATGTTCAAAATTCAAGACCTAGGACACAAGAACCGGGTAAATACAAGAAATGTTTGGGTCACAAACTTAAGTCCTATCATAATGTTCCATTCAATTATGGAACTATTTCTAGGTCTAGAAAAGTCAAGTCTAATAGGGAAGTTATCCCTAAGACTAGCCATGGTATGTGTTTAGTGGCTAAGGACTTAAGAAAAACCAAGAAAGCCACTAAGAAGGTCAAAGGAGGAGTCACCTCTAGAGTTGACCTAGGAAAGACCCAAATGGCTAAGGTGTCAAAACCTAAAAGGGTCATTAGGAAGGTATCTAGGGAAGTTATCCCTAGTGAATACCTAGTTAACCCAAGGAGCTCCAATAGGTATTGGGTTCCTAGAAGCGTGATCGATTCACGCTAGATGGGTTAGGGTGTGTCAACCCTAAGTGGATGGGTAGTTAACCTAGCCATATTAGGATGTGCCAATGTTCTTTGAGAAGATGAAAAATGATTAAATTGGCACAATTAGGTTTTAAAAGTATTGGTGTGCCATTTTGGGTTTTTGGCACACTAGGGGGATAATGGCATTAAGGCAAAAATAGGTTTAATCTTAGAAATGTCAATTTGAATTTAACACTTAGGTATTTTATACCTTAGTATCTTATAATTGTCATGCTTTGTTTGTCTTGCCATGACATGACATCATATTTTTTTTATCATATAAAATGTCTTGATCACTTTTAGCGTTATGTTTATATGTCATGTATACTTATATTTCATTCACATGCCATGACATCATGATTATATGGCATATGCTTTATTCTTGTATCATTATGCCATAATCATCATTCATGCATAAATAAATTGAAATTAAGGACTAAGGCATGATTTGAAGTCTCATGCATAAGGGAATCAAATAATGTTGCCTAGAGATATGCATGAAACCCTAAATAACAATGTCCCCACATCTCACTAATATTTGACTTGTATGTGTTTTACACATGTAGATACAAGTGAGATGTTTAGGAAAAAGGAATTAAAGGTTTTAAAAACATTTCAAAAACATTTTGAAAAACCTTGGTGGAGTCTATCTTTTGATAGCAATCACTATTGAATGAGGTGATACAAAGAGGGCTCAATATTGAAGCTTTTCTTAATTTTTGAACTTTGTACCAATCTTGCTATTTTGTGGGTAAAATAATTTTCTAATATTTTTCACCCATAATGATTGGAATAAGTAATATACATATGAATTTTCATGATTTTTAAACCTATGTATATTTACTTATGATTTTTGGAATTTCAATTCTGAAAACCTAAAAATTGCATGGAAGCGCGATCGACGATGATGTGACGATCGGTATCTGATACAATGAGCATTCAAGATGATTTCGGGTAAACCTTGGTTGTTAGGCCCATGTTCAGCTATGTTTTTGTCACCTAACCACTCCTAACCCTAGGACATGCTATGAAGAGCATTAAAAAGGGTGGAAATACATTGGATATGGATTAGGAGAAGTGTTTAAGGTGAGTATAAATTTTATGGTGGATGGAAGTTCATTGTTGAACTTTGCCTTAATTTTGATTGGTTAAATGTTCCTATTGGCTTAGGGGCTCTCCAAGACATTGTTAGTGCAATGGTCAAGGGAGAGCAAGCCTTTAGGGGGAGGTATCCATCTTGGGAAAATAGATGTGTATTTTTTTTCCCTCATGGGAGGAAATTTGGGTTGCCTCTCTTAAGTAATATGGGACTTATCACTGGAAATATTGTAGGCGTGTATTCCTCCAAGGGAGAGATTGTAAGATCTCATTGGGATATGAGACATTCATACCCTTGGGGAGGACCTTTTTGATGTATGTCAAAAAGGGGAAGAAGTTACCAATTGGGATAGTTGGAATTCTCATTGGGATGTGAGAATTGTCAATTAAGGATAATTGGTGGACTTGGGTTTGAGGTTTTGTCCAACATCAAAAAGGGGGAGATTGTTGGTGCAATCGGCCCAAGACTCGAGTTTGACTTGAACTATATTTTGATGTTAGACAAAACGCATGACATGGGATTGTCATGGGAAGTCCAACATAGGGTTGGCCATGTAAATCCAAGTGTGTAGCCTTGGTGGTGAAAAGTCCAAGCATGGGGCTTGGTGTTGGAAAGTCCAACATGGGTTGGCCACGTAAGTCCAAGTGTGTAGCCTTGGCGGTGAAAGTCCAAGCATGGGGCTTGGCATGGAAATTCCAAGCATGAGGCTTGGTGTGGGAAGTCTTGAGGACTTAGCAAGTTCACTAGGCTCGGGGTCCTTGAGTTGGTGAAGGAAGGCATTGCGAAGTCGTGCGCTTGGTGCATCCGAGGGACTACCGGACGGGGAGCGAATGGAGTGAGGCCCAAGCAAAGAAGACTTCTAGGGAAAGAGACGCGAAGGATGACATTGCGAAGTCATGCGGTTGGTGCATCTGAGGGACGTAGGCCGATGGAAGAGAGCATCGGTGGGAAACTCTTTGAGAGATGAGGTGGGCTTGGGCAAGTGGCTAAGACTAAGTGTCGGATGTTCAAACATGGTGTTTGAGGGTTTACCCGATGGTCGGATGCTCAAACAACTTGGTGTTTGAGGTTTTACCCGACAGCAGTCGACTGACATAGGTGTTGGTTCGACTGATCCAAGTCGACTAGGGTTCGACTGGTGTTAGAATGTGTTTTTGTGGACTGGAAGTCGACTACCAATGACTGGTAGTTGACTGATGTCGACAGCAGTCGATTTGTCGAGGGATGGCAGTCGACTGATGGAAGTGTCGCGGGCATAGAATGCTCTGTAGTTGACTGGGAAGTCGGTTACGAGGTCAGCAGTCGACTGATGGTCATCATCAGTCGACTGATAGAGGATCCGTTGCAACTTGTCCAACGTGGATCAAGCCGTTGTGAGACAACGGCTATAGGAGCAGTCGACTAGGGCCTTTTGGCAGTCGACTGCTATGCACGAAATTAGCTCAATGCAGGTTATAAATAGAGCTCGAGATGGAGTTTTTTACCAAGACTTTGAGGGTGATTTTGAAGGGGAATTGATGTTGCATTCCAGTCCTTCAAGAGCCATCCAAAGCAAGCAACAAGCAAGTGATTCAAAGCGATTTGTGTAAAGTGTTCTTTACTTGTATTTCGTATTGTAGTTGTATTCTTGCTTGTACTTTTGTATTACTGTTGTAATAGCTTGTATGAGGTTTCTCCACCTCCGACATGTTATCGAGAAGGAGTTTAGTTAGTGTCGTGCACATAACTAGAGCTCGTTGAGCTCGCCCGTCGAGTAGGAAACATTCGGTTTCGAACCACGTATATCGTGTGTATTTGCATGTGCTTGTATTGTTGTTAGTATTTCTATTTGTTTCTATTTTTTCCGCTGCACTAACGACAATGGTAGACAAGCGATGCACGACGAACGATCATATTCCATCGTACGACGACAAAGGGCTATAGACCCCCCTCTAGCTAGCCACCTACGTTCCAACAAAGGGAATTTCTTCCCCCGCTTCGATCGCTTGTGCATAGTGATCCTATCTCACGTCCCCGGATTAAAAATAATTAATCCAGACGAAGATGGATTATTCAAGCAACCGATTCATCATCATGCTATTCGATTTGAGTGGTCTCTTGAACAAACTTGTTGTTCAAGCAACCTAACTCTTTTCCTCGATTAGCCACTGAATAGATGATGTACGGATCGTCGGTTTTTGCGTTTATCTTCGGGGTCCATGATCATACAATTATAATCTAATTACATAGAACAAGAAAAAAAATTAAACAAGAATTATACCTCTTGTTTACCTCTAGATCTTCTATTGTATGACCTATTCTCTTCTTGGACGTTGTGTGGGCAACGATCGTCCAAGAATTGAAGCCTCCTAGATCACCTTTTCTCCCTTTTTTTTTCTTGATCCAAAACAAGCTGCCCCTTTCTTCTTCTCTTGACCGAACAACCTTCTTCTTCTCCCTTGCTCGTGTCGGCCACCAAGGAGAGCTCCCCTTCCTTGTTGTCGCCGACCCTAGGGAGAACCAAGGAGGTGCCACCCACAAAGGAGAGCTTTTGCCGCCAGCCAAAGAAGAAAGGAAGATGATCCCTCACCATCGGTCTCCAAGAAATGGAGAGGGCTGCCCTTTGCTTGTGTTCGCTGGCCCTAGCTTGAGGAAGGAGCCGCCGGCCACCAAAGGGAGGGAAGGAGGTAGGAGGCGCCGGCCCTAACCCTAGGAGAAGAGTTCTTGCCGCCGACACTAGGGAGGAGGAGGAGAAAACTAGGTTAGGATTCGATTAGAGTTTCCAAACCCTATGCTCCCCTTTTATAGTTTTCGCCCAAGCCTCTTTTCAATCGTGTCCGTTGGATCTAGGCTTTGTGAGGGTTTTAATAGGATACAATAGGGACCATGAGGAGGAGTTGGATCTTGGCCACCCAATGGATCCGAACCCAATCCATTAATGATGATCCATTCCACTAAAGCGATCATCATTGATCTACCTAACCAACTCCATAATTTTATATGGGCTCCACATATTAATCGTACAAAAATCTCTCCGTGTTTAAGATATCGAATGTCCGTTAATTAATTAATTTACTGACAATTAATTAATTAACATCTAACTCCATGAGTAGTACCACTCAACCTTATCATCATGCTGGACCAAGTCCACCTGCAGGATTTACATGATGATCCTTATGAGCTCTTCAAGGGGACATCATCATCCTAATACATACGACACGATTTCCTCCTATAAACAACGGCACACCATGTAACTAATATTATTTCCCAACTAACCAGGCCTATTGATTTAACAAATAAATCTCGTCCATTGATAAATCAAAGAAATGAATACTAAGTACATGTGCCCGTTATTATATCGGGATTAAGAGCATGTACACCATAATATCTGAGGTCCGATTCAATTATATAGTCAGTATAAATTTAATCACCTCTAAATTGGTCCTGCTCAATACACACAAAGTATACTAGTGAAATTCTATGGTCAAGATAAATCAATACCAAATTACACTATAACCATGTCAATGGTTTGTCCAAAACCATCTTGGTTGTGAGCCTCTACTTATACTCTACAAGGAATTGATAACATGATCTTCTGTGCAACACCACACACCATGTTATCTACAATGTAATATATCAAACATTATGCACATATATAAAATGCAAACAATAATCATGTGATTCTTATTTCAAAATGAAGATGTCCATACAAAGGCTAGTCTTTCAGCATACATCCCAATAATCTTCCACTTATACTAAAAGACTATATTGTCATCAAACTGTCATACATCTGATTCCCATTATTTCCACATATCTATCAAAAGCTCTCACTGGAAGGGCCTTAGTGAAAGGATCTGCGAGGTTATCCTCTGATGCAATCTTAGCAACAGTAACTTCTCCTCGCTTTACGATCTCTCGTATCAAGTGGTACTTGCGCTCTATGTGTTTACTTGCCTTATGGGCTCGTGGTTCCTTCCAGTTTGCAATTGCACCACTATTATCACAATAAATTGTGATAGTTCTAGGCAAACCAAGAATCACATCCAAGTCCATTAAGAAGTTCCTGAGCCATACAACTTCTTTGGCTGCCTCAGAGGATGCCATATACTCAACTTCCATGGTAGAGTCTGCCACACATTTCTGCTTGACACTCCTCCATATAATAGCTCCACCTCCCAAAGTAAACACAAAACCCGAGGTAGACTTACTGTTATTCTTATCTGATTGGAAGTCAGAATCTGTGTAATCCACAGGGAGTAATTGATCTGCCTGGTATACTAGCATATAATCCCTAGTCCTTCTCAGGTACTTCAATATATGCTTTACCGCAGTCCAATGTCCCTTTCATGGATTACTCTTATATCTGCTAACCATGCACACGACAAAGCAGATATCCCCCCTCGTACATAACATAGCATACATGAGGCTTCCTACCGCTGAAGCATATAGAACCGCCTTCATCTCCTCTATCTTCTTTGATGTTCTAAGACACATCTCTTTAGATAAAGGTACTCCATGCCTAAAAGGTAGAAAACCTTTCTTGGAGTTCTGCATGCTAAAACGGGCCAAAATAGTGTCTATGTATGAAGATTGAGATAAGCACAACATCCTTTTCTTGCGATCCCTTATAACCTTGATCCCAAGGATGTGTCTCTCTTCTCCCAAGTCCTTCATATCAAATTGTTTGGGCAACCATACTCTTACGTCTGATAACACTTTGACATTATTGCCAATGAGCAAAATGTCATCTATGTATAGTACAAGAAATACCACTGTATTTCTGTCACATCTCTTGTATACACAAGACTCATCCGGACTTTGAATAAATTCATATGACTAGATTACCTAATCAAAGTGGATGTTCCAAGATCTCGAAGCTTGCTTCAATCCATAAATGGACCGATTAAGCTTGCACACAAGATGCTCCTTGCCCTTTGCAATGAATCCCTCTGGTTGCTCCATATAGATGTTTTCTTCAAGACTTCCATTAAGAAAAGTTGTCTTGACATCCATCTTCCAAACCTCATAATCCATATGAGCAGCAATAGACAAGAGAATCCGGATAGACTTAAGCATTGCTACCGGCGAAAAAGTCTCCTCATAATTGATACCCTCTTTCTGAGTATACCCTTTCGCAACAAGCCTTGCTTTGAAGGTCTCTGCCTTCCCGTCTGATCCTCTCTTTCTTTTGTAGATCCACTTGCATCCAATGGCTTTTACACCATTGGATGGTTCTACTAGCTCCCATACCTGATTTGAATCCATAGATTCTATCTCAGAATTCATCGTCCTTTGCCAAGATACCACATCTTTATCTTGGATTGCCTTGTCATATGTCCAGGGATCAGGTTCATGTTCACCAGGGACCAAATTAGAAGATTCTTCCAAGAACATAAATCTATCAGGTTGTCTAACAACCCTCCCACTATGACAAGGTATCAGTTGTGCATCCTCTGTGACACGCGGTGCAGTCACTTGTGGTATGTCCTCTTGTACTATTGGTACTGAAGTAGTGACTTCTCCTCTTAATTCCTCCAGAACAATCTTGCTCATGGGCTTGTGGTTGATCACATAGTCTTCCTCTAAAAATTGGGCATTCATGCTAACGATCACCCTCTAATCTCTAGGACTATAGAACAAACCACCTTTCGTTCCTCTAGGATAGCCTACGAACAGGCGCACTTCTATACGAGATTCTAACTTACCAGCATCTCCCTTCAGCAAATGTGCTAGACTACCCCAAATCCAAATATATCTCAGACTAGGCTTTCGCCCAGTCCATAATTCTGTGGGAGTAGAAGGTACTGATTTAGATGGAACTAAGTTCAGAATATACACTATCGTATCCAGAGCATACCCACAGAACAAATCTAGTAACTCAGAATAACTCATCATCAATCTAACCATCTCCTTAAGAGTCATATTCCTTCCCTCTGCCACACCATTCTGCTAGGGTGTACCAGGTGCAGACAGTTGGGATTGAATCCCAGCCTCTGATAAGTAACTCCTAAACTCTCCTAAGAGGTACTCACCACCACGATCAGATCGTAGTGTCTTGATACTTTTACCTTGATGTTTCTCCACATTAGCCTAGAATTCTTTAAACCTGTCAAAGCATTTAGACTTGCAGCGCATCAAGTAAATGTATCCATATCTTGAATAATCGTCTATAAAAGAGATGAAATATTCAAAACCATCTCTAGCCTGGATAGACATAGGACTACACAAATCAAAATGAATGAATTCCAACACATCATTGGCTCTATACCCCTTGGCCTTAAAAGGCCTCTTGGTGATTTTACCTTCCAAGCAAGATTCGCAGGTTGGGAAATCTTCCACCACCAATGAATCCAAAGGTCCATCAGCTATCAACCTTTGAATTCTACTCAGGTTAATATGACCTAACCTTAGATTCCAAAGATACGTTTGGTTCATTTTCAAAGGTTCTTTTCTCTTATTAGACTTAGAAGATGAGTTATTTATTTCTATTTGCATCGTGGGAGCTTTTGGTTCAAGAGTATATAAATTTCCTACCAACGCACCAGAATAGATAATCTCTCTATTCCTTTTTATAACAACTCTGTCATTAAAAGAAATAGAATGTTGGAACGTCGGTGGCCAGCTAGAGGGGGGTGAATATTGGGATGTATACTGAAAAGTCTATCTTTTGTATGAACATCTTTATTTTTGAAATAAAAATCACATGATCATTATTTCCATATTTATGATTATGCATATAGTCTGATACATTACATTGTAGATAACATGGTGTGTAGATAACATTGTAGATAAAAATGTACAAATAATATATGGAGCACATATTAACTTATGGGGGTTGGTGAGGTAGATCAATGATAATCCTTTAGTGGATTGGATTATCATTAATGGATCGGACTTTATGTGGGCTTTATCCATTGGGTGGCCAAGATCCAACTCCTTCTCATGGTCCCTATTGTATCCTATTAAACCCTCATGGAGCCTAGATCCAATGATGGAAAATGAAACTTTAGATCTGACAGTGGAGATTAAATCTCTAGATCCGACGGTTGATATTAAATCTCTAGATCCGACGGTTGAGATTAAATCCCTAGAACCGACGGTGGAGATTAAAAGGAGGCTTAAGCCTAGCTCTATAAAAGGGGGTTAATGGCTTGGGCGGCAACTAATGGCTTGGAGATTAGGGTTTTGCCTCTCCTTTGCTTGGGCAGCAAGAAATCCTAGGTTGATTAGGGTTTAGGTTGGGCGGCTAGGGTTGGAGAGGTGGCTTGGGGTGGCAACAATTGGAGAGCTTTCTTTCTTCTTCCTAAGGTGTTGTCGGCGCCCATCTTTCTTTCCTCTACCTTGGCTGGAGCTCAACCTATTCCTCTTCTTCTCCTTGGCAGGTGGAAACAAGAGCTAGGGATTCTTCCCTTGGAGCTTTTGGTCGGTGCCTACACTTCTATCTTCATCCCTTTGGGCCGGCGGCAAGCATCAAGCTTGGAGCTTGATGGTTGGTCCTAGATAAGAGAAGAGTTTCGTTTCTATGCTTCCTCTTGTTCGGAGCGAGCAAGGAAGGAAGATTGGTGATCTAGGAGGCTTCGACTTTTGGAAGATCGTCGCCCACACAACGTCCAAAAGGAGGAAGGGTATACAATAGAAGATCAAGAGGTATAACAAGAGGTATAATCTTGTTTATTTTGATTAGTGTTCTTTTGTATTATGTATGTGGTTTGTTTACTTTATTATGTGGATAAATTTACTTGGACCCCGAATACAAACGTAAAAATCGGCGATCCGTACATCGTCTATTCCGCGGCTAATCGTAGAATAGAGGTTGGTTTCTTGAACAACAAGTTTGTTCAAGTGACCACTCTAATCGAATAGCACGACGATGAAACGGTAGCTTGGGTGATCCCTCCCTATCAAGGATAAATTTTTTTATCCGGGGACGTAGAAGGGATCGCCATGAACAAGCGACCGAGTTGAAGTGGGAAGCGAAGTTTCCTACCTTCATGTGGTATCAGAGCCATGGGTTCCGGTTTTGTGTGTTTAGGATTCAGTTACTTTTATGCACTTTTCATATATTATATGTGTCAGATATTAGTGGGATGTGCATAGGTTAACTTTTTGGTTGCAGGCATAGGATCCAACTATTATGGCCATATGTGTGTATGTGATTGTATGTGTGTAATTGTATATTTTGTTGAATCCTCGAGGTTGACGAGGCTAGTATTTAATTTTTGTAATTAGAAACGGCAATGTTTAGCCACTCTTTTTATTTTAGTTTACTTTCGATCTAGATTTCATGTACACTCCCTCGTGGAGTATAGGATCGATGGATGTAAATTAAAATAGTTTTTCTCGGCTCGGATCTTTGGATGGCTTGTACATGGCATAGGGAGGATCGGACGAGATGGCGATAACGGGAGACATATTAAAGACAAAAGCCATAATAGTTGGAAAATATTTATTTTTCATATTTATTGCTTATTGTTTGATATGCATGTCGTAGGCTAGAAAATTCCTCAATTTTAAATTACTAAGTGGGAGAGGGATATTTTTATAAATTCCCACAGCCTCCATTACGATTTGACATGTGATGCAAACAAACTTGCGCGTCGGCTCTGAGTACCTTCCTCCCCATCAGATGAGTTTGTTTGTGGATCACAGGGTCGAATATGGTTATAGAAAATTATTGAAGAGCGTGTGTACTTCTCCATCGGAAGGCACATAACCCGAGATAATTCCCTTGGTACCGAGTAATGGTGAACACTTAGATACAAATATAAGTATCCTCCCCATCGGAGTCACTGATTTTATTTGTGGGGCCAAAGAGAAACCAACTATTAATTTTATTTTTCAAAAAGTTAGGTTGACAAGATAGTAAAATTAATGGGTAAAACTTCCTCTTACAAATGTAGAATTCGTATACGTCCACACTATCGTGGCATACGATATTCTCGGTGTTTTGAGGTGTTGGTTGATTTTAATATATTATTGTTTGAGGAATCAATAATTTTTTTAAATCTAAAGTTTTGATCTATGTGATTCTTAAGTTTTTTCAAAAATGACTTTCAGTCCACTTGCTGTGATACTAAAAGAGAATAAATTTACTCTACCTAATTATGTTGATTGGAAAAGGAATTTTGATATTGTATTGATTGCTGAGGAGTACAAGTATGTACTCTTCGAAGAGTATCCTCCCAAGCCGACAAATGAGCTGGAAGTCCTTGGAGCTGAGATAAATGGGAAAACCCAGGTCGATATCATTCTCCAGTCTCTACCTAGAAGCTTCTGAAAGAACTCCAGGCGGTAGAAGGGCTTGCTCAGGCTCAGGCCATAGTTGCTCAGAAGGTTTATACTTCTAAACCGAAAGGCAAGAAGAAGAAGAAACAAGTTGGAGCGTAGGTGGTGAGAGGATCTCAGGGACGAGTGAAGAAGTCGAAAGGAAATTGCTTCACTTGGAAGAAGGACTGTCCCAATCTGAATTGGAACAAAGGTATATCCTTTGGTCTAGTCATTGAAACATGTTTAGCAGTGTTATCTACCGGCACCTGGTGTGTAGATACAGGAGCCACTGATCATGTCTACAATACTTTATAGGGGTTCTAGGAAACCCGACGACTAGTTGAGGGGGAGATTACCGTTTACTTGGGCAATGCCACGAAGGTGGCGGCTATTGCAGTGGGAGATGTTTCATTTATCTTTTGATAGGAATACAACTTTGGTTCTGGAAAATTGCCTTTATGTACTTTTATTTAGAAAGAATTTGATTTTGGTTTCTAAATTATTTATGGATGGATATTCTATTTCTTTTAATAACAGAGTTGTTATAAAAAGGAATAGGGAGATTATATGTTCTGGTGCGTTAGTAGGCAATTTGTATACACTTGAACCAAAAGCTCCCACAATGCAAATAGAAGTAAATAACTCATCGTCTAATTCTAATAAGAGAAAAGAACCTTTGAAGATGAACCAAACATATCTTTGGCATCTAAGACTTGGTCATATTAACCTAAGCAGAATTCAAAGGTTGATAGCTGATGGACCTCTGGGTTCATTAGTGGTGGAAGATTTCCCAACCTGCGAATCTTGCTTGGAGGGTAAAATGACCAAGAGGCCTTTTAAGGCCAAGGGGTATAGAGCCAAAGATGTGTTGGAATTGGTTCATTCTGATTTGTGTGGTCCTATGTCTATCTAGGCTAGAGGTGGTTTTGAGTATTTCGTCTCCTTTATAGACAATTATTCGAGATATGGATATATTTACTTGATACGCCGCAAGTCTGAATGCTTTGACAAGTTCAAAAAATTCAAGGCTGATGTGGAGAAACGTTAAGGTAAAAGTATCAAGACACTACGATCTGATCATGATGGTGAGTACTTCTTGGGAGAGTTTAGGAATTACTTATCAGAGACTGAGATTCAATCCCAAATGTCTACACCGGGCACACCCCAGCAGAATGGTGTAGCAAAGCGAAGGAATAGGACTCTTATGGAGATGGTTAGATCGATGATGAGTTATTCTGAGTTGCCAGATTCGTTCTGGGCATATGCTCTAGATACGACAGTGTACATTCTAAACTTGGTTCCATCTAAATCTGTGCCTTCTACTCCCACAGAATTGTGGACTGGGCGAAAGCCTAATCTGAGACATATTCGGATTTGGGGGAGTCCAACACATATGCTGAAGGCAGATGCTTGTAAGTTGGAACCTCGTACAGAAGTGCGCATGTTCGTTGGCTATCCTAGAGGAATGAAAGGTGGTTTGTTTTATAGTCCTAGAGATCAGAAGGTGATCGTTAGCACGAATGCCAGATTTCTAGAGGAAGACTATGTGATGAACCACAAGCCCATGAGTAAGATTGTTCTGGAGGAATTGAAAGGGGAAGTCACTACTTCAGTACCACCGGTACAAGAGGATATACCACAAGTCACTGCATCGCATTTCACAGAGGATACACAGGTGATACCTCGTCATAGTGGGAGGGTTGTTAGACAGCTTGATAAATTCATGTTCTTGGGAGAATCTTCTGATTTGGTCCCTAGCGAACATGAACCTGATCCCTGGATATATGACGAGGCAATCCAAGATAAAGATGCAGTATCTTGGCAAAGTGCAATGAATGCTGAGATTGAATCTATGGATTCAAATTAGGTCTGGGAGCTAGAAGAACCACCCGATGGTGTAAAAACCATTGGATGCAAGTGGATCTACAAAAGAAAGAGAGGAATAGACAGAAAGGTTGAGACCTTCAAAGCAAGGCTTGTTGCGAAAAGGTATACTCAGAAAGAGGGTATCGATTATGAGGAGACCTTTTCGCCGGTAGCCATGCTTAAGTCTATCCGGATTCTCTTATGTATTGCTACTCATATGAATTATGAGGTATGACAAATGGATGTCAAGACAGCTTTCCTTAATGGAAGTCTTGAGGAAAACATCTATATGAAGCAACAAGAGGGATTCATTGCAAAGGGCAAAGAGCATCTTGTGTGTAAGCTTAATCGGTCCATTTATGGATTAAAGCAAGCTTCGAGGTCTTGGAACATCCGCTTTAATGAGGTAATCCAGACTTATGGATTTATTCAAAGTCCGGATGAGTCTTGTGTGTACAAGAGATGTGACGGAAACGTAGTGGTATTTCTTGTATTATACACAGATGACATTTTGTTAATTGGCAACAATGTCAAGGTGTTATCGTACGTAAGGGTATGGTTATCCTAACAGTTTGATATGAAGGACTTGGGAGAAGTGGGACACATCCTTGGGATCAAGGTTATAAGGGATCGCAAGAAAAGGATGTATTGCTTATCTCAAGCTTCATACATAGACACAATTATGGATCATTTTAGCATGCAAAACTCCAAGAAAGGTTTTCTACCTTTCAGGCATAGAATTCCTTTATCTAAGGAGATGTGTCCTAGAACATATGAGGAGATAGAGGAGATGAAGGTGGTTCCTTATGCTTCGGCAGTAGGAAGCCTCATGTATGCTATGCTATGTACGAGATCGGATATCTACTTTGTCGTGGCCATGGTTAGCAGATATTAGAGTAATCCAGGACAGGGACATTGGATTGCGGTAAAGAATATATTGAAGTACCTGAGAAGGACTAGGGATTATATGCTAGTTTACCAGGAAGACAAATTACTCCCTGTGGGTTACACAGATTCCGACTTCCAATTAGACAGGGATAACAGTAAGTCTACCTCAGGTTTTGTGTTTACTTTAGGAGGTGGAGTCATTGTATAGAGGAGTGTCAAGCAGAAATGCATGGCGGACTCTACCATGGAAGCTGAGTATGTGACAGCCTCTGAGGCAGCCAAAGAAGTTGTATGACTCAGGAACTTTTTGATGGACTTGTATGTGATTCCTAGCTTGCCCAGAACTATCATAATTTATTATGATAATAGTTGTGCAATTGCAAACTCAAAGGAACCATGAGTCCATAAGGCAAGTAAACACACAGAGCGCAAGTACCACCAGATATGAGAGATCGTAAAGTGGGTAGAAGTTGATGTCGCCTTGATTGTATCAGAGGATGACCTGGCAAATCCTTTCACTAAGGCCCTTCTGGCGAGAGCTTTTGATAAGCATGTGGAGGGAATGGGAATCATATGTATGGCAGTTTAAGGACACCATAGTCTTTTAGTATAAGTGGGAGATTGTTGGGATGTATACTGAAAAGTCTATCTTTTGTATGAACATCTTTATTTTTGAAATAAGAATCACATGATCATTGTTTGCATATTTATGATTATGCATATAGTCTGATACATTACATTGTAGATAACATGGTGTGTAGTGTCACACAGGAGATCATGTTATCGGTTCATTGTAAAGTATAAGTAAAGGCTCACAACCGAGATGGTTATGGACAAACCATTGGAATGGTTGTAGTGTGATTTGGTATTGGTTTGTCTTGACCATAGAATCACACTAGTACACTTTGTGTGTATTGAGCAAGACCGACTTAGAGGTGATTCGATTTATTACTGACTACATAATGGAATCAGACCTTAGATATTATATTGTACATGCTCTTAATCCCGATATAATAACGGGCACATATACTTAATATTCATTTCTTTGATTTACCAATGGGCGAGATTTATAGATTAAATCGATAGGCTCGGTAAGTCAGAAAATAATATTATTTATATGGTGTGTCGTTGATTATAGGAGGAAACCGTGTCCTATATATTAGGATGATGATGTCCCCTTGAGGAGCTCATAAGGTTCATCATGTAAACCCTGCAGGTGGACTTGGTCCGACATGATGATAAGGATGAGTGGTACTACTCATGGAGTTAGATGTTGATTAATTAATTGTCAGTAAATTAATTAATCGACGGACATTCGAGATCTTAAGCATGGCAGAAAAATGTACAAATAATATATGGAACCCATATTAACTTATGAGGGTTGGTGAGGTAGATCAATGATAATCCTTTAGTGGATTGGATTATTATTAATGGATCGGACTTTATGTGGGCTTGATCCATTGGGTGGCCAAGATCCAACTCCTCCTCATGGTCCCTATTGTATCCTATTAAACCCTCATGGAGCCTAGATCCAATGATGGAAAATGAAACTTTAGATCCGACGGTGGAGATTAAATCTCTAGATTCGACGGTTGAGATTAAATCTCTAGATCCCATGGTTGAGATTAAATCCCTAGAACCGACGGTGGAGATTAAAAGGAGGCTTAAGCCTAGCTCTATAAAAGGGGGTTTATGGCTTGGGTGGCAACTAATGGCTTGGAGATTAGGGTTTTGCCTCTCCTTTGCTTGGGCGGCAAGAAATCCTAGGTTGATTAGGGTTTAGGTTGGGCGGCTAGGGTTGGAGAGGTGGCTTGGGGCGGAAACAATTGGAGAGCTTTCTTTCTTCTTCCTAAGGTGTTTCCGGCGCCCATCTTTCTCCCCTTTACCTTGGCCAGAGATCAACCTATTCCTTTTCTTCTCCTTGGCCGGTGGAAACAAGAGTTAGGGATTCTTCCCTTGGAGCTTTTGGCCGCCGCCTACACTTCTATCTTCATCTCTTTGGGCCGGCGGCAAGCATCAAGCTTGGAGCTTGATGGTTGGTCCTGGATAAGAGAAGAGTTTAGTTTCTATACTTCCTCTTGTTCGGAGCGAGCAAGGAAGGAAGATTGGTGATCTAGGAGGTTTCGACTTTTGGAAGATCGTCGCCCACACGACATCCAAAAGGAGGAAGGACATACAATAGAAGATCAAGAGGTATAACAAGAGGTATAATCTTGTTTATTTTCATTAGTGTTCTTTTTTATTATGTATGTGGTTGTTTACTTTATTATGTGGCTAAATTTACTTGGACCCCGAATACAAACGCAAAAACCGGCGATCCGTACATCCTCTATTCCGCGGCTAATCGTAGAATAGAGGTTGGTTTCTTGAACAACAAGTTTGTTCAAGTGACCACTCTAATCGAATTGCACGACGATGAAATGGTAGCTTAGGTGATCCCTCCTTGTCAAGGATAATTTTTTTTTATACGGGGAAGTAGAAGGGATCGCCATGAACAAGCGACTGAGTTGAAGTGGGAAGCGAAGTTTCCTACCTTTAGTGAATAGCCCTCAATCGTCGTACGGTGGAATTTGTTGGTTGATTACTTGTCTACAAACAATATTAGTGCAACGGAAACAAAAACTAGACAAGCAATTAAAACAAAGTAAAGAAAGAATAGATGCAAACGCTAACACTGTTGGTGCAATCGACCCAGGTCACGATTGACCAGGACTCGAGTTTGACTCGAGTGATGTTTTGATGTTTCGACAAAAACATATGACAATGTAATTGTCATGGGAAAGTCCAAGTCTTGTGTACTTGGCATGGAAAGTCCAAGTGGAACACTTGGCATTTGGTAAAGTCCAAGTCTTGAACACTTGGCATGAAAAGTCCAAGCATGGGTCTTGGCAATGTAAAAGTCCAAGCATGGGTCTTGGCAATGTAAAAGTCCAACATGGGTTGGCAAGGGAAAAGTCCAAGCATGGGTCTTGGCAATGTAAAAGTCCAACATGGGTTGGCAAGGGAAAGTCCAAGCTTGAGTCTTGGCATGAGAAGTCCAAGGGGTTTGATATTGGCTGCGTAAAGCCTAAGCGGGAGTCTTGGCAGCATAAGTCCAATGGTTGGCGGCGTAAAGTCCAAGCGGAGTCTTGGCGGCGTAAGTCCAATGTGCCTTGGCGGTGTAGACACCGTTAGCATGACATAGCCGATGGAAGCACCTTGAGGCTAGCGCGATGGATGAACAAGTCATGGATGACTTGGAGGGATCCGAGAGGCGTGCGGCTGATATAGGTGGCTAGAAGGCTTAGGTCTAGGCTAAGGGTGGTCTAGCAAGTATGGGGGCACCATACTTGGGTTAAAACCTCATTTTTGAGGTTGGCGGCCGACCGCATTATGGCGGTTGCGTGAGTCGACTTGAGTTGCCGCGCTTAGAGTCGAAATGCTCTAGCGATCATTGATCATTAGCGATGCCGACCGCTAAGGGCCTCAGCGATCATTAACCAATGTCGAGCACAACGCTCCGTAGCCGCCGGCGATCGGCCACGGTACGGCAATCGACTGCCAAGAGTCCCGTTGGAACTTGTCCGACGTGGATTGAGCCGTTGTCTCACGACAACAGTGGCATCTGTCAATTGGGGACTTATGGCAGTCGACTGATAGGCGGAAATCCAGTCCGACGCAAGATAAAAAGGGGAGCTCGTGGAGGATTTCATGATCAGTTCTTTGGGGGCTTTGGTGAGGCGATTTGAAGGTGATTTGCAGGTGCATTTCAGGGTCCTTCAAGCTCATCCAAGTAACCGACAAGCAAGCGCTCAAAACCCTAGTTTGTAATGTGTTCTTTACATTTTCACTTGTATTTGCTTGTATTTCTTTCATTTATTGTTGTAAACGTTTGTACGAGGTTTCTCCGCCTTTGACTTATTGTTGAGAAGGAGTTTATTGATTAGTGATTGCATTGGCGTCGCTAGAGCTCGTTAGAGCTCAATCCGTGGAGTAGGAACCGTTCGGTTCCGAACCACGTTATATCCTTGTGTTCGTGATTGTCTCTTTTCATTATTGCTTTTATTATTTCTATTCCACTGTGCATAACGAGTTTTGTAGAGACGATCGCGAACGAATTCCATCTACATACGGTCAAATGCTATTCACCCCCCCTCTAGCGGCCTCAATTTTCCAACAAGTGGTATCAGAGCCCGGGGCTCTTCTACGGACTAACCGCCGGGAGCTAAGACAAAGAGGCTAGAGGGTGAAGATGGAAGAATTATTGGGATGGGACATCAACACCCCAATTCCCTATTCCTTCTATGGACGAGAAGTTTTCAATTCTTGGAAGGCGAGAATTGAAGATTTTTTGATGATGAGAGACCTTGAAGAGTGGTCCGCGTTGATGGAAGGATTTGAATATCCTAAGGGACCAAAGGGAGGGTTTCTCAAGAAGAAGAAGTGGAGTGAGGAGCAACTCCAACAATTCGAGAAAAACAAGAAGGTAATCAAATTCATTTTTAATTTAATTCCTAATGACCTCTTGTGTAGTCTAGGTGACTATGTGGATGCCAAGGAGCTATGGAGCGATTTGGCCAAGCTCCATTAAAACCCTCAACTGGTCCAAGAAGAAGAAGAAGATGTAGAATGCTCATCGGTTCAATCGGAAGAGGCTGAAGAAGCAAGCTCCTCCTCACAAGCAAGTGAGGATTCGGAAGTTGAAGAAGAGTCAACATCTGGGGCAAGAGGAGAGTGTGAAGAATTGGAGGTTGAGAGGCCATCAATCTCCAAGGAGGTGGAGGAAGTGGAAGAAGCATCCACCTCAAGGATTGAGGGGGAGGAGATAACTTCCACACCGGAACATCAAGAAGAAGCTTCGACATCCGGTCAAGATGAAGAAGCCCAAAGTCCAATTCCGGTTTCCATTAACCTAGGTAACTCAAACATATGTGTTAATAATAAAATGCATATAATATGTTTTGAGTGTAGGGAAACCGGGCACTATAAGAGCAAGTGCCCAAAGAAGAATAGGAAAGCTCCACCGGCTCCAAAGGTCAAGGATGTCGGTCCCTCAACGCAAAAGAGCAAAGAACAAGTAATTTGCTTCAAGTGCCGACAACCGGGACATTTCCGGAGTCAATGCAAGAAGGGGGACAAGAAGACTAAAAATGGAGCATCATATGTAGGGGGAGCTAAGGCAAACCCTAGGGTAACTTCTAATTTTGCTCCTTCTTCAATTTACAAGCAAAAGCATGCTAGGAATTTCAATTCACTTGCAATTTATGAAAAGCATGCTAATAGGAACAAGTATTTTTGCTTAGGAGCTAAGAATGTCTACTTAGATAATAGGGAGAAGTTTGGGACTAATGTCCCTAAAAACAATTTACCTAAGGACAAACCTAGGTCAAATAACTCAAGATCAATTTTACCTAGGGAGACAATTAGAAAGGTGCAAGAGCACCTAGGTCTAAACCCTAAATGGACTAGGCATATGCCTAGGAAGTCCAATGCCCAAGAATTTATTCAAAAATCAATTGGGCAATTAGAATTAGAGAATCAAGTCTTGAGGTCAAGGCTTGAAAAACTTGAAAAGACCCTAAATAAGATACAAAATCAATTTAAAGGGTCTAGTGGTCAAAATCAAGGGTCCAAAAGTCAAAGTCAACACCTAGGACCTAAGAGTCAAAAGTCAACAAAGGGCAAGCAAGGTTTGGGTCACAAACCTAAGCCTAAAGTGGCTTATCATAGTGTCCCATTTGATTATGGAACACAAACTAGGTCTAGGAAGACCAAGGTCAATAGGGAAGTCGTCCCTAAGGTTGACCAAAGGTTGTGCCTAGTGGCTAGAGTTTCTAGGAAACCTAGGGTGGCCACTAAGAAGGTTGCAAGGGGAGTTACCCCTAGAGTCAACCTAGGTAAGACCCAAATGACCAAGGCTAACAAGCCTAGGAGGGTCATTAGGAAGGTATCTAGGGAGGTTATCCCTAAGGAATACCTAATTAACCCTAGGAGCTCAAATCGGTTTTGGGTTCCTAAGAGCGTGATTGATTCACGCTAGATGGGTTTAGGGTGTGCCAACCTTGATTGGATGGGTAGTTAACTCAACCATGGTAAAGGTGGCACTTTAGGATATTTTCAAGGTTATGGTTACCTTGGAAATAGATTTGAATCAATATCCTAAAAGATTTTAGGATGTGCCAATGCACTTTTGAAATTAAGAAAAATCAATTAAATTGGCACAATTTAGGTTTAGAGGTTAGTGTGTCATTTTGGGTTTTTGGCACACTAGGGAGATTAGGTTAATATGGAAAAATATGATTAATCCCAACAAATGGCAATTAATATTAAAATTTAGGTATTATTATACCTATATATTTTATATGGCATGCTTTGTTTGCCATATAACATGTCATGACATCATGCTTACTTTTAATCATTTTATATGTCATGTTCATGTTTTAGGATTAAGGCTTTAAATGTCATGTGTTTTTAGATTTCATCTTATGCCATGACATCATGATTATGAGCATATGCTTATTTATATCATTTCTAATGCCATAATCATTCATGCATTTAAGACAATTGGTTGAAATTGATTTAAGGACTATGGCATGACTTGAAGTCCCATTTATAAGGGAATCAAGTAGGGTTGCCTAGGAAATGCATGAAACCCTAGATAAAATGAATCAAAACCCACATCTCACATCCAATTGACATGTATGTGTATTTATACACCCTAGATACATGTGAGATGCTAGGATATGAGTTAAGTTCAAAGTGCATAGTTTTTGCATCTAGATGAACTCTAATTTCAATTAGTGGATCATTGGGAAAGCATGTGTACAAGTCATGTACATAGAGCCCAAGGAATATGATCCAAAATAAGGTTTTGAAAACATTTTAAAATCAATTTAGAAAACCTTAGTGAAGTCTATCTTTTGATAGCAATCACCATTGATGAAGTTGATACAAAATAGGGCCAAAACATTGAAAATTTCAATGGTTTTGAGTTTTGTATCAAACTCACTATTTTATGGGTAAAATAATTTTCAAATATTTTTCACCCATTGTAATGACTATAAGTAATATACGTATCAAATTTTATGATTTTTCAAATTACGTATAATTACTTATGTTTTTCCAAATCTCGATACTGATAGCTGAAATTCAGAAATTTTAGCTATCAGTCGACTGCCCTTGGTGGCAGTCGACTGATATGGGTGGCATTCGACTGATTAGTGTCAGGAGTCGACTGCCAGGTCTAATTTTGGGTTAACAAGGTTTGTTTAGCCCGTGTTCGGCTATGGAAAAGGTTCCTAATCACTCCTAACCCTAGGATATGCTTTAGGAAGCATTATAAAGGGTGAAATCCATTGGATATGGATTAGGAGCTGTGTTAGGTCAAAGTATCAAATTTAGGGTGAGTGAAAGTTCTATGTTGAACTTAGAACCTTAATTTTGATGGTTTAGAGTTCCTATTGGATTAGGGGCTTCCCAAGGACATTGTTAGTGCAATGGTCAAAGGGAAGCAAGCCTTTAGGGGGAGGTATCCATCTTGGGATGATGGATGTGTTTTTCTCCTTGAAGAGGAGAAGTTATTGGGAGAGTATCATCAATTGGGAAATTGATGGGCTTTTGATACCCAATTTCGAAATTGGGAGGGAGTATAGGATTGCCTTTCTTGAGTGATATGTGAATTATCACTAGGAAGATGGTAGGCATCCTAGGTATTTATTTTTGGATCAAGGGGGAGATTGTAAGATTTCATTGGGACATGAGACATTGACCTCCTTAGAGAGAAAACCTTTTTGATGTTAGTCAAAAAGGGGGAGAATGTTTGGGGGAGAACATTTGGAAAGTGTTTACCAATTTGGGATAATTGGTAAGGGATTTGAGTTAGTAGTCTAACTCAAATGTTTTGTTTGGTTTTTGTCAAACATCAAAAAGGGGGAGATTGTTGGTGCAATCAGCCCAGGTCACGATTGACCAGGACTCGAGTTTGACTCGAGTGATATTTTGATGTTTCGACAAAAACATATGACAATGTAATTGTCATGGGAAAGTCCAAGTCTTGTGTACTTGGCATGGAAAGTCCAAGTGGAACACTTGGCATTTGGTAAAGTCCAAGTCTTGAGTACATGGCATGAAAAGTCCAAGCATGGGTCTTGGCAATGTAAAAGTCCAAGCATGGGTCTTGGCAATGTAAAAGTCCAACATGGGTTGGCAAGGGAAAAGTCCAAGCATGGGTCTTGGCAATGTAAAAGTCCAACATGGGTTGGCAAGGGAAAGTCCAAGCTTGAGTCTTGGCATGAGAAGTCCAAGGGGTTTGATATTGGGCGTAAAGTCCAAGCGGGAGTCTTGGCAGCATAAGTCCAATGGTTGGCGGCGTAAAGTCCAAGCGGAGTCTTGGCGGCGTAAGTCCAATGTGCCTTGGCGGTGTAGACACCGTTAGCATGACATAGCCGACGGAAGCACCTAGAGGCTAGCGCGATGGATGGACAAGTCATGGATGACTTGGAGGGATCCGAGAGGCGTGAGGCTGATATAGGTGGCTAGAAGGCTTAGGTCTAGGCTAAGGGTGGTCTAGCAAGTATGGGGGCACCATACTTGGGTTAAAACCTCATTTTTGAGGTTGGCAGTCGACTGGCATTATGGCCGGTTCGACTGTCGTGAGTCGACTTGAGTTCGACTGCCAGTTTAGAGCTGGAAATGCTCGGCGATCGCTCATTGGAAGCCGATCGCGGTGTCGACGGCAATGACCGCTAAGGGTCGACGATCTCTGCCCCAATGTCGAGCACGAGAATGCTCCGTAGTCGGACCGCCGATCGGCTACGGCGCCGATGACCGCGCAATGTTGGCGATCGGATCGCCAAGAGTCCCGTTGGAACTTGTCCGACGTGGATTGAGCCGTTGTCTGACGACAACAGTGGCATCAGTCGACTGGGGACTTATGGCAGTCGACTGATAGGCGGAAATCCAGCCCGACGCAAGATAAAAAGGGGAGCTCGTGGAGGATTTCATGATCAGTTCTTTGGGGGCTTTAGTGAGGCGATTTGTAGGTGCATTTCAGGGTCCTTCAAGCTCATCCAAGCAACCGACAAGCAAGCGCTCAAAACCCTAGTTTGTAAAGTGTTCTTTACATTTTCACTTGTATTTTCTTGTATTTCTTTCGTTTATTGTTATAAACGTTTGTACGAGGTTTCTCCGCCTCCGACTTGTTGTCGAGAAGGAGTTTATTGATTAGTGATTGCATTGGCGTCGCTAGAGCTCGTTAGAACTCAATCCGTGGAGTAGGAACCGTTCGGTTCCGAACCATGTTATATCCTTGTGTTCGTGATTGTATCTTTTCGTTATTGCTTTTATTATTTCTATTCCTCTGTGCATAATGAGTTTTGTAGAGACGATCACGAACGAATTCCATCTACGTACGGTCAAACGCTATTCACCCCCCCTCTAGCGGCCTCAATTCTCTAACAAACACCACGATGTAACGTGGTTCACGGCCCTTGCCGCTAATCCACAACCGATTCGTCCAAGGTGAATCACGCCTACACAATTCCACTAATCTCTCCTTTGCACAAAGCTTGGTGGAGGTAACCTTTCTTACACAAGATCTCTCCTCTTACAATATAATAGAAATAAGCTCAAGGAAGAGGATTGAAAACATTTGGGCACTTGAGAAGATATTTAGAGTAGAAGCATTAAGCTCCCCAAATGTCTAAAGGCCCCATTTTATAGAGAAGAACTCATTATTCCTGATCAGTCGACTGCTCCTGTAGCCATTGCCCAATAATGGCTTCTTCCACATTGGATTTCATCCAACGGCTCCCACATCAGTCAACTGATCATCCCATTAGTCAACTGATTGAGCTAACAGTCGAGTGCCGGAAGCAAGCATTCGATTGATCAACATTCTGTGTCCAAAACCCTTGCGATCAGTCGATTGCTGCCATCAGCAGTTGATTGATGGTTTCGACAGTCGACTGCTAGGACACAAACCTGACTTGAACACTAGTCGAGTCACAGTTGACTTGGAGCAGTCGACTGCCATGTCCTGGCAGTCGACTGATGTCGGGAAATCCCATCCGACACTTAGCCAAATGGCCAAGTTTCACCTACGATCTACCCCGTCCCGGGTTATAATCGCTCACTCTCATTTCCTTGGAGTCCCTCGCCTTCGAAGTTGTCTTCATCCAGCCACGTCCCTCGGATGTGCCAGGCGCATGGCTTCGTTGTGCCATCCTTCGTGTCTCGCCCTGAAGTCTACTTCCTCCGGCTTCACTCCAATACTCCTCGTCTGGCGATCCCTCAGATGTACCAAGTGCACGGCTTCCGCAATGCATCTTTCATCGACTCAAGGACCGAGTCATAAGAGGTGAAACTCACCAATGCTCCATGTGCGAATTACTAAGGCATGCACAACTTCAACGCACATATCAAATCCATATCAAACCTAACTTAAACCCCTTTGCCACACACATCAAAACCATATCACTGGGTTGATTGCCCTAATAATCTCCCCCTTTTTGATGTGTGGCAATCCGTTTGAGTTAGGTAAAACAAATACATAAAGCATAAGGAAAGAAAGCATGTAAATAATATGAGTATGAAAACTTCCCCTTAAACATGCAACTCCCCCTTAAGACATACTAAAATTTTCCTTTTAGCATGATTAACTTAAACTTATCAATTCTCCCCCTTTAACACCATCAAAAACATTAACATAATGTCATAATCCAAGGCATCAAAGTCTAAGCATCGAAAAAACCATTAAAACAGCCTGAAAACACTAAAATCAGGCTATGAACAGTGTCACCAGTCGACTGAATCAGACATTAGTCGACTGGCATGCTAGTTTCAGCAATTTCTGATTTTCTGATCGAAATTCAGAAATACACCAGAAATTCCAAAAAATTCAAAAAATTGTGAAATTTTGAAAACACATTTCTTTTAAAGTCATTTATTAGTGAAAAATGAGTTTTCATGAAAATTACTTAAATTTTCAATGATTTACCAAAAATCCAAAAGTTTCAAAAACAACTAGTATTTGATCAAGTTTGTATCAATTTTAACAACTAGTTTTGCTTTAGCTTGTTTCAAAACATGAAAACACATATTTTAAAGTAAGGAATGGTTTTGAAAACATATGAAATATCCAACCATGATCTTTGGGCAATATGTCTATGAATTAAATATAAGTCTTCCACATGATCGGTCAATTATTACTATATTGATACACTTAATGACCCATCTAAATGCCATAAGCATTAGTGGACCATTTGTATCATCCTATCATCTCACCCATTGCTATGTTCTCAATCAAGTTAGCCTTATAGTGGGATGTGAGATGTTCCTAAAGGTATTTGTACTTAACCAAAATTTCATGCATTTCTACCCATGGTTAAGTATCATCCTAAAACCCAAACATGAACATGCATCAAGAATTATTAATCATGATCATAAATCATCAATCATTGTATATCATGATTATAAATTATAAAATTGAGCATGAATCATGATTTAAACTTTCAATTTATGGGTTATACATTATCATCACCCAACACTATGTTAAAAAGTTATAACCCATTCCATCCTAAGTCAACCATTCAATATGATATAAGTAAAATCCCCATGGTTGACTAACCTAGGGTTTTCCTAAGCCTTAAGGATGGATTTTGCAACCCAATACAAGTTCTTTCCTATAGGGTTCACTAAAAATTCCTTAGGGATCCATTTCCTAGCTATTGTTTTGTTTTTGGCTTGACCCCTAGCAATTAAACAATGATAGGCCTTTTCATTTTTGTTTCCCTTATATCCTAGGTCTTTCCTATTAAAGCTTGACCTTTGGCTACCTATTATCATGTTCAAAGTATTGGAGCCTGTAGTGAATTTTTTTAGGGCCTTAGTTAAATGGTCTATCTTTTCTCTTAAAACCCTATTTTCCTCCATACATGCATCACTAACATTAAAAGGCATGTAATTATCATGTGAGCATGCATCATTGATACTAGAAGAAACATTATCATTAATATTTAAACATGATTTTTCTAGCTTTTCTTCTAGGGCCTTAATTTCATCAAGCATGCTCTTATTTTTTTTTTAACCCTAAATAATTCCTTAGTTAAGCTAGAAATCATTGACATAATTTCCTTAGGAGGGAGATTTGTTACCTCACTTACCAAATCCCCTTCCGATGATGAGGATAAAGATGAGGACGCTCCCCCTTCACTCAAGCTCTCCTCCTCGCTAGTGCTTCTTTCTTCTTCCTCGGAGGAGGTGGAATCCAAATCGTCTATCCCCATTAAGGCAAGATTTGTGAAGGTGTCTTCTTCGGATGATGAGGATGATGGATCATCCCATGTGGCTTTATGTGCCTTAGCCTTCCCCTTTTCTTTGGCCTTCTTTTCATCCTCCTTCTTGCTCCTCTTCTTCTTTTCTTCTTTCTTCCTCCTCTCTTCTTTGCTCTTGTTCAAGAGGGGACAATCATCCCTTATATGTCCCTCTCCTTGACAATTGTAGCAAATTATCTTCCTCCTTGATCTTCTCCTCCTATCATTAGATTTGTTAAATTTAAAATTCTTCAAAGCACGTCTTACCTTCCTTACCATGTAGGCTTCTTCCATGCTATCCATGGAGGAGGAGGAGGAGTTTTCATCGGATGAGGAGGGGGTCTCCTTCTTCTTCTTCCCCTTGTTGGCCATTAGTGTCACTCCCCTTGATGGCTTGATGCTTGTTCTTCAATTATCCCTTCAAGCCTTATTTCATGTAGCTCCATAGTGGAGAAGAATTCTTCTAAGGTGCTCACTTCTAAATTCTTCGAAATATAGAAGGAGTCCACCATGGAGCTCCACTTTGAGGACCAGGGAAAGACATCTATAGCCTTCATGACCATATTCTGATTAGAGAGCTTCTCACCTACACTTGTTAGGCCATTAAGAATTTCCTTAAAGCGAGAATGTAAGGATGTTACCTTCTCCCCTTTATCGAGTTTGATGTTATTGAGTTGGAAGCGTAGGACATCTCTTCTTACAAGCTTCGCCTCGGAAGTGCCTTCATGAAGCATCAATCTTTCCCACATCTCCTTGGTGCTTGCACACTCTCCAATCCGGTTGATCTCTTGTTGGGGGAGCACGTTGAAGAGGTGGTGCTTGGCCTTTGAATTTGCAAGGTGCTCGTCCCTTTGCTTCTAAGTCCACCTTGACTTCTCTAGTACTCTCCCCTCTTCATCCCTAGGCATGTTGAAACCATTCTCCATTATAAGCATAATATCAAAGTTGGTCTCAAAGAATACCTCCATTATTTTCTTCCACCAAGAGAATTCGCCTTCAAACTTTGGCGGATGGATGTTAGAGTCGGCCATCGTTGTTGTTGTGCTTGTTGCAGCGGTTAGTCCAGTGACAAGTGACTTGGCTCTGATACCACTTGTTGGATCGTCGGTGGCCGGCTAGGGGGGGGTGAATAGCCCTCAATCGTCGTACGGTGGAATTCGTTAGTTGATTACTTGTCTACAAACAATATTAGCGCAATGGAAATAAAAACTAGACAAGCAATTAAAACAAAGTAAAGAAAGAATAAATGCAAATGCTAACACCACGATGTAACATGGTTCACGACCCTTGCTGCTAATCCACAACCGATTCGTCCAAGGTGAATCATGCCTACACAATTCCACTAATCTCTCCTTTGCACAAAGCTAGGTGGACGTAACCTTTCTTACACAAGATCTCTCCACTTACAATATAATAGAAATAAGCTCAAGGAAGAGGATTGAAAATGTTTGGGCACTTGAGAAGATGTTTAGAGAAGAAGCATTAGGCTCCCCAAGTGTCCAAAGGCCCCATTTTATAGAGAATAACTCATTCTTCCCGTTGGGCGCCTGGCAGTCGACTGATGCCCCAATCAGTCGACTACACCTGTAGCCGTTGCCCAATAACGGCTTCTTCCACATTGGATTTCATCCAATGGCTCACATATCAGTCGACTGATCATTCCATCAGTCGACTAATGGAGCTAATAATCGAGTGCCGAAAGAGAGCACTTGACTGATCAACATTCTGTGCCCGAAACCCTTGCGATCAGTTGACTACTGCCATCAGCAGTCGATTGATGGTTTCGGCAGTCAAATGCCAACCCTTGGCAGTCGACTGCTAGGACACAAACCTGACTCGAACACCAATCGAGTCATAGTCGACTTGGAGCAGTCGACTGTCATGTCCTGGCAGTCGACTAATGTCGAGAAATCCCATCCGACACTTAGCCAAATGGCCAAGTTTCACCTATGATCTACCCCATCCTAGGTTACAATCGCTCACTCTCATTCCCTTGGAGTTCCTCGCCTTCGAAGTTGTCTTCGTCCGACCACGTCCCTCGAATGCTACAAGCGCACAGCTTCGCAGCGCCATCCTTCGCATCTCGCCCCGATGTCTACTTCCTCCGGCTTCACTCCAATGCTCCTCGTTTGGCGGTCTCTCGAATGCACCAAGTGCATGGCTTCCGCAATGCATCTTTCACCGACTCAAGGACCGAGTCATGAGAGGTGAAACTCGCCAATGCTCCCTGTGCAAATTACTAAGTCATGCACGACTTCAACGCACATATCAAATCCATATCAAACCTAACTTAAACCCTTTGCCACACACATCAAAACCATATCACTTGGTTGATTGCCCTAACAATCACGACAAGATGGACTAACCGCCAACACAAGAACGACAAGATGGCCGGCTACAACCTCCAACCACCTAAATTCGAAGGAGATTTTCAATGGTGGAGAAGAAAGATGGAGGTATATCTTGAAACCGATTTCGATTTCATGTTAATTATTGAAAATGATTTTGAAGTGCCTAGGGACAAAGAAAACAAGCCACTAGAAAAATCAAGATGGACCAAGGACCAAATGAAGGATTTCAAGACAAATCTCGAGGTAATCAAATTGCTTAGTGATTTGATTCCTAACCATATTTGGTCTAAGCTAGGTAATTTTAGGGATGCTAAGGACCTATGGGAATGATTTGGTGGAGACCTCCACCTCTAGTATTGAGGGGGAGGAGAGGCCTTCCATCCCGGAACAAGTTCAAGAAGAAGCTTCAACATCTGGGAGAAGCAAAAATTCCCTAGGTAACTCAAGTATTATGATCATAAATAAAAATCATATAACATGCTTTGAGT
The DNA here is from genome assembly GCA_025175895.1 of Wurfbainia villosa. Classification (NCBI taxonomy): domain Eukaryota; kingdom Viridiplantae; phylum Streptophyta; class Magnoliopsida; order Zingiberales; family Zingiberaceae; genus Wurfbainia; species Wurfbainia villosa. The sequence goes on along the minus strand of CM045989.1, from coordinate 84,870,504 downwards.
GTAGGGAATAAGGGCACTGTAAAAGTAAGTGTCCCAAGAAGGTGAAGAAGGCTCAACCGACACCAAAAGCTAAAAATGCCGAAGTCCCCACAATTAGAAGCAAGGAGCACATTGTGTGCTTCAAATGCAACCAAAGGGGGCATTATAGAAGTCAATGCCCTAGGGGGAGGAAGAAAGGGAAAGAAGGTGTATCTCATGTAGGGGGAGCTTCCAAAGCTAACCCTAAGGTAAATTTAGTTAATGCACCTTCAATTCATAAGGTTAACAAGCATGCTAAAATTTATTTTAGTTCACTTGCCATGATTAATGAAAAGCATGCTACTAGGAATAAATATGTTTGTCTAGGAGCCAAGCATATTAGTTTATCTAAGGACAAACCTAGACACCATAATTCTAGACCAATCCTACCTGGAGAGTGTTAGGGCAATCTCTTGCCGTGATATGGTTTTGATGGTGTGGCAAAGGGTTGAAGTTAGGTTGGTATTGTTGATGTGATATGTGCGTTGAAGTCGTGCAGGACTTAGTAATTCGCACATGGAGCCGTGGCGAGTTTCACATCTCATGACTCGTGCCTTGAGTCGGTGAAGGATAGCTTTGCGGAAGCCGTGCGCTTGGAGCATCCGAGGGACCGCCGGACGAGAAGCTTGGAGTGAAGCCGGAGGAAGTAGACTTCGAGGCAAGAGACACGAAGGAGCATTGCAGAGCCGTGCGCCTGATGCTGCCGAGGGACGTGGCCGAGAACGAAGAGAACTTCAAAGGCGAGGGACTCCGAGAAATGAGAGTGAGCGATTGTAACCCAGGGAAGGGTAGCTCTTAGGTGAAACTTGGCCATTTGGCCAAGTGTCGGATGGGTTTTCCCGACACCGACCGCCATGTCCGATCGCTTCCGAAGCCGAAGGGTTGATCGACCGTATAAGACCGGGCCGACCGCTATGGAACTGGCAATGATCGATATCGATAGCAATGATCGCCAGGAAGGCAATGATCACGGAACTGCACGCACGCACGTAACGGAGTCGACTCGACCGAGCACTCGATCGATCGAGCATCACCGATCGATGGTCCCATCACCGATCGATGCCAATACCGCTGGATGGAATCCAACGCGGAAAGCCCGTTATTGGGCATCTACGGCATGGATCACCGATCGACGAGGCATCACGACCGATCCTCGTGGTCAACGGAAGAAACCCTCTTCCTCTATAAAAAGGAAGGGGTAAGGGCTTTGGGAGGCCTAATGCTTATGCTCTAATACTCCCAAAGATCCCTAAAGCTTTCCATCCTCTTACTCAAGCTTATTTCCATTCTATTTGTAAGAGGAGTGTTTGTAAAGGTTACCTCCACCTAGCTTGGTGCAAAGGAGAGACCAATAGTGATTGGGTTTGAGTGATTCACCGTGGGACGAATCGGACCGTGGATTAGCGGCATAGCCGTGAACCACGTTATATCTCGTGTTTGTCTTGCTTGCTTATATTTTGCTTGTATTTATTTACATTTGTATATCGCTTGCGGCTAATATTTTGTAGACGCAAAATACGACGTCCATTTAATTAGGGCTATTCACCCTCTAGCCGCCAACCGATCTCACAACAAGTGGTATCGAGCAAAAGGTCGCTCTTCAAGGACTAACCGAGAGCACTTCAACAAGTAAATGGCCGACTCAAACATCCACCCTCCGAAGTTTGACGGTGAATTCTCTTGGTGGAAAAAGAGAATGGAGGTATTCTTCGAAACCGACTTTGAAATCCTTTTAATAATGGAAAACGGTTTCGAGTTGCCTAGGAACGAGAATGGGGAGCCATTAGAGAAATCTAGGTGGAGCAAAAGGCAAAGAGAAGAATACTTGGCAAATTCAAAGGCCAAGCACCACCTATACAATGTGCTCCCTCAACAAGAAGTAAATAGAATAGGGGAGTGCTCAAGTGCCAAGGAGATGTGGGAGAAGTTGGTTGAACTTCATGAAGGCACTTCGGAGGCAAAGCTAGCAAGAAGAGATCTCCTCCGCCTCCCAATTATCAAATATCAAGCTTGAAAAGGAGAAAAGGTAACTTCCTACATTCTAGATTTAAAGAAATATTAATTGGGCTAACGAGTGTAGGTGAGAAGCTATCAACCGGATATGGTAATGAAGGCCATAGATGCCTTTCCCCGGTCCTCAAGATGGAGCTCCATGGTGGACTCATTTTACATCTCCAAGAACCTAGAAGTAAGCACCTTGGAGGAATTCTTTTCAACCATGGAGCTTCATGAGACAAGGCTTGAAGGTATACAAGAAGAGCCTAGAGTCCAAACTTCAAGGGGAGTAGCCTTGATGGCCAACAAAGGGAAAAAGAAGATGGAAATCCCTTCCTCCTCATCCGATGAAGCATCTTCCTCCTCCTCCATGGATAGCACCGAAGAGGCATATATGGTAAGGAGGGTAAGACGTGCTTTAAAGGGTTTTCATTTTAACAAATCAAATGATAGGAGTAGAAGACCAAGGGGGAAGGTGATATGCTACAATTGCCAAGGAGAAGGGCACATAAGGGATAATTGTCCCCTCCTAAACAAGAGCAAGGAAGAGAAGAAAAAGAAAGAAGAGAAGAGGAAGAAGAAGGGGAGCAAGAGAAAGGAAGAAGAAAAGAAGGCAAAAAGAAAAGGGAAGGCCATGGCTCTCAAAGCAAAGACATGGGATGACCTTGCCTCATCATCATCATCGGAAGAAGAGAACACATTTGTTGCCAACCTAGCACTAATGGCTCTTCATGACTCGGATTGCTCCTCCTCCTCAAATGAAGATTCAAGCACAAGTGGGGAGAGCTCAATTGAAGGGGAGGCTTCCACATCCTCATCATCCGAAGAAGAAGAAGAGGATATGGAAACAATGGTAACGAATGCCTCTCCTAAGAAAATAGTTTCCATAATTTCTAGTTTAACTAAGGACTTATTTGGAATGAAAAAGAAAAATAAAAGCATGCTTAATCAAATTAAGGAATTAGAGCAAAAATTAGAAAAAGCATGCTTAAGTGAAAATATTTCTTCTTGCCATGATGATGCATGCTCACATGATGAATATATGCCATTAGATGTTAGTGATGCATGTATAAATGAAAATAGGGCTTTAAGGGAAAAGGTAGATTATTTAACCAAAGCCCTAGAGAAATTCACAATAGGCTCCAATACCCTTAACATGATAATTGGGAGCCAAAGGGCAAGTTTTAACAAGAAGGGCCTAGGATATAAAGAGAATAAAAATGAGAAGGCCTATAAATGCCTAATTGCTAGGGGACAAGACAAAAACAAAGTAATAGCTAAGAAATGGATCCCCAAGGAATTTCTAGTGAATCCCATAGGCAAAAATCTATTTTGGGTTCCAAAATCCATCCTTAAGGGTTAGAAAACCCCTAGGGTAGTCTACCATATGAACTTGACCTATATCATATTTTGGTTGACCTAGGATGACGGGACAACATTTTTAGATAGTGTTGGGTGATGATAACGTGCCCATAAATAGATAATATTGCTTATAAATAATCATGATTTATGATATTTGGCACATTATCATGAAAAATAGGTTTAAATCATGCTTTAGGTGATACTTTACTTATAATCATCATATAATACCTAATGCATGGTTATAATTTGATGAAAACGTGTATTTCATGATCATAATGTGAAATTAAATCATATATGTCATTATGATCATGTAGGATGTTAGGTTGATACTTAACCATGATAGAATTGCATGAATATGTTGGTTAAGTATATACAAATACCCCCTAGGATGCATCTCACACTCACTATAGGCTAACTTGATTGCAAACTTAGCATGGGTGAGATGTTAGGATGATACAAAGTCCACTAATGCCTATGGCATTTAAATGGTCATTTAAAGTATCAACATAGCAATAATATACCAATCATGGGGAAGGCTTATGTTTAATTCATAGACATATTGCCCAAAGATCATGGTTGGATATTTCATATGTTTTCAAAACAATTTCTTACCTTAAAATACATGTATTCATGTTTTGAAACAATTGGATGCAAAACTAGGTAGCTAACTTGATACTAGAATGATCAAAAACCTAGTAGTTTTTAGAACTTTTGGATTTTTGGCAAAAACAAGAAAATATAATGAGTTTTCATGAAAAACTATTTTTCCTTGATAGATATACTTAATAGAAATATGTTCCCCAAATTTCATGATTTTTCAAATTTTCTGGAATTTTTATGCATTTACGAAATTCGAGAAAAATCGAAATTAGAAAATCACGTGCGGTCGATGTATCCGAACCAATGATGATGGCCTGCATTTTATTCATATTTTTGATGGTGTCAAAGGGGGAGAAGTGAATATGTTTAAGTTATTTATGATAGGGGGAGAGATTAAGGGGGAGTTTCATGGATTAAGGGGGAGTTGCATGTTGCTATCAAATGTTTATGTTTACATGCTTTCTTTCCTTAAAAATTTATATCAAATGTTTTTACCTAACTTAAACGGATTGCCACACATCAAAAAGGGGGAGATTGTTAGGGCAATCTCTTGCCGTGATATGGTTTTGATGGTGTGGCAAAGGGTTGAAGTTAGGTTGGTATTGTTGATGTGATATGTGCGTTGAAGTCGTACAGGACTTAGTAATTCGCACATGGAGTCGTGGCGAGTTTCACATCTCATGACTCGTGCCTTGAGTCGGTGAAGGATAGCTTTGCGGAAGCCGTGCGCTTGGAGCATCCGAGGGACCGCCGGACGAGAAGCTTGGAGTGAAGCCGGAGGAAGTAGACTTCGAGGCAAGAGGCGAGCATTGCAGAGCCGCGCGCCGATGCGCCGCGGAGGACGTGGCCGCGAACGAAGAGAACTTCGAAGGCGAGGGACTCCGAGGGATGAGAGTGAGCGATTGTAACCCGGGAAGGGTAGCTCTTAGGTGAAACTTGGCCATTTGGCCAAGTGTCAGATGGGTTTTCGACACGCCGATCGCCATGTCATGGCGATCGCTTCCGAGTCGATGGGTTGATCGGTGGTATAAGACCGGATTTAGGGCTTAGCGGTCATTGCCATGGAACTGCGGATCGCCGATGTCGGCCAATGATCGACGCCGAGGAAGGTCGATGATGGAATCGCAGACGGCAGAATGGAGTCGACTCGACCGAGCACTCGATTGATCGAGCATCACGATCGATGGTCCCATCGATCCGATGATGCCAATACCGTTGGATGGAATCCAACGTGGAAAGCAGCCGTTATTGGGCAACGGCTACGAGATCAGTCGACTGATCGAGGGCATCAGTCGATTGATCCTGTGTCAACGGGAAGAAACCCTCTTCCTCTATAAAAAGGAAGGGGGTAAGGGTTTGGGAGTCCAATGCTTATGCTCTAATACTCTCCCAAAGATCCCTAAAGCTTTCCATCCTCTTACTCAAGCTTATTTCCATTCTATTTGTAAGAGGAGTGTTTGTAAAGGTTACCTCCACCTAGCTTGGTGCAAAGGAGAGACCAATAGTGATTGGGTTTCGGAGTGATTCACCGTGGACGAATCGGACCGTGGATTAGCGGCATAGCCGTGAACCACGTTACATCTCGTGTTTGTCTTGCTTGCTTATATTTTGCTTGTATTTATTTACATTTGTATATTCCGCTTGCGCTAATATTTTGTAGACAAGCAAAATACGACGTCCGACGAATTAGGGCTATTCACCCCCCTCTAGCCGGCCAACCGATCTCACAACAGAGAGTCCATAAGGAGAATAGAAGAAAATTGGGGCATTAACCCCAAGAAATCTACACACATGTCCAAGAAGAAAAACAATTCCCAAAAAATAAATGAAAAATTAAAATTGAAAAGATTAGAGGTGGAGAATCAAGCCTTGAGGTCAAGGCTTGAGAAACTTGAGAATGTTAGTAATATATGAGAGATGTCCTAAGGCAATCGTCATATGTATGAACCATTTATATGATAAATGAAGATTCACTATTTGAGTATACATGGTTTCATGTATTTGATTGGATCTTAAACTCATTTACTGAATGTCTGCGATACGACTCACAGCATGAGAGAATTTGTGATTGGATCACAACTAGTGAGTATCTCTACATGTGTAATTGTGATGTATCGGAATTATCCCTAGTCGATGAATTGATGGATTTGGACACCATCAATTCTGTCGAGACTAGCACGAGGTATACTCCTTGGTGTATCCAAGCAGCTGATTCTCACTGGTTGGAGATATTATAATGTCCGGAGTTAATCGTGGATGATAGTTATGGTAACTAGTTCATTGGAGTGACCAGCCGTAAGACTTTATATGGTTCTCTGCATATATATAGATATGTCAATGAAGTTCTTACTGTAGCTTAAGTGCGATGTTCCTTTGACTTGCGGTATTCAATTCATCTTGATCATGAAGACTTATGCTTTGACATCTTAATCAAGCATCTCTGAGGAGATGTGGACCCGGGATGATTGGGTATAAGTCGAAGTGATCGAAGGTGTTTGAATAGCCTATAAAGGATTCACCACTCCTTGCGAGGAGATGTATACCCATGGCCTCTCGTCGGATTGTTACTAAAGTCTTTGGCCAAAGCATTACATGTTTAGAGTAAGGTACTCTTCGATACATGTGCAGTAACTAGAATCCATAGGACGAGGAAATGATACTTGGGCTAGGTGTGATGTAGTCAGCCTAGTGGGGACTGACACTATAGACCATGTCCTGAACCAAGTGGGTATAAGATGAGTGAAGGGAATGGGGCACGATTCATTCGAGCTGCTGAAGGGTTTTAGAAATAGTTCTGGATCAACCGTTGATCTTTTCGGTTAATTGGGGATCATGATGTACTACTAGGTGCCACTCATGATCGTTCTATAATTAATGGTTAATTATAGACGACCAACATAAACCGAGAACCTATTTGGTCACACACACAACGAGCGTAATCCGAAGGATTTAAAATGAGCTTGAGAATGAGATTCTCAGACCGAGAGAAACTAAGTTTGGTTGGACCAAACAAGAAGCGAGCATGAAATCATTTCAGTCGCAATGGAAGCGTGGATGAGCCGTGTCTTATGAAGACATAATGGATGAACCAAAATGGTTTGGTTCTAATCCAATGGAGGAGAATAAACCAAAGGGTTTGGTTTATTTTAAACGAATGAACCAAAGTTGGTTCAGTTCGTTTTAACTTAAAATAAACCATCATGGTTTGGTTTATTTTAACTTATATTAATGGAGCGGGTTAACGGGCCTTATGGTTATGATCCAATAACCATTAAGAGAATTAGTTCTCTATAAAATAGGGCTTAAGGGTTTGTTATGCCCTAATCCAAAAACCCTAGCCTTAAGTTGCCGCCCACCTCCTCCCCTTGGAGATTTCGGCGCCAACCCTCCTCCTTGCCGCCACCCACTTTGAAGCTCCTTGGCCGGCATCCAGAAGGTGCTGACCTTCCCTCTTGCCGGCGTCGAGCTGCTGTCGGAGGAGCTCCGGTGATCTTCCTTGGCTCCGGCGACAAGGTGAGCAAGTCGCTTTCCTTATTTGGCCGGCACAAGGTCTCCACCAAAGCTGTCCAGTTTTCTAGACAGCTTGTTTCCTTCTAGTCGGAGCATCATTTGGACGACATTTGGAGCTCCGACAGGGCCTTACTTACCGGGGATTTGATCTCCGGTAATCCTCATAGGTGGAGGACGAAGGATTCGTCAAACGGTTGACGAATACCTCTCCGGAGAAACGAGTTTTGAGGACTTGTCTTTGGATCCGAATTTGGATTCGGATCGTGATCTTCTCTCGATCACATCGTCTTCAACACGAGGCTAGTAACCCGTACGAAGACGAGGCTCGTGACTTAGTGAAGTCATCCCGAAGATACTCGGCGTGGACACGGATAGAGACGATTCTAGCGAGGATCGTTCCGGTTGATGTCGTTCCCACTACACGTGATACGAAAGGTATACGTAGTTAAATTTCCTTTTATTGCAAAATTTAAATTTACAGTTATGTCTACACATGTTGTACTATGCATGCGTGTGATGTGTGTGTTGTAATAAATATAGATTTATTATTTTTATTTCTTCTGCTGTGCACATGTTTGCGAAACATGTTTGAACACACACTCGCCGCGGTGTCAGAAACCCAATAGTGGTATCAGAGCCCAGGTTGTGTTTCGACATAATCGTAAAATTATTTTGCGATAGTCATAATGATATTTCTGGAAATTTTCTACTTTTGGAAATTTAGAAGTATTTATGGAAATTTTTCAATTTTGGAAAGTCTAGAAGTATTTATGGAAATCTTCCACTTTTGGAAAGTTGGAAGTATTTATGAAAATTGATATTTTCCATAAATAAAATATTTGATTAGATTTGGAAATTTGTTTCCTAATTTAATCATGATTAGATTTGGGAAATCAAATCTTAAAATATTTTATTTCCATAAGTAGTTTTGATGATTTAGGAAATTAGTTTCCTAAATTGACTTTCCTTAATCAACTATTTCCACAAATAAAATATGTGATTAGATTTAGAAATTTGTTTCCTAATTTAATCATGATTTGATTTGGAGAATCAAATCTTAAACATATTTTATTTCCATAAATAGTTATGACATATAAGAAAATATTGTACATGACATAATTGTATGTCATGTAATTGCATTAGATGCATATCATTATGCCATGCGTGTCGTGACATGTAGATGTATGCCATGTATGTCATGCCATGTAGATAATAGTTATTTGCATGCAAAGAGGATGAGACATAAAAACCCTAACTCAATATTAATGCCTATACCTTCCATTAATATGGTTAGAACCAGAGTTCCGTTTCTTGTTCGGGTTGTTGGACTCTCTCCAAGCCTGGCTCGAACTTGAACATGTTCAAACCATGGAATAGTTTAATACTAATATGGTAAGAATCAGAGGTCAATCATTAGCTTTGGTTGTTAGACTCTCTTCAAGCCGGGCTAATTGGTTGAATGCGCTCTAACCATATTAAAACTATTTCTTGATTAATGGGTCGGCTTTAACCTGGAGCATCGGCTTGTTGGACTCTCTCCAAGGTCGATGTAAAGGGAAGTGAAGTTGGGTGCTATGCATATGATGCATACTTGTTAATGTGTTAACAACCCGATGTATGTGTGAACATTCAATTAGTTGATAGCACATTGTGATAGTTGCATATACGTGATATGCAATCGGTATAGTTGATACCTACCATCGTAGTTATGAATGGCTTGTTGGACTCTGTCCAAGGTTGTTCATATCTATGATGGATATCAGCCCATTCGGAGATGGACCTACGATCTCCTGAAGTGATTTTGGGGGTTTTTTAAATTCGAAAAATGAATGGGATTTATAAATGTATATTGATGCATTTTAAAATCATTTTCTCATATATGCTCGTTTTGTATTTCTAAGATTGATCATGATGTCTTTGAATTTGCGTTCCATTTTGGATTCGAATAAATTGACTGGGCCGAACTTCTTGGACTGGCTTAGAAACTTGAGAATTGTTCTCAAGGTTGAAAAGCTTGCAAATGTCCTCGAAGCACCTCTTCCCACCCATCCTAGTGACAATGCAACTCTAGACCAATTTTTGGCCTATCAGAAACATGTGAGTGATTCTAAACAAATGAGTTGCATCATGCTAGCCATGATGGAACCCAAGCTACAGAAGCAGCATGAGCATATAGATGCTCATATCGTAGTCCTTCATCTTTATGAGTTGTGTTGGTGCAGTAGGCACCTAAGTCGAACCTAAGTTTTGATTATAGCAAACGATACAAAGTTAAGCATATATTGTTATCTCATGAGCTAAATCAAGTGTGCAGAAAAGTCTCAACGCTGGAGCTAAAGGCTAGCGACACCCGGAGGAAGCCGCGGTGGTCGGGCGACACTCAAGAGACTTCGGAGGGAGCCGAAGGAATTTAGTGGAAGGTCGGAAGCAAAAGCAACACGTAAGTACTGAGGTAAGCTCGTGTGTGCGAGCGTAAGTAAGGTCATATCCTCTTTACGGGGATGATCTTAAGCGTAGATCCGACCAAAGACTTCTTATAGATGGCCTAGGTCGAGATCGAATGGTCGACGACCATCGAAATTATGTTTTTCTTTCGCCGATCGCTACGAAGCATCACCGATCGCACTGATCGTTATCAACGCATCGGTGATGGCCATCGATCGATCGATCCGGTCAAAGGATCAGCCTCGAGTAGTCAAGAGTTATCACCATTTTTCAAGGGGTTTTGTGCCCATTTGTGATTGGCTAAAGACCCATTCGATGAGGGGCTCAAAGGCTATAAAAGGAGGGCTAAACCTAGGGTTTTTTCATCAATTAAAAAGCTTCCAAGTGCTTCCGATACGCTCCAACTCTCCGACATCCCTACGACGAAGCGCTGCCGAGACGACGACTAGAGCTTCAACCTCCAACCTTTAAAGTCGTCGATAACGAAAGTTCTAAATTGTATTTCAGTTTATTTCTTTTAGTAAAGCTTTAAATCATATCAAGGAGAGGGGGAGTGTCCCTCTACCTTGAGTCTTTATCGAGTTTTGTATTCGTTTAACTCCTACCTCCAACGAGGAGGAGTTCTTTAGTAGTTTGCCCTCCGTACGTGGTCAAGGACCACTAGGGCCTTGGAGTAGTAGCCGTAGGCTACGAACCAAGTAAAAACCCTCGTGTTTTTATTTATTTATTGTTATCTTTCTGCTATGTTTTACTCGTACCTTAACGAACGATTAAAAAAAAGTTTTTATCACTATTCAACCCCCCCCTCTAGCGAACCGCATCGATCCAACAATTGGTATCAGAGTCGGGGGTTGCTAAGATTTGGTGAAACCACCAATCTAGCCATTTTTCACAGATTTATTTTTCTTTTATTTCTGTTTATTTCAGATTTATTTCGCTTTGTTAAATTTACTCCTTTCTACTAATCCAAGACGCGAGTCTTGGTACTTTTTGTGTGTTTTTGTCGTTGCTAGTTTTTTTTTCCTTCGTCTCCTTGTGTTCTTTGTTCTAATGGCCCATCTCGAAGGGTTTAGCACCGTCCGACCTCCATTTTACAATGGAGATGACTTCCGTTATTGGAAGGGTCGGATGGAATGCTTTCTTAAAACCCAAATCGAGATGTGGATCATAATCCAAACGGGTTTCATACTTCCGACTAATGAAGTGGGTGACTCCTTGGATTATGACCAATGGACCGACGCTAAGGCAACGCAAATTCTTCAATGCGGCCTATCCAAGGAGGAGCTAAATTGCGTCGTCCCCTTCATAAGCGCAAAAGATCTTTGGACAAAACTAGTGGAGCTACGAAGGACCGAAGGCCAAGGTATGTAAGCGTGATCTTCTTTTCAATAAACTATATAACCTAAAAATGCAGGAACACGAGTCCGCGACACAACTTCACGCCCGAGTCCAGGACATCGTCAACAACCTACACGTAATCGGGCAAAAGGTCGAAAACCGCAACCTTATAAGGTATGTCCTAAACTCTTTTCCGAGGACTACCTTATGGGCATCCATGGTCGATGCCTATAAGGTCTCCAAGGACCTTTCTAAAATTAGGTTAGATGAACTCTTTTCGGATTTTGAACTTCATGAGCAACTGAACTCGAGAGGGGTATAGCCTTGTTTGCAGAATCAAAGAAGAAGAAAATCGCAAGCAAGCCACCACCAACCGAGGAGGAAGACGAGTCCGAAGAAGAAGTTGACCCAGAGTTGACTGCCGAACTAATGAACCTAGCTCGAAGGATAGCCAAGGGATGAAAGCGAACCACGACTCGACCCAACCAAGGTAAGCCTAAAAGTTCTAATATTAGGTGTTATGGGTGCAACAGGTTTGGACATATCAAGTCCGAGTGCCCCAAGCTCAACCACCAAGCACCTAAGCACAAGAAGGCCCTCAACGCAACATGGGAAGAAGCGTCATCCGAAGAAGACGAAGACCACGTCTTCATGGCGAAATCAATTGAGTCAGACACGGAGACCGAACTTGAGTCAGAACCTGAGGATGACTCGGACTACGAAGCTACCTTCAAGTCAAGCCACGGATACGCATCCGGTTCAAAAGATACCCTTAAAGTAAGTCGAACTTTATTTAATACTTTACAAAATACGGTTAGGTTTTTGTCTAGGAAATTAGTTAAATCCGAGTCCAAGGTCGAGACCCTTGTTGAGGAGGTTAAACTCCTCAAACACGAGGTCTCCCTAACCTCTTCGACTAGTCGAGTTCAAGAGAAGGACTCAACTCGAGTTGAAAAGCTCGAAGTTGAGAACTCTCTCTTGAAAAGTCAAGTCGAAGATCTTAGGAACACGTTGGAAAGGTTCACTTCGGGATCCAAAGGACTTGACCTCCTACTTGGATCTCAAAGGGACGTGTACAACAAGGCTTGACTAGGGTTTAACTCAAACACGACTAATAGGTCGTATATGTCGATTGTAAGTCGACATAGGAAACATGTCCAAGCATGGGTCCCTAAGAACTTTTTGATTTCAACTCTAGGATCCAACCCGTACTGGGTTCCCAAGGACCAAATCCACTATGTGGATAGACCGAACCGATTCAACGGTCTAGGGGGAGCCAGTACAAAACATGTTTGTGCTTTAACTTAAAAATTGCATGTTTTAACTTAGAATGTTTGTGCTTTAACTTAGAAATTGCATGCTTTAACTTAGAAAGTTTGTACTTTAAAACTTGTGAACTCACTTAGAACATGAACATAATCAACTTCGAAAAGATTGAGCCTCGGGGAGCCTCTTTTCAAAAATATAACCAACTAAAATTCTTCGAAAAGATTGAGCCTCGGGGAGCCTCTTTTCAAAAATAACCAGTTAGACTAGGAGATAGTCTTAGGTGAGTCAAGTCATCATTTTCTTGAAAATGGCTTTGTCTAAGGAAGTGGTCGATGATCCGATAAAAGAAGGCCCCTGTGCCTCGCCACGACCTGGAAGCCATGATCTTGAAAAGGTAAACTTGACAAGCCTAGGTTTAAATCCAAATCTAACATAAAATTACTTGAACCTAAATACACTTAATCAACTTAATTGGAAGTCATCTCACACAAAACACATAAGTATAACATGATTGATCATATAGACACAGGTGAGATAACCTAGGTTTAACAACTTACAACCAATTTAAAAAAAAAAAATCTAACATCCAATCCAACCACCTTGTGTGTAGGATCAATGGATATTGGACAACGGTTGCTCCCGACACATGACCGGGGATCAACTCAAATTCACAAAGCTTCGATTCAAATGACAAGGATCGGTAGCCTTTGGGAATAACGGCAAGCTCAAAATCATCGGATCAGGTGATATCGAGCTTAACTCGAATTTTGTTATTAAAAATGTATTACTTGTAGTGAATTTTGAATATAACCTGCTTAGCATAAGCCAATTATGTGACAATAACTATAAGGTCGTATTTTTAGAAAATGAATGTGTAATTAAAACAAATAAAACAGCTAAAACAATACTCAAAGGAATTAGGACAAATAACATTTATACAATTAACTTAATCAATTCCTCAGCCAAATGTCTTATGACACAGGAAGAGGAATCATGGTTGTGGCACCGACGACTCGGTCACTCGCACCCAAGACTCGTCCACAAGATGAGTCAGAGTGGCTTAGTCAGAGGCTTACCCAACCTCAACAACTTGGTTAATAAAATCTGTAATGCTTGTCAACAAGGAAAACAACCTAGGACACAACACAAGTTAACTAACCAAGAACGAACCTCAAATGTACTTGAGCTCCTGCATATGGATCTATTCGATTCACATGGAGCCAAGTCACTCAATAGAAGTCAATATTGCTTAGTCATAATTGACGACTACTCCAGGTTTACCTGGGTTAGGTTCATCAAACATAAAAATGATACCCTAGATCAATTAATCAATCTATTCAAATTAATCGAGAATCAAAAAGACCTTAAGGTTAAAAGACTTAGAAGCGATCATGGTGGTGAATTCGAAAATCAAAGGTTCACCGACTTCTGTAACCTAAACGGATACCACCATGAATTCTCTTGCCCTAGGACCCCTCAGCAAAATGGCCTAGTGGAACGGAAAAACCGAACTCTACAAGAAGCCGCTAGGACCATGTTGAACGAATACGACCTACCCGATAGGTTTTGGGCAAAAGCCGTGAGTACGGCATGCTATATCCAAAATAGGATCCTTATGGTAAAAAGGCCCCTTAAGACCTCATACGAGATTTATCATGATAAAGTACCCAACATCAAGTACTTTAGGGTATTTGGGTGTAAGGTACATATCCTAAACAAACTAAGGATGGTATATACCTATATCAACAAAAATACACTAAGAAGTTAATTAAAAGATTTGGAATGCAAGACGCTAAGGTAATAAACACCCCAATGGCGATAAATGTTAACATAGGAGAAGACCTAGAAAGTAAGTCCATTGACTTAAAATACTATAGGAGCGTAATAGGGAGTCTCCTATACTTAACTGCGAGTCGACCCGACATCCTATTCGCAGTAAGTATGTGCGCCAGGTTTCAAACCTGTGCTAAGGAGTCACACCTAACCCTAGTTAAACGTATCCTTAGATATCTTAAGGGCACACTTAACGTTGGTATTTAGTACCCTAGATCTACGGAGTTCGAACTAATCAGCTACTCCGATTCGGATTATGCCGGTAGTAAGCTCGATAGAAAGAGCACGAGTGGTTGTTGTCAACTTCTCGGCTCGAGTCTAGTGAGTTGGTGCAGTAGGAAACAACACTGTGTTGCTTTATCTACCACCGAAGCCGAATACATCGCGATGGGTGAGTGTGTCACGCAGCTTCTTTGGATGAAGCACACTCTCCGCGACTTTAAGTTAGACTTTACGAATACTAAACTTCACGTAGATAACATTAGTTCAATTAATCTTACAAAGAATCCGATATGTCACTCTAGGACCAAACATATAGAGGTCAAACACCATTTCATTCGAGAACATGTGGCCAACGGAGCCATACACCTCGAATACGTCGAATCGAAGTCTAACTTGGCAGATCTATTTACTAAACCCCTACCCGAAGCCGAATTTAGTCTATTAAGACGAAAATTGGGCATGTGCGTAATAGAATAGGTACATGCAAATTATATGTTCTTACTACTATTTCTTTAATTTCATTTTTATGGAACTAGCATAGGACATACCGTAGATATCATGCACCTATAGATTTAATGAGCCAGTACATCTCACAACACATAGGACTAATGTGTTTGTGTACTTAGCCACGTAGATGGGCGTGAGATGTTAGGACCTTACTCCTGGTTCCAGATGTAGAGCTAGTGCATCGCTATGAACCACG
Organism: Wurfbainia villosa; assembly: GCA_025175895.1. NCBI lineage: Eukaryota > Viridiplantae > Streptophyta > Magnoliopsida > Zingiberales > Zingiberaceae > Wurfbainia > Wurfbainia villosa. The sequence continues at coordinate 84,855,209 of CM045989.1, read as the reverse complement.
GAGTATAATCATACATACTAACCGACTCTGACCAGGACTGGTTGATCTTACATATCAATCAAGCCAAATATGAGTCGCACATTTTATAGATGAGCTTATTTTCAGTATATTATTTTTTTATATATAAAAAATGGGGAACATGCTTGGACTTTAAATTTAACACTTTTTGTTTTCCACACACCCCTTACTCTTTTCGATATACGGCAAAAGGGGGAGAAAAAGGCCAAAGTTAAGGGGTCAATATTTTTTGATAACTTAACTCTTACTTCATATTTAAACCAAAAGTTAAAACTTAGTTAACTTTTACCAAAAGGCCAAAGAATTCTTAAACTTATTTGTGCCGTCTAAGTTTTACTTAAACTTATTTTAAAACTTTATGTCGTTAATGTTTTACTTAAGGGGGAGAAAGGGTTTAACTAAAACGTTTTACTAAGGCCAACTTTAAGTAATGTTAATTACTTAAAGCAACCCTCAAACGGGAGGATTAAGGTCTTTCTTCAAGACTCACCCTCGGTCAAGGGGGAGGTTTCCTCAAGGGGGAGCACTTGAAGAAAATCCTTACTACTCCAACATAATCTTTATATTTTTTTTTTCTCATGCACATTATTACTCTTCATGCTTGCTATTTACTTAACTTTGTATGTGGGTTTGCAATAAATCAAAAAGGGGGAGATTGTTGGTGCAGTAGGCACCTAAGTCGAACCTAAGTTTTGATTATAGCAAACGATACAAAGTTAAGCATATATTGTTATCTCATGAGCTAAATCAAGTGTGCAGAAAAGTCTCAACGCTAGAGCTAAAGGCTAGCGACACCCGGAGGAAGCCGCGGTGGTCGGGCGACACTCAAGAGACTTCGAAGGGAGCCGAAGGAATTGAGTGGAAGGCCGGAAGCAAAAGCAACACGTAAGTACTGAGGTAAGCTCGTGTGTACGAGCGTAAGTAAGGTCGTATCCTCTTTACGGGGATGATCTTAAGCGTAGATCCGACCAAAGACTTCTTATAGATGGCCTAGGTCGAGATCGGATGGTCGACGACCATCGAAATTATGTTTTTCTTGAGCTAACCTTGCCTTGCGACCAAGATCGGTCATTGCCAACTGAAGGACTCATCGCCATCCATCACCGAGTGACTACGGCTAGCACTCGATCGATGTCGCCATCATCGGGTGATGGTCATCAATCGACTCATCGTCAAAGGATCACCTCGAGTAGTCAAGAGTTATCACCATTTTTCAAGGGGTTTTGTGCCCATTTGTGATTGGCTAAAGACCCATTCGATGAGGGGCTCAAAGGCTATAAAAGGAGGGCCAAACCTAGGGTTTTTCATCAATTAAAAAGCTTCCAAGTGCTTCCGATACGCTCCGACTCTCCGACATCCCTACGACGAAGCGCTGCCGAGACGACGACTAGAGCTTCAACCTCCAACCTTTAAAGTCGTCGGTAACGAAAGTTCTAAATTGTATTTCAGTTTATTTCTTTTAGTAAAGCTTTAAATCATATCAAGGAGAGGGGGAGTGTCCCTCTACCTTGAGTCTTTATCGAGTTTTGTATTCGTTTAACTCCTACCTCCAACAAGGAGGAGTTCTTTAGTAGTTTGCCCTCCGTACGTGGTCAAGGACCACTAGGGCCTTGGAGTAGTAGCCATAGGCTACGAACCAAGTAAAAACCCTCATGTTTTTATTTATTTATTGTTATCTTTCCACTGCGTTTTACTCGTACCTTAACGAACGATTACGAAAAAGTTTTTATCGCTATTCACCCCCCCCTCTAGCGAACTGCATCGATCCAACAAGTTGTTGATAAGCAAGTGAGATTCGAAAGGTTCGAAGTCTCCAAGCTCCTCTTCACCTCTGAGATGCAAGAAGATTCATCTGTGGTACTGCTCAACATGCTGAAGACTGTGGAGCCTTTTGAGAAGCATGAGCAGGGGACGGTGTTGTTAGTAGATTCCTCGAAGAAAGGTTCTAAGAGGGAGTCAAAGGAACAACAGAAGGGGAAGAAGAAAAAGGCTAAAAAGGCAGAACCAGCTCAAAAGGGCACTTACCATCATTATGGCAAGTAGGGCCATTGGCGAAGAAATTGCAAGATTTATCTTGAGTCTGTGAAGAAGAATAAGGCATAAGATGCTCCATCTTTTTCATATATCTTTGTTATTGATTGTCATTCTATTTCCTCAGACACTTGGGTATTGGATACTGGGTGTGGCTCACATATATGTAATGACATACATGGGCTAAGGAATAGAAGAAGACTCGTCAAGGGAGAGTCAAATTTACGTGTTGGGAATGGAGCAAAGGTTGCTGCACTCGCCATCGGAACATATTTGTTGAAACTCCCTGCAGGACTTGTCTTAGAACTGGACAATTGCTTTTATGTTCCTTCGTTGATAAAGAACATCATTTCTATTTCTTGTTTAAATAGAAATGGGTACCATTTGACTTTTAGTAACAATTGTTGTTACATAACTTTGAATGGAGTTCTTTATGGGACTGGAACTTTAAGCAATGGTGTTTATACGTTGGACATATCTAGTGATGTTTTCAATATCAAAGCGAGCAACAAGCGTGCTCAAAGGGATAATCAATTAGACTCCTACATGTGGCATTGTCATCTTGGCCATGTAAGCAAGAAACGCATGTCCGAATTACACCGATGTGGAATTCTGGAATCGTTTGAACCGGATTCATACGATACATGCGAATCATGCTTAAAAGGTAAGATGACTAAGTTACCTTTTACTGGAAAAGGTGAACGAGTGGGAGAGTTACTAGGTCTAATATATACTGATGTATGTGGACCTATGTCAACTCAAGCTTTAGGAGGCTATAGCTACTTCATTACCTTCACCGATGATCACTCACGGTTTGGGTATGTGTTCTTGATGAAACACAAGTCTGAAGCCTTTGAAAGGTTCAAAGAATTCAGAAATGAAGTACAGAAATAACATGACAAGAGTATTAAAATACTTCGATCAGATTGAGGTGGTGAATACTTAAGTCAAGAGTTTCTTGATTATCTAAGAGACAATGGCATATTATCTCAATGGACTCCGCCATATACACCACAGCATAATGGTGTATCTGAGAGGCGTAACCGGACCTTGTTGGACATGGTCAGGTCAATGATGAATCATGCGAATCTTCCCAAGTCCTTTTGGGGCTATGCACTTCAGACAGCTGTTTACTTGTTAAACAGAATGTCAACCAAGGTAGTCTCTACTACTTCATATGAGATATGGAATGGTAAGAAACCTCATGTATCTTACTTGAAGATATGGGGTTGTCCAGCTTATGTGAAGCGGACTGTATCAGACAAATTGGATGCTAAGTATGATAAATGTCTATTTATTGGATACCCTAAGGAAACAAGGGGTTACCAATTCTATCATCCTGTGGAACAAAAGGTGTTTGTTTCAAGGCATGCTGTGTTTCTAGAGAAAGAGTTTCTCTTGCAAGAAAACAGTGGGAGTGTCATCGAGCTTGAGGAGGCTTGAGAGACTCAAATAGACATTAATGAGATACCTGGTGAAGCACAACAGCCGATAACTCATAGTGATGAGCAATCGGCTGGACCTACTGTAACACCACATCTTTGTAGATCTGGTAGAACACGCAACATTCCTGAGAGATATGGATTTCTCGTAAGTGAATCGAACGGCGTGTTACTCATTGATGATGAGGAGCCTACCAGTTATGAAGAAGTGATGACAAGTTCAGAAAGGGATAAGTGGCTTGAAACCATGAAGTCGGAAATGGATTCCATGTATGAAAACCAAGTTTGGAACTTGGTTGACCCACCTGAAGGCATGAAGCCTATAGGGTACAAGTGGGTTTTCAAGAAGAAAACCGACATGGATGGTAATGTGATTACCTATAAAGCTAGATTAGTGGCTAAAGGATATCGTCAAAAACAAGGTGTTGATTATGATGAAACCTATTCGCCTGTAGCTATGCTTAAATCCATTCGGATGCTCCTGGCCATAGCGGCTCATTATGATTATGAGATATGGCAGATGGATGTGAAAACAGCTTTCCTTAATGGAAATCTGCTCGAGGACGTGTATATGATACAGCCTGAGGGTTTCACATCGGTTGATAAAACCAAGGTATGCAAATTGCGACGGTCCATATATGGATTGAAGCAAGCATCCAGGAGCTGGAATATCTGTTTTGATGAGACGATCAAAAAGTTTGATTTCTCACAAAATCCAGACGAACCTTGTGTGTACAAGAAGGTTAGTGGGAGTGCAGACGTGTTTCTAGTATTGTATGTCGATGACATATTACTTATAGGAAATGATGTTTCAATCTTACAGTCAGTTAAGGTTTGGTTATCCAAGACATTCTCCATGAAAGACCTGGGAGAAGCAACCTACATCCTCGGGATTAAGATCTATAGAGATAGATCGAAACGGTTGCTTGGTCTTTCGCAGTCTACATATATAGACCAAGTGCTAAAGAGGTTTAGCATGTAATCCAAGAAAGGTTTCCTACCCATCAGTCATGGGATACAACGTTCGAAGTCTATGTGTCCGCGCACAGAAGACGAGAGGATTTGCATGAGTAAGATTCCCTATGCATCCGCAATAGGATCTATCATGTATGCTATGTTATGTACGAGGCCCGATGTATCGTATGCTCTGAGTGTCATGAGCAGATACCAGTCTGATCTAGGAATGGATCATTGGGTGGCTGTTAAGACGATCATTAAGTACTTAAGAAGAACTAAGGATGTGTTCCTAATATATGGAGAAGGGGACATGGTGATACGCGGGTATACAGATGTCAGCTTCCAGACAGACAAGGATGATTCCATGTCTCAGTCTGTATACGTGTTCACCTTGAATGGGGGCGCAGTGAGTTGGAAAAGTTCCAAATAAGACACTGTAGCGGATTCTACCACTGAGGCAGAATACATTGCAGCTTCGGAAGCAGAGGAAGCGGTTTGGATCAAGAAGTTCATTTATGAACTTGGTGTGATTCCAGCCATTGTTGAAGCAATACCGGTCTATTGCGACAACAATGGAGCAATTGCACAGGCGAAAGAGCCAAGGTCTCATCTACGATCCAAACATGTGCTTCGCCGCTATCATCTTATCAGAGAGATCATCAGTAGGAAAGAAATACAAATCGAGAAAATCCCCACTGAAAGGAACTTAGCGGATCCTTTGACTAAGGCATTACCTCAAAGTAAGTTTGAGGGTCATGTTACAGCTTATGGTATTGGATACCATAGCGATTGGCATTAGGCCAAGTGGGAGTCTTTTAGTAATATATGAGAGATGTCCTAAGACAATCGCCATATGTATGAACCATTTATATGATAAATGAAGATTCACTATTTGAGTATACATGGTTTCATGTATTAGATTGGATCTTAAACTCATTTACTGAATGTCCGCGATACGACTCACAGCATGAGAGAATTTGTGATTGGATCACAACTAGTGAGTATCTCTACATGTGTAATTGTGATGTATCGGAATTATCCCTAGTCGATGAATTGATGGATTTGGACACTATCAATTCTGTCGAGACTAGCACGAGGTATACTCCTTGGTGTATCCGAGCAGTTGATTCTCACTGGCTGGAGACATTGTGATGTCCGGAGTTAATCGTGGATGCTAGTAATGGTAACTAGTTCATTGGAGTGACCAACCGTAAGACTTCATATGGTTCTCTGCATATATATAGATATGTCAATGAAGTTCTTATTGTAGCTTAAGTGCGATGTTCCTTTGACTTGCGGTATTCAAGTCATCTTGATCATGAAGACTTATGCCTTGACATCTTAAGCAAGCATCTCTGAGGAGATGTGGACCCGGGATGATTGGGTATAAGTCAAAGTGATCGAAGGTGTTTGAATAGCCTATAAAGGATTCACCACTCCTTGCGAGGAGATGTATACCCATGGCCTCTCGTCGGATTGTTACTAAAGTCTTTGGCCAAAGCATTACATGTTTAGAGTAAGGTACTCTTCGATACATGTGCAGTAACTAGAATTCGTAGGACGAGGAAATGATACTTGGGCTAGGTGTGACATAGTCAGCCTAGTGGGGACTGACACTATAGACCATGTCCTGAACCAAGTGGGTATAAGATGAGTGAAGGGAATGGGGCACGATTCATTCGAGCTGCTGAAGGGTTTCAGAAATAGTTCTGGATCAACCGTTGATCTTTTCGGTTAATTGGGGATCATGATGTACTACTAGGTGCCACTCATGATCGTTCTATAATTAATGGTTAATTATAGACGACCAACATAAACCGAGAACCTATTTGGTCACACGCACAACGAGCGTAATCCGAAGGATTTAAAACGAGCTTGAGAATGAGATTCTCAGACCGAAAGAAACTAAGTTTGGTTGGACCAAACAAGAAGCGAGCATGAAATCGTTTCAGTCGCAATGGAAGCATGGATGAGCCGTGTCATATGAAGACATAATGGACGAACCAAAATGGTTTGGTTCTAATCCAATGGAGGAGAATAAACCAAAGGGTTTGGTTTATTTTAAACGAATGAACCAAAGTTGGTTCGGTTCGTTTTAACTTAAAATAAACCATCATGGTTTGGTTTATTTTAACTTATATTAATGGAGCGGGTTAATGGGCCTTATGGTTATGATCCAATAACCATTAAGAGAATTAGTTCTCTATAAAAGAGGGCTTAAGGGTTTGTTAAGCCCTAATCCAAAAACCCTAGCCTTAAGTTGCCGCCAACCTCCTCCCCTTGGAGATTTCGGCGCCAACCCTCCTCCTTGCCGCCGCCCACCTTGAAGCTCCTTGGCCGGTGTCCAGGTGGTGATGACCTTCCCTCTTGCTGGCGTCGAGCTGCTGCCAGAGGATCTCCGGTGATCTTCCTTGGCTTCGGCGACAAGGTGAGCAAGTCGCTTTCCTTATTTTGCCGGTGCAAGGTCTCCACCAAAGCTGTCCAGTTTTCTGGACAGATTGTTTCCTTCTCATCGGAGCATCGTTTGGATGACGTTTGGAGCTCCGACAGGGCCTTACTTATCGGGGATTCGATCTCCAGTAATCCTCATAGGTGGAGGACGAAGGATTCGTCAAACGGTTGACGAATACCTCTCCGGAGAAGCGAGTTTTGAGGACTTGTCTTTGGATCCGAATTTGGATTCGGATCGTGATCTTCTCTCGATCACATTGTCTTCAACATGAGGCTAGTAACCCGTATGAAGACGAGGCTCGTGACTTAGTGAAGTCATCCCGAAGATACTTGGCATGGACACGGATAGAGACGATTCTAGCGAGGATCGTTCCGGTTGATGTCGTTCCCGCTACACGTGATACGAAAGGTATACATAGTTAAATTTCCTTTTATTGTAAAATTTAAATTTACGGTTATGTCTACACATGTTGTACTATGCATGTGTGTGATGTGTGTGTTGTAATAAATGTAGATTTATTATTTTTATTTCTTCCGCTGTGCACATGTTTGAGAAACATGTTCGAACACACACTCGCCGCGGTGTCGGAAACCCAACAGAGAAGACCCTAGCAATAATTACAAATTCATTTAAGGGGTCTAAGGATCAAAATTTAAGGCCTAGAAAACAAGAAATGTCTAAGGGCAAGAAAGGTTTGGGTCACAAACCTATGTCCTACCATAATGTCCCATTTAATTATGGAACAATTTCTAGGTCTAGGAAAACCAAGGCTAATAGGGAAGTTATCCCTAAGACTAGCCATGGTGTGTGTTTATTGGCTAAGGACTTAAGAAAAACCAAGAAAGCCACTAAGAAGGTCAAAGGAGGAGTCACCTCTAGAGTTGACCGAGGAAAGACCCAAATGACTAATGTGTCAAAATCTAAAAGGGTCATTAGAAAGGTATCTAGGGAAGTTATCCCTAGTGAATATCTAGTTAACCCATGGTGCTCCAATAGGTATTGGGTTTCTAGAAGCGCGATCAATTCATGCTAGATGGGTTAGGGTGTGTCAACCCTAAGTGGATGGGTAGTTAACCTAGCCATGGTGAGTTGACACATTAGGATGTGCCAATGTGGTTTGAGAAGATGAAAAATGATTAAATTGGCAAAATTAGGTCTTAGGAGCAATGGTGTGCCATTTTGGGTTTTTGGCACACTAGGGAGGGGGATAATGGCATTAAGACAAAAATGAATTTAATTCTAAGAAATGGCAAATTGAATTTAACACTTAGGTATTTCATACCTTAGTATTTTATAATTGTCATGCTTTGTTTGCCTTGCCATGTCATGACATCATACTTATTTTTATCATATAAAATATCATGAACATATTTAGGGTTATTTATATATGTCATGAATGCTTAGATTTCATTCACATGCCATGACATCATGATTATATGACACATGCTTTATTCTTATATCATTATGCCATAATCATCATTCCTGCATAAATAAAATGAAATTAAGGACTAAGACATGATTTGAAGTCTCATGCATAAGGGAATCAAATAATGTTGCCTAGAAATATGCATGAAACCCTAAATAGCAAAGACCCTACATCTCACTAATATTTGACTTGTATGTGTTTTACACATTTAGATACAAGTGAGATGTTTAAGAAAAATAAATTAAAGGTTTTAAAATCATTTCAAAAACATTTTGAAAAACCTTGGTGGAGTCTATCTTTTGATAGCAATCACCATTGAATGGGATGATACAAAGAGGGCTCAATATTGAAGCTTTTCTTAATTTTTGAACTTTGTATCAATCTCACTATTTTGTAGGTAAAATAATTTTCTAATATTTTTCACCCATAATGATTGTAGTAAGTAATATACATAAAAAATTTCATGATTTTTCAACTTATGTATATTTACTATCAAATTTTAGAAATTCATTTTTATCGATCTATCATGGAGGCGGTCGGTGATGAAATGTGATCGTGATATCGATCACAATCGATTGCCAAGCTGATTTCGGGTAAACCTTGGTTGTTAGGCCCATGTTCAGCTATGTTTTGGTCCCCTAACCACTCCTAACCCTAGGACGTGCTATGGAGAGCATTAGAAAGGGTGGAAATCCATTGGATATGGATTAGGAGAAGTCTTTAGGGTGAGTATCAATTTTAAGGTGGATGGAAGTTCATTGTTGAACTTTTGCCTTAATTTGATTGTTTAAATGTTCCTATTGGCTTAGGGACTCTCCAAGACATTGTTGGTGTTAGTAATATATGAGAGATGTCCTAAGGCAATCGCCTTATGTACGAACCATTTATATGATAAATGAAGATTCACTATTTGAGTATACATGTTTTATGTATTTGATTGGATCTTAAACTCATTTACTGAATATCCGTGATACGATTCACAGCATGAGAGAATTTGTTATTGGATCACAACTAGTGAGTATCTCTACATGTGTAATTGTGATGTATCGAAATTATCCCTAGTCGATGAATTGATGGATTTGGACACCATCAATTCTGTCGAGACTAGCACGAGGTATACTCCTTGGTGTATCCAAGCAGCTGATTCTCACTGGCTGGAGACATTGTGATGTCCGGAGTTGATCGTGGATGCTAGTTATGGTAACTAGTTCATTGGAGTGACCAGCCGTAAAACTTCATATGGTTCTCTGCATATATAGATATGTCAATGAAGTTCTTACTGTAGCTTAAGTGCAATGTTCCTTTGACTTGCGGTATTCAAGTCATCTTGATCATGGAGACTTATGCTTTGACATCTTAAGCAAACATCTCTAAGGAGATGTGGACCCGGGATGATTGGGTATAAGTCGAAGTGATCGAAGGTGTTTGAATAGCCTATAAAGGATTCACCACTCCTTGCGAGGAGATGTATACCCATGGCCTCTCGTCGGATTGTTACTAAAGTCTTTGGCCAAAGCATTACATGTTTAGAGTAAAGAACTCTTCGATACATGTGCAGTAACTAGAATCCGTAGGACGAGGAAATGATACTTGGGCTAGGTGTGACGTAGTTAGCCTAGTGGGGACTGACACTATAGACCATGTCCTGAACCAAGTGGGTATAAGACGAGTGAAGGGAATGGGGCACGATTCATTCGAGCTGCTGAAGGGTTTCAGAAATAGTTCTGGATCAACCGTTGATCTTTTCGGTTAATTGGGGATCATGATATACTACTAGGTGCCACTCATGATCGTTCTATAATTAATGGTTAATTATAGACGGCCAACATAAACCGAGAACCTATTTGGTCACACGCACAACGAGTGTAATCCGAAGGATTTAAAACAAGCTTGAGAATGGGATTCTCAGACCGAGAGAAACTAGGTTTGGTTGGATCAAACATGAAGCAAGCATGAAATTGTTTCAGTCGCAATGGAAGCATGGATGGGTCGTGTCTTATGAAGACATAATGGATGAACCAAAATGGTTTGGTTCTAATCCAATGGAGGAGAATAAACCAAAGGGTTTGGTTTATTTTAAACGAATGAACCAAAAGTTGGTTCGATTCGTTTTAACTTAAATTAAACCATCATGGTTTGGTTTATTTTAACTTATCTTAATGGAGCGGGTTAACGGGCCTAATGGTTATGATCCAATAACCATTAAGAGAATTAGTTCTCTATAAAAGAGGGCTTAAGGGATAATTAAGCCCTAATACACAACCCTAAGTTGCCGCCCACCTCTCCTTGGAGAAATTGGGCGCCAACTCTCCTCCTCCTTGCTGCCGCCCACCTTGAGGCTTCAACTGGCGTCCAGAAGGTGCTGACCTTCCCCCTCGCCGGCGTCGAGCTGTTTCCGGTGGTACTCTGGTGATCTTCTTTAGGTTTGGCATCAAGGTGAGCTCTATCTTCCCTTGGTTGGCCGGCGCCTATCTCCTCCACCAAAGCTGTCCAGTTTTCTTGACAGCTTGTTCTTCTCTCGTCGGAGCGTCATTTGGACGATGGTTAGAGCTCCGACAGCGGCTAACTTACCGTGGATTCGATCTCCGGTAATCCTCTGAGGTGGAGGATGAAGGATTCGTCAATCGGTTGATGAATACCTCTCCGGAGAAGCGAGTTTTGAGGGCTCGTTTTTGGATCCGAATTTGGATTCAGATCGTGATCATCTCTCGATCACGTCGTCTTCAACACGAGGCTAGTAACCCGTACGAAGACGAAGCTCGTGGCTTAGCGAAGTCATCCTAAGGATACTCGGCGTGGATATGGATAGAGACGATTCTAGCGAGGATCGTTCCGGTTGATGTCGTTCCCGCTACACGTAATACGAAAGGTATAACGTAGTTAAATTTCCTTTTATTGCAAATTTAAATTTACAGTTATGTCTACACATGTTGTACCATGCATGCGTGTGATGTGTGTGTTGTAATAAATGTAGATTTATTATTTTTATTGCTTCCGCTGTGCTCATGTTTACGAAACCTGATCGAAAACACACACGCCGCGGTGCCGGAATCCCAACAGTTGGTGCAATGGTCAAGGGGGAGCAAGCCTCTAGGGGGAGATATCCATCATGGGAAGATGGATGTGTATTTTTCCTCATGGGAGAAAAATTGGGTTGCCTCTCTTAAGTGATATGGGACTTATCACTAGAAAGATTGTAGGCATGTGTGTTCCTCCAAGGGAGAGATTGTAAGATCTCATTGGGATATGAGACATTCATACCCTTGGGGAGGACCTTTTTGATGTATGTCAAAAAAGGGGAGAAGTTACCAATTGGGATAGTTGGAATTCTCATTGGGATGTGAGAATTGCCAATTGGGGGTAATTGGTAGACTTAGGTTTGAGGTTTTGTCGAACATCAAAAAGGGGGAGATTGTTGGTGCAATCGGCCCGGACTCGAGTTTGACTCGAACTATATTTTGATGTTAGACAAAACGCATGACATGGGATTGTCATGAAAGTCCGACATAGGGTTGGCCACTTAAATCCAAGTGTGTAGCCTTAGTGGTGAAAAGTCCAAGCATGGGGCTTGGTGTTGGGAAAATCCAAGCATATGGCTTAGTGTTGGAAAGTCCAACATGGGTTGGCCACGTAAGTCCAAGTGTGTAGCCTTGGCAGTGAAAATCCAAGCATGAGGCTTGGTGTGGGAAGTCTTGAGGACTTTGCAAGTTCACTAGGCTCGGGGTCCTTGAGTCGGTGAAGGATGGCATTGCGAAGTCGTGCGCTTGGTGCATTCGAGGGACTGCCAGACGGGGAGAGAATTGAGTGAGGCCTAAGGGAAGCAGACTTCTAGGGCAAGAGATACGAAGGATGGCATTGCGAAGTCGTGCGCTTGGTGCATCCGAGGGACGTAGGCTGAGGGAAGAGAGCTTCGGTGGTGAACTCCATGAGGGGATGAGGTGGACTTGGCCAAGTGGCTAAGACTGAGTGTCGGATGCTCAAACTTAGTATTTGAGGGTTTATCCGACGGTCGGATGCTCAAACAACTTGGTGTTTATGGTTTTACCCGACATCAGTCGACTGGCATAGGTGCTGGTTCGACTTATCCAAGTCGACTAGGGTTCGACTGGTGTTAGACTTTTTTTTGTGGCCTGGTAGTCGACTGATGTGGACAGCAGTCGACTGATGTCGATAGCAGTCGACTGCCGAGGGATGGCAGTCGACTGATGGAAGTGTCGTGGGCACAAAATGCTCTTTAGGCGACTGGGCAGTTGGCTACGAGGTCAGCAGTCAACTAATGGGCATCATCAGTCGACTGATAGATGATTCGTTGGAACTTGTCCAACATGGATCAAGCCGTTGTGAGACAATGGCTACAAGAGCAGTCGACTGGGGCCTTTTGGCAGTCGACTGCTAGGCGTGAAATCAGCTCGATGCAGGTTATAAATGGAGCTTGAGATGAAGGATTTTGCCAAGACTTTGAGGGTGATTTTGGAGGGGAATTTCTACTGCATTCCAGTCCTTCAAGAGCCATCCAAAGCAAGCAACAAGCAAGTGATCAAAGTAATTGTGTAAAAGTTTTATTTTGTATTATCTTTGTATTTTGGCTTGTATTTTTGTATTTATATTGTAATTGTTTGTATAAGGTTTCTCCACCTCTGACGTGTTGTCGAGAAGGAGTTTAGTTAGTGTCGTGCGCATAACTAGAGCTTGTTGAGCTCTCCCCATGGAGTAGGAACCATTAGGTTCCGAACCACGTATATCTTGTGTATACTTGTATATGTTGTTAGTATTTTCATTTGTATTACTATTTCGCTGCGCTAATGACAATCGTAGACAAGTGTCACAAGAAGAACAAATGATTTCCATCATCTATGCATATCGGGTTATTCACCCCCCTCTAGCGGGCCACCGACGTTCCAACATAGAATATCCATTCAAAACAAATTTAGAAACTGAAATCAAATTTTTTCTAAATGAAGGTACATAAAGGAAATTTATCAGAACCAAAGTTTTATTCCTATCAAAAGATAGATAAACATCTCCCACTGCAATAGCCTCCACCTTCGTAGCATTGCCCATGTAGACAGTAATCTCCCCCTCAACTAGTCGTCTAGTTTCCTAGAACCCCTGCAAAGAATTACAGACATGATCAGTGGCTCCCGTATCTACACACCATGTACCAGTAGATAACACCGCTAAACATGTTTCAACGACTAAAATAAAAGATATACCTTTGCTCTGTTTCCCGTTGGGACAGTCCGCCTTCCAATGTCCAGTCTACTTGCAAGTGAAGCACTTGCCTTTCGGCTTCTTCACTCCTCCCTGAGATCCTCCTGCCACCTTTGCTACACCTTGTTTCTTCTTTTTCTTGCCTTTCGGCTTAGAAGTAGAAACCTTCTGAGCAACCAAAGCCTGAGAACTCTGGCGGAAAAGCCCCTCTACCGCCTGGAGTTCTGTCAGAAGATCCGCCAATGAATACAACCTCTTATTCATGTTGTAGTTAAGGTGAAACTTCTCAAAACTCCTAGGTAGAGATTGGAGAATGATATCGACCTAGGTTTCCCCATCGATGTCCGCTCTAAGGACTTCTAGCTCAAATGAGCCATCATCTTGATAACATAATCCCTCATGGGTGTTTCCTCAACCATGGTGGTCGTCATTTAGTTCCTCATAGCTTCTTGCCTAGCAGCCCGATTCTGGTGTTCAAAAAGTTCCTTGAGATTGAGCATCATGTCATAAGCAGTAGTCATGGCCTGATGCTGATGTTGCAATACATTTGACATAGAAGCCAAAATGTAACACCGTGACATCTCATCAACCTTGATCCACTTCCTATAACTCTCTTTCTCCTTTTCACTAGAATCATCTGTAGGCTTAAGAGGACACTCTTCTAAGAGCACATATTTGTACTCCTCAGCAGTCAAGACAATGCCCAGATTCCTTTTCCAATCCACATAGTTAGGTCCAATAAGTTTGTTTTCTTTCAGAATCACAGCAAGTGGGTTGAAAGTCATTTTGAAAAACCTAAGAATCACATAGATCAAAAACATTAGATTTCAAAATTTATTGATTCCTCAAACAATAAAATTTCAAAATCAACCAACACCGAGAATATCGTATGCCACGATAGTGTGGACGTATACGAATTCTACATTTGTAAGAGGAGGTTTTACCCATTAATTTTATTATCCTGTCAACCTTATTTTTTGACAAATAAAATTAATAGTTGGTTTTGTTGGGATTTATACTAAAAAGTCTATCTTTTGTATGAACATCTTTATTTTGAAATAAGAATCACATGATCATTGTTTGCATATTTATGGTGATGCATTTTGTCTAATACATTACATTGTAGATAACGTAGTGTGTGGTGTCACACGGGAGATCATGTTATCGGATCCTTGTAAAGTTTAAGTATAGGCTCACAACCGAGATGACTTTGGACAAACCATTGGCATGGTTGTAGTGTGATTTGGTATTGGTTTGTCTTGACCATAGAATCACACTAGTACACTTTGTGTGTATTGAGCAGGACCGACTTAGAGGTGATTCGATTTATTGTTGACTACATAATCGAATCAGACCTCAGATATTATATTGTACATGCTCTTAATCTCGATATAATAACGGGCACATATACTTAGTATTCATTTCTTTGATTTACCAATGGGCGAGATTTATAGATTAAATCGATAGGCTCGGTAAGTTGGGAAATGATATTATTTATATGGTGTGTCGTTGATTATAGAAGGAAACCATGTCCTATATATTAGGATAATGATGTCCCCTTGAGGAGCTCATAAGGTTCATCATGTAAACCCTGCAGGTGGACTTGGTCCGGTATGATGAAAAGGTTAAGTGATACTACTCATGGAATTAGATGTTGATTAATTAATGGTCAATAAATTAATTAATCGACGGACATTCGAGATCTTAAACTCGGGGAGAAAATGTACATATAATATATGGAGCCCATATTAACTTATGGGGGTTGGTGAGGCAGATCAATGATAATCTTTTAGTGGATTGGATTATCATTAATGGATCGGACTTTATGTGGGCTTGATCCATTGGGTGGCCAAGATCCAACTCCTCCTCATGGTCCCTATTGTAGCCTATTAAAACCTCATGAAGCCTAGATCCAATGGATGAAAACAAAACTCTAGATCCAAAGGTAGAGATTAAATCTCTAGATCTGATGGTTGAGATTAAATCTCTAGATCCGACGGTTGAGATTAAATCCCTAGAACCAATGGTGGAGAATAAAACAAGGCTTATCTCTAACTCTATAAAAGGAGAGGAGGGGGTGGGCGACAAGAATGAATCCCATTAGAGATAGGATTAGGGCAAGGGGCGGCAAGCATTGGAGATTAGGGTTAGGGAGTTTGCAGCACCAAATAAGGAAAGCTTTTCCTTTTCTTCTTCTTCTTCCTTGGTGGCCGGCGCCCATACAGCCCTTCCCTCCCTTGGCCGGTGTCTAAACCATCCCTTCTCCTTCTCCTTGGCCGGTGGAAACAAGGCTTAGAGTCCTCCCTTGGAGCTCTTTGCCGGCATCCATCCTTCTCATCCCTTTTCCTTGTTGGCCAACGGCAAGCATCTAGCTTGGTGCTTGTTGGTTGGTTAAAGAAAGGAGAAGGGTTTTATTTCTTATTCTTCCTCTTGTTCGGAGCGAGCAAGGAAGGAATATTGGTGATCTAAGAGCTTTGACTTTTGGTAGATTGTCGCCCACACGATGTCCAAAAGGAGGAAGGACATACGATAGAAGATCGAGAGGTATAATACTTGTCTATTTTCTTATGTAACATGTTTATAATTGTTTTCAATTATATATGAATGATATATTCTGTTTTGTGGCTAATATAACTTGGACCCCGAACATAAATACAAAAGCCGGTGATCCGTACATCGTCTATTCCGTGGCTATTCGTTGAATAGAGGTTGGTTGCTTGAACAACAAGTTTGTTCAAGTGACTACTCTAATCGAATAGCACGAAGATGAAACGGTTGCTTGGGTGATCCCTTTTGTCTTGGATTAAATTTTTTTAATCTGGGGACGTCGATGGGATCGTCATGAACAAGCGACCGAGTTGAAGTGGGAAGCGAAGTTTCTTACCTTCAAGTGGTATCAGAGCCATGGTTTCCGATTTTGTGTGTTTTGGATTCGATTACTTTTATGCTCTTTTCATATATTATAAGTGTCGGATAATAGTAGGATATGCATAGGTTAACTCTTTGGTTGCAGGCAAAGAATCCAACTATTATGGCCATATGTGTGTATGTGATTGTATGTGTGTAATTATATATTTTGTTGAATCCTCGAGGTTGACGAGGCTAGTATTTAATTTTTGTAAATTAGATACAGCATTGTTTAGCCACTCTTTTTATTTTAGTTTACTTTCGATCTAGATTTCATGTACACTCCCTCGTGGAGTATAGGATCGATGGATGTAAATTAAAATATTTTAGTCTCGGCTCGAATCTCCGGATGGCTCGTACATGGCGTAGGAGGAGCGGACAAGATGGCGATACGAAGGGAGACATATTGAAGACAAAAGCCATAATAGTTGGAAAATTTATTTTTCATATTTATTGCTTAATGTTTGATATGCATGTCGTAGGCTAGAAAATTCCTCAATTTTAAATTACTAAGTGGAAGTGGGATATTTTTTTAAAATTCCCACGGCCTCCATTACGATTTGACATGTGATGCAAACAAACTTGCGCGTCAGCTCTGAGTGTCTTCCTCCATATCAAATGAGTTTGTTTGCGGATCACAAAGTCAAATATGGTTATAGGAAAATATTATTAAGGAGCGTGTGTACTTCTTCATCAGAAGGCACATAACCCGAGATAATTACCTTTGTACCGAGTAATAGTGAACACTTAGATACAAATATGAGTATCCTCCCCATCGGAGTCACTGCTTTTATTTGTAAGGCAAAAGAGGAACCAACTATTAATTTTACTTGTCAAAAAGTTAGGTTGACAAGATAGTAAAATTAATGGGTAAAATCTCCTCTTACAAATGTAGAATTCTTATACGTCCATACTATCATGGCATACGATATTCTCGGTGTTTTGAGGTGTTGGTTGATTTTAAAATTTTATTATTTGAGGAATCAATAATTTTTTAAAATCTAATGTTTTGATCTATGTGATTCTTAGGTTTTCTTTCAAAATGACTTTCAACCAGCTTGCTGTGATACTGAAAGAGAATAAACATACTGGACCCAACTATGTTGATTAGAAGAGGAATCTTGACATTGTCTTGACTGCTGAGGAATACAAATATGTACTCCTCGAAGAGTGCCCTCCTAAGCCTATGGATGATTCTGGGGAAAAGGAGAAGGAGAGTTATAAGAAGTGGATCAAGGCCGATGAGATTGCGCGGTGTTACATTTTGGCATCTATGTCAAATGTACTACAACATCAGCATCAAGTCATGCCCACTACTTATGACATGATGCTCAATCTCAAAGAGATTTTTGGACACCAGAATCGGGCTACAAGGCAGGAAGCCATGAGGAACTTAATGACGACCACCATGATCGAGGGAACACCCGTGAGGGATCATGTTCTCAAGATGATGGCTCATTTGAATGGGCTGGAGGTCCTCGGAGCTGAGATCGATGGGGAAACCCAGGTCGATATCATTCTCCTGTTTCTACCTAGGAGTTTTGAGCAGTTTCTCCTAAACTACAACATGAACAAGAGGTTGTATTCATTGGCGGAGCTTCTAACAGAACTCCAGGCGACAGAGGGGCTATTTCGTCAGAGTGCTCAGGCGCATGCCATGGTTACCCAAAAGGTTTCTACTTCTAAGCCGAAAGGCAAGAAGAAGAAGAAACAAGCTGGGGCAAAGGCGGTGGGAGGAACTCAGGGAGGATTGAAGAAGCCGAAAGGCAAGTGCTTCACTTATAAGCAGACTGGACTCTAGAAGAAGGACTACCCCAACCGCAAGCAGAACAAAGGTATATCTTTTGGTCTAGTCGTTGAAACATATTTAGCGGTGTTATCTACCGACACCTGGTGTGTAGATACGGGAGCCACTGATCATGTCTGCAATACTTTGCAGGGGTTCCAGGAAACTAGACGACTGGCTGAGGGGGAGATTACTGTATACTTGGGCGATGCCACGAAGGTGGCGACTGTTGCAGTGGGAGATGTTCATTTATCTTTTCAGAAAAATAAAGTTTTGATTCTTAAGAATTGCCTTTATGTACCTTTATTTAGAATGAATTTAATTTTGGTTTTTAAATTGTTTATGGATGGATATTCTATTTTTTTTTAATGACAGAGTTGTTATAAAAAGGAATAGGGACATTATCTGTTCGTGTGCATAGATAGGAAATTTATACACACTTGAACCAAAAGCTCCCACGATGCAAATAGAAGTTAATAACTCATCTTCTAATTCCAATAAGAGAAAAGAACCTTCGAAGATGAACCAAACATATCTTTGCATCTTAGGCTTGGTCATATTAACCTAAGCAGAATTCAAAGGTTGATAGCTGATGGACCTCTGGGCTCATTAGTAGTGGAAGATTTCCCAACCTGCGAATCTTGCTTGGAGGGTAAAATGACCAAGAGGCCTTTTAAGGCCAAGGGGTGTAGAGCCAAAGATGTGTTATAATTGGTTCATTCTGATTTGTGTGGTCCTATGTCTATCCAGGCTAGAGGTGGTTTTGAGTATTTCATCTCTTTTATAGATGATTATTCGAGATACGGATACATTTACTTGATGCACCGCAAGTCTAAATGCTTTGACAAGTTTAAAGAATTCAAGGCTGATGTGGAGAAACGTCAAGGTAAAAGTATCAAGACACTACGATCTGATCGTGGTGGTGAGTACCTCTTGGGAGAGTTTAGGGATTACTTATCAGAGGCTGGGATTCAATCCCAAATGTCTGCACCAGGCACACCCCAGCAAAATGGTGTAGTGGAGCGAAGGAATAGGACTCTTATGGAGATGGTTAGATCGATGATGAGTTATTCTGTGTTGCCATATTCATTCTGGGGATATGCTCTAGATACGGCAGTGTATATTCTAAACTTAGTCCCATCTAAATCAGTGGCTTCTACTCCCACAGAATTGTGAACTAGGCGAAAGCCTAGTCTAAGACATATTCGAATTTTGGGGAGTCCAGCACATGTGCTGAAGGCGGATGCTGGTAAGTTAGAACCTCATACAGAAGTGCGCATGTTCGTTGGCTATCCTAGAGGAACGAAAGGTGGTTTGTTTTATAGTCCTAGAGATCAGAGGGTGATCGTTAGCACGAACGCCAGATTTCTAGAGGAAGACTATGTGATGAACCACAAGCTCATGAGTAAGATTGTTCTGGAGGGAATAAAAGGGGAAGTCACTTCTTCAGTACCACTGGTACAAGAGGATATACCACAAGTCACTGCGCCGCGTGTCACAGAGGATACACAGGTGATACCTCGTCGTAGTGGGAGGGTTATGAGACAGCCTGATAGATTCATGTTCTTGGGAGAATCTTCTGATTTGGTCCCTGGCGAACATGAACCTGATCCCTGGATATATGACGAGGCAATCCAAGATAAAGATGCGGTATCTTGGCAAAGTCCAATGAATGCTGAGATTGAATCTATGGATTCAAATCAGGTCTAGGAGCTAGTAGAACCACCCGATGGTGTAAAAACCATTAGATGCAAGTGGATCTACAAAAGAAAGAGATGAATAGATGGGAAGGTTGAGACCTTCAAAGCGAGGCTTGTTGCGAAGGGGTATACTCAGAAAGAGGGTATCGATTATGAGGAGACCTTTTCGCCGGTAGCCATGCTTAAGTCTATCTGGATTCTCTTATGCATGGAAGCTCATATGGATTATGAGGTGTGGCAGATGGATGTCAAGACAGCTCTCCTTAATGGAAGTCTTGAGGAAAACATCTATATGAAGCAACCAGAGGGATTCATTGTGAAGGGTAAAGAGCATCTTGTATGTAAGCTTAATCGGTCCATTTATGGATTGAAGCAAGCTTCGAGGTCTTGGAACATCCTCTTTGATGAGGTAATCCAGTCTTATGGATTTATTCAAAGTCCAGATGAGTCTTGTGTATACAAGTGGTGTGACGGAAACGTAGTGGTATTTCATGTACTATACGTAGATGACATTTTGTTAATTGGCAACAATGTCAATGTGTTATCGGAAGTAAGGGTATGGTTGTCCAAACAGTTTGATATGAAGGACTTGGGAGAAGTGGGACACATCCTTGGGATCAAGGTTATAAGGGATCGCAGAAAAAGGATGTTGTGCTTATCTCAAGCTTCATACATAGACTCCATTATGGATCGTTTTAGCATGCAGAACTCCAAGAAAGGTTTTCTACCTTTCAGGCATGGAGTTCTTTTATCTAAGGAGATGTGTCCTAGAACATCTGAGGAGATAGAGGAGATGAAGGTGGTTCCTTATGCTTCGGTAGTAGGAAGCCTCATGTATGCGATGCTATGTACGAGACCAGATATCTTCTTTGTCGTGGGCATGGTCAGTAGATATCAGAGTAATCCAGGACAGGGACATTGGACTGCGCTAAAGCATATATTGAAGTACCTGAGAAGGACTAGGGATTATATGCTATTTTACCAGACAGACCAATTACTCCCTATGGGTTATGTTGGAATGTATACTGAAAGCCTAGTTCTTTTTGTATGAACATTTTATTTTGAAATAAGAATCACATGATCATTGTTTGCACTTTATATATTTATTATATGTGTGCATATTGTCTAATATTTTACATTGTAGATAACATGGTGCTTGGTGTGGCGCAGAATATCATGTTATCAGTACCTTGTAAAATATAAGTAGAGGCTCACAACCAAGATAGTTTTGGACAAACCATTGGCATGGTTGTAGTGTAGCTTGGTATTGTTTTATCTTGAACATAGAGTTACACTAGTACACTTAGGTGTATTGAGCAGGACCGACATAGAGGTGATTCAATTTATTGCTGACTACATAATTGAATCGGACCTCGGATATTATGTTGTACATGCTCTTAATCCCGATATAATAACGGGCACATGTACTTAGTATTTATTTCTTTGATTTACCAGAGGGTGAGATTTAGATGGATTAAATCAATATGCCCGGTAAGTTGGGAAATAATATTATTTACATGGTGTGTCGTTGATTATAGGAGGAAACCGTGTCCTATATATTAGGTTGATGATGTCCCCTTGAGGAGCTCATAAAGTTCATCATGTAAACCCAGCTGGTTGACTTAGTCAACGTGATGATAAGGTTGAGTGGTACTACTCGAGGAATTAGATGTTAATTAATTGATGGTCAGTAAATCAATTAATTGACGGACATTCGATATCTTAAACACGGGGAGATTAATGTACGAATAATATATGGAGCCCATATTAATTTATGGGGGTTGGTGAGGTAGTTCAATGATGATCCTCTAGTGGAATGGAACATCATTGATGGATCAAGTTAGTGTGGTTCCGATCCATCGGGTGGCCAAGACCCAACTCCTCCTTATGGTCCCTATCGTAGCCTAATATAATCCTTGTGAAGTCTAGATCCAAGAATGTAAAACAAAACCTAGAACCAACGGTTGGGATTAAATCCCTAGATCCGATGGTTAGGATGAAACACTAGAACCAACGGTTGGGATTAAATCCCTAGATCCGATGGTTAGGATGAAACCCTAGAATCGACAGTTGAGATTAAATCCCTAAATCCGACGGTTGGGATAAAACCCTAGATCCGACGGTTGGGATGAAATCCTAGATCCGACGGTTGGGATGAAATCCTAGATCCGATGGTTGAGATGAAACCTAGATCCGACGGTGGGGATAAAACCCTAGATCCGACGGTGGAGGTTAAATCCCTAGATCCGACGGTGGAGATTAAAGGAGTCCTAAGCCTAACTCTATAAAAGGAAAGCTTAGGGTTGGGCGGCGATGATCAACTGATTGAGGAATTAGGGTTTTGGCTCATCCAAAAGTGGGCGGCTAGGGTTTTTGGGTGGCTAGGGTTTTGGAGCAAAATAAGTGGGCGGCAACTCTTCCTTCTAGTTGATTGCCGGCGCCCATCCTCCTCCATCAACACTTGGCCGGCGCCCATCCTAGAGGCCTCTCCCTTCTTCCTTGGCCGGCGGTTCTCCTTCCATAGGTGGTCGGCATTCATCTTACTCCCTTCATCCTAGAGTGGCCGGCGGCAACACTTCTTGAAGTTGGCCGGCGCATCATCCAATTGTTCCTTGGCCGGCGGTTGCACAAAATTCCCTAATTTGGTGGTCGGTTCTAGATAGGAAGGTATTTGTTGTTTCTTCTCTTTGTTCGCAGCGGACAAGGTGGAGAAGAAAGCGATCTAGAAGGCTTCTACTCGTGGAGGATCTTCGTCCACACGTCGTCCACGAGAAGGATAGGACATACGGTAGAAGATCGTGAGGTATAAAGTTATTTTAACTTTATTTACAGATCTGAGCTTGTTCTTTTATGTTTTGATTATGCATGTATAAATTAGTAAATATATTGTATAATGATGGACCCCGAAGACAAACACAAAAACTGGCGATCCGTCCGTCGTCTCTTCCGCGGCTAACCAACTAGAAGAGTTGAGTTGCTTGAACAACTAGTTTGTTCAAGCGATCACTCAAGTTGTTAGCACGACGACGAAATGGTGTTGCTAAGGAATCTCATCCCATCCGAATTAATCCTTTCATTAGTGAAAATTTTAATCCGGGGACATGGAAGCCAATGAGCCTCCAAAGCGACTCCCTGCAGGTTACACGGATTCCGACTTCCAATTATATAGGGATAACAGTATGTCTACCTCAGGTTTTGTGCTTACTTTAGGAGGTGGAGCCATTGTATGGAGGAGTGTCAAGCAAAAATGTGTGGTGGACTCTACCATGGAAGCTGAGTATGTGGCGGCCTCTGAGGCAGCCAAAGAAGCTGTGTGGCTCATGAACTTCTTGATGGACTTGGATGTGATTCCTGGTTTGCTCAGAACTATCACAATTTATTGTGATAATAGTGGTGACGTTGTAAACTCGAAGGAACCACGAGCTCATAAGGCAAGTAAACACATAGAGCGCAAGTACCACCTGATACGAGAAATCGTAAAGAGAGGAGAAGTTGTTGTGGCCAAGATTGCATCGGAGGATAACCTGGCAGATCCTTTCGCTAAGGCCCTTTCGGCGAGAGCTTTTGATAGGCATGTAGAGGGAATGGGAATCAGATGTATGGCAGTTTGAGGATAGCATAGTCTTTTAGTATAAGTAGGAGATTATTGGAATGTATACTAAAAAGTCTATCTTTTATATGAACATCTTTATTTTGAAATAAGAATCACATGATCATTGTTTGCATATTTATGGTTATGCATATTGTCTAATACATTACATTATAGATAACATGGTGTGTGGTGTCACATGGGAGATCATGTTATCGGCTCCTTGTAAAGTATAAGTATAGGCTCACAACCGAGATGACTTTGGACAAACCAATGGCATGGTTGTAGTGTGATTTGGTATTGGTTTGTCTTGACCATAGAATCACACTAGTACACTTTGTGTGTATTGAGCAAAACCGACTTATAGGTGATTCGATTTATTGCTGACTACATAATCGAATTGGACCTCATATATTATATTGTACATGCTCTTAATCCCGATATAATAACGGTCACATATACTTAGTATTCATTTCTTTGATTTAAAAATGGGCGAGATTTATAGATTAAATCGATAGGCTCGGTAAGATAAAAAATGATATTATTTATATGGTGTGCGTTGATTATAGAAGGAAACCGTGTCCTATATATTAGGATGATAATGTCCCCTTGAGGAGCTCATAAGGTTCATCATGTAAACCCTGTAGGTGGACTTGGTCCGGCATGATGAAAAGGTTGAGTGGTACTACTCATGGAATTAGATGTTGATTAATTAATGGTCAGTAAATTAATTAATCGACGGACATTCGAGATCTTAAACACGGGGAGAAAATGTACAAATAATATATAGAGCCCATATTAACTTATGGGGGTTGGTGAGGTAGATCAATGATAATCCTTTAGTGGATTGGATTATCATTAATGGATCGGACTTTATGTGGGCTTAATCCATTGGGTGGCCAAGATCCAATTCCTCCTCATGGTCCCTATTGTAGCCTATTAAAACCTCATGAAGCCTAGATCCAATGGATGAAAACAAAACTCTAGATCCAAAGATAGAGATTAAATCTCTAGATCCGACGGTTGAGATTAAATCTCTAGATCCGACGGTTGAGATTAAATCCCTAGAACCAATGGTGGAGATTAAAACAAGGCTTATCCCTAACTCTATAAAAGGAGAGGAGGGGGTGGGCGGCAAGAATGAATCCCATTAGAGATAGTATTAGGGCAAGGGGCGGAAAGCATTGAAGATTAGGGTTAGGGAGTTGGCGGCACCAAATAAGGAAAGCTTTTCCTTTTCTTCTTCTTCTTCCTTGGTGGTCGGCGCCCATACAGTCCTTCCCTCCCTTGGCTGGCGTCCAAACCAGCCCTTCTTCTTCTCCTTGGCCGGTGGAAACAAGGCTTAGAGTCCTCCCATGGAGCTCTTGGCCGGCATCCATCCTTCTCATCCCTTTTCCTTGTTGGCCGGCGGCAAACATCTAGCTTGGTGCTTGTTGGTTGCTTAAAGGAAGGAGAAGGGTTTTATTTCTTATTCTTCCTCTTGTTCGGAGTGAGCAAGGAAGGAAGATTGGTGATCTAGGAGCTTCGACTTTTGGTAGATCGTCGCCCACATGACGTCCACAAGGAGGAAGGACATACGATAGAAGATCGAGAGGTATAATACTTGTCTATTTTCTTATGTAACATGTTTATAATTGTTTTCAATTATATATGCTTGATATATTCTATTTTGTGGCTAATATAACTTGGACCCCGAACATAAATACAAAATCCGACGATCCGTACATCGTCTATTCCACGTCTATTCGTTGAATAGAGGTTGGTTGCTTGAACAACAAGTTTGTTCAAGTGACTACTCTAATCGAATAGCACGATGATGAAATGGTTGCTTAGGTGATCCCTTTTGTCTAGAATTAAATTTTTTTAATTTGGGGACGTCGATGGGATTGTCATGAACAAGCGACCGAGTTGAAGTGGGAAGCGAAGTTTCCTACCTTCAGGTTCCTCTTCGGCCCTACAAATAAAAGCAGTGACTCCAATGGGGAGGATACTTTTATTTGCATCTAAGTGTTCACCATTACCCGATACTAAGGCAATTACCTCGGATTATGTGCCTTCCGATGGGGAAGTACACATGCTCCTAAATAATTTCCTATAACCATATTTGACCTAGTGATCCGCAAAACAAACTAATTCGATATGGAGGAAGGCACTTAGAGCCAATGCTCAAGTTTGTTCGCATCACATGTCAAATTGTAATGGAGGCCATGGGAATTAAAAAATAATATCCCTCTCCCACTTAGTAATTTAAAATTGAGGAATTTTAACCATGCAACAACAACAAGCATATAAATCAAAAGCAATAAATATGAAAAATAAATTTTCCAACTATTATGGCTTTTGTTCTCCAATATGCCTCCAGTCGTGTTGTCACCTCGTTCACTCCTCCATACACCATGTGCAAGCCATCCGGAGATCCGAGCCGAGAAATTTTTTTTTTAATTTACATCCATCGATCCTATACTCCACAAAAGAGTGTACATGAAGTCTAGATCGAAAGTAAACTAAAATAAAAGATTGGCTAAATAATGTCGTACTTAATTAAAAAAATTAAATACTAGCCTCGTCAACTCCGAGGATTCAAATCATATTACGATTACACACATACAATCACATACACACATATGTCCATAATAGTTGGATCTTATGCCTGCAAACAAAAAGTTAGCCTACACACATCCTACTATTATCCGGCATACATGATATATGATAAGTGCATAAAAGTAACTGAATCCTAAACACACAAAATCGGAAATCGTGGCTCTGATACCACTTGAAGGGAATTGCTTCCCCCGCTTCGGTCGCTTGTGCATAGCGATCCTATCTCACATCCCCGGATTAAAAAAAATTAATCCAGACGAAGATGGATTACCCAAGCCACTGATTCATCATCATGCTATTCGATTTGAGTGGTCGCTTGAACAAACTTATTGTTCAAGCAACCTAACTCTTTTCCTCGATTAGCCGCGAAATAGATGATGTACGGATCATCAGTTTTTGCATTTATCTTCGGGGGTCCATGATCATACAATTATAATCCAATTACATAGAACAAGAAAGAAAACTAAACAATAATTATACTTCTTGTTTACCTCTTGATCTTCTATTGTATGACCTATCCTCTTCTTTGACGTTGTGTGGGCAACAATCCTCCAAGAATTGAAGCCTCCTAGATCACCTTTTCTCCCATTTTTTTTCTTGATCCAAAACAAGCTGCCCCTTTCTTCTTCTCTTGACCAAACAACCTTCTTCTTCTCCCTTGCTCATGTTGGCCACCAAGGAGAGTTCCCCTTCCTTGTTGCTGTCGACCCTAGGGAGAACCAAGGAGGTGCTGCCCACCAAGGAGAGCTCTTGCCGCCGGCCAAAGACGAAAGGAAGATGATCCCTCACCGCCGGTCACCAAGAGATGGAGAGGGCTACCCTTTGCTTGTGTTCGCCGGCCCTAGCTAGAGGAAGGAGCCGCCGACCACCAAAGGGAGGGAAGGAGATAGGAGGCGCCGACCCTAACCCTATAAGAAGGGTTCTTGCCATCGGCGCTAGGGAGGAGGAGGAGAAAACTAGGTTAGGATTTGATTACAGTTTCCAAACCCTATGCTCCCCTTTTATAGTTTTTGCCCAAGCCTCTTTTCAATCGTGTTCGTTGGATCTAGGCTTCGTGAGGGTTTTAATAGGCTACAATAGGGACCATGAGGAGGAGTTGGATCTTGGCCACCCAATGGATCTAAACCCGATCCATTAATGATGATTCATTCCACTAAAGCGATCATCATTGATCTACCTCACCAACCCCATAATTATATATGGGCTCCACATATTAATCGTAAAAATATCTCCCCATGTTTAAGATATCGAATGTTCATTAATTAATTAATTTACTGACAATTAATTAATTAACATCTAACTCCATGAGTAGTACCACTCAATCTTATCATCATGTTGGACCAAGTCCTCCTGCAGGATTTACATGATGATTCTTATGAGCTCCTCAAGGGGACATCATCATCCTAATACATAGGACACAATTTTCTCCTATAATCAATGTCACACCATGTAACTAATATTATTTCCCAACTTACCAGGCCTATTGATTTAACACATAAATCTCGCCCATTGGTAAATCTAAGAAATAAATACTAAGTACATGTACCCATTATTATATCAGGATTAAGAGCATGTACACCATAATATCTGAGGTCAAATTCAATTATAAAGTCAGTATAAATTGAATCACCTCTAAATCGATTCTGCTCAATACACACAAAGTGTACTAGTATAATTCTATGGTCAAGATAAATCAATACCAAATTACACTACAACCATTCCAATGGTTTGTCCAAAACCATCTTGGTTGTGAGCCTCTACTTATACTCTACAAGGAACTGATAACATGATCTTCTATGCGACACCACACACCATGTTATCTATAATATAACGTATCATGTGATTCTTATTTCAAAATGAAGATGTCCATATAAAGGTTAGGCTTTCAGTATACATCCCAACATGTAGCTACTGAAGGGTTTCAGAAATGGTTCTAGATTCAACTGTTGATTTTCCGGTTAATTGGGGATCATGATATACTACTAGGTGCCACTCATGATCGTTTTATAATTAATGGTTAATTATGGACAGCCAACATAAACTGGGAACCTATTTGGTCACACGCATAACGAATGTAATCCGAAAGATTTAAAATGAGTTTGAGAATAGGATTCTCAGATCGAGAGAGACTTGGTTTGGTTGGACCAAACAAAGAGTGAGTATGAAATTGTTTCAGTCGCATCAGAAGCATGGATAGGCTGAGTCTTATGAAGACATGATGGATGAACCAAATTGGTTTGGTTCTAATCCAATGGTGTAAAATAAACCAAAGTGATTTGGTTTGTTTTAAACGAATGAACCAAAGTTGGTTCAGTTCGTTTTAACTTAAAATAGACCAACGCGGTTTGGTTTATTTTAACTTAAGTTATTGGAGTGGGTTAATGGATTTTGGTTATGAACTAATAACCATTAGAAGAATGTGTTCTATATAAAAAACACGGCTTAAGGGTTTTGGAAACCTTAGCCTCCTTTCCTCCTTCTCCTCCTTCTTGTCGCCCAAGCCAAGGTGGTTGTCGTCTACCTTTGTGTCACCACCACCCATTGGAGCTGCTGCCTCTCCTCGCCGTCGGCCATCCACCAACCGTCGGCATCCCTTGGGCCACCCTCAGCTGTCAATCAACCTCCCTTGGCCGCCGGTGACCAAGGAGTAACCGGCCATGCCTTTGGCCGACCCCTTCTTTCTCCACAACAAGGACAGCTTGATCTCCTTCGTGTGGAGAGGTCATTTGGTCAGTGTTTTGTGCTCTGATAGCGGTCTACTTGCCGGGGATTGGATCTTTGACAATCCTCATAGGTGGAGAGTTAAGTTTTCGTCAAACGGTTGACAAAAACCGCTTCCGACAAGCGAGTTTGTGAAACTCATTTTGGGATCCGAATTTATTTCGGATTGTGATCGTCTCTCGGATCACATCGTCTTTGACTCGAGGCTGGTGACTTTTATGAAGATGAGGCTCGTGGCTTTGTGAAGCTATCTCGACGATACTCGGTGTGGATATGGATAGAGGTGATCCTAGCGAGGGTCGCTACGGTTGATGTCATTCCCGCTACAAGTGATCTGTCAGGTATACCTAGTATAAGTTTCCTTTTATTGCAAAATTGTAAATAGCTATTATGTCTACCCATGTGTATCCTGCATGTGTGTGATGTGTTTGTTGTAATAAATTAGATTTATTTCTTTTATTGCTTCTGCTGTGTGCATGTTTACAAAACGTGTTCGAACACACACTCGCCGCGGTGCCGGGGAAACCCAACAGATGGTTCTTGTTCCTTAGGCTCCTCTATTTCTTGAACCATTAAGGGTTCTTCATGGAGCTTAGATAGCTTGCTCCAAAGTTCCTTGGCATCCTTAAAATCTCCTAATCTACACAATACATCATTAGGAATTGCATTAAGTAATATACCCATTACCTTATTGTTTATGTTGAAGTATCGGAGTTGTTCTTTGCTCCACTTCTTCTTCTTGAGTATTTTTTCTTCTTTGTCCTTTGGAGCGTCGAACCCTACCATCACCCCAATCCAATTATCATAATGACACATAAGAAAATATTTCATTCTTACTGCCCATAGCTCAAAATCCTTGGCTCCAAAGAGTTCATATGGAGGCGGCACATTGATGTCATCAACCACTCTTTCTTCAACCACCATTTTCTTTTCTCTAGCGTGCTCCCTTAGTTATTAAACCTTGAAGAGCAGCCTCGCGTTGATACCACTTGTTAGGGATCGTACACCGCTAGAGGAGGTGAATAGCGTGATTGTCGTTTGACGGAATTCTATCGTGCTTGTGTTCTTGTCTACAATACTCGTTAATATACGTAGCGGAAATAATAGTAAAGCATAAACAAAATACACAAGCACATACATGTTAGTTATATATGAGAGGTGTCCTAAGGCAATCGCCTTATGGTTGTACCATTTATTTGATAAATGAAGATTCACTATTTGAATATACATGTTTTCATGTATTTGATTGGATCTTAACCTCATTTACTGAATGTTCGCAATACGATTCATAACATAAGAGAATTTGTGATTGGATCACAACTAGTGAGTATCTCTACATGTGTAATTGTGATGTATTGGGATTATCTCTAGTCGATGAATTGATGTATTCGGACACCATCAATTTTGTTGAGACTAGCACGAGTTATACTCTTTTATTTATCCAAGCAACTGTTTCTCACTGGCTGGAGACATTGGGATGTCCGGAGTTAACTGTGAATGCTAGTTATGGTAACTAGATTATTAGAGTGACTAGCTGTAAGACTTCATATGGTTCTCTGCATATACAGATATGTCAATGAAGTCCTTACAGTAGCTTAAGTGTGATGTTCCTTAGACTTGTGGTATTCGAGTCATCTTGGCCATGTAGACTTATGTTTTGACATCTTAAGCAAGCATCTCCGAGGAGAAGTAGACCCAGGATGACTGGGTATAAGTTGAAGTGGACGGTGGTGTTTGAATAGCCTACAGAGGATTCACCACTCCTTGCGAAGAGATGTATACCCTATGGCCTCTCGTCGGATTGTTACTAAAGTCTTTGGCCAATGCATTACATGTTTAGAGTATGGTACTGTTGGATATGTTTGTAGTAACTAGAATCCGGAAGAAGAGGAAGTAATACTTGGGCTAGGTGTGACGTAGTTAGCCTAGTGGGGACTGACACAATAGACCATGTCCTGAACCAAGTGGGTATAAGATGAGTGAAGGGAATTGGGCACGACTCACTGTAGCTGCTGAAAGTTTTCATAAGTTGTTCTGGGATCAACCGTTGATTTTTCGGTTAATTGGGGATCATGATGTACTACTAGGTGCCACTCATGATCGTTCTATATGTTGGGATGTATACTAAAAAGTCTATCTTTTGTATGAACATCTTTATTTTGAAATAAGAATCACATAATCATTGTTTGCATATTTATGGTGATGCATATTGTCTAATACATTACATTGTAGATAACATGGTGTGTGGTATCACACGGGAGATCATGTTATCGGCTCCTTGTAAAATATAAGTATAGGCTCACAACCGAGACGGCTTTGGACAAACCATTGGCATGGTTGTAGTGTGATTTGGTATTGGTTTGTCTTGACCATAGAATCACACTAGTACACTTTGTGTGTATTGAGCAGGACCGACTTAGAGGTAATTCAATTTATTGCTGACTACATAATCGAATTGGACCTCAGATATTATATTGTACATACTCTTAATCCCGATATAATAATGGGCACATATACTTATTATTCATTTCTTTGATTTACCAATGGGTGAGATTTATAGATTAAATTGATAGGCTCGGTAAGTTGGGAAATTATATTATTTATATGGTGTGTCGTTAATTATAGGAGGAAACCGTGTCCTATATATTAGGATGATGATGTCCCCTTGAGGAGCTCATAAGGTTCATCATGTAAACCCTGCAGGTGGACTTAGTCCGGCATTATGATAAGGATGAGTGGTACTACTTATGGAGTTAGATGTTGATTAATTAATGGTTAGTAAATTAATTATTCGACAGACATTCGAGATCTTAAACATGGAGAGATAAATGTACAAATAATATATGGAGCCTATATTAACTTATGGGGGTTGGTGAGGTAGATCAATGATAATCCTTTAGTGGATTGGATTATCATTAATGGATCGGACTTGAAGTGGGCTTGATCCATTGGGTGGTCAAGATCCAACTCCTCCTCATGGTCCCTATTGTAGCCTATTAATACCTCATGAAGCCTAGATCCAATGGATGAAAACAAAACTCTATATCCAATGGTAGAGATTAAATCTCTAGATCTGACGGTTGAGATTAAAACTCTAGATCCGATGGTTGAGATTAAATCCCCAGAACCAATGGTGGAGATTAAAACAAGGCTTATCCCTAAACTCTATAAAAGGAGCCTTTAGGGTTGGCGTGGAGAGCAATTAGGAAGCATAGGAGTTTGGAGTTGGCGGCAAGGATTGGAAATTAGGGTTTGGGCTTGGCGGCACCAAATAAGGAAAGTCTTTCCTTATTTTCTTCTTCTCCATTGGTGGATGGCGCCCATAGAAGCCTTTCCATCCCTTGCCCGACGTCCCCTTGGTCGGCGTCCAAAGTAGCTCTTCTCCTTCTCCTTGGCCGGTGGAACCAAGGCTTAGGGTCCTCCCTTGAAGCTCTTGGACGGCAACCATATTTTTCTCCCTTCTCCTTGTTGGCCGGCGGCAAGCAAGTTGCTTGTTGCTTGTTGGTTGGCTAAAGAAAGGAGAAGAGTTTTGTTTCTATTCTTCCTCTTGCTCGGAACGAGCAAGGAAGGAAGATTGGTGATCTAGGAGCTTCAACTTTTGGTAGATCGTCGCCCACACAACGTCCGAAAGGAGGAAGGTCATACAATAGAAGATCGAGAGATATATCGATTCTCTATTTTCATTTGTTACATGTTTATATTTATTTTTCAATTATATGCATGATATATATTCTGTTTTGTGGCTAAATATACTTGGACCCCGAACATAAACACAAAAACCGGTGATCCGTACATCGTCTATTCCGTGGCTATTCGTGGAATAGAGGTTGGTCGCTTGAACAACAAGTTTGTTCAAGTGACTACTCTAAACGAATAGCACGATGATGACAAGGTTGCTTGGGCAATCCCTCTTGGAAAGGATAAATTTTTTTTATCTGGGGACGTAGAAGGGATCGCCATGAACAAGCGACCAAGTAAGAAAGGGGAAGTGAAGTTTCCCCTCCCTTCAAGTGGTATCAGAGCCACGGTTTCTGGTTTTGTGTGTTTTGGATTCGGTTACTTTTATGCATTTTTCATATATTATATGTGCCGGATAATAGTAGGATATGCGTAGGTTAACTCTTTGGTTGCAGGCATAAGATCCGACTATTATGGCCATATGTGTGTATGTGATTGTATGTGTGTAATAGTATATTTTTTTGAATCCTCGGGGTTGACGAGGCTAGTATTTAATTTTTTGTAAATTAGATACGGCATTGTTTAGCCACTCTTTCTATTTTAGTTTACTTTCGATCTATATTTCATGTACACTCCCTCGTGGAGTATAGGATCGATGGATGTAAATTAAAATAGTTTTTTAGTCTCGGCTCGGATCTCCGGATGGCTCATACATGGCGTAGAAGGAGTGGACGAGATAGCGATGCGACGGGAGACATATTGAAGACAAAAGCCATAATAGTTGGAAAATAATTTATTTTTCATATTTATTGATTATTGTTTGATATGCATGTCGTAGGCTAGAAAATTCCTCAATTTCAAATTACTAAGTGGGAGAGGGGTATTTTTATAAATTCTCACGGCCTCCATTACGATTTGACAAGTGATGCAAACAAACTTACGTGTCGGCTCTGAGTGCCTTCCTCCCCATCAAATGAGTTTGTTTACGAATCACAAGGTTGAATATGGTTATAGGGAATTATTAAGGAGCATGTGTACTTCCCCATCGGAAGGCATATAACCCGAGATAATTACCTTGGTACTGAGTAATGGTGAACACTTAGATACAAATATAAGTATCCTCCCCATCGGAGTCACTGCTTTTATTTGTAGGGTCAAAGAGGAACCAACTATTAATTTTACTTGTCAAAAAGTTAGGTTGACAAGATAGTAAAATTAATGGGTAAAACCTCCTCTTACAAATGTAGAATTCGTATACGTCCACACTATCGTGGCATACGATATTCTCGGTGTTTTAAGGCGTTGGTTGATTTTAAAATTGTATTGTTTGAGGAATCAATAATTTTTTGAAATCTAATGTTTTGATCTATGTGATTCTTAGGTTTTCTTTCAAAATGACTTTCAACCCTCTTGTTGTGATACTGAAAGAGAATAAACTTACTGGACCCAACTATATTGATTGGAAGAGGAATCTTTACATTGTCTTGACTGCTGAGGAATACAAATATGTACTCCTCGAAGAGTGCCCTCCTAAGCCTGCGGATGATTCTGGGGAAAAGGAGAGAGAGAGTTATAAGAAGTGGATAAAGGTTGATGAGATGGCGTGGTGTTACATTTTGGCATCTATGTCAAATGTACTGCAACATCAGCATCAAGCCATGCCCACTGCTTATGACATGATGCTCAATCTCAAAGAGATTTTTGGACACCAGAATCAGGCTGCAAGGCAGGAAGCCATGAGGACTTGATGACGACCACCATGATCGAGGGAACACCTGTGAGGGATCATGTTCTCAAGATGATGGCTCATTTGAATGAGTTGGAAGTCCTCGGAGCTGAGATCGATGGGGAAACCCAGATCGATATCATTCTCCAGTCCCTACCTATAAGTTTTGAGCAGTTTCGCCTGAACTACAACATGAACAAGAGGTTGTATTCGTTGGCCGAGCTTTTGGCAGAACTCCAAGCGGCAGAGGGGCTATTTCGTCAGAGTGCTCAGGCGCATGCCATGGTGACCCAAAAGGTTTCTACTTCTAAGCCGAAAGTCAAGAAGAAGAAGAAACAAACTGGGGCAAAGGCGGTCGGAGGAACTCAGGAAGGAGTGAAGAAGCCGAAAGGCAAGTGCTTCACTTGTAAGTAGACTGGACACTGGAAGAAGGACTGCCCCAACCGCAAGCAGAACAAAGGTATATCTTTTGGTCTAGTCGTTGAAACATGTTTAGCGGTGTTATCTACCAACCTAGTGTGTAGATACGGGAGCCACTGATCATGTCTGCAATACTTTGTAGGGGTTCCAGGAAACCAGACGACTGGCTGAGGGGGAGATTACCGTGTACTTGGGCGATGCCACGAAGGTGGCGGCTGTTGTAGTGGGAGACGTTCATTTATCTTTTGAGAAAAATAAAGTTTTGGTTCTTAAGAATTACCTTTGTGTACCTTTATTTAGAAAGAATTTAATTTCGATTTCTAAATTGTTTATAGATGGATATTCTATTTCTTTTAATGACAGAGTTGTTATAAAAAGAAATAGGGACATTATCTGTTCAGGTCCATTGATAGGAATTCTATACACACTTGAACCAAAACCTCCCACGATGCAAATTGAAGTTAATAACTCATCTTCTAATTCCAATAAGAGAAAAGAACCTTCGAAGATGAACCAAATATATCTTTGGCATCTTAGGCTTGGTCAGATTAACCTAAGCAGAATTTCAAAGGTTGATAGCTGATGGACCTCTGGGTTCATTAGTGGTGGAAGATTTCCCAACCTGTGAATCATGCTTGGAGGGTAAAATGACCAAGAGGCCTTTTAAGGACAAGGGGTATAAAGCCAAAGATGTGTTAGAATTGGTTCATTCTGATTTGTGTGGTCCTATGTCTATCCAGGCAAGAGGTCGTTTTGAGTATTTCGTCTCTTTTATAGACGATTATTCGAGATATGGATACATTTACTTGATGTGTCGCAAGTCTGAATGCTTTGACAAGTTCAAAGAATTCAAGGCTAATGTGGAGAAACGTCAAGGTAAAAGTATCAAGACACTACGATCTGATCATGGTGGTGAGTACCTCTTGGGAGAGTTTAGGAACTACTTATCAGAGGCTGGGATTCAATCCCAATTGTCTGTACCTGTCACACCCCAGCAGAATGGTGTAGCAAAGCGAAGGAATAGGACTCTTATGGAGATGGTTAGATCGATGATGAGTTATTCAGAGTTGCTAGATTCGTTCTGGGGATATGCTCTAGATACGGGGGTGTACATTCTGAACTTGGTTCCATCAAAATCAGTGCCTTCTACTCCCATAGAATTATGGACTGGGTGAAAGCCTAGTCTAAGACATATTCGGATATGGTGTAGTCCAGCACATGTGCTTAAGGCAGATGCTGGTAAGTTGGAACCTCTTATAGAAGTACGCATGTTCGTTGGCTATCCTAGAGGAACGAAAGGTTGTTTGTTTTATAGTCCTAGAGATCAGAGGGTGATCGTTAGCACGAATACCAGATTTCTAGAGGAAGACTATTTGATGAACCACAAGCCCATGAGTAAGATTGTTCTGGAGGAAATAAAAGGGGAAGTCACTTCTTTAGTACCACCGGTACAAGAGGATATACCACAAGTCACTGTACCGCATGTCACAGAGGATACACAAGTGATACCTCATCATAGTGGGAGGGTTGTGAGACAGCCTGATAGATTCATGTTCTTGGGAGAATCTTCTGATTTGGTCCCTGGCGAACATGAACCTAATCCCTGGACATATGACGAAGCAATCCAAGATAAAGATGCAGTATCTTGGCGAAGTGCAATGAATGCTGAGATTGAATCTATGGATTCAAATCAGGTCTAGGAGCTAGTAGAACCACCCGATGGTGTAAAAACCATTGGATGCAAGTGGATCTACAAAAGAAAGAGAGGAATAGACGGGAAGGTTGAGACCTTCAAAGCCAGACTTGTTGCGAAGGGGTATACTCAGAAAGAGGGTATCGATTATGAGGAGACTTTTTCGCCGGTAACCATGGTTAAGTATATCCGAATTCTCTTATGCATTGCTGCTCATATGGATTATGAGGTATGGCAGATGGATGTCAAGACTGCTTTCCTTAATGGAAGTCTTGAGGAAAACATCTATATGAAGCAACCATAGGGATTCATTGCAAAGGGCAAAGAGCATCTTGTGTGCAAGCTTAATCGGTCCATTTATGGATTGAAGCAAGCTTCGAGGTCTTTGAACGTCCGCTTTGATGAGGTAATCCAGTCTTATGGATTTATTCAAAGTCCGGATGAGTTTTGTGTATACAAGAGATGTGATGGAAACTTAGTGGTATTTCTTGTACTATACGTAGATGATATTTTGTTTATTGGCAACAATGTCAAGGTGTTATCTGACATAAGGGTATGGTTGTCCAAACAGTTTGATATGAAGGACTTGGGAGAAGTTGGACACATCCTTGGGATCAAGGTTATAAGGGATCGCAAGAAAAGGATATTGTGCTTGTCTCAAGCTACATACATAGACACCATTATGGATCGTTTTAGCATGCAGAACTCCAAGAAGGGTTTTCTACCTTTCAGGCATGGAGTTCCTTTATCTAAGGAGATGTGTCCTAGAACGTCTAAGGAGATAGAGGAGATGAAGGTGGTTCCTTATGCTTCGGCAGTAGGAAGCCTCATGTATGTAATGTTATGTACGAGACCAGATATCTGCTTTGTCGTGGGCATGGTCAGCATGTTGGGATGTATACTGAAAGCCTAGATCTTTTATATGAACATCTTTATTTTGAAATAAGAATCACATGATCATTGTTTGCATATTTTTATGGTTATGCAATATTGTCTAATACCTTACATTGTAGATAACATGGTGTGTGGTGTCACACGGGAGATCATGTTATCGGCTCCTTGTAAAGCATAAGTAAAGGCTCACAACCGAGATGACTTTGGACAAACCATCGGAATAGTTGTAGTGTGATTTGGTATTGGTTTGTCTTGACCATAGAATCACACTAGTGCACTTTGTGTGTATTGAGCAGGACCGACACAGAGGTGATTCGATTTATTGCTGACTACATAATCGAATCGGACCTCAGATATTATTTAGTACATGCTCTTAATCCCGATATAATAACGGGCACATATACTTGGTACTCATCTCTTTGATTTAGCAATGGGCGAGATTTATAGATTAAATCGATAGACTCGGTAAGTTGGGAGATGATATTATTTATATGGTGTGCCGTTGATTATAGGAGGAAACCGTGTCCTATATATTAGGATGATGATGTCCCCTTGAGGAGCTCATAAGGTTCATCATGTAAACCCTGCAGGTGGACTTGGTCCGGCATGATGAAAAGGTTGAGTGGTACTACTCATGGAGTTAGATGTCGATTAATTAATGGTCAGTAAATTAATTAATTGACGGACATTTGAGATCTTAAACACGGGGAGAAAATGTACAAATAATATATGGAGCCCATATTATCATATGGGGGTTGGTGAGGTAGATCAATGATGGACCTTTAGTGGATTGGACCATCATTAGTGGATCGGACTTTATGTGGGCTTGATCCATGGGTGACCAAGACCCAACTCCTCCTCATGGTCCCTAATGTAGCCCATTAACACCTCAAGATGCTTAGATCCAATGGATAGAAACAAAACACTAAGATCCATTGGTAGAGATTAAATCTCTAAGATCCGACGGTTGAGATTAAATCTCTAGATCCGACGGTTGAGATTAAATCCCTAGAACCAATGGAGGAGATTAATTCATGACTTATCCCTAACTCTATAAAAGGAGGGCAAGGGGATTGGTCGTGGAACACATGAAAATGAAGAGGAGAGCTAGGGTTTGGGCGGCAAGGAGCAATCCTAATTGAGATAGGATTGGGATTAGGGTTTTGAGGCTAGGGTGGCACCAAATAAGGAAGGTTCTTTCTCTCTTATTCTTCCTCTTTGTGCCAACGTCCAGCAGCCTTATCCATCTCTTTTCCAGCCTTGGCCGGCGCCCAAGGTCCTCTTCTTCTCCTCCTTAGGTGGTGGAAACAAGATATAGGGTTTCCCTTGGTGTCTTGGTAGTTTTCCACCATCTCCTTCTCCTTTTAGTTGGCCGGCGGCAAGAGCTTTGATAGCTCCTTGTTGTTTGAGTTTTTGAAGGAGATAAACATTGTTTCTCTTCTTCCTCTTGCTTGGGAAAAGCAAGGAAGGAAGTTTTGCGATCTAGGAGCTTCGACTTTTGGTGGATCGTCGCCCACACGACGTCCAAAAGGAGGAGGGTCATACATTAGAAGACCAAGAGGTATAACTATTTTTCTATCTCTTTTGTTCATTGCTTGTGTTTGTTTTTCAAAATATAAGCATGTTATATTTCTGTAAATAGGCTAAATAATACTTGGATCCCGAGTATAAACACAAAAACCGGCGATCCGGACATCGTCTCATGACGGCTACTCGTAGAATAGAGGATGGTCGCTTGAACAACTAGTTTGTTCAAGTGACCTCTCTAAACGAATAGCACGACGATGACTTGGTTGCTTTGGCAATCCCTTTCGTCTAGGATTAATTTTTTTTTTTTTTTAATCCGGGGACATCGAAGGGATCGCCATGGACAAGCTTCCGGGCAAAACCTTCATTTGGTATCAGAGCCAAGGTTTCCGGTTTTGTGTGTTTAGGATTCGATTAATTTTTATGCACTTTTTCATATATTATATGTGCCGGATAATAGTAGGATATGCGTAGTTTAACTCTTTGGTTGCAGGCATAAGATCCGA
Organism: Wurfbainia villosa; assembly: GCA_025175895.1. Taxonomy (NCBI): domain Eukaryota; kingdom Viridiplantae; phylum Streptophyta; class Magnoliopsida; order Zingiberales; family Zingiberaceae; genus Wurfbainia; species Wurfbainia villosa. The sequence continues at coordinate 84,815,924 of CM045989.1, read as the reverse complement.
CTATTATGGCCATGTGTGTGTATGTGATTGTATGTGTGTAAATATTTATTTTGTTGAATCCTCGGGGTTGACGAAGTTAGTATTTAGTTTTTGTAAATTAAATACGGCATTGTTTAGCCGCTCTTTATTTTATTTTACTTTCGATCTAGATTCATGTACACTCCCTCGTGGAGTATAGGATCGATGGATGTAAATTAAAATAGGTTTTAGTCTCGGCTCGGATCTCCGGAGGGCTTGTACATGGCATAGGAGGAGCGGACGAGATGGCGATGCGACGGAAGACATATTGAAGACAAAAGCCATAATAGTTGGAAAATTTTTTATTTTTCATATTTATTGCTTTTTGTTTGATATGCATGTCGTTGGCTAGTAAAATTCCTCATTTTCAATTTACTAAGTGGGAGAGGGATATTTTAATTAATTCCCACGGCCTCCATTACAATTTGACGTGTGATGCAACAAACTTGCGTGTCGGCTCTGAGTGCCTTCCTCCCTGTGGATGAGTTTATTTGCGGATCACTAGGTCAAATAATGGTTATAGAAAATTATCTAGGAGCATGTGTACTTCCACAGTGGTAAGGCACATAATCCGAAATAATTCCCTTAGTATCGTGTAATGGTGCACACTTAGATGCAAATAAAAAGTATCCTCCTCATCGGAGTCACTGCTTTTATTTGTAGGGCCAAAGAGGAACTAACTATTAATTTTATTTGTCGAAAAGTAAGGTTGACAAGATAATAAAATTAATGGGTAAAACCTCCTCTTACAAATGTAGAATTCGTATACGTCCACACTGCGTGGCATGCGATATTCTCGGTGTTTTGAGGTGTTGGTTGATTTCGAAATTTTATTGTTTTGAGGAATCAATAATTTTTTGAAATCTAAAATAATAATCTATGGGATTCTTGAAAATTCCTCACTGTCAATTTACTAAGTGGGAGAGGGATATTTTAATTAATTCCCACGGCCTCCATTACAATTTGACGTGTGATGCAACAAACTTGCGTGTCGGCTCTGAGTGCCTTCCTCCCTGCGGATGAGTTTATTTGCGGATCACTAGGTCAAATAATGGTTATAGGAAATTATCTAGGAGCGTGTGTACTTCCACAGCGGTAAGGCACATAATCCGAAATAATTCCCTTAGTATCGTGTAATGGTGCACACTTAGATGCAAATAAAAAGTATCCTCCCCATCGGAGTCACTGCTTTTATTTGTAGGGACAAAGAGGAACCAACTATTAATTTTATTTGTCAAAAAGTAAGGTTGACAAGATAATAAAATTAATGGGTAAAACCTCCTCTTACAAATGTAGAATTCGTATCGTCCACCTTTGCGTGGCATGCGATATTCTCGGTGTTTTGAGGTGTTGGTTGATATCAAAATTTTATTGTTTGAGGAATCAATAATTTTTGAAATCTAAAGTAATGATCTATGTGATTCTTAGGATTTTCAAAATGACTTTCAGTCCACTTGTTGTGATACTAAAAAGAAATAAATCATCAGATCCAAATAATGTCGATTGAAAAGAATCTAGATATTGTCTTATCTCGCTAAGGAGTACAAGTATGCACTCTTCAAGAGTGTCCTCAAGCCATGGTTGCTCAAAAGGTTTCTACTTCTAAGCCGAAAGGCAAGAAGAAGAAGAAACAAGGTGGAGCAAAGGTGGTGGGAGGATCTCGGAGGAGTGAAGAAGCCAAAGGCAAGTACTTTGCAGATGGATATTGGAAGAAGGACTGCCCCACCCAAAACAGAACAAAGGTATATCCTTTGACTAGTCGCTGAAACATGATTAGCGGTGTTATCTACCGCACTGTGTGTAGATATGAGAGTCACTAATCATGTCTCGCAACACTTTGCGTGGGTTTCGTGAAACCCAACGACTAGCTAAAGGGGAGATTACCATTTTGGGCAATGCCATGAAGGTGGCGGCTTATTAGGGGAGAAGTTTTATTTATCTCTTGAGAAAATAAAACTAAGGTTCTGAAAATTCCCTTTATGTACCCTTATTTAGAAAGAATTTAATTTCAGTTTCTAAATTGTTTATGGATGGATATTCTATTTCTTTTAATGACAGAGTTGTTATAAAAAAGAATAGGGAGAATATCTGTTCAGGTACATTGAAAGGAAATTTGTATACAAAACCTCCCACGATGCAAATTGAAGTTAATAACTCATCTTCTAATTCCAAAAGGAGAAAAGAACCTTCGAAGATGAACCAAACATATCTTTGCCATCTTAGTCTTGGTCACATTAACCTTAGCAGAATTCAAAGGTTGATAGCTGATGGACCTTTGGGTTCATTAGTGGTGGAGGATCTCCCAACCTACGAATCTTGCTTGGAGGGTAAGATGACCAAGAGGCCTTTCAAGGCCAAGGGGTATAGAGCCAAAGATATGTTAGAAATGGTTCATTCTGATTCGTATGGTCCTATGTCTATCCTGGCAAGAGGTAGTTTTGAATATTTCATCTTTTTCATAGACAATTATTCAAGATGACACTACGATCTGATCGTGGTGACGAGTACCTCTTGGGAGAGTTTAGGAATTACCTATCAGAGGTTGGGATTCAATCCCAATTGTCTGCACCTGGCACACCCCAGCAGAATGATGTAGAAGAGCGAAGGAATAAGACTCTTATAGAGATGGTTAGATCGATGATGAGTTACGACTTGCGGACTGCTCGGGGATATGCTCTAGATACGGCAGTGTACATTCTGAACTTGGTTCCATCTAAATCAGTGCCTTCTACTCCCACAGAGTTGTGGACCGGGCGAAAGCCTAGTCTAAGACATATTCGGATATGGGAGAGTCCAGCACATGTGCTGAAGGCAAATGATGGTAAGTTGGAACCTTGTACAAAAGTGCGCTTGTTCGTTGGCTATCCTAGATGAACGAAGGGTGGATTGTTTTATAGTCCTAGAGATCAGAGAGTGATCGTTAGCACGAACACTAGATTTCTAGAGGAAGACTATGTGATGAGACACAAGCCCAAGAGTAAAATTGTTCTGGAGGAGTTAAAAGGGGAAGTCACTTCTTTAGTACCACCGGTACAAGAGGATATACCACATGTCACTGCACCGCGTGTCACAGAGGATACACAAGTGATGTCTCGTCATAGTGGGAGGGTTGTGAGACAGCCTGATAGATTCATGTTCTTGGGAGAATCTTTCGATTTGGTCCCTGGCGAACATGAACAGAAAGAATTTAGTTTCAGTTTCTAAATTATTATGGATGGATATTCTATTTCTTTTAATGACAGAGTTGTTATAAAAAGGAATAGGGAGAATATCTGTTCAGGTACATTGAAAGGAAATTTGTATACAAAACCTCCCACGATGCAAATTGAAGTTAATAACTCATCTTCTAATTCCAAAAGGAGAAAAGAACCTTCGAAGATGAACCAAACATATCTTTGCCATCTTAGTCTTGGTCACATTAACCTTAGCAGAATTCAAAGGTTGATAGCTGATGGACCTTTGGGTTCATTAGTGGTGGAGGATCTCCCAACCTACGAATCTTGCTTGGAGGGTAAGATGACCAAGAGGCCTTTCAAGGCCAAGGGGTATAGAGCCAAAGATATGTTAGAAATGGTTCATTCTGATTCGTATGGTCCTATGTCTATCCTGGCAAGAGGTAGTTTTGAATATTTCATCTTTTTCATAGACAATTATTCAAGATGACACTACGATCTGATCGTGGTGACGAGTACCTCTTGGGAGAGTTTAGGAATTACCTATCAGAGGTTGGGATTCAATCCCAATTGTCTGCACCTGGCACACCCCAGCAGAATGATGTAAAAGAGCGAAGGAATAAGACTCTTATAGAGATGGTTAGATCGATGATGAGTTATTCTGACTTGCCAGACTCGTTCTGGGGATATGCTCTAGATACTGGTACATTACGAACTTGGTTCCATCTAAATCAGTGCCTTCTACTCCCACGAGAGTTGTGGACCAAGGGCGAAAGCCTAGTCTAAGACATATTCGGATATGGGAGAGTCCAAAGACATGTGTCAAGGCAAATGATGGTAAGTTGGAACCTCGCAAAAGTGCGCTTTTGTTGGCTATCCTAGATGAACGAAGGGTGGATTGTTTTATAGTCCTAGAGATCAGAGAGTGATCGTTAGCACGAACACTAGATTTCTAGAGGAAGACTATGTGATGAGACACAAGCCCAAGAGTAAAATTGTTCTGGAGGAGTTAAAAGGGGAAGTCACTTCTTTAGTACCACCGGTACAAGAGGATATACCACATGTCACTGCACCGCGTGTCACAGAGGATACACAAGTGATGTCTCGTCATAGTGGGAGGGTTGTGAGACAGCCTGATAGATTCATGTTCTTGGGAGAATCTTTCGATTTGGTCCCTGGCGAACATGAACCTGATCCCTGGACATATGACGAGGCAATCCAAGATAAAGATGCACTATCTTAGCAAAGTGCAATGAATACTGAGATTGAATCTATGGATTCAAGTCAGGTTTGAGAGCTCTTATGCATAGCAGCTCATATGGATTATGAGGTGTGGCATATGGATATCAAGAAAGCTTTCCTTAATGGAAGTCTTGAGGAAACCATCTATATGAAGCAACTAGGGATTCATTGCTAAGGGCAAAGAGCATCTTGTGTGTAAGCTTAATCGGTCCATTTATGGATTGAAGCAAGCTTCAAGATCTTGGAACATCCGCTTTGATGAGATAATCCAGTCTTATGGATTTATTCAATGTCCGGATGAGTCTTTTGTATACAAGAGATGTGACGGAAACGTAGTGGTATTTCTTGTACTATACGTAGATGACATTTTGGTGGTTGGCAACAACATCGAAGTGTTATCGGATGTAAGGGTATGGTTGTCCAAACAGTTTGATATGAAGGACTTGGGAGAGGTGAGACACATCCTTGGGATCAAGGTTATAAGGGATCGCAGGAAAAGGATGTTGTGCTTATCCCAAGCTTCATACATAGACACGATTATGGAGCGTTTTAGCATGCAGAACTCCAAGAAGGGTTTTCTACCTTTCAGGCATGGAGTACCTCTATCTAAGGAGATATGTCCTAGATCATTTGAGTAGATAGAGGAGATGAAGGCGGTTCCTTATGCTTCGGCAGTAGGAAGCTTCATGTATGCGATGCTCTGTACGAGACCAGATATCTGCTTTGCCGTGGGCATGGTCAGCAGATATCAGAGTAATCCAGGACAGGGATATTGGACTGCGGTAAAGCATATATTGTAGTGCCTGAGAAGGACTAGGGATTATATGCTAGTTTACCGGGTAGACCAATTACTCCCTGTGGGTTACACGGATTCCGATTTCCAATCTGATAGGGATAACAGTAAGTCTACCTCAGGTTTTGTGTTTACTTTGGGAGGTGGAGCCATTGTATGGAGGAGTGCCCAGCAGAAATGCGTGGCGGACTCCACCATGGAAGCTGAGTATGTGGCAGCCTATGAGGCGGCCAAAGAAGCTGTATGGCTCAAGAACTTCCTTATGGACTTGGATGTGATTCCTGGTTTGCCCAGAACTATCACAATTTATTGTGATAATAGTGGTGCAGTTGCAAACTCGAAGGAACCACGAGCCCATAAGGCTAGTAAACACAGAGCGCAAGTACCACCTGATACGAGAAATCGTAAAGGAGGTAGAAGTTGTTGTCGCCTAGATTGCATCAGAGGATGACCTGGTAGACCCTTTCACTAAGGCCCTTCTAGCGAGAGCTTTGATAGGCATGTGGAGGGAAGGGGAATCAGATGTATGGCAGTATAAGGAATGCATAGTCTTTTAGTATAAGTGGGAGATTGTTGGGATGTATACTGAAAGCCTAGATCTTTTGTATGAACATCTTTATTTTGAAATAAGAATCACATGATCATTGTTTGCATATTTTTATGGTTATGCAATATTGTCTAATACCTTACATTGTAGATAACATGGTGTGTGGTGTCACACGGGAGATCATGTTATCGGCTCCTTGTAAAGTATAAGTAAAGGCTCACAACCGAGATGACTTTGGACAAACCATCGGAATAGTTGTAGTGTGATTTGGTATTGGTTTGTCTTGACCATAGAATCACACTAGTGCACTTTGTGTGTATTGAGCAGGACCGACCCAGAGGTGATTCGATTTATTGCTGACTACATAATCGAATCGGACCTCAGATATTATTTAGTACATGCTCTTAATCCCGATATAATAACGGGCACATATACTTGGTACTCATCTCTTTGATTTAGCAATGGGCGAGATTTATAGATTAAATCGATAGACTCGGTAAGTTGGGAGATGATATTATTTATATGGTGTGCCGTTGATTATAGGAGGAAACCGTGTCCTATATATTAGGATGATGATGTCCCCTTGAGGAGCTCATAAGGTTCATCATGTAAACCCTGCAGGTGGACTTGGTCCGGCATGATGAAAAGGTTGAGTGGTACTACTCATGGAGTTAGATGTCGATTAATTAATGGTCAGTAAATTAATTAATTGATGGACATTCGAGATCTTAAACACGGGGAGAAAATTTACAAATAATATATGGAGCCCATATTATCATATGGGGGTTGGTGAGGTAGATCAATGATGGACCTTTAGTGGATTGGACCATCATTAGTGGATCGGACTTTATGTGGGCTTGATCCATGGGTGACCAAGACCCAACTCCTCCTCATGGTCCCTAATGTAGCCCATTAACACCTCAAGATGCTTAGATCCAATGGATAGAAACAAAACACTAAGATCCATTGGTAGAGATTAAATCTCTAAGATCCGACGGTTGAGATTAAATCTCTAGATCCGACGGTTGAGATTAAATCCCTAGAACCAATGGAGGAGATTAATTCATGACTTATCCCTAACTCTATAAAAGGAGGGCAAGGGGATTGGTCGTGGAACACATGAAAATGAAGAGGAGAGCTAGGGTTTGGCTAAGGAGCAATCCTAATTGAGATAGGATTGGGATTAGGGTTTTGAGGCTAGGGTGGCACCAAATAAGGAAGGTTCTTTCTCTCTTATTCTTCCTCTTTGTGCCAACGTCCAGCAGCCTTATCCATCTCTTTTCCAGCCTTGGCCGGCACCCAAGGTCCTCTTCTTCTCCTCCTTAGGTGGTGGAAACAAGATATAGGGTTTCCCTTGGTGTCTTGGTAGTTTTCCACCATCTCCTTCTCCTTTTAGTTGGCCGGCGGCAAGAGCTTTGATAGCTCCTTGTTGTTTGAGTTTTTGAAGGAGATAAACATTGTTTCTCTTCTTCCTCTTGCTTGGGAAAAGCAAGGAAGAAAGTTTTGCGATCTAGGAGCTTCGACTTTTGGTGGATCGTCGCCCACACGACGTCCAAAAGGAGGAGGGTCATACATTAGAAGACCAAGAGGTATAACTATTTTTCTATCTCTTTTGTTCATTGCTTGTGTTTGTTTTTCAAAATATAAGCATGTTATATTTCTGTAAATAGGCTAAATAATACTTGGATCCCGAGTATAAACACAAAAACCGGCGATCCGGACATCGTCTATTCCGCGGCTACTCGTAGAATAGAGGATGGTCGCTTGAACAACTAGTTTGTTCAAGTGACCTCTCTAAACGAATAGCACGACGATGACTTGGTTGCTTTGGCAATCCCTTTCATCTAGGATTAAATTTTTTTTTTTTTTTAATCCAGGGACATCGAAGGGATCGCCATGGACAAGCTTCCGGGCAAAACCTTCACAGCAGATATCAGAGTAATCCATGACAGGGACATTGGACTACAGTAAAGCATATATTGAAGTACTTGAGAAGGACTAGGGATTATATGCAAGTGTACCAGGCAGACCAATTACTCCCTGTGAGTTATACGGATTTTGACTTCTAATCAGATAGGGATAACAGTAAGTCTACCTCAGGTTTTGTGTTTACTTTGGGGGGGTGGAGCCATTGTTTGGAGGAGTGTCAAGCAAAAATGCGTGGCAGACTCCACCATAGAAGCTGAGTATGTGGCAGCCTCTAAGGCGGCCAAAGAAGCTATTTGGCTCAGGAACTTCTTGATGGACTTGGATGTGATTCCTGGTTTGTCCAGAACTATCACAATTTATTGTGATAATAGTGGTGCAGTTGCAAACTCGAAGGAACCACGAGCCCATAAGGCTAGTAAACACATAGAGCACAAGTACCACCTGATACGAGAAATCGTAAAGAGAGGAGAAGTTGTTATGGCCAAGATTGCATCGGAGGATAACCTGGAAGATCATTTCACTAAAGCCCTTCCGGCAAGAGCCTTTGAATGGCATGTGGAGGGAATGAGAATCAGATGTATGGCAGTTTGAGGACAACATAGTCTTTTAGTATAAGTGGGAGATTGTTAGGATGTATACTGAAAAGTCTATGTTTTGTATGAACATCTTTATTTTGAAATAAAAATCACATGATCATTGTTTACATATTTATGGTGATGCATATTGTCTAATACATTACATTGTAGATAACATGGTGTGTGGTGTCACACGGAAGATCATGTTATCGGCTCCTTGTAAAGTATAAGTATAGGCTCACAACCGAGATGGCTTTGGACAAACCATTGGTATGGTAATAGTGTGATTTGGCATTGGTTTGTCTTGACCATAGAATCACACTAGTACACTTTGTGTGTATTGAGCAGGACCGACTTAGAGGTGATTCGATTTATTGCCCACTACATAATCGAATCGGACCTCAGATATTATATTGTACATACTCTTAATCCCGATATAATAACGGGCACATATACTTAGTATTCATTTCTTTGATTTACAAATGGGCGAGATTTATAGATTAAATCGATAGGCTCGGTAAGTTGGGAAATGATAATATTTATATGGTTTGCCATTGATTATAGGAGGAAACCGTGTCCTATATATTAGGATGATGATGTACCCTTGAGGAGCTCATAAGGTTCATCATGTAAACCCTGTAGGTGGACTTGGTCCGGCATGATGATAAGGATGAGTGGTACTACTCATGGAGTTAGATGTTGATTAATTAATGGTCAGTAAATTAATTAATCGATGGACATTCGAGATCTTAAACACGGGGAGATAAATGTACAAATAATATATGGAGCTCATATTAACTTATGGGGGTTGGTGAGGTAGATCAATGATAATCCTTTAGTGGATTGGATTATCATTAATGGATCGGACTTTATGTGGGCTTGATCCATTGGGTGGCCAAGATCCAACTCCTCCTCATGGTCCCTATTGTAGCCTATTAATATCTCATGAAGCCTAGATCCAATGGATGAAAACAAAACTCTAGATCCAATGGTAGAGATTAAATCTCTAGATCTGACGGTTGAGATTAAAACTCTAGATCCGACGGTTGAGATTAAATCCCTAGAACCAATGGTGGAGATTAAAACAAGGCTTATCAATAAACTCTATAAAAGGAGCCTTTAGGGTAGGCGTGGAGAGCAATTAGGAAGCATAGAAGTTTGGAGTTGGCGGCAAGGCTTGGAAATTAGGGTTTTGGCTTGGCGGCACCAAATAAGGAAAGTCTTTCCTTGTTTTCTTCTTCTCCATTGGTGGTCGGCGCCCATAGAAGCCTTTCCAGCCCTTGGCCGGCATCCAAAGTAGCTCTTCTTTTTCTCCTTGGCCGGTGGAACCAAGGCTTAGGGTCCTCCCTTGAAGCTCTTGGCCGGCAACCATCTTTTTCTCCCTTCTCCTTGTTGGCCGACAGCAAGCAAGTTGCTTGTTGGTTGTTGGTTGGCTAAAGAAAGGAGAAGAGTTTTGTTTCTATTCTTCCTCTTTCTCGGAACGAGCAAGGAAGGAAGATTGGTGATCTAGGAGCTTCAACTTTTGGTAGATCGTCGCCCACACGACGTCCGAAAGGAGGAAGGTCATACAATAGAAGATCGAGAGGTATATCGATTATCTATTTTCATTTGTTACATGTTTATATTTGTTTTTCAATTATATGCATGATATATATTCTGTTTTGTGGCTAAATATACTTGGACCCCGAACATAAACACAAAAGTCGGCGATCCGTACATCGTCTATTCCGCGGCTATTCGTGGAATAGAGGTTGGTCGCTTGAACAACAAGTTTGTTTAAGTGACTACTCTAAACGAATAGCACGATGATGACAAGGTTGCTTGGGAAATCTCTCTTGGAAAGGATAATTTTTTTTTATCCGAGGACATAGAAGGGATCGCCATGAACAAGGGACCATGTAAGAAAGGGGAAGCGAAGTTTCCCCTCCCTTCACTATAATTAATGGTTAATTATAGACGACCAAGATAAACTAGGAACCTATTTGGTCACACACACTACAAGTGTTATCCTAAGGATTTAAAACGAATTTGAGAATGGGATTCTCAGATCGAGAGAGACTTGGTTTGGTTGAACAAACAAGGAGCGAGCATGAAATTGTTTCAATCGCATCGGAAGCATGGATGGGTCGAGTCTTTTGAAGACATGATGGATGAACCAAATTGGTTTGGTTCTAATCCAATGGTGGAAAATAAACCAAAGGGGTTTGGTTTATTTTAAACGAATAAACCAAAATTAGTTTGGTTTATTTTAACTTAAAATATACCAACGCAGTTTAGTTTATTTTAACTTAAATTAATGGAGCGGGTTAATGGATTTTTGTTGCGAACCAATAACCCTTGAGAAAAGGTCTCTTAATGGTTAAGAAACACGTTCTCTATAAATAACAGGGTTGAGAGATATTTCATAGACAAATTAGGTTTTGTGAAACCCTAGCCGATTTCTCTTCTCCTCTCCTTGCTTGTGCGCCGCCAACCTAGTTGTCGCTGCCCAAGCTTAGTTGGCCCTCCTCCTCCTCCATCCGTCGGCTAGCCACAAGCTACCGGCCATCTTCTGGCCAGCAGCCCTGCCGCCGGTCCTTGCAGCCATCAGCTACAAAGCTGCCACCGGCCAACACTTTTAGTCGACAACTCCTCTACCGCCCCACCTCCTTTGGATAGCCCTTTGTCCATTGTGAGGAGAGCTCGCTTGGTCGACATTTGGAACTCGGGTTGTGATCTCTTTGTCGGGGATTGGACCTCCGGCAATCCTCTTCGATGGAGGATAATGGGTTTTGTCAATTGTTGACAAAACCACTTCCGAAGAAACGAGTTCGTTGAACTTGTTTTGTGATCGTCTCTCGGATCACAACGTCTTCGACGCGAGACTAGTATCTCTCGTGAAGACGGGGCTCGTAGCTTGAGAATCTATCCCGATGATACTCGGTGTGGACTCGGATAGAGGTGAAACTTACGAGGGTCACTAAGGTTGATGCCCTTTCCGCTGCGTGTTATTCGTCAGGTATACCTAGTGTAATTTCCTTTATTGCAAAAATTTAAATGTATGATTATGTCTGCACTATTATATCCTGCATGCGTGTGGTGTGTGTACTATAATAAAATAGTTTATTACTGATTTTATTTGCTTCCGCTGTGCATGTTTACGAAACATGTTCGAACACACGCCCACGTCGGTGCCCCGGAAACCCAACAATGGTATCAGAGCCCGATTGTGTTTCGACAAAATCGTAAAATTGTTTCGTGATGAATGTTTGTCATAATTGTATTTTTGGAAAGTTTATAAATCATTATGGAAATTTTAATTAGTAAAGAAATTCAAATTAGGAATTTCCTAATGTTATTAGGAAATTAGATTTAGGAAATTTGTTTCCTAAATTAAATTTGAATTTTCTTAATTGATATTTCCATAAATAAAGTATGTGATTAGATATGGAAATTTATTTTCTAATTTAATCAATGATATTTGACTTGAGAAATCAAATCAAAAACATATTTTATTTCCAAAATTAATTATGACAATTAGGAAATTACTTGAACATGTCATAATTGTATGTCATGTAATTGCATTAGATGTATATCATTATGTCATGCGTGTCGTGACATGTAGATGCATTAGTTGCACATATGTATGGCATGCGTGTCATGCCGTGTAGAAAATAGTTATTTGCATGGAAAGAAGGATGAGACCACAAAACTCTTACACAATATTAAAACTGGACCTTCCATTAATATGGTTAGAACCGGAGTTTCATTTCTTGTTTGGGTTGTTGGACTCTCTCCATGCCCGGCTCGAACCTAAACATGTTCAAACCATTGAAATAGTTTAATACTAATATGGTAAGAGTCAGAGGTCAATCTTTAGTTTGGGTTGTTGGACTCTCTCCAAGCCTGGCCAAACGATTGAATGCACTCTAACCATATTAAAACTACTTCTCAATTAATGGGTCAGCTTTAACTTGGAGCATCGCCTTGTTGGACTCTCTCTAAGGTCGATGTGAAGGGAGGTGAAGTTGGGTGCTATGCATATGATGCATACTTGTTAATGTGTTAACAATCCAATGTTTATGAGAACATTCAATTAGTTGATAGCACAATGTGATAGTTACATATACGTGATATGTAATTGGTATATTTGATACCTACCATCGTAGCTATGAACAACTTGTTGGACTCTCTCTAAGGTTGTTCTTATCTATGTTGGATATCAACCCATTCAAAGATGGACCTACGATCTCTCAAATTTATTTTAAGGGTTTTTGAATTCGAAAAATGAATGGGATTTATAAATGTATGTTGATGCATTTTAAATCATCTTTCTCATATATGTTCGATTTGTATATCTAGGTTAATCGCTTGATCATGGCGTCTATAAACTTGCGCTCTATTTTGGATTCAAATAAGTTGACTGGGTCAAACTTCTTGGACTGACTTAGAAACTTGAGAATTATTCTCAAGGAGGAAAAGCTTGCGTATGTGCTCGAAGAGCCTCTTCCCAACCATCCTAAGGATGATGCAACTCTAGACCAACTGTTGGCCTATTAGAAACATGTGACTGATTCTGAACTAGTGAGTTGCATCATGCTAGCTACGATGGTACCCGAGCTTTAGAAGCAACATGAGCATATGGATGATAATACCATAGTCTTTCATCTTCATGAGTTGTTTGATGAGCAAGCAAGATCCAAAAGGTTCGAAGCCTCCAAGCTCCTCTTCACCTCTAAGATACAAGAAGGTTCATCTATGGTGCAATTTATGCTAAAGATGAATGGGTACATCGAGCGATTAGCTACACTCGGATTTGTGATGGATCATGAATTAAGTATTGACTTAATTCTATATTATTTGCCCAAGAGTTACTCACAGTTTGTGATGAACTACCAGATGAACAAACTTGAATCCACCATTCCTGAACTCTTCAACATGTTGAAGACTGTGGAGCCTTCTGTGAAGCATGAGGATAAGACGGTGCTGTTAGTTGATTCCTTAAAGAAAGGTTCTAAGAGGAAATCAAAGGAAAAACATAAGGGGAAGAAGAGGGATAAGAAGGTAGAACCAGGTCAAAAGGGCACTTGCCATCATTGTAGCAAGGAGGGCCATTGGCGAGAAACTGCGAGATTTATCTTGAGTCCATGAAGAAGAAGAAGGCATCTGATGCCCCATCCTCTTCAGGTATCTTCGTTATTGATTGTCATTATATTTCCTCAAACACTTGGGTATTGGATACTGGGTGTAGCTCACATATATGTAATGACATACAGGGGCTAAAGAATAGAAGAAGGCTCATCAAAGGAGAATCAAATTTGTGAGTTGGCAATGGAGCAAAGGTTGCCACAGTCGCCATTAGAACATATTTGTTGAAGCTCCCTACAGGACTTGTCTTAGAATTTGATAATTTCTATTATGTTCCTTCGTTAATAAAGAACATTGTTTCTATTTCCTACTTAAATAGAAATGGGTATCATTTGACTTTTAGTAACAATTGTTGTTACATAACTTTGAATGACGTTCTTTATGGGACTAGAACTTTATACAATGGTATATATACGTTAGACATATCCAGTGACATTTTCAATATCGAAGCGAGCAACAAGAGTGCTCAAAAAGATAATCAATTAGCCTCCTACATGTGACAATGTCGTTGTGGCCATGTAAGCAAGAAATGCATGTCCGAATTACACCAATGTGGAATTATGGAATCGTTTGAATTTGATTCATTCGAAACATGCGAATCATGCTTAAAAGGCAAGATGACTAAGTTACCTTTTACTGGAAAAGGTGAACCAGTGGGAGAGTTGCTTGGTCTAATACATACTGATGTATGCGAATCTATGTCAACTCATGCTCTAGGAGGCTATAACTACTTCATTACCTTTATCAATGATCACTCACAATTTGGGTATGTGTTCTTGATGAAACACAAGTCTGAAGCCTTTGAAAAGTTCAAAGAATTCAAAAATGAAGTAGAGAAACAACTTAGCAAAAGTATTAAAATACTTCGATCGGATCAAGGTGGTGAATACTTGAGTCAAGAGTTTCTAGATTATCTAAGAGACAATGGTATATTGTCTCAATGGACTCCGCCATATACACCACAGTATAATGGTGTATCTGAGAGGTGAAACCAAACCTTGTTGAACATGGTTACGTCGATGATGAATCATGCGATTCTTCCCGAGTCCTTTTGAGGCTATGCACTTCAGATGGATGTTTACTTGCTAAACATAGTTCTGACCAAGGTAGTCTCTACTATGTTGGAGGATCGTGGCCCAGCTAGAAGGAGGGTTTGAATAGCCCTCGTTGATCGTAGATGGAAATCGCATCTTAATCGTCTACACTTAATTAGCACAGTGGAAATATATGCTAAACAAAAAACAATTAAGCAAATAAAAGATAAAGAAGAAGCAAACGCAAACATGAGGATGTAACGTGGTTCACGACCCTTGTTGCTAATCCACGGATGATTCGTATGATGAATCACTTCCACAATCAAATCCACTAATCTCTCCTTTAGCTCAGCAAGGTGGAGGTAACCACTTTACAACAATTCTCTCCCTCTTACAATAAAATGGAAGTAAGAACAAGAAGGAGAAGAGAAACACGTTAATAGCACTTGGGAGTATGAATAGGAGTTAAGCATTAACCTCTCAAAGGCACCCAAGCCCTCTTTTTATAGAGATGAGGGCTTTCTTCCCGTTGGGCATGCAGCAGTCGACTGCTGCATGTTAGTAATATATGAGAGGTGTCCTAAGGCAATCGCCTTATGGTTGTACCATTTATTTGATAAATGAAGATTCACTATTTGAGTATACATGTTTTCATGTATTTGATTAGATCTTAAACTCATTTATTGAATATCCGCAATATGATTCACATCATGATGTTGGGGATCGAAACGGCCGGCTAGAGGGGGGTGAATAACCCTCTTTCGATGGATGTTGTAATTTACTCGTCTACACACAAGATTAGCACAAGCAGAAATAATAAAACAAGACAAGCAAATAAACAAAAGAGAATACAAACAATAACATCGAAATGTAACGTGGTTCACGGCTACGCAGCTAATCGACGGTCCAATTCGTCCAAGGTTAATCACTCCTCCAAATCCACTAGATCTCTCCTTTGCACCAAGCTAGGTGGAGGTAAACTCTTTACAATTTCTCTTCTTACAATAGAATGGAAATAAAGCAAGTAAGAAGAGTGGAAAACCCCTTAGAGCACTTTGGGAGAAGATTAGAGCATAAGCATTAGGCTCCCAAAGCTCCATCCCCTTCCTTTTTATAGAGGAAGAGGGTTTCTTCCCGTTGACACAGAAGCAGTCGACTGATTCCCTCGATCAGTCGACTGGTCCTGTAGTCGTTGCCCAATAATGGCCGCTTTCCACGTTGGATTCCATCCAACGGTATTGGCATCAGTCGACTGATGGCACCCATCAGTCGACTGATGGCACCCATCAGTCGACTGATGTCAATCAATCGAGTGCTCCACGAGATCGTAGCCGATCGATCAGCTTCATCACCGATCGATCAAGGTCGGCAATGACGATCGTGATCGATCCAAACCACATTGGACCAGTCGATCGAACCATCGACTCAGAGCAGTCGACTGCCATGACATGGCAGTCGACTCATGTCGGGAAAACTCATCCGACACTTGGCCAAATGGCCAAGTTTCACGTAAGAGCTACCCCTTCCCGGGTTACATTCGCTCACTCTCATCCCTCGGAGTCCCTCGCCTTCGAAGTTTTCTTCGTTCGCAGCCACGTCCCTTGGCAGCATCAGGCGCACGGCTCTGCAATGCTCCTTCGCGTCTCTTGCCTCGAAGTCTACTTCCTCTGGCTTCACTCCAAGCTCCTCGTCCGGCGGTCCCTCGGATGCTCCAAGCGCACGGCTTCCGCAAAGCTATCCTTCACCGACTCAAGGACCGAGTCATGAGATGTGAAACTCGCCACGGCTCCATGTGCGAATTACTAAGTCCTGCACGACTTCAACGCACATATCAAATCAACATAACAAACTAACTTAAACCCTTTGCCACACACATCAAAACATAATCATGGCAAGAGATTGCCCTAACAATCTCTCCCTTTTCGATGTGTGGCAATTCGTTTAAGTTAGATAAGAACATTTGATAAAAATTTCTAAGGAAAGAAAGCATGTAAACATAAACATGATATAGCAACATGCAACTCCCCCTTAATCCATGAAACTCTCTCTCCCCCTATCATAATTTACTTAAACATAATCATTTCTCCCCCTTTGACACCATCAAAAAGATTAACACTAAGTTATAAACTCATGACATCAAGTATAATAAAAGGAAAATATTAAAAATTAGTCTAAAACCTAAATTCGGCCTTAACTAGTCTGATTTTCAGGCCACCAGTCGACTGGTTCAGACTACCAGTCGACTGGCACGCGAATTTCAGAACTTTCTGATTTTCAGACCGAATTTCAGAAATGCATTAAAAATTCCAAAAAATTTGAAAAATCATGAAATTTGGGGAACATATTTTTTGTAAGATTCTTTATCAGTGAAAAATAGGTCTTCATGAAAAATCATTATATTTTCACATATTTGCCAAAAATCCAAAAGGTTTAAAAAACCACTAGGTTTTTGATCATGTGAGTATCAAGTTTAACACCTAGTTTTGGTTCCAATTGTTTCAAAACATGAATAAATAGATTTTAGATTAAGAAATTGTTTTGAAAACATATGAAATATCCAACCATGATCTTTGGGCAATATGTCTATGAATTAAACATAAGTCTTCCCCATGATTGGTCTATTATTACTATTTTGATACTTTAAATGACCATCTAAATGTCATAGGCATTAGTGGACATTTGTATCATCCTAACATCTCACCCATGCTAAGTTTTCAATCAAAGTAGCCTATGGTGAGTGTGAGATGCATCCTAGAGGGTATTTGTATATACTTAACCATTATATCCATACAATTCTATCAAGGTTAAGTATCATCCTAACACTCAACATGATCATAAAGACATATATGACTTAAATTCATATTATGATCATGAAACACATGTATTCATTGAATTGTTTTCATGCATTAGGTATTATATCATGATAATAAGCCAAATATCACCTAAGGCATGATTTAAACCCAATTTCTCATGATGATGTGCCAAATTTCAAAATCATAAATCATGATTTCAAATATTCATAACAATTTCATTAATTATCATGATTTAAGCATTATTATCTATTTATAGGTGCATTATCATCACCTAACACTATTTCAAAATGTTGTCCCCCCATCCTAAGTCAACCAAAAAATATGATATAAGTCAAATCCATATGGTTGACTATCCTAGGGTTTATCTAACCCTTAAGGATGGATTTTGGAACCCAAAATAAGTTCTTGCTTATGGGGTTCACTAGAAATTCCTTAGGAATCCATTTCCTAGCAATTACTTTCTTCTTATCTTGTCCCCTAGCAATTAGTCATTTATAGGCCTTTTCATTTTTCTTTTCTTTATAACCTAGGCCTTTCTTATTAAAGCTTGCCCTTTGGCTCCCAATTATCATGTTCAAAGTGTTGGAGCCTATGGTGAATTTTTCTAGGGCTTTTGTCAAATAGTCTACCTTTTCCCTTAAAGCCCTATTTTCTTCTATATATGCATCACTAACATCTAAGGGCATATAGTTATCATGTGAGCATGCATCATTTAAGCTAGAAGAAATATTGTCATCATTTAAGCATGCTTTTTCTAGTTTATTTTCTAAGTCCTTAATTTGCTCAAGCATGCTGTTATTTTTCTTCTTAGCTCTAAATAAATCCCTAGTTAAGCTAGAAACAATGGAAACTATTTTCTTGGGAGTTAGATTTGTTACCATAGCTTCCATGTCTTCTTCTTCTTCGGATGAGGAGGATTTAGAGGAGGCTCCCCCTTTACTTGAGCTTGATTCTTCATTTTCGGTGGAGGAGCAATCCAAGTCGTCGAAGGCCATCAATGCAAGGTTGGAGTAGACATGCTCTTCTCCTTCGGATGAAGATGAAGAAGAAGGGTTATCCCATGTCTTTGCTTTGAATGCTTTGGCCTTCCCCTTTTCCTTTTCCTTCTTTTCCTCTTCCTTTCTCTTGCTCCCCGTTTTCTTCTTCTTTTCTTCTTTCTTCTTCCTCTCTTCCTTGCTCTTGTTTAGGAGAGGACAATTGTCCCTTATGTGTCCCTCTCCTTGGCAATTATAGCAAATGATCTTTCCCCTTGGTCTCCTACTCCTATCATTAGATTTATTAAATCTAAAATCTTTTAATGCACGTCTTACCCTCCTTACCATATAAGCTTCTTCCGTGCTATCCATGGAGGAGGAGGAGGATGCTTCATCATCGGAGGAAGAGGGGATCTCCATCTTCTTCTTCCCCTTGTTTGCCAATAGTGACATTCCCCTTGATGGTTGAATTCTTGGCTCTTCTACTCCTTCAAGCCTAGACTCATGCAATTCCATAGTGGAGAAAAATTCATCTAGAGTACTTACCTCTAGATTTTTTGAAATGTAGAATGAGTCCACCATTGAACTCCACTTGGATGATCGGGGAAAAGCATCTATGGCCTTCATTATCATATCTCGGTTGGAGAGCTTTTCTCCTACACTTGTTAACCCAATTAAAATCTATTTAAATCTAGAATGCAATGAAGTTACCTTTTCTCCCTTTTCTAATTTTATGTTGGATAGTTGGGAGCGAAGGAGGTCTCTCCTTGCAAGTTTAGCCTCCGAGGTACCTTCATGAAGCTCTACTAGCTTCTCCCACATCTCTTTTGCGCTAGCGCATTCCCCAATCTGGTTGACTTCTTGTTGGGGGAGTACATTGTATAGGTGGTGCTTGGCCTTTAAGTTTGCCAAGTATTCTTCCCTTTGCTTCTTGCTCCACCTTGATTTCTCCAATGGCTCCCCATTTTCATTCCTAGGCAACTCGAAACCGTTTTCCATTATTAATAGAATTTCAAAGTCGGTTTGGAAGAATACCTCCATTCGCTTCTTCCACCAAGCAAATTCTCCTTCAAACTTCGGTGGGTGAATGTTTGAGCCGGCCATTTTTGATGAAGTGCTTGTTGCAGCGGTTAGTCCTTGACAAGCAACCTCGCTCTGATACCACTTGTTGGGGATCGAAACGACCGGCTAGAGGGGGGTGAATAGCCCTCTTTCGATGGATGTCGTAATTTACTCGTCTACACACAAGATTAGCGCAAGAGGAAATAATAAAACAAGACAAGCAAATAAACAAAAGAGAATACAAACAATAACACCGAGATGTAACGTGGTTCACGGCTACGCCGCTAATCCACGGTCCGATTCGTCCATGGTGAATCACTCCTCCAAATCCACTAGATCTCTCCTTTGCACCAAGATAGGTGGAGGTAACCTCTTTACAATTTCTCTTCTTACAATAGAATGGAAATAAAGCAAGTAAGAAGAGTGGAAAAACCCTTAGAGCACTTTGGGAGAAGATTAGAGCATAAGCATTAGGCTCCCAAAGCTCCATCCCCGTCCTTTTTATAGAGGAAGAGGGTTTCTTCCCGTTGACACGAGCGATCGATTCTTGATTCCCTTGATCGAGTCCTGGTCGTAATCGAATAACGGCCGCTTTCCACGTTGGATTCCATCCAACGGTATTGGCATCAGTCGACTGATGGCACCCATCAGTCGACTGATGTCAATCAGTCGAGTTCTCTGCGAGATCGACTCCATTCTGTGCCCGTGCACAGTGTCATCAGTCAACTAACCATTGCCGGCAGTCGACTGATCAACTTGATCCAGCCACATTGGACCAGTCGATTGAACCATCGACTCAGAGCAGTCGACTGCCATGACATGGCAGTCGACTGGTGTCGGGAAAACTCATCCGACACTTGGCCAAATGGCCAAGTTTCACCTAAGAGCTACCCCTTCCCGGGTTACATTCGCTCACTCTCATCCCTCGGAGTCCCTCGCCTTCGAAGTTTTCTTCGTTCGCGGCCACGTCCCTTGGCAGCATCAGGCGCACGGCTCTGCAATGCTCCTTCGCGTCTCTTGCCTCGAAGTCTACTTCCTCTGGCTTCACTCCAAGCTCCTCGTCCGGCGGTCCCTCGGATGCTCCAAGCGCACGGCTTCCGCAAAGCTATCCTTCACCGACTCAAGGACCGAGTCATGAGATGTGAAACTCGCCACGGCTCCATGTGCGAATTACTAAGTCCTGCACGACTTCAACGCACATATCAAATCAACATAACAAACTAACTTAAACCCTTTGCCACACACATCAAAACCTAATCATGGCAAGAGATTGCCCTAACAATCTCTCCCTTTTTGATGTGTGGCAATTCGTTTAAGTTAGATAAGAACATTTGATAAAAATTTCTAAGGAAAGAAAGCATGTAAACATAAACATGATATAACAACATGCAACTCCCCCTTAATCCATGAAACTCTCTCTCCCCCTATCATAATTTACTTAAACATAATCATTTCTCCCCCTTTGACACCATCAAAAAGATTAACACTAAGTTATAAACTCATGGCATCAAGTATAATAGAAGGAAAATACCAAAAATTAGTCTAAAACCTGAATTCGGCCTTAACTAGTCTGATTTTCAGGCCACCAGTTGACTGGTTCAGACTACCGATCGCACGCTGAATTCGTAACTTTCGATTTCGGACCGAATTTCAGAAATGCATTAAAAATTCCAAAAAATTCGAAAAATCATGAAATTTGGGGAACATATTTTTTGTAAGATTCTTTATCAGTGAAAAAGAGGTCTTCATGAAAAATCATTATATTTTCATGTATTTGCTAAAAATCCAAAAGGTTTAAAAAACCACTAGGTTTTTGATCATGTGAGTATCAAGTTTAACACCTAGTTTTGGTTCCAATTGTTTCAAAACATGAATACATAGATTTTAGATTAAGAAATTGTTTTGAAAACATATGAAATATCCAACCATGATCTTTGGGCAATATGTCTATGAATTAAACATAAGTCTTCCCCATGATTGGTCTATTATTACTATTTTGATACTTTAAATGACCATCTAAATGTCATAGGCATTAGTGGACATTTGTATCATCCTAACATCTCACGCATGCTAAGTTTTCAATCAAAGTAGCCTATGGTGAGTGTGAAATGCATCCTAGAGGGTATTTGTATATACTTAACCATTATATTCATACAATTCTATCAAGGTTAAGTATCATCCTAACACTCAACATGATCATAAAGACATATATGACTTAAATTCATATTATGATCATGAAACACATGTATTCATTGAATTGTTATCATGCATTAGGTATTATATCATGATAATAAGCCAAATATCACCTAAGGCATGATTTAAACCCTATTTCTCATGATGATGTGACAAATTTCAAAATCATAAATCATGATTGCAAATATTCATAGAAATTTCATTAATTATCATGATTTAAGCATTATTATCTATTTATAGGTGCATTATCATCACCTAACACTATTTCAAAATGTTGTCCCGCCATCCTAAGTCAACCACAAAATATGATATAAGTCAAATCCATATGGTTGACTATCCTAGGGTTTTTCTAACCCTTAAGGATGGATTTTGGAACCCAAAATAAGTTCTTGCTTATGGGGTTCACTAGAAATTCCTTAGGAATCCATTTCCTAGAAATTACTTTCTTCTTATCTTGTCCCCTAGCAATTAGGCATTTATAGGCCTTTTCATTTTTCTTTTCTTTATAACCTAGGCCTTTCTTATTAAAGCTTGCCCTTTGGCTCCCAATTATCATGTTCAAAGTGTTGGAGCCTATGGTGAACTTTTCTAGGGCTTTTGTCAAATAGTCTACCTTTTCCCTTAAAGCCCTATTTTCTTCTATACATGCATCACTAACATCCAAGGGAATATAGTTATCATGTGAGCATGCATCATTTAAGCTAGAAGAAATATTATCATCATTTAAGCATGCTTTTTCTAGTTTATTTTCTAAGTCCTTAATTTGCTCAAGCATGCTGTTATTTTTCTTCTTAGCTCTAAATAAATCCCTAGTTAAGCTAGAAACCATGGAAACTATTTTTTTGGGAGTTAGATTTGTTACCATAGCTTCCATGTCTTCTTCTTCTTCGGATGAGGAGGATTTAGAAGAGGCTCCCCCTTCACTTGAGCTCTCTCCACTTGAGCTTGATTCTTCATTTTCGGTGGAGGAGCAATCCAAGTCGTCGAAGGTCATCAATGCAAGGTTGGAGTAGACATGCTCTTCTCCTTCGAATGAAGATGAAGAAGAAGGGTTATCCCATGTCTTTGCTTTGAATGCTTTGGCCTTCCCCTTTTCCTTTTCCTTCTTTTCCTCTTCCTTTCTCTTGCTCCCCTTTTTCTTCTTCTTTTCTTCTTTCTTTTTCCTCTCTTCCTTGCTCTTGTTTAGGAGAGGACAATTGTCCCTTATGTGTCCCTCTCCTTGGCAATTATAGAAAATGATCTTTCCCCTTGGTCTCCTACTCCTATCATTAGATTTATTAAATCTAAAATCTTTTAATGCACGTCTTACCCTCCTTACCTTATAAGCTTCTTCCGTGCTATCCATGGAGGAGGAGGAGGATGCTTCATCATCATCGGAGGAGGGGATCTCCATCTTCTTCTTCCCCTTGTTTGCCAATAGTGTCATTCCCCTTGATGGTTGAATTCTTGGCTCTTCTACTCCTTCAAGCCTAGACTCATGCAATTCCATAGTGGAGAAAAATTCATCTAGAGTACTTACCTCTAGATTTTTTGAAATGTAGAATGAGTCCACCATTGAACTCCACTTGGATGATCGGGGAAAAGCATCTATGGCCTTCATTATCATATCTCGGTTGGAGAGCTTTTCTCCTACACTTGTTAACCCAATTAAAATGTATTTAAATCTAGAATGCAATGAAGTTACCTTTTCTCCCTTTTCTAATTTTATGTTGGATAGTTGGGAGTGGAGGAGGTCTCTCCTTGCAAGTTTAGCCTCCGAGGTACCTTCATGAAGCTCTACTAGCTTCTCCCACATCTCTTTTGCGCTAGCGCATTCCCCAATCTGGTTGACTTCTTGTTGGGGGAGTACATTGTATAGGTGGTGCTTGGCCTTTAAGTTTGCCAAGTATTCTTCCCTTTGCTTCTTGCTCCACCTTGATTTCTCCAATGGCTCCCCATTTTCATTCCTAGGCAACTCGAAACCGTTTTCCATTATTAATAGAATTTCAAAGTCGGTTTGGAAGAATACCTCCATTCGCTTCTTCCACCAAGCAAATTCTCCTTCAAACTTCGATGGGTGAATGTTTGAGCCGGCCATTTTTGATGAAGTGCTTGTTGCGGCGGTTAGTCCTTGACAAGCAACCTCGCTCTGATACCACTTATTGGGGATCGAAACGGCCGGCTAGAGGGGGGTGAATAGCCCTCTTTCGATGGATGTCGTAATTTACTCGTCTACACACAAGATTAGCGCAAGCGGAAATAATAAAACAAGACAAGCAAATAAACAAAAGAGAATACAAACAATAACACCGAGATGTAACGTGGTTCACGGCTACGCCGCTAATCCACGGTCCGATTCGTCCAAGGTGAATCACTCCTCCAAATCCACTAGATCTCTCCTTTGCACCAAGCTAGGTGGAGGTAACCTCTTTACAATTTCTCTTCTTACAATAGAATGGAAATAAAGCAAGTAAGAAGAGTGGAAAAACCCTTAGAGCACTTTGGGAGAAGATTAGAGCATAAGCATTAGGCTCCCAAAGCTCCATCCCCTTCCTTTTTATAGAGGAAGAGGGTTTCTTCCCGTTGACACAGGAGCAGTCGACTGATGCCCTCGATCAGTCGACTGGTCCTGTAGTCGTTGCCCAATAATGGCCGCTTTCCACGTTGGATTCCATCCAACGGTATTGGCATCAGTCGACTGATGGCACCCATCAGTCGACTGATGTCAATCAGTCGAGTGCTCCGTGAGATCGACTCCATTCTGTGCCCGTGCACAGTGTCATCAGTCGACTGCTCCCCATGAGCAGTCGACTGATCAAGCCATCAGTCGACTGACCGTTGTCGGCAGTCGACTGATCAACTTGATCCAGCCACATTAGACCAGTCGATCGAACCATCGACTCAGAGCAGTCGACTGCCATGACATGGCAGTCGACTGGTGTCGGGAAAACTCATCCGACACTTGGCCAAATGGCCAAGTTTCACCTAAGAGCTACCCCTTCCCGGGTTACATTCACTCACTCTCATCCCTCGGAGTCCCTCGCCTTCGAAGTTCTCTTCGTTTGCGGCCACGTCCCTCGGCAACATCAGGCGCACGGCTCTGCAATGCTCCTTCGCGTTTTTTGCCTTGAAGTCTACTTCCTTTGGCTTCACTCCAAGCTCCTCATCCGGCGGTCCCTCGGATGCTCCAAGCGCACGGCTTCCGCAAAGCTATCCTTCACCGACTCAAGGACCGAGTCATGAGATGTGAAATTCGCCACGGCTCCATGTCCGAATTACTAAGTCCTGCACGACTTCAACGCACATATCAAATCAACATAACAAACTAACTTAAACCCTTTGCCACACACATCAAAACTTAATCATGGCAAGAGATTGCCCTAACACATGAGAGAATTTGTGATTGGATCACAACTAGTAAGTATCACTACATATGTAATTGTGATGTCTTGGAATTATCCCTAGTCGATGAATTAATGGATTCGGATGCCATCAATTCTGTTTAGACTAGCACAAGGTATACTCTTTGGTTTATCCAAGCAGCTGTTTCTCACTGGCTGGTGATATTGGGATGTCCGGAGTTGATCGTGGATGCTAGTTATGGTAACTAGTTCATTGGAGTGACTAGCTGTAAGACTTCATATAGTTCTCTGCATATATGGATATGTCAATGAAGTTATACTACAACTTAAGTGTGATGTTCCTTTGACTTGCGGTATTCAAGTCATCTTGGTCATGAAGACTTATGCTTTGACATCTTAAGCAAGCATCTCCGAGGAGATGTGGACCCAGGATGATTGGGTATAAGTCGAAGTGGCCTAAGGTGTTTGAATAGCCTACAGATGATTCACCACTCCTTGTGATCTGAGCAAAACATATAGGGCTTTAGGAGTAGTTTTCGCTCACATCTCCTTACATTTTATGTTAGTTTAATGCATATGTCACTCAATTTTGCATGCATTTCCTATTTTCTAGTTCGGAGGTCTGCTCTTTGTACTTTTGTGTGCAGAATAGCATTTCTGGGGAAAAGGCGCACTTTCGGAGCAAAAGAAGGACATTTTGTAGCTAGACGTAGAATGGGGCACGGCCAGGGCGTGTGGCTACACACTGCCGTGTCCAATGGGCGAGATCAGCCACCCCAGGCCCGCACACAGCCTTGCCGTGTGTTTCCACACGGTCATGTGGCGGCCTACCAAATTTGCGCGACTAGGGTTTTTTCGGATTTTACAGCGGTCCGAGGTGATGTATATATAAGGATGGCTCCGCCCAAACCCTAGGGGGGAGGCATGACGGCTGGGATGGCACGTCGAAGCCCTAAAAAGTTTCGGGAACTCGCAACGTGGAGGAGGAATGCCACCGGAGGTCCACGCCTTGCACTTCAACGCCGGAGAGAAGACCATGAAAGCATTGTAATCCTTTGTTCCTGTATTTTATTCCTTATGTATTCGAACATAAACATGCTTTGTGATTCTTCCTTCATATACATGGAGTAGTACTTTCGATTCTAGGATTAGGGAGTAGCTTGTGTGCACATTACAATATTGGTTCATGTTAAATTCTGCCTTTGAGTTTGATTTGACAATTGGTAGTTGTTTTTACTATATCTATACATGTTTGGTTTTTTATTTGCTGTGCTTAGGCGATACGAGGTGTGACAGCCCTCGTATTTAAGATTTAGGAGATTTTATACAAGGAACCTAGGGGTAAACCTAATCTCCTGTAACTGTGGGTAGAAGGGTACAGTGGAATCGGAAACAGTTCATCGTAGGGATTGATTTTGGCATCCTCGTACCGTCTATCCTATCCTTTTAGGCGGAGATAGCTCCCGGTAGATGCGGCGGCTCATCGGGAGAGTGTATGATGTCCCTTACACAAAACCATAGATAAACGTCTAGACAACACTAATTGACAGCATTGTTTTGTGATACACAAGCGAAACCGAAGTCCTAGAATCACCTTTGAAGACCCCGGCACACTCCCTTCCTCCTCCGTGTGACACCGTATAGAGTAAAGTCCATCGACATCCCTCACCAATCGAAACCTCTTAGAGTTACGTCCGAACAATTACAACCACTGAATATAGTGATATTCGAATCCTAGTCCCTGTGGGATCGATGATCTTTATTACTTGACGACATCCGTGCACTTGCGGGAGTTGAGCACGAGCACACACTTTGAGTCTTCGACGGTCTCCATCGTGAGATTTGAGGTTGCGTTCGTGCGCATCAAGTTTTTGGTGTCGTTGTCGGGGACTGATCGATTCGATATCAAATCGAACAGTGGTAAATTGGATCGGATTTAGGATTAGTTTTTTTTACTTGCTTTATTTTTATTTTAGTTTGCTTCATTTGCTTTAGTTCTATATTTTCCATATTTATATTTAGTTTTTACTTTTAGCAGTAGTTTTTGATTTCCCTATTGCATCTTAGATTTTGCTTAGCTAGATTGTTTTGTTTTTTGCTCTTAGAATAGGGTAGCACTCCTAATTTTTGCGGCTCGGTTCTTCGTATGCTTAGACGCTTAGGATCGGGAGGTCTGATTCCGATCGACGTTGAAATCGAATGGACCTTTCATCGCCGGAAAGTAGAGCAGCGAAGGATGGAGGATCAAGCCGCATCCGAAGTGAACATAGGTAGCTGACCTCTGCGGGATTACGCAACTCCTAGTGCTAGAGGATTTAGGTCGAGTATAGTTGGACCATCTATTTCGGCGAATAACTTTGAACTTAAACCAGCACTTATACATATGGTCCAGCATAGTCAATTTGGGGGAGCTGCGACTGAAGACCCAAACCGGCACCTAGAGGCATTTTTAGAAATCTGCTCAACAATGAAGATGAACGGAGTCCCTACTGACACGATCCGCCTGAGCCTATTCCCATTCTCATTATGGGATAAGGCTAATTCATGGCCTCACTCCCTATCTTCGGGAAGCATCACTACATGGGAGCAATGTAAGCAGCAGTTCCTGAACAAATACTTCCCACTAAGCAAGACTGCTCACATGCGCCATCTTATCACGAGCTTCCGCCAGAAGGAGGGGGAGTCCTTATTCGAGGCTTGGGATCGCTACAAGGGGCTACTCTTCTAATGGCCCCACCACGGACTGGAAAGGTGGCTGGTGATCCACATTTTCTACAATGGGATCGCTTACGCCACGAAGATGTCCCTAGATTTTGCCGCAGGAGGAGCACTGATGAATAAGACCATAGAGGAAGCGGAAGAGCTGATTAAAGAAGTGGCTCAGAACCACCATCAATGGGCTTCTGAACGTGGTCAACCAACACCTGCAGCGGGACAATACACTGTCAACTCCATGGACCACCTAACAGCAAGGATGGACGCGCTTAGCAGACGATTCGAATCTATGAATCCTTCACCTGCATGCGCTGCCATTGACTTCGGAGAGGGAGCGGCAGCATATCGAGAGGACCACCATGGAGGGCAGGGAACCCTATGTAGGGGATCGATCGGTGTGTGTTGGCTGGCTAGAGGGGGTGAATAGCCCTCTTTTGTTGGATGGTGGAATTCGCTTGTCTACAAATAATATTAGCGCAACGGAAATAACAAGACAAGCAAATCAAAACAACAAGAATAAAACCAATGCTAAAAAAAGGAATATAACATGGTTCACGGCTACACTGCTAATCCACGGTCCGATTCATCCACGGTGA
Source organism: Wurfbainia villosa (assembly GCA_025175895.1). Classification (NCBI taxonomy): domain Eukaryota; kingdom Viridiplantae; phylum Streptophyta; class Magnoliopsida; order Zingiberales; family Zingiberaceae; genus Wurfbainia; species Wurfbainia villosa. The sequence goes on along the minus strand of CM045989.1, from coordinate 84,787,792 downwards.
ATCACTCCGCAAGCTTCCACTAGATCTCTCCTTTGCACAAAGCTAGGTGGAGGTAACCTCTTTTACACAAGGATGACTCTTTTACAATAGAATGAAGATTAGCACAAGTATAAGAGTAGAAAATGTTTAGGGCACTTTGGGAGCTGTTAGGAGTTCAAGCATTAGCCTCCCAAAGCCCAACACCCTCTCTTTTTATAGAGAGGGCTGATTTCTTCCCGTTGGCCGCCACCAGTCGACTGCTGCCCTTGGCAGTCGACTGATGCCACTACAATGGCCTCTGAACACGTTAGATCCCGACCATTGCAGTCCAATGAAACCCTTGGTAGTCGACTGATGTATCCATCAGTCGACTGATGCCTTGTAGTCGATTGCCCAGTCGGCTACGAGAGGTTCTATGGCCCAAACCCTCTTGACGGTCATTCGCGCCATCGTGATCATTGCTAATCTCTTGATCGTCGCCCACAAATGATAGTCGACTGTTGGGCCAAAAACTTCTCAGTCAGATACCAGTCGAACCCGTTCGACTCAGAGCAGTCGAATGTCATTTCATGGCAGTCGACTGATGTCGGGAAAACTCATCTGACACTTAGCCAAATGGACAAGTTTCACCTAAGAGCACTACCCCTTCCAGGGTTACATTCGCTCACTCTCATCCCTCGGAGTCCCTCGCCTTTGAAGTTATCTTCGTCCGGCCACGTCCCTCGGATGCGCCAAGCGCACGGCTCTGCAACGCCATCCTTCGCATCTCGCCCTGAAGTCTACTTCCTCCGACTTCACTCCAAGCTCCTCGTCCGGCGGTCCCTCGGATGCTTCAAGCGCACGGCTTCCGCAAAACCATCCTTCGCTGACTCAAGGACCGAGTCATGAGATGTGAAACTCGCCAAGACTCCATGTGCGAATTACTAAGCCCTGCAAGACTCCAACGCACATATCAAATCATAATAACAACCTAACTTAAACCCTTTGCCATACACATCAAAACCATATCACGGCAAGAGATTGCCCTAACAATCTCTCCCTTTTTGATGTGTGGCAATCCGTTTAAGTTAGGTAAAACATTTGATAAACTATTAAGGAAAGAAAGCATGTAAATAACATGATTAGCAACTCTCCCCCTTAATAAATGAAACTCCCCCTAAATATATTCCCCCTTACTTAAACATATATTTTTCTCCCCCTTTGACACCATCAAAAAGATTAAACAAAGTTTATATATCATGGCATCAAGTCTAGAGAGAAACAAAAACTAAAACCAGTCAAAAACCTAATAAAATCAGGTTACTGTGCTCGTTCACAGTCCATCAGTCGACTGGCACAAGGAAATCAGAATTTCTTATTTTCTGGATGAAATTCAAAAATGCATTATAAATTCCAAAAAATTCAAAAAATAGTGAAATTTGGGGAATACATTTCTTTTAAGTATATATATCAATGAAAAATAGGTTTTCATGAAAAATCATTGTATTTTCAAAGATTTACCAAAAATCCAAAAGCTTCAAAAACAACTAGTGTTTTGATCAAGTTTATATCCATTTTAACACCTAGTTTTTCTTTGGATTGTTTCAAAACATGAACACATAGATTTTAAAGTAAGAAATTGTTTTGAAAACATATAAAATATCCGACCATGATCTTTGGGCAATATGTCTTTGAATTAAACATAAGTCTTCCCCATGATTGGTCTATTATTGCTATTTTGACACTTTAAATGACCATCTAAATGCCATAGGCATTAGTGGACATTTGTATCATCCTAACATCTCACTCATGCTAAGTTTTCAATCAAGGTAGCCTATGGTGAGTGTGAGATGTATCCTAAAGGTATTTGTATATACTTAACCATTATTTTCATGCAATTCTATCAAGGTTAAGTATCATCCTAGCATCCAACATGATCATAAAGACATATATGTATGAATTTTACATTATGATCATGAAACACATGTATTCATCAATTAATAATCATGCATTAGGTGTGAAACATGATAATAAGTCAAAATGTCACCTAAAACATGATTTCTATTATCTATGGGTGCATTATCATCACCCAACACTATTTCAAAACTTTTGTCCCACCATCCTAAGTCAACCAAACATATGATATAGATGAAATTTTTATGGTTGACTATCCTAGGGTTTTCCTAACCCTTTAGGATGGATTTAGGAACCCAAAACAAGTTCTTTCCTAGTGGGTTCACTAAAAATTCCTTAGGGATCCATTTTCTAGCAATTACCTTCTTTTTATCTTGACCCCTAGCAATTAAGCATTTATAGGCCTTTTCATTTTTCTTCTCCTTATATCCTAGGCCTTTCTTATTGAAACTTTCTCTTTGGATCCCTATGATCATGTTAAGAGTGTTGGAGCCAATTGTAAACTTTTCTAGGGCCTTGGTCAAATGATCTACTTTCTCTCTTAAAGCCCTATTTTCCTCTATGCATGCATCATTAACATCAAATGGCATATAAAGATCATGTGAGCATGCATCATCATGACTAGAAGAAATATTTTCATTATCATTTAAGCATGCTTTTTCTAGTTTTTCTTCTAAGTTCTTAATTTGATCTAGCATGCATTTATTTTTCTTCTTTTCCCTAAACAAATCCTTAGTGAGGCTAGAAATAATTGACATAATTTTCTTGGGGGAAAGATTTGTTACCTCACTTACCAAATCCTCTTCTGATGATGAGGATGTAGAAGAAGCTCCCCCTTCACTCGAGCTCTCCTCACTTGAGCTTGCTTCTTCATTTTCGGAGGAGGAAGTATCTAGGTCATCAAACGCCATCAAAGCGAGGTTAGAGTAGACATGTTCTTCTTCTTCGGATGATGATGATGATGAAGAGGGATCATCCCATGTCCTTGCTTTGAGTGCTTTTGTCTTCCCTTTCTCCTTGGCTTTCTTCTCTTCTTCCTTCTTCTTACTCCCCTTCTTCTTCTTCTTTTCTTCCTTCTTTCTCTTCTCCTCTTTGATCCTGTTTAAGAGGGGACAATTATCCCTTATATGTCCTTCCCCTTGGCAATTGTATCAAATCACCTTCCCCCTTGGTCTTCTCCTCCTATCATTAGATTTATTAAATTTAAAATTTCTTAAAGCATGCCTTACCTTCCTTACCATGTAAGCTTCTTCCGTGCTATCCATGGAGGAGGTTGAGGATGCTTCATCGGAGGAGGAGGGAATCTCCATCTTCTTCTTCCCCTTGTTTGCCATCAAGGCTACTCCTCTTGAGGGTTGAATTCCAGGGTCTTCTACTATTCCTTCAAGCCTTATTTCGTGGAGCTCCATTGTTGAGAAGAACTCCTCCAAGGTGCTCACTTCTAAATTCTTGGACATGTAGAAGGAGTCCACCATTGAGCTCCATTTCGATGACCGGGGAAAAGCATCGATTGCTTTCATGAGCATATCCCGATTCGAAAGTCTTTCTCCTACACTTGTTAGTCCAATCAAAATTTCTTTAAACCTAGAATGCAATGATGTTACCTTTTCTCCCTTTTCTAATTTGATGTTTGATAGTTGGGAGCGGAGGAGATCTCTCCTTGCAAGCTTGGCCTCGAAAGTGCCTTCATGGAGTTCAACCAATCTCTCCCACATTTCCTTGGCACTTGAGCACTCCCCAATCTAGTTGCTCTCTTGTTGGGGGAGCACATTAAAGAGGTGGTGCTTAGCCTTTGAATTTGCAAAGTGCTCCTCCTTTTGCTTTTTAGTCCACCTTGACTTCTCTATTGGTTCACCCTCTTCGTCCCTAGGCATCTCAAAATCATTTTCCATTATAAGCATAATATCAAAATCGGTTTCAAAGAATACCTCCATTCTCTTTTTCCACCAAGAGAATTCGCCTTCAAATTTTGGTGGGTGAATGTTGGAGCCAGCCATCCTTGATTGTAGTGCTTGTGTTGGTGGTTAGTCCTCAACAAGCGCCTTGGCTCTGATACCACTTGTAGGGGATCGATCGGTGTGTGTTGGCCGGCTAGAGGGGGGTGAATAGCCCTCTTTCATTGGATGGTGGAATTCACTTGTCTACAAATAATATTAGCGCAACGAAAACAACAAGACAAGCAAATCAAAACAACAAGAATAAAACCAATGCTAACAAAAAGAATATAACGTGGTTCACGGCTGTGCCGCTAATCTACGGTCTGATTCGTCCATGGTGAATCACTCCGTAAGCTTCCACTAGATCTCTCCTTTGCACAAAGCTAGGTGGAGGTAACCTCTTTTACACAAGGATCACTCTTCTACAATAGAATGAAGATTAGCACAAGTAGAAGAGTGGAAAACGTTTAGGGCACTTTGGGAGCTATTAGGAGTTCAAGCATTAGCCTCCCAAATCCCAACACCCTCTCTTTTTATAGAGAGGGCTGATTTCTTCCTGTTGGCCGCCACCAGTCGACTGTTTCCCTTGGCAGTTGACTATCACCACTACAACGGCCTCTGAACACATCAGATCCCGACCGTTGCAGTCTAACGGAACCCTTGGCAGTCGACTAATGTATCCATCAGTCGACTGATGCCTCGTAGTCAACTGCCCAGTGGGCTACGAGAGGTTCTGTGGCCCAAACCCTCTTGACCAGTCGACTGCTGCCATCAGCAGTCGACTGATGGTCTTGGCAGTCGACTACCCACATATGGCAGTCGACTATTGGGCCAAAAACTCCTCAGTCGGATACCAGTCGAACCCGTTCGACTCAGAGTAGTCGACTGTCATTCCATGGTAGTCGACTGATGTCGGGAAAACTCATCCGACACTTAGCCAAATGGCCAAGTTTCACCTAAGAGCACTACCCCTTCCCGGGTTACATTCACTCACTCTCATCCCTCGGAGTCCCTCACCTTTGAAGTTATCTTCGTCCGGCCACGTCCCTCGAATGCGCCAAGCACATGGCTCTGCAGCGCCATCCTTCGTGTCTCGCTCTGAAGTCTACTTCCTCCAGCTTCACTCTAAGCTCCTCGTCCGGTGGTCCCTCGGATGCTCCAAGCACACAGCTTCCACAAAGTCATCCTTCACCGACTCAAGGACCGAGTCATGAAATGTGAAACTCGCCAAGACTCCATGTGCGAATTACTAAGCCCTGCAAGACTCCAACGCACATATCAAATTATAATAACAACCTAACTTAAACCCTTTGCCACACACATCAAAACCATATCACGAAAAGAGATTGCCCTAACACCCTAGATGAGCAGATCGAGCACTGCGATGCGGTTGGGGACTACGACCAAAGGCCCAATAACCCATACTCTAATACCTACAATCCTAGATGGAAGAATCACCCGAATTTCTCCTATAAGAATAACTCGGGAACCTCCCAACCATCAGGGGGGTATGGGCAGCAGCAGGGCAATGGGCAGCAACCATAGAAGTCCAGACTGGAACTGATGATGGAGGACTTCATTGCTACCCAGACTAAGGCCAATGAGGAATTTCGTCGCCAACATCAGAAATCTGAAGAATCACTCAGAGACTTGAAGGTCATCGTTGACGGCCTTTCAAGTCACTCAAGGATGTTGGAGACACAAGTGGCCCAGATAGCCCAATCCGTGTCGCAACCTGTGAAGAGCTCTCCGTTATCACCCGAGCGGAGTCAAGCTAAAGAGGAAGTAGTGGGGCAGAGTAACAAATTCTCCAAAGGGTGTGCAGCCATGATTACCGCCCTACCTGATCAAGTTGAAATTGAAGATAAGATTCCACTACAATTTGAGGACCCCGGTGAATTTGTTATACCCTACTCAATTTTTGGGGAGAGCTTCGATGAAGCGCTATGCGACTTGGGGTCATTAGTTAATGTGATGCCCTACGCATACTATCTGAAGATGGGACTAAATGGGCTCCAACCAGTGAATCTTTGTATTCGTATGGGGGATGACTCAGTCAAAGAGCCCATCATCTTTCTAGCACATGTGCCTGTGGTGATTGAGGATTTCGTGATACCCATAGACTTCATCATACTGGACACAGGACCGGATCCCTAGAATTCTATCATTCTGGGAAGGCCTTTTCTAGCGACTGCAGGGGCATGCATAGATGTGAATGCACACCAGATCTCCCTGGAGGTAGATGGGGAGATCATCCTCTTCAGTCTTTCGGAGCACAGAGCCCCCTACCTCGACGGCTTCACATTTAGTAGAATGAAGCCGAAACTGCCAGATGAAGCTCCCGAGATGGATGAATGGAGGTTCACTGAACCTCCAGAGCCGAGTTAATAGTGGAGTGCGGTCGAGCTAAATGACCTTAAATAAAGCGCTTCTTGGGAGGCAACCCAAGTTTAGTTTTAAATTTCCCCTTGATTGTATTGCATGCATTTGTTAGATTTTAGTTTTGATATCCATCTCATTTAGAGTTAGGACTAGAAAAGAACTTTGCTAGGCAAAAATGAAATCCATATTAGCCTACACGGCGAAGTGTATGAGAAAATTCGGCCGTGGTGCATAAATGGGCGAAAAATAGGGACACACAGCATGGCCGTGTGTTTTCCCACAGCCTTGCCCAACCGACCCGAGGTGCACATGGCCTGTCCATGTGTTTTCACACGGTCGTGTCACGCGAGGTTAAAAGGGGCGAGCCGAGTATTTTCACCCCATTGCACAGTGTGCCTCGAAAGCTCTTTCCCTAGCCGTGTGGTTTCGTCTTCCCCACCATCTAGAAGCACTTTTAACCTCTAAGGAAGCCAAAAGAAGCAAGGATGAGGAGGACCAAGCATGTATCACCTCAATCCGATGCCTCGGAGCGACGAACAAGGAGAACCGACGCCCCTCAAGCTCCGGAGGAGGGTAACGCCCTACCCACTCTTCTTTTTCGCAACAATGAACATAGAGATAGATATAATATGCTTTCTACTCGTAAACTCACTGCTACTAGGTACTTAGATGAAGATTTGCCAGAGTCTTTAGGGTTGTTGGGTGATATTCAAGCCCTATTTGCAAAAGTGGGGTGGGAAGAGATGATGGGAATAAGGCAGCTTAAAAGGTGCTTAGTTTATTCATGCATGGGTTGTTGAACTTCTTTCAGTACTTAGTTTTTGTTATCTATAAAGCTGCCTCAGTAGTATTTATAAAAAAGGTGCTTACATGAGTTGTTCTCATAGGTAGCTTAACTTCATTTATCTCATGGTATTTTATTTTATTTGTTTTAATGAATGTTCTAGACTTACACTGGTTAGCTTTATTTCTTTACACTTACACATGTTGAACATTCTGAAGGGGATAATATAGTACATACCTAGTTATGATTCATCTCAGTAGTCTAGTACTTTGGAATTCATAGGTGACTCTAGATTTAGCATTTTAGTTACTGGAGATGCTCGGATTGTGTAAGCCCATTTGGAAAAATCAAAATCTCAGTGAGAAGAAAAAAAAGGAGAAGAGAGAAAGAGAAAAGGATGAAAAAGAAAACAAGGAAAAAAAAGAAAAAAAAAAGAGAGAGAGAAGAGAGAGATAGAAGATTATGAGGGATAAAAAATAGTTGTCGTGGGTGGAAATGGCTAGGTACCCCTTTGAGACCGAGTTAGGTTCCTGGGAAAACACCTACCGATTTCTCTCAATACCGAGCACGCCTTTGAGACTTTATGCTAGATCTAGGGAATGACCCTCGCTTTGGGCAGGTAAGTGCCTAAGAGCTGGAAACCTTAGGAAAGCTATGGGGTGATGACTTAACTCACCATGGAACGGGCATCCCCTAAGAATGGTTCGCTTAGCACGAGCACGAGGAGCTAACTTAGTGAATTTCTAGAACATATTTATTCTAATTTGATTGTAAATACCACTTGATAAATTTAGTTGTCATGCTAAGTATGGAATAATGTCTTTTGAATTTCATGGTACTGAGGTTTGCTTGAGGACAAGCAAAGATTTAAGTCTGGGGGAAGTGATGTGAGCGAAACATATAGGGTTTTAGGAGTAGTTTTCGCTCACATCTCATTACATTTTATGTTAGTTTCATGCATGTCACTCTATTTTGCATGCATTTCCTATTTTCTAGTTCGGAGGTCTGCTCTTTGTACTTTTGTGTGCAGGATAGCATTTTGGGGGAAAAAGGTGCACTTTCGGAGCAAAAGAAGGACATTTTGCAGCTAGACGCAGAATGGGACACGACCAGGGCATGTGGCTACACACGACCATGTCCAATGGGTGAGATCAGCCACCCCAGGGCAACACATGGCCTGCCCGTGTGTTTCCACACGGTCGTGTGGCAGCCCGCCAGATTTGCATGACTAGGGTTTTTCCAGATTTTGCAGCGGTCCGAGGTGATGTCTATATAAGGATGGCTCTGCCCAAACCCTAGGGGGGAGGCACGATGGCTGGGACGGCACGCCGAAGCCCTAAAAAGCTTCAAGAACTTGCAACGGGGAGGAGGAACGCCGCCGGAGGTCCAGGCCTTGCACTTCAACGCCGGAGAGAAGACCACGAAAGCATTGTAATCCTTTGTTCCTGCATTTTATTCCTTATGTATTCAAACATAAACATGCTTTGTGATTCTTCCTTCATATACATGGAGTAGTACTTTCGATTCTAGGATTAGGGAGTAGCTTGTGTGCACATTACAATGTTGGTTCATGTTAAATTCTGCCTTTGAGTTTGATTTGATAATTGGTAGTTGTTTTTACTATATCTATGCGTGTTTGGTTTTCTATCTGCTATGCTTAGATGATACGAGGTGTGATAGCCCTCGTATTAAAGATTTAAAGGATTTTATACAAGGAACCTAGGGGTAAACCTGATCTCCTATAACTGTGGGTAGAAGGGTGCATTGGAATCGGAAACAATTCATTGTAGGGATTGATTTGGCATCCTCGTACCGTCTATCCCATCCTTTTAGGCGGAGATAGCTCCTAGTAGATGGGGTGGCTCATCAGGAGAGTGTATGATGTCCCTTCCACAAAACCATAGATAAACATCTAGACAACACCAATTGACAGCATTATTTTGTGATACACAAGTGAAACCGAAGTCCTAGAATCACCTTTGAAGACCCCGGCACACTCCCTTCCTCCTTTGTGTGACACTGTATAGAGTAAAGTCCACCGACAGCCCTCACCAATCGAAACCTCATAGAGTTACGTCCGAACAATTACAACAACTGAATATATTGATATTCGAATCCTAGTCCCTGTGGGATCGATAATCTTTATTACTTGATGACAACCGTGCACTTTGAGTCTTCGACGGTCTCCGTCGCGAGATTTGAGGTCGCGTTCGTGCGCATCACCTTGCGAGGAGATGTATACCCTATAGCCTCTCATCAGATTGTTTGTAAAGTCTTTGGCCAAAGCATTACTTGTTTAGAGTATGGTACTTTTGGATACATGTGTAGTAACTAGAATCCAGAGGACGAGGAAGTAATACTTGGGCTAGGTGTGACGTAGTCAACCTAGTGGGGACTAACACAATAGGCCATGTCCTGAACCAAGTGGGTATAAGATGAGTGAAAGGAATGGGGCACGATTCATTGTAGCTGCTGAAGGATTTCAGAAAAGGTTCTGGGATAAACCGTTAATTTTTCGATTAATTAGGGATCATGATGTACTACTAGGTGTCACTCATGATCGTTCTATAATTAATGGTTAATTATATATGGCCAATATAAACTAGAAACCTATTTGGTCACACGCACAATGAGCATAATTCGAAGGATTTAAAACGAGTTTGAGAATAGGATTCTCAGATAGAGAGAGACTTGGTTTGGTTGGACTAAACAAAGAGCGAGTATGAAATTGTTTCAGTTGCATCGAAAGCATGGATGGGCTGAGTCTTATGAAGACATGATGGATGAACCAAATTGATTTGGTTCTAATCCAATGGTGGAAAATAAACCAAATTGATTTGGTTTGTTTTAAACGAATGAACCAAAGTTGGTTCGGTTTGTTTTAACTTAAAATAGACCAACGCAGTTTGGTTTATTTTAACTTAAGTTATTGGAGCGGGTTAACGGGTTTTGTTTATGAACCAATAATCGTTAGGAGAATGTGTTCTCTATAAAAACACGGCTTAAGGGTTTTTCGTGGAGAATTAATTGGTTCGAGGGTTTTGGAAACCCTAGCCTCCTTTCCTCCTTCTCCTCCTTCTTGCCGCCCAAGCCAAGGTGGTTGTCGCCCACCTTTGTGCCGCCGCCACCCATTTGAGTTGTTTCCTCTTCTAACCGCCGACCATCCACCAGTCGTTGACGTCCCTTGGGCCACCCTCAGCCGTCGACCAACCACCCTTGTGTTAGGATGTATACTGAAAATCCTATTATTTGTATGAAAATCTTTATTTTTGAAATAAGAATTACATGATTGTTGTTTGCATATTTATAATTATGCATATTGTCTAATATTATATATTGTAGATAACATGGTGTGTAGTGTCACAAGGAAGATCATGTTATCAGTTCCTTGTAGAGTATAAGTAGAGGCTCACAACCAAGATGGTTTTGGACAAACCATTGGTATGGTTGTAGTGTAATTTGGTATTGGTTTGTCTTGACCATAGAATTACACTAGTACACTTTGTGTTTATCGAGCAGGACCGACTTAGAGGTGATTCAATTTATTGCTGATTACATAATTGAATCGGACCTCGGATATTATGGTGTACATGCTCTTAATCCCGATATAATAATGGGCACATGTACTTAGTATTTATTTCTTTGATTTACGAATGGGCGAGATTTATGGATTAAATCGATAGGCTCGGTAAGTTGGGAAATAATATTATTTACATGGTGTGTCATTGATTATAGGAAGAAACTGTGTAATATGTATTAGGATGATGATGTCCTTGTTGGGATGTATACTGAAAAGTCTATCATTTGTATGAACATCTATATTTTTGAAATAAGAATCACATGATCATTGTTTATATATTTGTGATTATACATACTGTCTAATACATTACATTGTAGATAACATGGTGTGTAGGGTCACACAGTAGATCATGTTATCAGCGCCTTGTAGAGTATAAGTAAAGGCTCACAACCTAGACGGCTTTGGACAAACCATTGGTATGGTTGTAGTGTGATTTGGTATTGGTTTGTCTTGACCATAGAATCACACTAGTACACTTTGTGTGTATTGAGCAAGACCGACTTAGAGGTGATTCGATTCATTGTTGACTACATAATAGAATCGGACCTCAGGTATTATATTGTACATGCTCTTAATCCCGATATAATAACGGGCACATATACATAGTATTCATTTCTTTGATTTAACAATGAGCAAGATTTATAGAGTAAATCGATAGGCTCGGTAAGTTGGGAAATGATATTATTTATATGGTGTGTCGTTGATTATAGGAGGAAACCGTGTCCTATATATTAGGATAATGATGTCCCCTAGAGGAGCTCATAAGGTTCATCATGTAAACCCTGCAGGTGGACTTGGTCCGACATGATGATAAGGTTGAGTGGTACTACTCATGGAGTTAGATGTTGATTGATTAATTGTCAGTAAATTAATTAATTGACAAACATTCGAGATCTTAAACACGGGGAGAAAAATGTACAAATAATATATGGAGCCCATATTAACTGATGGGGGTTAGTGAGGTAGATCAATGATAATCCTCTAGTGGATTGAGTTATCATTAATGGATCAGACTTTTTGTGAGCTTGATCCATTGGGTGGCAAAGATCCAACTCCTCCTCATGGTCCCTATTGTAGCCTATTAAAACCTCATGAAGCCTAGATCCAATGGATGAAAATAAAACTCTAGATCCAACGGTAGAGATTAAATCTCTAGATCTGATGGTTGAGATTAAATCTCTAGATCCGACGGTTGAGATTAAATCTCTAGATCCGACGGTTGAGATTAAATCCCTAGAATCAATGGTGGAGATTAAAACAAGGCTTATCCCTAACCCTATAAAAGGAGGCAAGGGGGTGGGCGGCAAGAACAATTGAAGAGGGGCTTATCCCTAACGTTATTTTAAGTTAAAACGAACCGAACCAACCTTTGGTTCATTCGTTTAATATAAACCAAACCCTTTGGTTTATTCTCATCCATTGGATTAGAACCAAACCATTTTGGTCCATCCATTATGTCTTCATAAGACACGGCCCATCCACGCTTCCATTGCGACTGAAACAATTTCATGCTCGCTTTATGTTTGGTCCAACCAAACATAGTTTCTCTCGGCCTGAGAATCCCATTCTCAAGCTCGTTTTAAATCCTTTGGATTACACTCGTTGTGCGTGTGACCAAATAGGTTCTCGGTTTATGTTGGCCGTCTATAATTAACCATTAATTATAGAACGATCATGAGTGGCACCTAGTAGTACATCATGATCCCCAATTAACCGAAAAGATCAACAGTTGATCCAGAACTATTTCTGAAACCCTTCAGTAGCTCGAATGAATCGTGCCCCATTCCCTTCACTCATCTTATACCCACTTGGTTCAGGACATGGTCTATTGTGTCAGTCCCCACTAGGCTGACTACGTCACACCTAGCCCAAGTATCATTTCCTCGTCCTACGGATTCTAGTTACTCCACATGTATCGAAGAGTACCTTACTCTAAACATGCAATGCTTTGGCCAAAGACTTTAGTAACAATCCGACGAGAGGCCATGGGTATACATCTCCTCGCAAGGAGTGGTGAATCCTTTATAGGCTATTCAAACACCTTCGATCACTGACTTATACCCAATCATCCGGGTCCACATCTCCTGAGATGTTTGCTTAAGATGTCAAAGCATAAGTCTCCATGATCAAGATGACTTGAATACCGCAAGTCAAAGGAACATCGCACTTAAGCCACAGTAAGAACTTCATTGACATATCTATATATGCAGAGAACCATATGAAGTCTTACGGCTGGTCACTCCAATGAACTAGTTACCAAAACTAGCATCCACGATTAACTCCGGACATCACTATGTCTCCAGCCAGTGAGAATCAGCTGCTTGGATACACCAAGGAGTATACCTCGTGCTAGTCTCGACGAATTGATGGTGTCCAAATCCATCAATTCATCGACTAGGGATAATTCCGATACATCACAATTACACATGTAGAGATACTCACTAGTTGTGATCCAATCACAAATTCTCTCATGCTGTGAATCGTATCGTGGACATTCAGTAAATGAGTTTAAGATCGAATCAAATACATAAAACATGTATACTCAAATAGTGAATCTTCATTTATCATATAAATGGTTCATACATAAGGCGATTTCCTTAGGACATCTCTCATATATTACTAACAGGAAGGGCATACAATAGAAGATCGAGAGGTATAACGCTTGTCTATTTCCTTTTGTAACATGTCTATAATTGTTTTTCAATCATATACATGTTGTGTATTCTGTTTTTATGGTTAAATATACTTGGACCCCAAATACAAACACAAATATCGCCGATCCGTACATCGTCTATTCCGCGGCTATTCGTAGAATAGAGGTTGGTTGCTTGAACAACAAGTTTGTTCAAGTGACCACTCTAATCGAATAGCACGACGATGAAACAGTAGCTTGGGTAATCCCTCTTGTCAAGGATAAAATTTTTTTTATCTAGGGACGTCGAAGTGATCGCCATGAACAAGCGACCAAGTTGAAGTGAGAAGTGAAGTTTCCTACCTTCAAGTGGTATCAGAGCCACGGTTTTCGGTTTTTGTGTTTAGGATTCGGTTACTTTTATGTACTTTTCATATATTATATGTGTCGGATAATAGTAGGATATGCGTAGATTAACTCTTTGGTTGCAGGCATAGGATCCAACTATTATTGCCATATGTGTGTATGTGATTGTATGTGTATAATTGTATATTTTGTTGAATCCTCGACGTTGACAAGGCTAGTATTTAATTTTTGTAATTAGATACGGCATTGTTTAGCCACTCCTTTTATTTTAGTTTACTTTCGATCTAGATTTCATATACACTTCCTCGTGGAGTATAGGATCTATGGATGTAAATTAAAATAGTTTTTCTCGACTCGAATCTCCGAATGGCTCGTACATGGCGTAGGGAGGAGAGGACGAGATGGCGATACGACGGGAGACATATTGAAGACAAAAGCCATAATAGTTGGAAAATTTTATTTTCCATATTTATTTCTTATTGTTTGATATGTATGTCGTAGGCTAAAAAATTCCTCAATTTCAAATTACTAAGTGGGAGAGGGATATTTTTATAAATTCCCATGGCCTCCATTACGATTTGACATGTGATGCAAACAAACTTGCGCGTCGGCTCTGAGTGCCTTCATCCCCATCGGATGAGTTTGTTTGCGGATCATAAGGTCGAATATGGTTATAGGAAATTATTAAGGAGTGTGTGTACTTCCCCATCGGAAGGCACATAACCCGAGATAATTGCCTTGGTACCGAGTAATGGTGAACACTTAGATGCAAATAAGAGTATCCTCCCCATCGGAGTCATTGCTTTTATTTGTAGGTCCAAAGAGGAACCAACTATTAATTTTATTTGTCAAAAAGTTAGGTTGACAAGATAGTAAAATTAATGGGTAAAACCTCCTCTTACAAATGTAGAATTCGTATACGTCCACACTATCATGGCATACGACATTCTCAGTGTTTTGAGGTGTTGGTTGATTTTAAAATTTTATTGTTTGAGGAATCAATAATTTTTTGAAATCTAATGTTTTGATCTATGTGATTCTTAGGTTTTCTTTCAAAATGACTTTCAACCCGGTTGCTGTGATACTGAAAGAAAATAAACTTACTCGACCCAACTATGTTGATTGGAAGAGGAATCTTGACATTGTCTTGACTGCTGAGGAATACAAATATGTACTCCTCAAAGAGTGCCCTCCTAAGCCTGCGGATGATTCTAGGGAAAAGTAGAAGGAGAGTTATAAGAAGTGGATTAAGGCCAATGAGATGGCGCGGTGTTACATTTTGGCATCTATGTCAAATGTACTGCAACATCGGCATCAAGCTATGCCCACTGCTTATGACATGATGCTCAATCTCAAAGAGCTTTTCGAACACCAGAATCGGGCTGCTAGGCAGGAAGCCATGAGGAACTTGATGACGACCACCATGATCGAGGGAACACCCGTGAGGGATCATGTTCTCAAGATGATGGCTCATTTAAATGAGCTGGAAGTCCTCGAAGCTGAGATAGATGAGGAAACCTAGGTCGATATCATTCTCCAGTCTCTACCTAGGAGTTTTGAGCAGTTTCGCCTGAACAAGAGGTTGTATTCGTTGGCGGAGCTTCTGACAGAACTCCAGGCGGCAGAGGGGCTATTTCGTCAGAGTGCTCAGGCACAAGCCATGGTTGCCCAAACGGTTTCTACTTCTAAGCCAAAAGGCAAGAAGAAGAAGAAACAAGCTGGGGCAAAGGTGGTGGAAGGAACTTAGGGAGGAGTGAAGAAGCCGAAAGGCAAGTGCTTCACTTGTAAGCAGGCTGGACACTGGAAAAAGGACTGCCCCAACTGCAAGAAGAACAAAGATATATCTTTTGGTCTAGTCGTTGAAACATGTTTAGCGGTGTTATCTACCGGCACCTGGTGTGTAGATACAGGAGCCACTGATCATGTCTGCAATACTTTGCAGGGGTTCCAAGAAACCAAAGGACTGGCTGAGGGGGAGATTACCGTATACTTGGGCGATGTCACGAAGGTGGCAGCTGTTGCAGTGGGAGATGTTTATTTATCTTTTGAGAAAAATAAAGTTTTGGTTCTTAAGAATTGCCTTTATGTACCTTTATTTAGAAAGAATATAATTTCGGTTTCTAAATTGTTTATGGATGGATATTCTATTTCTTTTAATGACAGAGTTGTTATAAAAAGGAATAGAGAGATTATCTGTTCTGGTGCATTGATAGGAAATTTGTATACACTTGAACCAAAAGCTCCCACGATGCAAATAGAAGTTAATAACTCATCTTCTAATTCCAATAAGAGAAAAAAACCTTCGAAGATAAACCAAACATATCTTTGGCATCTAAGACTTGGTCATATTAACCTAAGAAGAATTCAAAGGGGTATAGAGCCAAAGATGTGTAGGAATTAGTTCATTCTGATTTGTGTGGTCTTATGTCTATCCAGGCTAGAGGTGGTTTTAAATATTTCGTCTCCTTCATAGACGATTATTCAAGATATGGATACATTTACTTGATGCATCGCAAGTCTGAATGCTTTGGCAGGTTCAAAGAATTCAAGGCTGATGTGGAGAAATGTCAAGGTAAAAGTATCAAGATACTGCGATCTGATCGTGGTGGTGAGTACCTCTTGGGAGAGTTTAGGAATTACTTATCAGAGGCTGGGATTCAATCCCAATTGTCTGCACCTGGCATAGCTCAGCAGAATGGTGTAGCAGAGCGAAGGAATAGCACTCTTATGGAGATGCTTAGATCGATGATGAGTTATTCTGAGTTGCCAAATTCATTCTAGAGATATGCTCTAGATATGGTAGAGTACATTCTGAACTTGGTACCATCTAAATTAGTGCCTACTACTCCCACAGAATTATGGACTGGACGAAAGCCTAGTCTGAGACATATTTGGATTTGGGGGAGTCCAGCACATGTGCTAAAGGCAGATGCTGGTAAGTTGGAACCTCGTACAGAAGTGTGCATGTTTGTTGGCTATCCTAGAGGAACGAAAGGTGGTTTATTTTATAGTCCTAGAGATTAGAGGGTGATCGTTAGCACGAACGCCAGATTTCTAGAGGAAGACTATGTGATGAACCACAGGCCCATGAGTAAGATTTTTCTGGAGGAATTAAAAGGGGAAGTCACTTCTTCAGTACTACCGGTACAAGAGAATATACCACAAGTCACTGCACCGCGTGTCACAAAGGATACACAGGTGATACCTCGTTGTAGTGGGAGGGTTGTGAGACAACCTGATAGATTCATGTTCTTGGGAGAATCTTCTGATTTGGTCCCTGTCGAACATGAACCTGATCCCTGGACATATGATGAGGCAATCCAAGATAAAGATGTAGTATCTTGGCAAAGTGCAATGAATACTGAGATTGAATCTATGGATTCAAATCAGGTCTGGGAGCTAGTAGAACTACCCGATGGTGTAAAAACCATTGGATGCAAGTGGATCTACAAAGAAAGAGAGGAATAGACGGGAAGGTTGAGACCTTCAAAGCAAGGCTTGTTGCGAAGGGGTATACTCAGAAAGAGGGTATCGATTATGAGGAGACCTTTTCGCCGGTAGCCATGCTTAAGTCTATCTAGATTCTCTTATGCATTGCTGCTCATATGGATTATTAGGTATGGAAGATGGATGTCAAGACAGCTTTCCATAATGGAAGTCTTGAGGAAAACATCTATATGAAGCAACCAGAGGGATTCATTGCAAAGGGCAAAGAGCATCTTGTGTGCAAGCTTAATCGGTCCATTTATGGATTTAAGCAAGCTTCGAGGTCTTGGAACATCCGCTTTGATGAGGTAATCCAGTCTTATGGATTTATTCAAAGTCCGGATGAGTCTTGTGTATACAAGAGATGTGACGAAAACGTAGTGGTATTTATGGTACTATACGTAGATGACATTTTGTTAATTGGCAACAATGTCAAGGTATTATCGGACATAAGGGTATGGTTGTCCAAACAGTTTGATATGAAGGACTTGGGAGAAGTGGGACGCATCCTTGGGATCAAGGTTATAAGGGATCGCAAGAAAAGGATGTTGTGCTTATCTTAAACTTCATACATAGACACCATTAAGGATCGTTTTAGCATGCAGAACTCCAAGAAAGGTTTTCTACCTTTCAGGCATAGAGTTCCTTTATCTAAGGAGATGTGTCCTAGAACATCTGAGGAGATAGAGGAGATGAAGGTGGTTCCATATGCTTCGACAGTAGGAAGCCTCATGTATGCGATGCTATGTACGAGACCAGATATCTGCTTTGCCTTGGGCATGATCAGCAGATAACAGAGTAATCCAGGATAGGGACATTGGACTGCGGTAAAGCATATATTGAAGTACCTGAGAAGGACTAGGGATTATATGCTAGTTTACTAGGCCGACCAATTACTCCCTGTGGGTTACACAAATTCCGACTTCCAATCAGATAGGGATAACAGTAAGTCTACCTCAGGTTTTGTGTTTACTTTGGGAGGTGGAGCCATTGTATGGAGGAGTGTCAAGCAGAAATGTGTGGCGGACTCCACCATGGAAGTTGAGTATGTGGCGGCCTCTGAGGCGGCCAAAGAAGCTGTGTGGCTCAGGAACTTCTTGATGGACTTGGATGTGATTCCTGGTTTGCCCAGAACTATCACAATTTATTGTGATAATAGTGGTGCAGTTGCAAACTCGAAGGAACCACGAACCCATAAGGCAAGTAAACACATAGAGTGCAAGTACCACCTGATACGAGAAATCGTAAAGAGAGGAGAAGTTGTTGTGGCCAAGATTACATCGGAGGATAACCTGGCAGATCCTTTCACTAAGGCCCTTCTGGCGAGAGCTTTTTATAGGCATGTGGAGGGAATGTGGATCAGATGTATGGCAGTTTGAGGATAGCATAGTCTTTTAGTATAAGTGGGAGATTGTTGGGATGTTTACTGAAAAGTCTATCTTTTGTATGAACATCTTTATTTTTGAAATAAGAATCACATGATCATTGTTTGCATATTTGTGATTATGCATACTGTCTAATACATTACATTGTAGATAACATGGGGTGTAGTGTCACATAGTAGATCATGTTATCAGCTCCTTGTAGAGTATAAGTAAAGGCTCACAACCTAGATGGCTTTGGACAAACCATTGGTATGGTTGTAGTGTGATTTGGTATTAGTTTGTCTTGACCATAGAATAACACTAGTACACTTTGTGTGTATTGAGCAGGACCGACTTAGAGGTGATTCGATTCATTGTTGACTACATAATAGAATCGGACCTCAGGTATTATATTGTACATGCTCTTAATCCCGATATAATAATAGGCACATATACTTAGTATTCATTTCTTTGATTTACCAATGGGCGAGATTTATAGAGTAAATCGATAGGCTCAGTAAGTTGGGAAATGATATTATTTATATGCTGTGTCGTTGATTATAGGAGGAAACCGTGTCCTATATATTAGGATGATGATGTCCCCTTAAGGAGCTCATAAGGTTCATTATGTAAAACCCTGCATGTGGACTTGGTCCAGCATGATGAAAAGGTTGAGTGGTACTACTCATGGAGTTAAATGTTGATTAATTAATTATCAGTAAATTAATTAATTGACAGACATTCGAGATCTTTAACACGGGGAGAAAAATATACAAATAATATATGGAGCACATATTAACTTATGGGGGTTGGTGAGGTAGATCAATGATAATCCTCTAGTGGATTGGATTATCATTAATGGATCGGACTTTATGTGGGCTTGATCCATTGGGTGGCCAAGTTCCAACTCCTCCTCATGGTCGCTATTGTAGCCTATTAAAACCTCATGAAGCCTAGATCCAATGGATGAAAACAAAACTCTAGATCCAACGGTAGAGATTAAATCTCTAGATCTGACGGTTGAGATTAAATCTCTAGATCCGACGGTTGAGATTAAATCCCTAGAACCAATGGTGGAGATTAAAACAAGGCTTATCCCTAACCCTATAAAAGGAGGCAAGGGGGTGGGCGGCAAGAACAATTGAAGAGGGGCTAGGGTTTGGGCTGCTAGGGTTTAGAGGTTGGGCGGCCACAATTAAGGAAATATTTTCCTTTCTTCTCTTCTTCCTCAAGGTGGTCGGCGCCCATCATCTTCTTCTCCTCCTTTGCCGGCATCCAAAGATCCTCCTTCTCTTCTCGTTGGCCGGTGGAAACAAAACTTAGGGTCTTCCCTTGAAGCTCTTGGCCGGCGTCCAATTCTCCTTGTTCTTCTTCTTGGCCTGCGGCAAGCACCAAGCTTGGAGCTTGGTGGTTGGTTGAAAGAAGAAGAAGTGTTTTGTTTCTATACTTCCTCTTATTCAGAGTGAGCAAGGAAGGAAGATTGGTGATCTAGGAGCTTCGACTTTTGGAAGATCGTCGCCCACACGACGTCCAAAAGGAGGAAGGACATACAATAGAAGATCGAGAGGTATAACTCTTGTCTATTTTCTTTTGTAGCATGTCTATAATTATTTTTCAATCATATACATGTTGTGTATTCTATTTTTATGGTTAAATATACTTGGACCTCGAATACAAACACAAAAGTCGGCGATCCGTACATCGTCTATTCCGCGTCTATTCGTAGAATAGAGGTTGGTTGCTTGAACATCAAGTTTGTTCAAGTGACCACTCTAATCGAATAGCACAATGATGAAACGGTAGCTTGGGTAATCCCTCTTGTCAAGGATAATTTTTTTTTTATCCGGGGATGTCGAAGGGATCGCCATGAACAAGCGACCGAGTTGAAGTGGGAAGCGAAGTTTCCTACCTTCAGTCCCCTTGAGGAGCTCATAAGGATCATCATGTAAACCCTGCAGGTGGACATGGTCCGGCATGATGATAAGGTTGAGTGGTACTACTCATGGAGTTAGATGTTGATAAATTAATTTTCAGTAAATTAATTAATTAACGGGCATTCGATATATTAAACATGGTGAGACATTTGTACAATTAATATAAGGAGCCCATATTTATTTATGGGGGTTGGTGGGGTATATCAATGATAATCCTCTAATGGAATGGATTATCATTAATGAATCGGATTTTATGTGGGTCGGATCCATTGGGTGGCCAAGATCCAACTCCTCTTCATGGTCCCTATTGTAGCCTATTAAAACCTTCATGAAGCCTAAATCCAACGGACACGATTAAAAGGAGGCATGGGAGAAATCTATAAATATAGGAGGCTTGGCTTAGGTGAAAACTAATCTTTGGAGATTAGGGTTTTCTTCCATTGGCTTGGGCGGCTAGGGTTTGGAGAAGGTTTGGGTGGCAACAAATGAAAGGGTTAGGGTTTTTTTTTCCTCTCTTCCTAAGGTATAGCCGGCGCCCCTCCTTTTCTTCATCACCAAGGTCGGCGCCCCTTTCTTCTTCCTCTTCAAGGGTCGGCGGCAAAGCAAGAAGGAGAGGGTCCTTTCTTCCATTGCCTTGGCCGGTTCTTCTTCTCCCTCTCCTTAGGGCCGGCGGACACCAAGGGTTTGGCATTTGGTGGTTAGCACAAGTAAGGAGAAGTAAGGAGAAGTATTCTTCCCTTTGTTCGGAGCGAGAAAGGAAGTGAAAAATGAGATCTAGGAGGCTTCAACTCTTGGAGGATCGTTGCCCACACAACGTCCAAGAGGAGGATAGGTCATATAATAGAAGACCAAGAGGTAAACAAGAGGTATAATTCTTGTTTTGGTTTCCTTTTGTTCCTTTGCAATTTGTTTATAATTGTATATGGCTAATTTACTTGGACCCTGAAGATAAACACAAAAACCGACGATCCGTACATAATCTATTCCGCGGCTAATCGAGGGCAAGAGTTAGGTTGCTTGAACAATAAGTTTATTCAAGAGACCACTCGAATCGAATAGCACGATGATGGTTCGGTTGCTTGGGTAATCCATCTTCCTCAAGGATTAATTTTTTTTTAATCCGGGGACGTAGATAGGATCGCCATGCACGAGCAACTGAAGCGGGAAGCAATTCGCTACAAGTGGTATCAGAGCCATGGTTTCTGGTTTTGTGTGTTTAGGATTCGGTTACTTTTATGCACTTATCATATATTATGTGTGTCGGATAATAGTAGGATGTGCGTAGGCTAACTTTTTGGTTACAGGCATAAGATCCAACTATTATGGCCATATGTGTGTGTATGTTATTGGATGTGTGTAATTGTAATATTATTTGAATCCTCGGGGTTGACGAGGCTAATATTTAATTTTTGTAATTAAGTACGACATTGTTTATCCACTCTTTTATTTTAGTTTACTTTTGATCTAGATTTCATGTACACTCCTTTGTGGAGTATAGGATCGATGGATATAAATTAAAATAATTTTTCTCAGCTCGGATCTCCGGATGGCTTGTACATGGCGAAGGGAGGAGCGGACGAGATGGCGACACGACAGGAGGCATATTGGAAAACAAAAGTCATAATAGTTGGAAAATATATTTTTCTATATTTATTGCTTCTTGTTTGATATGCATGTTGTGTGCTTGGAAAATTCCTCATTTTAAATTACTAAGTGGGAGAGGGATATTTTTTTAAATTCCCATGGCCTCTATTACAATTTGACATGTGATGTAAACAAACTTGTGTGTCGGCTCTGAGTGTCTTCCTCCCCATCGGATGAGTTTGTTTTGTGGATCACTAGGTCAAATATGGTTATAAGAAATTATTTAGGTGTGTGCGTACTTTCCCATTGGAAGGCACATAATCCGAGATAATTGCCTTAGTATCGGGTAATAGTGAACACTTAGATGCAAATAAAAGTATCCTCCCATCGGAGTCACTGCTTTTATTTGTAGGACCGAAGAAGAACCAACTATTAATTTTATTTGTCAAAAAGTAAGGTTGACAGGATAATAAAATTAATGGGTAAAACTTCCTCTTACAAATATAGAATTTGTATACGTCCACACTATCGTGGCATATGATATCCTCGGTGTTTTGATGTGTTAGTTGTTTTTAAAATTTTATTGTTTGAGGAATCAATAAATTTTTGAAATCTAATGTTTTGATCTATGTGATTCTTAGGTTTTTCAAAAATGACTTTCAATCCACTTGTTGTGATACTAAAGGAAAATAAACTTATTAGACCTAACTATGTGGATTGGAAAAGGAATCTGGATATAGTCTTGACTGTTGAGGAGTACAAGTATGTACTTCTCGAAGAGTGTCCTCCTAAGCCTATGGATGATTCTGGGGAAAAGGAGAAAGACAGTTATAAGAAGTGGATAAAGGCTGATGAGATGGCGCGGTGTTACATTTTGGCTTCTATGTCAAATGTATTGCAACATTAGCATCAAGTCATGCCTACTGCTTATGACATGATGCTCAATCTCAAGGAACTTTTCGGACACCAGAATTGGGCTACTAGACAGGAAGCCATGAGGAACTTGATGACGACCACCATGGTTGTGGAAACGCCCGTGAGGGATCATGTTCTCAAGATGATGGCTTATTTGAATGAGCTGGAAGTCCTTGGACTGAGATCGATGGGGAAACCCAGGTCGATATCATTCTCCAATCTCTACCTAGGAGTTTTGAGCAGTTTCGCCTGAACTACAACATGAACAAGAGGTTATATTCATTAGCGGAGCTTATGACAGAACTCCAGGCTGTAGAGGGGCTTTTTCGTCAGAGTGCTCAAGCTCAGGCCATGGTTGCTTAGAAGGTTTCTACTTCTAAGCCGAAAGGCAAGAAGAAGAAGAAACAAGGTGGAGCAAAGGTGGCGGGAGGATCTCAGGGAGGAGTGAAGAAGCCGAAAGGCAAGTGCTTCACTTGCAAGCTGACTGGACATTGGAAGAAGGATTGCCCTAACCAGAAGCAGAACAAAGGTATATCTTTTGGTCTAGTCGTTGAAAAGGTATATCGACTGGCACTTGGTGTGTAGATATGGGAGCCACTGATCATGTCTGCAATACTTTGCAAGGGTTCCAAGAAACCAGACGACTAGCTGAGGGGGAGATTACCGTTTACTTAGGTGATGCTACGAAGGTGGCATCTATTGCAGTAGGAGATGTTTATTTATCTTTTGATCAGAATAAAACATTGGTTTTGAGAAATTGTCTTTATGTACCTTTATATAGAAAGAATTTGATTTCGATTTCTAAATTGTTTTTTTGATGGATATTCTATTTCTTTTAATGACAAAGTTGTTATAAAGAGGAATAGGGAGATTATCTGTTTTGGTGCGTTGGTAGGCATTTTATATACACTTGAACCAAAAGCTCCTACGATGCAAATAGAAGTAAATAACTCATCTTCTAAATCTAATAAGAGAAAAGAGCCTTCGAAAATAAACCAAACGTATCTTTGGCATCTAAGGTTAAGTCATATTAACCTGAGTAGAATTTAAAGGTTGATAGTTGATGGACCTTTGGGTTCATTAGTGGTGGAAGATTTCCCAACCTACGAATCTTGCTTGGAAGGTAAAATGACCAAGAGGCCTTTTAAGGCCAAGGGGTATAGAGCCAAAGATGTGTTGGAATTGGTTCATTCTGATTTGTGTGGTCCTCTGTTTATCCAGGCTAGAGGTGATTTTGAATATTTTGTCTCTTTTATATATGATTATTCAAGATATGGATACATTTACTTGATGCGCCGCAAGTCTGAATACTTTGACAGGTTCAAAGAATTCAAGGCCGATATGGAGAAACGTCAAGGTAAAAGTATCAAGACACTACGATCTGATCGTGGTGGTGAGTACCTCTTGGGAGAGTTTAGGAATTACTTATTAGAGGCTGGGATTCAATCCCAATTGTCTACACCTAGCACACCCCAGTAGAATGGTGTAGCAAAGAAAAGGAATAGGACTCTTATGGAGATGGTTAGATCGATGATAAGTTATTCTGAGTTACCAGATTCGTTCTGGGGGTATGCTCTGGATACGTCAGTATATATTCTAAACTTGGTGCCATCTAAATCAGTGCCTTCTACTCCCACAGAATTGTGGACTGGGTGAAAGCCTAATCTGAGACATATTCGTATTTGGGGGAGTCCAGCACATGTGTTGAAGGCAGATGTTGGTAAGTTGGAACCTCATACAGAAGTGCGCATGTTCGTAGGCTATCCTAGAGGAACGAAAGGTGGTTTTTTTTATAGTCCTAGAGATCAAAGGGTGATTGTTAGCACGAACACCAGATTTTTAGGGGAAGACTATGTGATGAACCACAAGCCCATGAGTAAGATTATTCTGGAGGAATTGAGAGGGGAAGTCACTACTTCAGTACCACCGGTACAAAAGGATATACCACAAGTAACTACACTGCGTGTCACAGAACATACACAGGTTATACCTCGTCGTAGTGAGAGGGTTGTTAGACAACCCGATAGATTTATATTCTTGGGAGAATCTTATGATTTGGTCCTTGGCAAACATGAACCTGATCCCTGGACATATGACAAGGCAATCCAAGATAAAGATGCGGTATCTTGGCAAAGTGCAAAGAATTCTGAAATAGAATCTATGGATTCAAATCAGGTCTGGAAGCTAGTAGAACCACCCAATGGTGTAAAAATCATTGGATGCAAGTGGATCTACAAAAGAAAGAGAGGAATAGACGGGAAGGTTGAGACCTTCAAAGTAAGGCTTGTTGCGAAAGGGTATACTAAGAAAGAGGGTATCGATTATGAGAAGACCTTTTCGTCGGTAGTCATGCTTAAGTCTATCCGGATTCTCTTATCTATTGCTGCTCATATGGATTTTGAGGTGTGGCAGATGGATGTCAAGACAGCTTTCCTTAATGGAAGTCTTGAGGAAAACATCTATATAGAGCAACTAGAGGGATTCATTGCAAAGGGAAAAGAGCATCTTGTGTGCAAGCTTAATCGGTCCATTTATGGACTGAAGCAAGCTTCGAGATCTTGGAACATCCACTTTGATGAGGTAATCCAATCTTATGGATTTATTCACAGTCCGGATGAGTCTTGTGTATACAAGAGATGTGACGGAAACGTAGTGGTATTTCTTGTACTATACGTAGATGACATTTTGTTAATTGGCAACAATGTCAAAGTGTTATCAGATGTAAGGGTATGGTTGTCTAAAGAGTTTGATATGAAGGACTTGGGAGAAGTGAGACACATCCTTGGGATCAAGGTTATAAGGGATCGTAGGAAAAGGATGTTGTGCTTATCTCAAGCTTCATACATAGGCACTATTTAGGCTCGTTTTAGCATGCAGAACTCCAAGAAAGGTTTTCTACCTTTTAGGCATGGAGTACCTTTATCTAAAGAGATGTGTCCTAGAACATCAAAGGAGATATAGGAGATGAAGGCGGTTCCTTATGCTTTGGCAGTAGGAAGCCTCATGTATGCTATGTTATGTACGAGGGCGGATATCTGCTTTGTCATGGGCATGGTTAGCAGATATCAGAGTAATCCAGGATAGGGACATTGGACTACGAAAAAGCATATATTGAAGTACCTGAGAAGGACTAGGGATTATATGTTGGTATACTAGGCAGATCAATAACTCCCTGTGGATTACACAGATTCTGACTTCCAATCAAATAGGGATAACAGTAAGTCTACCTCGGGTTTTGTGTTTACTTTAGGATGTGGAGCCATTGTATGGAGGAGTGTCAAGCAGAAATGCATGGTGGACTCCACCATGGAAGCTGAGTATGTTGCAGCCTCTGAGGCAGCCAAAGAAATTGTATGGCTCAGGAACTTCTTGATGGACTTGGATGTGATTCCTGGTTTGCCCTGAAATATCATGATTTATTGTGATAATAGTGGTGCAGTTGCAAACTTGAAGGAACCACAAGCCCAAAAGGCAAGTAAACACATAGAACATAAGTACCACCTGATATGAGAGATCGTAAAGCGAGGAGAAGTTGTTGTAGCCAAGATTGCATCAGAAGATAACCTGGCAGATCCTTTCACTAAGGCCCTTCCCGCGAGAGATTTTGATAGGCATGTGGAGGGAATGGGAATCAAATGTATGACAATATGAGGATAGCATAGTGTTTTAGTATAAGTGGGAGATTGTTGGGATGTATATTGAAAAGTCTATTCTTTGTATGAACATCTTTATTTTTGAAATAAGAATCACATGATCATTATTTACATATTTATAGTTATGCATATTGTCTAATACTGTACATTATAGATAACATGGTGTGTGGTGTCACATGGAAGATCATGTTATCAGTTCCTTGTAGAGTATAAATAGAGGCTCACAACCAAGATGGGTTTGGATACACCATTGGTATGGTTGTAGTGTAATTTGGTATTGATTTGTCTTGATCATAGAATTACACTAGTACACTTTGTGTGTATTGAGCAGGACCGACTTAGAAGTGATTCAATTTATTGCTGACTACATAATTGAATCGGACCTCGGATATTATGGTGTGCATGCTCTTAATCTCGATATAATAACGGGCACATGTACTTAGTATTTATTTCTTTGATTTACCAAAGGGCGAGATTTATGGATTAAATCGATAGGTTCGATAAGTTGGGAAATAATATTATTTAAATTGTGTGTCGCTGATTATAAGAGAAAACCTTGTCCTATGTATTAGGATGATGATGTCGCCTTGAGGAGCTCATAAGGATCATCATGTAAACCTTGCAGGTGGACTTGGTCCGGCATGATGATAAGGTTGAGTGGTACTACTCATGGAGTTAGATGTTGATTAATTAATTTTCAGTAAATTAATTAATTAATGAGCATTCGATATCTTAAACACGGGGAGACATTTGTACAATTAATATAAAAAGCCCATATTTATTTGTGGGGGTTGGTGAGATAGATCAATGATAATCCTCTAGTGGAATGGATTATCATTAATGGATCGGATTTTATGTGGGCCGGATTCATTGGGTGGCCAAGATCCAACTCCTCCTCATGGTCCCTATTGTAGCCTATTAAAACCCTCATGAAGCCTAGATCCAACGGACACAATTAAAAGGAGGCATGGGAGAAATCTATAAATATAGGAGGCTTGGCTTGGGCGAAAACTAATCTTTGGAGATTAGGGTTTTCTTCCATTGTCTTGGGCGGCTAGGTTTGGAGAAGGTTTGGGCGGCAATAAGTGGAAGGGTTAGGATTTTGTTTTCCACTCTTCCTAAGGTATAGCCGGCGCCCCTCCTTTTCTTCATCACCAAGGTCGGCGCCCCTTTCTTCTTCCTCTTCAAGGGTCGGCGGCAAAGCAAGGAGGAGAGGGTCCTTTCTTCCATTGCCTTGGCTGGTTCTTCTTCTCCCTCTCCTTAGGGCCGGCGGACACCAAGGGTTTGGCATTTTGTGGTTGGCGCAAGTAAGGAGAAGAAGGGAAAAGTATTCTTCCCTTTGTTCGGAGCGAGAAAGGAAGGGAAGAACGAGATCTAGAAGGCTTCAACTCTTGGAGGATCGTTACCCACACAACGTCCAAGAGGAGGATAGATCATACAATAGAAGACCAAGAGGTAAACAAGAGGTATAATTCTTGTTTTGGTTTCCTTTTGTTCCTTTGCAATTTTTTGATAATTTTAAGTGGCTAATTTACTTGGACCCCGAAGGTAAACACAAAAACCGACGATCCTACATTATCTATTCCGTGACTAATCGAGGAAAAGAGTTAGGTTGCTTGAAAAATAAGTTTGTGCAAGAGACCACTCGAATCGAATAGCACGATGATAGATCGGTTGCTTGGGTAATCCGACTTCATCAAGGATTAATTTTTTTAATCCAGGGACATAGATAGGATCGCCATGCACGAGCAACCGAAGCGGGAAGCAATTCCCTGCACCTTGGCCGCCGGCAACCAAGGAGCAACAGGCCAAACTTTGGCCGATCACTTCTTCCTCCACAACAAGCTGTCCAGTTTTGGATAGCTTGTTCTCCTTTGCGTGGAGAGGTCGTTTGGTCAGTGTTTTGCGCTTCGACAATGACTTACTTACCGGGGATTGGATCTCCGACAATCCTCATAGGTGGAGGGTTATGTTTTCGTCAAACGGTTGACGAAAACTGCTTCCAACAAGCGAGTTTGTGAAACTCATTTTTGGGATCCAAATTTATTTTGGATTGTGATCATCTCTCGGATCACATCATCTTCGACTCAAGGCTAGTGACTTTTGCGAAGACGAGGCTCGTGGCTTTATGAAGCTATCCCGACGATACTCAGCATGGATATGGATAGAGGCGATTCTAGCGAGGGTCGCTACGGTTGATGTCATTCCCGCTACACATAATACGTCAGGTATACCTAGTATAAGTTTTATTTTATTGCAAAATTTTAAATAACGATTATGTCTACACATGTTGTATCCTACATGCGTGGGATGTGTGTGTTGTAATAAATTAGATTTATTGCTTTTATTGCTTCCACTGTGTGTATATTTACGAAACATGTTCGAACACACACTCATCGCGGTGCCGGGGAAACCAAACAGTGGTATCAGAGCCACGCTGTGTTCCAACATAATCGTAAAATTATTTTACGATAGTCATAATTGTATTTATGAAAATTTTCTATTTTTGGAAAGTTTAGAAGTATTTATGGGAATTTTCTACTTTTGGAAAGTTTAGACATATTTATCGAAATTAACACTTTTCATAAATAAAATATGTGATTAGATTTCGAATTTTTTTTTTAATTTAATCATGATTTGATTTGGGAAATCAAATCTAAAACATATTTTATTTCAAAAATAGTTATGACAAATAAGGAAACTATTTGTACATGTCATAATTGTATGTCATGTAATTGCATTAGATGCATATCATTATGTCATGCGTGTCGTGGCATGTAGATGTATGTTATGTGTGACATGTCATGTAGATAATAGTTATTTGCATGCATAGAGGATGAGACATTAAAACCCTTACACAATATTAAAGCCTACACCTTCCATTAATATGGTTAGAACCAAAGTTCTATTTCTTGTTTGGGTTGTTGGACTCACCCTAAGCCCAGCTCGAACCTGAACATGTTCAAATCATTGGAATAATTTAACACTAATATAGTAAGAGTCAGAGGTCAATCGTTGCTTTGGGTTGTTGGACTCACTCCAAGCCTGGCTAATTGGTTGAATGTGCTCTAACCATATTAAAACTATTTCGCGATTAATGGTTCGGCTCTAACTTGGAGCATCGATTTGTTGGACTCACTCCAGGGTCGATGTGAAGAGAGGTGAAGTTGGGTGCTATGCATATGATGCATACTTGTTAATGTGTTAACAACCCAATGTATGTGTGAACATTCAATTAGTTGATAGCACATTGTGATAGTTACATATATGTGATATGTAATCGGTATACTTTATACCTACCATCATATCTAAGAATGGTTTGTTGGACTCACTCTAAGATTGTTCTTATCTATGTTGGATATCAACCCATTCGGAGATGGACCTACGATCTCCCGAATTAATTTTGAGGGTTTTTTATTTTGAAAAATGAATGGGATTTTGTAAATGCATGTTGATGCATTTTAAAATCATTTTCTCATATATGCTTGATTTGTATTTCTAGGTTAATCGCTTGATCATGATGTCTTTAAATTTGTGCTCTATTTTGAATTCGAATAAATTGACTGGGCCGAACTTCTTGAACTGGCTTAGAAACTTGAGAATTGTTCTCAAGGTGGAAAAGCTTGCGTATGTCCTCGAAGAGCCTCTTCCCGCCCGTCCTAGTGATGATGCAACTCTGGACCAATGGTTGGCCTATCAGAAACATATGAGTGATTCTGAACTAGTGAGTTGCATCATGCTAGCCGCGATGGTACCCGAGCTACAAAAGCAGCATGAGCATATGGATGCTCATACGATAGTCTTTCATCTTTATGAGTTGTTTGATGAGCAAGTGAGATCTGAAAGGTTCGAAGTCTCCAAGCTCCTCTTCACCTCTGAGATGCAAGAAGGTTCATCTGTGGTACTACTCAACATGCTGAAGACTGTGGAGCCTTCTGTGAAGCATGAGCAAGGGACAATGCTATTAGTTGATTCCTCAAAGAAAGCTTCTAAGAGGAAGTCAAAGGAACAGCAAAAGGGGAAGAAGAAAAAGGCTAAAAAGGCAGAATCAACTCAAAAGGGCACTTGCCATCATTGTGGCAAGGAGATCCATTGGCGAAGAAACTGCAAGATTTATCTTGAGTCTGTGAAGAAGAATAAGGCATCAGATGCCCCATCTTCTTCAGATATCTTCGTTATTGATTGTCATTCTATTTTCTCAACCACTTGGGTATTGGATACTGGGTGTGGCTCGCATATATATAATGACATACATGGGCTAAGAAATAGAAGAAGACTCGTCAAGGGAAAGTCAAATTTAAGTTTTGGGAATGGAGCAAAGGTTGCTGCACTCGCCATCGGAACATATTTGTTGAGACTCCCTACGGGACTTGTCTTAGAACTAGACAATTGTTTTTATGTTCCTTCGTTGATAAAGAACATCATTTTTATTTCTTGTTTAAATAGAAATGGGTATTATTTGACTTTTAGTAACAATTGTTGTTACATAAATTTGAATTGCGTGCTTTATGGGATTGGAACATTGTGCAATGGTATATATACATTAGACGTATCCAATGACATTCTCAGTATCGAAGCGAGCAACAAGCATGCTCGAAAAGATAATCAATTAGACTCCTACATGTGGCATTGTCGTCTTGGCCATGTGAGAAAGAAATTCATGTCCGAATTACATCGATGTAGAATTCTGGAATTGTTTGAATTAGATTCATACGATACATGTGAATCATGCTTAAAAGGCAAGATGACTAAGTTATCTTTTACGGGAAAAGGTAAAACGGTGGGAGAGTTGCTTGGTCTAATACATACTGATGTATGCAGACCTATATCAACTCAAGCTCTAGGAGGCTATAGCTACTTCATTACCTTCACCGATGATCACTCATGGTTTGGGTATGTGTTCTTGATGAAACACAAGTCTGAAGCCTTTGAAAGGTTCAAAAAATTCATAAATAAAGTAGAGAAACAACTTGACAAGAGTATTAAAATACTTCAATCAAATCGAGGTGGTGAATACTTGAGTCAAGAGTTTCTAGATTATCTAAGGGATAATGGTATATTGTCTCAATGGACTCCGCCATATACACCACAGCTTAATGGTGTATCTGAGAGGCGAAATCGGACCTTGTTGGACATGGTCAGGTCAATGATGAATCATGTGAATCTTCCTAAGTCCTTTTGGAGCTATGTACTTCAGACAGCTATTTACTTGCTAAATGGAGTCCTGACCAAGGTAGTCTCTACTACTCCATATGAGATATGGGCTAGTAAGAAACTTCATTTATCTTACTTGAAGATATGGGGTTGTCCTACTTATGTGAAGCGGACTATATCAGACAAATTGGATGCTAAGTCTGATAAATATCTATTTATTGGATACCCTAAGGAAACAAGGGGGTACCAATTCTATCCTCCCTTAGAACAAAAGGTGTATGTTTCAAGGAATATTGTGTTTCTAGAGAAAGAGTTTCTCTTGCAAGAAAACAATGGGAGTGGCATTGATCTTGAGGAGGTTCAAGAGACTCCAATAGATATTGAGGAGATACCTGGTCAAGCACCTCAACCGATAACTCATAGTGATGAGACATCGGTTGAACCTATTGTGACACCACATCTTCATAGATCTGGTAGGACATGCAACATTCCTGAGAGATATGGATTTCTCATAAGTGAATCGAACGACGTGTTACTCATTGACAATGAGGAGCCTACCAATTATGAAGAAGTTCTGAAAAGTTCAGAAAGGGACAAATGGCTTGATGCCATGAAATCAGAAATGGATTCCATGTATGAAAATTAAGTTTGGAACTTGGTGGACCTACCTGAAGGCATTAAGCCTATAGGGTGCAAATGGGTTTTCAAGAAGAAAACTGACATGGATGGTAATGTGATTACCTATAAGGCTACATTAGTGGCGAAAGGCTATCGTCAAAAGCAAGGTGTTGATTATGACGAAACCTATTCACCGGTAGCTATGCTTAAATCCATTCGGATGCTCCTGGCCATAGTGGCTCATTATGATTATGAGATATGGCAGATGGATGTGAAAATGACTTTCCTTAACGGAAACCTACTCGAGGACGTGTAAATGATATAGCCTGAGGGTTTCACATCGGTTGATAAAACCAAGGTATGCAAACTTCGATGGTCCATTTATGGACTGAAGCAAGTATCCAAGAGCTAGAATATCTGTTTTGATGAGACAATCAAAAGGTTTGATTTCTTACAAAATCCAGACGAGCCCTGTGTGTACAAGAAGGTTAGTGGGAGTGCAGTCGTGTTCCTAGTGTTGTATGTCAATGACATATTACTTATAGGAAACGATATATCTGTCTTACAGTCAGTTAAAATTTGGTTATCCAAAACATTCTCCATTGACCTGGGAGAAGCAACCTACATCCTCGGGATCAAGATCTATAAAGATAGATCGAAACAGTTGCTTGGTCTTTCGCAGTCTACATATATAGACCGAGTGCTAAAGAGGTTTTGCATGTTGGAATCTAAGAAAGGTTTCCTTCCCATCAGGCATGGGATACACCTTTCGAAGTCTATGTGTCCATGCACAGAAGACGAGAGGATTTGCATGAGTAAGATTGTCTATGCATCCACAATAGGATCTATCACGTATGCTATGTTATGTACGAGACCCGATGTATCATATGCTCTAAGTGTCATGAGCAGATATCAGTCTGATCCAGGAATGGATCATTGGGCGGCTGTTAAGACAATCCTTAAGTACTTACGAAGAACTAAGGATGTATTCCTAATATTTGGAGAAGGTGATATGGTAATATGCGGGTATACGAATGCCAGCTTTCAGACAGAAAAGGATGATTCCATGTCTCAGTCTGGGTACATATTTACCTTAAATGGAGGCAAAATAACTTGGAAAAGTTCCAAGCAAGACACTATAGTAGATTCTGCCACTAAGGCATAATACATTTCAGCTTTGGAAGAAGCAAAGAAAGCAGTTTAGATCAAGAAGTTCATCTCTGAACGTGATGTGGTCTCATCAATGATCCAAACATGTGCTTTGCCGCTATCATTTGATCAGAGAGATCATAAGTAGGAAGGAAATACAAATCGAGAAGATTCTCACTGAAAGGAACTTAGCGGACCCTTTAACTAAGGCCTTCCCTCAAAGTAAGTTTGAGGGTCATGTTAGAGCTTATGGTATTAGATACAGTTGTGATTGGCATTAGGCCAAGTGGGAGTTTGTTATTAATATATGAGAGGTGTCCTAAGGCAATCGCCTTATGGTTGTACCATTTATTTGATAAATGAAGATTCACTATTTGAGTATACATGTTTTCATGTATTTGATTGGATCTTAAACTCATTTACTGAATGTCCGCAATACAATTCACAGCATGAAAGAATTTGAGATTGGATCACAACTAGTGAGTATCTCTACATGTGTAATTATGATGTATTGGAATTATCCCTCGTCGATGAATTGATGGATTCGGACGCCATTGATTCTATTGAGACTAACACGAGGTATACTCTTTGGTTTATCCAAGTAGTTGTTTCTCACTGGCTGGTGACATTGGGATGTCTGGAGTTGATCGTGGATGCTAGTTCATTGGAGTGACTAGCTG
The DNA here is from genome assembly GCA_025175895.1 of Wurfbainia villosa. Classification (NCBI taxonomy): domain Eukaryota; kingdom Viridiplantae; phylum Streptophyta; class Magnoliopsida; order Zingiberales; family Zingiberaceae; genus Wurfbainia; species Wurfbainia villosa. The sequence continues at coordinate 84,753,702 of CM045989.1, read as the reverse complement.
TAAGACTTCATATGGTTCTCTGCATATATGGATATGTCAATGAAGTTCTTACTGCACCTTAAGTGTGATGTTCCTTTGACTTGCGGTATTCAAGTTATCTTGGTCATGAAGACTTATGCTTTAACATCTTAAGCAAGCATCTCTGAGGAGATATGGATCCGGAATGATTGAGTATAAGTCGAAGTGGTCAAAGGTGTTTGAATAGCCTACAGAGGATTCACCACTCCTTGCGAGGAGATTTATACCCTATGGCCTCTCGTCGAATTGTTACTAAAGTCTTTGGCCAACACATTACATCTTTAGAGTATGGTACTCTTGGATACATGTGCAGTAACTAGAATCCGGAGGACGAGGAAGTAATACTTGGGCTAGGTGTGACGTAGTCAACCTAGTGGGGACTGAGACAATAGACCATGTCCTGAACCAAGTGGGTATAAGATGAGTGAAAGGAATGGGGCACGATTCATTGTAGTTGTTGAAGGGTTTCAAAAAAGGTTCTAGGATTAACCGTTGATTTTTCGATTAATTGAGAATCATGATGTACTACTAGGTTCCACTCATGATCATTCTATAATTAATGGTTAATTATAGACGGGCAACATAAACCGGGAACCTATTTGGTCACACGCACAACGAGCGTAATCCGAAGGATTTAAAACGAGTTTGAGAATAGGATTCTCAGATCGAGAGAGACTTGGTTTGGTTGGACCAAACAAAGAGCGAGTATGAAATTATTTCAGTTGCATCGGAAGCATGGATGGGCCGAGTCTTATGAAGACATGATGAATAAACCAAATTAGTTTGGTTCTAATCCAATGGTGGAAAATAAATCAAAGTGGTTTGGTTTGTTTTAAATGAATGAACCAAAGTTGGTTCAGTTCGTTTTAACTTAAAATAGACCAATGTGGTTTGGTTTATTTTAACTTAAGTTATTGGAGTGGATTAATGGGTTTTGGTTATGAATCAATAACCGTTAGGAGAATGTGTTCTCTATAAAAACACGGCTTGAGGGTTTTTCGTTGAGAATTAATTGGTTCAAGGGTTTTGGAAACCCTCGCCTCCTTTCCTCCTTCTCCTCCTTCTTGTCGCCCAAGCCAAGGTGGTTGTCGCCCACCTTTGTGTCGCTGCCTCCCATTGAAGTTGCTACCTTTCCTAGCCGTCGACCATCCACCAGCCGTCGGCGTTCCTTGGGCCACCCTCAGCCTCCGGCCAACCAACCTTGGCCGCCAGCGACCAAGGAGCAACCGGCCAAACTTTGGTCGGTCACTTCTTCCTCCACAACAAGCTGTCCAGTTTTGGATAGCTTGTTCTCCTTTGCGTGGAGAGGCTGTTTGGTCGGTATTTTGTGCTCCGACAGTTTCTTACTTGTCGAGGATTGGATCTCCGGAAATCATCATAGGTGGAGGGTTAAGTTTTTGTCAAACGGTTGACGAAAACCGCTTCCGACAAGCGAGTTTGTGAAACTCATTTTTGGGATCCGAATTTATTTCGGATTGTGATCGTCTCTCGGATCACATCGTCTTCGACTCTAGGCTAGTGACTTTTGCGAAGACGAGGCTCGTGGCTTTGTGAAGCTATCCCAATGATACTCGGTGTGGATACGGATAGAGACAATTCTAGCGAGGATCGCTATGGTTGATGTCATTCCCGCTACATGTAATACATCAGGTATACCTAGTATAAGTTTCCTTTTATTACAAAATTTTAAATAGTGATTATGTCTACACATGTTGTATCCTACATGCGTGGGATTTGTGGGTTGTAATAAATTAGATTTATTGCTTCCGCTGTATGCATGTTTACGAAACGTGCTCGCCGCGGTGCCGGGGAAACCAAACACTGCATTCATAAGTCGGCTGCCACCGTTCAAATGACTTTTGACCACGCCAGATCACAGTCGTCATAGAACAATGGCACTTTGATCATTCGACTGATCATGCCCATCAGTCGACTGATAAATCCATCAGTCGAGTGATCCAGACAATCAGTCGACTCAAAAACCTTTTGTGCCTGCAACAACCTTCAAGAATAAGCGCCCCTTAGCAATGATCGATGGTGCAGAATCGCTAAACCCTAACAATGATCCCGGGCAAGAAGTTCATCAGTCGAACACCAGTCGAGTGCCATCGATTCAGAGCAATCATGTAAAACCTCAAATAAAACACTTGTTTGAGCCTCCGACGGTCGGGTAAACCTCAAACCACCTGTTTGAGCATCCGGCACTTCCATTCATCAGGTAGAAACCTTAAAATCATGTTTGAGCATCTGACTTATTCAAATGTCGGGTAAAACCTCAAATACAAGTTTGAGCGTCCGACTTGTCGGGTAAAACCACAAATACAAGTTTGAGCATCCAACTTGTCGGGTAAAATCTCAAATACAAGTTTGAGCATCCAACTTGTCGGGTAAAACCTCAAACCTAAGTTTGAGCATCCGAAACTTGACTTATCCATTCGGCCAAGTTCACCTATGAGCTACCGTTACAATTGCCTAATCTCATCTCCCATGGAGTCCCTCGCCGAAGTTCTCTTCATCCGGCCATGTCCCTCGGATACACTAAGCTCACGGCTCCTCCAGTGACATCCTTCACGTTTCACCCTGAAGTTTGCTTCCTTTGGCTTCACTCCAATGCTCCTCGTTCGGTGGTCCCTCGGATGCACCAAGCGCACGACTTCTGCAATGTCATCCTTCACCGACTCAAGGACCCGAGCCATGAGATAGTGAACTCACCAATGCTTCATCAAGTCAACACATGTGTGGTTCACTTAAGTCTTGCATAACTTAAACACACACATCAAATCACATAAACAACCTAACTTAAACCCTTTGTCATACACGTCAAAATCAAACCATACTTGGGTTGATTGCCCTAACAATCTCTCCTTTTTTGATGTGTGGCAACATGTTTAAGTTTGGTAAAATATTAACAAAATACACTAAGGCAGGAAAGCTTGTAAACATAGCATGAGTATCAAAACACTCCCCCTTAATACATGCAACTCCCTCTTAACACATGCTAATTCCCCCTATCATGATTAACTTAAACTTCCACATTTCTCCCCCTTTGACACCATCAAAAATATCATACAAATGTTATACAACATAGCATCAATATTTAAGGGAATAAAATCACCAAAATTTGACTAAAAATTAGTTAAAATAGGTTACTGTTCTCGTGCACAGTACATCAATCGACTGGTTCATATCAGTAGTCGACTGGCACATGTAAAACTCGAATTTCTAATTTTTGAATCCAAATTCAAAAATGCATTAAAAATTCTAGAAAATTCAAAAAATCATGAAATTTGGGGAACATATTTCTTATAAATCTCTTTATCAATGAAAAATTATTTTTCAATAAAATTCAATCAATTTTCGAAAATAAGGCAAAAACTCAAAAGTTTGAAAAAGACTCAATTTTGTATCAACTTGAAAGCTAGTTTTGCGTTAGAAACTTTTCAAACCATGAACTCACAGTTTATAAAACATAAAATGATTTTAAAACATTTGAAATATTCAACCATTATCTTTGAGTAATATGCCTATGAATTAAACATATGCTTTCCTCATATTTGGTCTATGATTGCTATGTTATGAGACTTACAATGATTCATCAAAATGCCATAAGCATTAGTGAATTACTTGTATCAACCTAACATCTCACTAATTGCTATATTTTCAATCAAGTTAGCCTTATAGTGAATGTGAGATGTACCTAAGGTAATTATGTTAGTGCAATCGACCCGTGATATGATTTTGATGTGTGTGGCAAAGGGTTTAAGTTAGGTTGTTATTGTGATTTGATATGTGCGTTGGAGTCTTGCAGGACTTAGTAATTCGCACATGGAGCATTGGCGAATTTTACCTCTCATGACTCGGTGAAGGATAGCTTTGCGGAAGCCGTGCACTTGGAGCATCCGAGGGACCACCGGACGAGGAGATTGGAGTGAAGCCGGAGGAAGTAGACTTCAGGGCAAGACACGAAGGATGGCGCTGCAGAGTCGTGCACTTGGCTCATCCGAGGGACGTGGCCGGTGATAACGATATTTGTCGTGGTACCGTTTCAAATTAATTACCGAACCCCTTAACTACACTAACATAGCATAGTGAATGGCCCGGATCATTTCTCAACGAGTGTAATCGACATAATAGTAAACTTAGGATAACTAATTATTGCTGGAGTTTTGCAAATGTAACAAGGGGTTTGGATCGAAATAAAACTAATCCTACTGAATAAAAAGGGCAATGCACGTAATCAAACTCTAATCTAACTAAACTATGATTGCGATGAAATTAAAAGAAACTTAAACTAAACATTCAAACAAGAAAGTACAAGAACATGGAAGAAAAATGTAAAGCAAAGCATGAAATTAAATCTAACTTACTAACTTCAACCTAATTACTAAAGAGACATTTAATCAAACATCAAAGAGGCATGAAACAAATTAAACAAAGTGCGTGCAAATAACATGGAAGATATTCGATGACAAACATTCAATACAAATAGAAGTGAAAAGCATTCAACACATCAATGAATCTAACAATGGGCTGTCCAAAATCTGAAATTTCTGAAATGGTGGTCTGGTCGCAATAGAGCCTTTGGAGGCTGAAATAGAGCTGACCGGAAGCTGGAAAAAAAAACTCTGCCCGAGAAGATGATGGCTGGCCGGAGCTGTGATGGGGGAAGAAGATCACCCAACTGAAGAGAAGGGGTATCACCTTCTCCTCTTCAGCCGCCGGTGATGAGATGGAATGGCTGGACGGCGGTAGGTTGTCGCGGGTCGAAGAACAGGGCTGATTGGCGGAGCAGAGAAGCTAGAAATTGTCGTCGGAGGTGTGGAGCAAGGCTGCCGGAGGGAGAAGTGGAGCTGGTGATCGGAATGCCACCGCCGGCCTTGGTGGAAGAGATGAGTGGCCGGCGGTGCTTGGAGGTTAAACGGCGGTGGAGCTCGGTGAGGAAGAAGCTGCGTCGATGTCAAGAAAACCGGCTGCTCCATCAAGCTGTAATCTCATCCTAATTAAAACCAAAACCTAGATCTCATCCAACGGCCCAGAATGCTCTGATCTAGAATGAACATATCTAATCAATTTGAATGGATGATCACGATCAAACCGATCCGGATGAAAGGCTAGGATGTCTAGATCTGAATGTATGGACCGGATCTCTCCAGATCTGAATTGATGGCTCAAAGATTAATCGGATCTCATTGGACGGTCAGGATCGATCAGATCTGCTTCCTTAGATCAGATTACTTCAGATCTACATCAACGGTTCAGATTGTTTCTGCTTGATCTCCCTCTTTTGGTCTTGAAATCAAGCCCAACTTGCTTTGACTTGACTCGAATCATGGCTCCTTTTAATTTCCTACAAAATCACATTCATAATATGAGAAATAATATCGTATTTGTAGGAAAATTACAATTAAGCTCAAAATAAATCCAACTCATAAACTATGTTAATAATCAACAATTAATCACATAAAAGAGCAAAAAGTATCAAATCTAGGAGCAAAAATAATGTACTAAAATGTTATTATCAAATTCCCCCACACTTATTCTTGCGCGTCCCGAGCAAGTAAAAAAACTAAAAATATATCCAAAACATATTTCTATCATCCCCTAACAATACCTTGAAAATAGTAAAACATAATTACTTAGGATCATCAAGTTTTAAGAATCTAGGCACTCATATTCCACTTCCTACACAAGTCAATAAGCAAGGTAATTTCAATCAACTTGAATAGATTAAGCATGATAGAACCTCACAAGGTATATATATGCACTGATACACACATAACAAATGTGGAACTAAAGCTCACTCAAAACAGCTTATGATATTGCACTACCATATGCTTGCTAATCTTCTACTTCTCCATTACTATGAACATAAGCACACATAAATCAAGAGGACTTATCAAAAGTAGTGATGAAGCCAATATGAATTCCAAAGAACAAGAAAGATAGGCAACACAGAAGACTAAAAGAACATGAGAGCATTGGAGTATTCACATGATGACTACAACAAAATATAAGCAAGAAATCACTCAAACACATCCAACACTCAACTTCCTTGTACCATTTTCAATGTAATACACAAATTAAATATTCACACATCTCCAAAAATATCTATGCTCAACAACTCTCAATCCAAGAATGCTTCCACGTGACAAAGCCAAACAGATAGGAATAACATCCTCAAAAACTCAATATCACTAATATGAGAATTTTGAAACCATGAGAGTGCTTATTTTTATTCATCAATCACATATCATGCAAAGAAAAATACAACATTTGTTTGTTTTTTTTTCTTCAACATTTTTTCGTGTTTTTTTTTTTCTTTTTTTTCTTTTTTTTTTTTTGGAATCAAACAAAGATACGTGATTGTGATGATGATAAATTTGAACTCTCATGTTTCAACCTGTGAAAATCTCCTCTCAACAAAAAAAATTCAAAAGAATGTAACAATATATTTCATCCTTTTTTTTCACATATAGCACTCTCCCCCACACTTAAACTTGTTTGTCCCGGACAATGTACTCATCATGTAATCCCCAAAAACTCTCATCATATGATAAGGAAAGGAAAACCAACAAAGATGTGAAAGTGACAATATAATGACAATGAGAAGATATATCAAGGAAGCTACAATGTCATGCAAGTATCAGGTGGAATGTATAACGAGTAACAATAACAATGAAAAGGGGAGAAAATACAAGAGAAATTGCCTCCATCATATTTATGCAACTCGTATTATTGTAATTTCAAAAAGAATCAAAGCAAGTTCTAGAGTGTCAAGTATCACAAGTGTTATCACACACAAGAGGATAAAGGATAGACCTGACAATAAACTTCACTAGGTGAATAAAAATATCAAGCTTAATCTATCAAGATATAGTCCATCACCATAACAAATGACTAAATGCAAGCAATGTACTTAATCATACCAATGAATCCAAAACTCGATAGTCAAACTTAATTGTGTTTTACAATTTTCAAAGCACTATGAAAGGATGTGTAAGGAATTATTGAAACCACTATGACAAAGTAAATAAAACCAATGTGAAGTAAAAGAACAAAACAAGAATGTAACAACACAAATAGAATGGTAAAGAAAGATAAAAGCAAGAAAAGAAAGGAACGAACTCCCCTGAATTCCTGGCGGTTGAAGACGATTCAGAAGTAGTAGCCAGTGAGGGAGTGGAGTAAAAGTCCTTCCTGGTGGTTGAAGCCGGTTCAGAAGTAAAATCCACGCCGGAGGTGGAATGGATCGAGAGAAAACGAACACCTCCATGATGTGATCAGAATTGTCCTGTGCTGCTCCCTCTAATATGATCACCTTCTTATATGTCTTCTCTGGAGGTCGGAGGTGATTCATCAGAAGTTTCCAACCTGGGGGTTGGATTATTGCATTTTCTGTTAGGGCCTTCATCAGCAAAGGTCTTGGAGACTTTGGCTGTGATGGAAGTGTCCAGTCTGGGGGACTCCAGTTATCCACCACTTCCATGGAAATCAGCTCATCAGAATTGCTTGCCGCCACTGTCTCATTTGTCTTCTGGTCTGATTGGCAAGTCCGCACCGTATCCGCAACACAAGGAGTACAACCTGATCTTCAAAAACCTCTGCACTTTCCTCTTCAATAGCATCAGAAAAAGAAACAACATCAATATTCTTATCAGCATCCGAGACATCAACAACTGCATCACCATGATATAAATCAACAGAGGAGTCCTGTAGAGCTGTAGAAGTAGAAGCAAGTGTATCGTCAACTCTGCAATTCATCTCCTCAAGCACATCACTTCCATCAGAAATGATTTCTGAGGAAAACTGGAAGGAATCTTGTGCTTGCATTTGGTTGATAGATGATGTCATTTGATTTAACTGAGTCTGCAAGTTTTATAACCTTTGTTGTTATTGCTGATAACTATCGTTCATTTGTTGTTGATATTGATGTAGAAATGATGCTAGTTTTTCTAGTGTCTCTGTATTTTCTTGACTGGGAGCAGGGGTTTCTTCACAGTGACTTGATTGATCTCCCCAACTAGGCATGTAAGTATCAATAGATGGTGGGGGTAGATAGCACTGAGACTGCTCAGGGGTGCACTGTTGTGCATACCCATATCTCAAATCTAAATTGTAAGCATGTGTACCAGAAAATGAATTATACCTTTCCTGCTGATATGACTGATGATATTGAGGTATAGGCTGATTATACTGAGACTGATACTGGAGATGTTGATAGTCAGATTGATAATACTGAGAATATGCATCTGTATTACTCCTACCATAATATCCAGTGCTTGGATAATGAATGTCACTGAAGTCTCCAAATGGATGATAATATGGATTCATGTTTGCTACAAAAGAAATTTTCCTGTTCTTGTCCTGAAACACTGGCGAATAAAATCAAAAGATACAGAAAACATGCAAAATAGAACGCATGGATATACAAAACATAAAAGAATTAAGCCATCAACAAAAGTTTTGAATTTTGATTTTTTTTTTAGAAAAATAAACAAACAATTCTAAATCTACTAAGCATCATTACACTCCCCGACAACGGCGCCAAATTTGATAACGATATTTGTCGTGGTACCGTTTCAAATTAATTATCGAACCCCTTAACTACACTAACATAGCATATTGAATGGCCCGGATCGTTTCTCAACGAGTGTAATCGACAGAATAGTAAACTTAGGATAACTAATTATTGCTGGAGTTTTGCAAATGTAACAAGAGGTTTGGATCGAAATAAAACTAATCCTACTGAATAAAAAGGGCAATGCACATAATCAAACTCTAATCTAACTAAACTATGATTGCGATGAAATTAAAAGAAACTTAAACTAAACATTCAAACAAAAAAGTACAAGAACATGGAAGAAAAATGTAAAGCAAAGCATGGAATTAAATCTAACTTACTAACTTCAACCTAATTACTAAAGAGACATTTAATCAAACATATAAGAGGCATGAAACAAATTAAACAAAGTGCGTGCAAATAACATGGAAGATATTCGATGACAAACATTCAATACAAATAGAAGTGAAAAGCATTCAACACATCAATGAATCTAACAATGGGCTGTCCGAAATCTGAAATTTCTGAAATGGTGGTCGGAAGCTGCAATAGGAGCTGCTGGAGGCTGAAATAGAGCTGACCGGAAGCTGGAAAAAAAAACTCTGCCCGAGAAGATGATGGCTGGCCGGAGGTGTGATGGGGGAAGAAAATCACCCAACTGAAGAGAAGGGGTATCACCTTCTCCTCTTCAGCCGCCGGTGATGAGATGGAATGGCTGGACGGCAGTAGGTTGTCGCAGGTCGAAGAACAGGGCTGGTTGGCGGAGCAGAGAAGCTAGAAATTGCCGTCGGAGGTGTGGAGCAAGGCTGCCGGAGGGAGAAGTGAAGCTGGTGATCGGAATGCCACCGCCAGCCTTGGTGGAAGAGATGAGTGGCCGGCGGTGCTTGGAGGTTAAACGGCGGTGGAGCTCGGTGAGGAAGAAGCTGCGTCGATGTCAAGAAAACCGGCTGCTCCATCAAGCTGTAATCTCATCCTAATTAAAACCCAAACCTAGATCTCATCCAATGGCCCAGAATGCTCTGATCTAGAATGAACAGATCTAATCAATTTGAATGGACGATCACGATCAAACCGATCCGGATGGAAGGCTAGGATGTCTAGATCTGAATGTATGGACGGGATCTCTCCAGATCTGAATGGATAGCTCAAAGATTAATCGGATCTCATTGGACGGTCAGGATCGATCAGATCTGCTTCCTTAGATCAGATTACTTCAGATCTGCATCAACGGTTCAGATTGTTTCTGCTTGATCTCCCTCTTTTGGTCTTGAAATCAAGCCCAACTTGCTTTGACTTGACTCGAATCATGGCTCCTTTTAATTTCCTACAAAATCACATTCATAATATGAGAAATAATATCGTATTTGTAGGAAAATTACAATTAAGCTCAAAATAAATCCAACTCATAAACTATGTTAATAATCAACAATTAATCACATGAAAGAGCAAAAAGTATCAAATCTAGGAGCAAAAATAATGTACTAAAATGTTATTATCAGCCGGACGAAGACAACTTCAAAGGAGAGGGACTCCAAGGGATGAGAGTTAGTAAATGTAACCCGGGATGGGGTAGTGCGCTTAGGTGAAACTTGGCCAATTGACTAAGTGTCGGATGGAATTTCCCGACATCAATCGATTGCCATGTCATGGCAGTCGACTGCTTCAAGTCGATTGTGACTCGACTTGTATATGAGTCTAGTTCGTGTGTCATCAGTCGACTGCCATATATTGACAATCTACTGCCAAGACCATCACCGATCATGCCGATGGCGGCGAAATGGTCGGGTCGAGAGGGTTTGGGCAACCTCTCGAACCTCGATCGGGCGAACTACTGAAGTATCATCGATCGATGGATACATCGATCACTAAGGGTTCCGCTGACTACAACGGTCGAGATCCGACATGTTCCGCCAAAGGCGGCAATGATCGTGATAGCCAACGGAAGAAATTAGTCCTCTCTATAAAAAGAGAGGGTGTGGATTTTTGGATGTCTAATGCTCATATTCCAAACTATCATCCAAGTGCTCCATAAGTGTTAAACTCCTTCTTCTAGTTTCTTTCACATCTATTGTAAAAGAAGGAGTATTCTTGAGTTGTAAGGGTTTCCTCCACCTAGCTTGGTGCAAAGGAGAGACCAATAGTGGATTGGTTGCGGAGTGGTTCACCGTGGACGAATCGGACCATGGATTAGCGGCGCAGTCATGAACCACGTTACATTGCAGTGTTAGGGAATTTTTTTGTTTATCTTTGTGTTTGTTCTTAATTGTCTTTGCTTTGTATTTTTCGCTTGTGCTAATGTTTATTGTAGACGATTAAGAATGACTTCCACCACACGACGAAAGTGGTCTATTCACCCCCCTCTAGCCGGCCAACATATACATATATCGATCCCCTACAAGTGGTATCAGAGCCAAGATGCTTGTCAACGGACTAACCGCCGCAACAAGCACAATCAAGGATGGTCGGCTCAAACATTCACCCACCAAAATTTGAAGGCGAATTCTCTTGGTGGAAAAAGAGAATGGAGGTATTCTTTAAAACCGATTTCGATATTATGCTTATAATGGAAAATGGTTTTGAGATGCCTAGGGACGAAGAGGGTGAACAAATAGAGAAGTCAAGGTGGACTAAAAAACAAGGGGAGGAGCACCTTGCTAATTCAAAGGCCAAGCACCACCTCTTCAATGTGCTTCCCCAACAAGAGATCAATATGATAGGGGAATGTGCTAGCGCCAAGGAGATGTGGGAGAAGCTAGTAGAGCTTCATGAAGGTACCTCGGAGGCCAAGCTTTCAAGAAGAGATCTTCTCTGCTCCCAACTAACGAATATCAAACTTGAAAAGGGAGAAAAGGTAACTTCACTACATTCTTGATTTAAGGAAATTTTGATTGGGCTAACAAGTGTAGGAGAAAGACTTTCGAACCGGGATATGCTTATGAAAGCAATCGATGCCTTTCCCCGGTCATCAAAATGGAGCTCAATGGTGGACTCCTTCTACATGTCAAAGAACTTAGAAGTGAGCACCTTTGAGGTGTTCTTTTCAACCATGGAGCTCCATGAAATGAGGCTTGAAGGAATAAATGAAGAATCAAGTATCAAGCCATCAAGAGGAGTAGCCCTAGTAGCAAATAAGGGGAAGAAGAAGAAGATAGAGACTTTCTCCTCCTTCGATGAAGCATCCTCCTCCTCCTCCATGGATAGCATGGAAGAAGCCTATATGGTAAGGAGGGTAAGACGTGCATTAAAAGGTTTTAAATTTAATAAATCTAATGATAGGAGAAGAAGACCAAGGGAGAAGATAATTTGCTACAATTTCCATGGAGAGGGACACATAAGGGATAATTGTCCCCTCTTAAACAAGAGCAAAGAAGAGAGGAGGAAGAAGGAAGAAAAGAAGAAGAAGGGGAGCAAGAAGAAAAAGGAAGAAGTGAAGAAGGCCAAAGAAAAGGGAAATGTCAAGGCACTGAAGGCAAACACATGAGATGATCCCTCCTCATCATCCTCATCCGAAGAAGAGGAAGAACATGTCTACTCAAACCTTGCCCTAATGGCATTTGACGACCTAGACTCCTCCTCCTCCGAAAATGAAGAAGCAAGCTCAAGTGAGGAGAGCTCGAGTGAAGGGGGAGCTTCTTCACCATCCTCATCCGAAGAAGAAGAAGACATGGAAACTATGGTAACGAACCTCTCACCAAGTAAAATAGTTTTCATGATTTCTAGTCTTACTAAGGATCTATTTAGAGCAAAAAAGAAAAATAAAAGCATGCTTGATCAAATTAAGGATTTAGAACAAAAATTAGAAAAAGCATGTTTTAATGATAATAATGATGATGCATGCTCACATGATCTTTATATGCCATTAGATGTAAGTGATGCATGTATGGAGGAAAATAGGGCTTTAAGAGAAATTGTAGATCACTTGACCAAAGCCCTAGAAAAATTCACAATTGGCTCCAACACTCTTAAAATGATTATAGGGAGCCAAAGAGCAAGCTTCAACAAGAAAGACCTAGGATATAAGGAAAATAAAAATGAAAAGACCTATAAATGCTTAATTGCTAGGGGTCAAGATAAAAAGAAGACAATTGCTAGAAAATAGATCCCTAAGGAGTATTTACTGAACCCCATAGGCAAGAATTTGTTTTGGGTTCCTAAATCCATCCTAAAGGGTTAGGAAAACCCTAGGATAGTCAACCATATGGAATTTATCTATATCATATTTTGGTTGACTTAGGATGGCGGGACAAAATTTTGAAAGAGTGTTGGGTGATGATAATGTGCCCATAAATTGATAATAATGCTTAAATCATGATAGTTAATGTAATTGTTACACATGTTAGCAATCATGATTTATGATCTTGATATTTGGTACATAATCATGGGAAATAGAGTTTAAATCATGCATTAGGTGATATTTGACTTATTATCATAATTCTTACCTAATGCATGATTATTAAATTGATGAATATATTTGTTTCATGATCATAATGTGAAATTAATTTATATATGTTTTTATGATCATGTGAGATGTTAGGATGATACTTAACTTTGTATAGAATTGCATGAAATTGAAGGTTAAGTACATAAATACCTTTAGGATACATCTCACACTCACCATAGGCTACCTTGATTGAAAACTTAGCATGGGTTAGATGATAGGATGATACTAATGGTCCACTAATGCCTATGGCATTTAGATGGTCATTTAAGGTATCAAATAGCAATAATAGACCAATCATGGGGAAGGCTTATGTTTAATTCATAGACATATTGCTCAAAGATCATGGTTGGATATTTCATATGTTTTCAAAACAATTTCTTACTTTAAAATATGAGTGTTCATGTTTTGAAACAATTTAAAGCAAAACTAGGTGTTAAACTTGATACTAACTTGATAAAAACCTAGTTACTTTTGAAACTTTTGGATTTTTGGCAAATACTTGAAAATATAATGATTTTTCATGGAGAACTATTTTTCATTGATAAATATACTTACAAGAAATATGTTCCCCAAATTTTATGATTTTTCAAATTTTATAGATTTTCTAATGCATTTCTGAAATTCACTCTGAAAATTTAAAAAACCAGAAATCTGAGTGCCAGTCGACTGGTAGTCTGAACCAGTCGACTGATCATCTGATAACATGCCCAATAACCTCCTCTATCCTATTTTAAGTCATTTTTTGGCTTTTGTTTCCCTCTAAACTTGATGTCATGCTTATATAAACTTTGTTTAATATTTTTGATGGTGTCAAAGGGGGAGAAATATATTTATTTAAGTAAGGGGGAATTATATTTAGGGGGAGTTTCATGTATTAAAGGGGAGAGTTGATAATCATGTTATTTACATGCTTTCTTACCTTAGTATTTTTATCAAATGTTTTACCTAACTTAAACGGATTGCCACACATAAAAAAGGGGGAGATTGTTAGTGCAATCGACCCGTGATATGGTTTTGATGTGTGTGGCAAAGGGTTTAAGTTAGGTTGTTATTGTGATTTGATATGTGCATTGGAGTCTTGTAGGACTTAGTAATTCGCACATGGAGCATTGGCGAGTTTCACCTCTCATGACTCGGTCCTTGAGTCGGTGAAGGATAGCTTTGCGGAAGTCGTGCGCTTGGAGCATCCGAGGGACCGCCGGACGAGGAGATTGGAGTGACGCCGGAGGAAGTAGACTTTAGGACGAGACGCGAAGGATGGCGCTGCAGAGTCGTGCGTTTGGCGCATCCGAGGGACATGGCCAGACAAAGACAACTTCAAAGGCGAGGGGCTCCAAGGGATGAGAGTGAGCGAATGTAACCTGGGACGGGGTAGTACGCTTAGGTGAAACTTGGCTAATTGGCTAAGTGTCGGATGGAATTTCCCGACATCAGTCGACTGCTTCAAGTCGATTGTGACTCGACTGGTATATGAGTTTGGTTCGTGTGTCATCAGTCGACTGCCAAGACCATCAGTCAACTGCTGATGGCAGCAATCGACTGGTCGAAAGGGTTTGGGGCACAAAACCTCTCGTAGCCGACTAGGCAGTCAACTACGAAGGCATCAGTCGACTGATGGATACATCAGTCGACTACCAAGGGTTCCGTTGGACTACAACAGTCGGGATCTGAAGTGTTCGGAGGGCGTTGTAGTGGCGTCAGTCGACTATCAAAGGTAGCAGTCGACTGATAGCGGCCAACGGCAAGAAATCAACCCTCTCTATAAAAAGAGAGGGTGTGGGTTTTTTGATAGCTAATGCTCATATTCCAAACTATCATCCAAGTGCTCCACAAGTGTTAAACTCCTTCTTCTAGTTTCTTTCACATCTATTGTAAAAGAAGGAGTATTCTTGAGTTGTAAGGGTTTCCTCCACCTAGCTTAGTGCAAAGGAGAGACCAATAGTGGATTGGTTGCGGAGTGATTCACCGTGGACGAATCGGACTGTGGATTAGCGACGCAGCCGTGAACCACGTTACATTGCGGTGTTAGCGAATTGTTTGTTTATCTTTGTGTTTGTTCTTAATTGTCTTTGCTTTGTATTTTCCGCTTGTGCTAATGTTTATTGTAGACGATTAAGAATGACTTCCACCACATGACGAAAGAGGGCTATTCACCCCCCTCTAGTCGGCCAACATATACATATATCGATCCCCTACAAATTATACTTAACTATCAATTTTCATGCAATTCTACCCAAGGTTAAGTATCATGAATCAAGTATCATCCACATCACAAGTCAAACATTATCAATCATGATCATAAAACAAAGGTTATCTCAACATCATCATAAAGATCATAAATCAACCATTTATCATGATATAAAATAAGTCCACTTATGGTTGACTATCCTAGGTTTCTCTAACCTTTAAGGATGGAATTGGGAACACAATATAAGTTCTTTCCAATAGGGTTCACCAAGTACTCCTTAGAGATCCATTTCCTAGCTACCATAGTTGTTTTAGCTTGTCCTCTAGCAATTAAACTATGGTAGGCTTTTTCATTTTTGGTTCCCTTATATCCTAGACCCTTCTTGTTAAAACTAGCTCTTTGGCTCCCTATGATCATATTCAATGTGTTAGAGCCAATTGTGAATTTCTCTAGGGCCTTAGTAAGGAAATCTACCTTTTCCCTTAAATCCTTATTCTCTTCTAAACATGCATCATTAACACAAGAAGAAGAATCATTAACATGTGAGCATGCATTTTTCAATTTTTCTTCTAGAGTTCTAATTTCATTAAGCATGAATTTGTTTTTCTTTTTCATTCTAAACAAATCCTTAGCGAGTAATCATTGAAATCACATCATGGGAGGGTAGTTTATTTACCTCACTTACCTAGTCCCCTTCTTCCGATGATGATGATGCTCCCCCTACACTTGAGCTCTCCTCCTCACTTGAGCTTGATTCTTCTCTTTCGGATGACGTGGAGGCTATGTCGTCAATTCCCATAAGTGCAAGGTGGGTGAAGATTTCTTCTTCTTCCGATGATGATGGATCATCCCATGTAGTTTTTAGGTTCCGGGGTTTTGATTTCTTTTCCTTCTCCTTTGACTTCCTTTCTTCTTTCTTCTTCCCTTCTTTCTTCTTGTCATTCTTCTTCCTTTCTTCCTTGCTTTTGTTTAATTGGGGACACTCATCCCTCATATGTCCCTCTCCTTGGCAATTATAGCAAATAACCTTCCTAGTCTTCCTCCTCCTTTCATGAGACTTGTTAAATTTAAAACCTTTTAATATACGTCTCACCTTTCTTACCATGTAAGCTTCTTCATCGGTGTTCATGGAGGAAGATGATTCGCCATCCGATGAAGGTGGTGTAGACTCCTTCTTTTTCCCTTTGTTGGCTACTAGTGCTACACCCCTTGAATTTTGGCTTGGTTCTTCTACTATACCTTCAAGTCTAGTTTCATGAAGCTCCACAGTAGAAAAGAATTCTTCTAGAGTACTTACCTCTAGATTTTTTGAAATGTAGAATGAATCTACCATTGAGCTCCACTTCGATGATCGAGGGAAGGCGTCTATGGCTTTTTGATGTGAGAAAAACATATAGGATTTTAGGAGTAGTTTTCGCTCACATCTCATTACATTTCATGGTAGTTTCATGCGTATGTTACTTTATTTTGCATGCATTTCTTATTTTCTAGTTCGGAGATCTGCTCTTTGTACATTTGCGTGCAGGATAGCATTCCGGGGAAAAATGCACACTTTCGGAGCAAAAGAAGGGCATTTTGCAGCTAGATGCAGAATGGGACGTGGCCAGGGCGTGTGGCTAAACACGGTCGTGTCCAATGTATTGGTGCAGGGGCACTAGATAATCAAACCTGTGTTTTGATTATGGCAAAGACACAAAGTTAAGTTTACATCGTTATCTCACGAGCTAAATCGAGTGTGCAGAAAAGTACTAAAGCTGGAGTTGTAGGCTAGCGACACCCGGAGGAAGCCGTGGTGGTCGGGCGACACTCGAGTGACTTCGGAGGGAGCCGAAGGAATCGAGTGGAAGGCCGGAAGCGAGAGCTACAAGGTCAGTATCGAGGAAAGCTCATGTGAGTGAGAGATTGTAAGGTCGTGTCCTCTTTACGGGGATGACCGTAGGCGGTGATCCGACTAAGACTTCCTGTGGAAGGTCTAGGTCGAGATCGGACGGTTAGAAACCATCGCATTTTTCATTTTCCGAGCTAACCTCTTGCTGCAAGGAAGTGGTCAGGCTGGCAGTCGACTGCTGGACATTGGGCAGTCGACTGATGCTCATCAGTCGACTGATGGGAGTCATCAGTCGACTGATGGCGACGAATCAGCCTTTGCGCTAGGTCAAAACGGATAAGGTTTGACGCGGCCACTTCACGATAAAAATTATACAACTTCGTGATCTGTTCCAAAAAAAGAGGAGACATATTCAGAGGCCAAAATCTATAAAAGGAGGGGAGGATTCCAACTCCATATCACATCAAGTTTATTCTCAAGTGCTCCTACAACGCCAACGCTCCAAAGCCCGTCATAACGCCGACGCATCAACAAGTTCAAATCTCTTTCGTCGGCAGCAGTAGCAAGTAATTGTTTTTATTGTATTCTTTATTTTAATCATAACGAGGTGAGGTAGGCTTGTTGCCTCATCCTCGTACTTTCGGTTTTGTGATCGTTGTCTCCTACCTCCAAACGAGGAGGAGACGTTATAGTGTTTTGCCCTCCGTACGCGGTCTAGGACCGATAGGGCCTTGGAGTAGTAACCGCTGGGTTGTGAACCAAGTAAAAATAAACGTGTCTCTTTATTTTCCACTGCTCTTACTCATTTAATTATCTACTTGAACGAAACGTCGAAAAGATTTACGATCGCTATTCACCCCCCCCCTCTAGCGACGCTTCTCGATCCAACAATTGGTATCAGAGCGGGGGTGCTAAGATTTGGTGAAACCACCGATCTAGCACGTTTTGGTTTTCTTTTCGTATTTTTTGATTCGTATTTTTTTTAGGTCTTTTTCCTCCTGCACTACTAATCCAAGACGAAGTCTTGGTACGTTTCTTTTGGTTGTGTGCTTGCAAGTATTCTCTCTTGGAGTAGCCGACGGTAAAAGGGCCATAACTTTTCGCACAAGTGGATTCACATAACGATCTACCTACCAAATCGAAGCTCTCTGAGAGATCTACATTTCTTGCAAGGGTTTACCTTCATAACAAGCTATTTCCAGCCCCAAAATCCAATGTCTAGTACCCTTTCGAGGACATCGAAGGTCGTAAGTTGTTAGTTTTTATTAGTTTCTTATTTTTCTCGCATTACTAATCTCTTGGAATTCCCTTTGGTTTTTATTCGTGTTTTGCAAGATACTTAATGGCTCACATTGAGGGGTATAGCACCACCCGACCTCCGTTCTTTAACGGAGATGATTTCCATTATTGGAAAGGTCGGATGGAGTGTTTCTTGAAAACACAATTCAAGACTTGGATAATAATCCAAACCGGCTTTGCTCTACACACCAATGATCAAGGAGAGCCCTTGGATTTCAACAAGTGGACAAATGCAACCAAGAGGCAAATC
The DNA here is from genome assembly GCA_025175895.1 of Wurfbainia villosa. Lineage (NCBI taxonomy): Eukaryota > Viridiplantae > Streptophyta > Magnoliopsida > Zingiberales > Zingiberaceae > Wurfbainia > Wurfbainia villosa. Next base: position 84,735,118 of record CM045989.1, on the reverse strand, counting down.
GAAGCCGATGCAAGAGCAACCCAAATATTGCAATGCGGCTTGTCCAAGGAGGAACTCAACCGCATCGGACCATTCATTAGTGCCAAGGACCTATGGAACAAATTAATCGAGCTACACGAAAGAAACGTCCGATGCTAAGGTATGTAAACGTGACCTTCTTTTCAATAAGTTGTATAACCTTAAGATGCAGGAACACGAGACGGCGACGCAACTACACGCCCGCATCCAGGACATTGTCAACGACCTGCACACCATCGGACACAAGGTCGAAAACTGTGACCTACTAAGGTACGTTCTTAATTCATTTCCTAGGACTACCTTGTGGGCATCCATGGTCGATGCCTACAAGGTCTCTAAGGACCTTTCAAAGCTTAGGTTAGACGAATTATTTTTCGAGTTTGAACTTCATGAGCAAACTAATGTGGTCCGGGCCGAGAGAGGTATTGCTCTACTTGCAGGACAAAGAAGCAAGCCACCTACCAGGCAAGAAGATGGACTCGAACCCGACGATGAATTAGAGTCCGAATCCAAAAAGGTGGAAGTAATAGTGAACGTAGTACGGAAGATCGTTCGAAGGGAAAGGAGGCTACTAAAGAATCAAAAGAGGGCACAATTCAAATCAAATCAAAAGAAGGCTTTTCATGCAACATGGGACAACGAAGAAGGCAGCGGCATAGCATGCATGGCAAGACCCGAAGAGTCCAAGTCAGAGTCCGAATCCGAATCCAATTACAACACCGACTCCGAACTCGAGGACTACTTCGAGAAGCAACTCAAAGTCGGACCAGAAGAGAAAATTAAGGTTAGCCGCTCACTAATTCATACGCTTTACAATACAATTAAAATGCTTAATAGGAAATTAACTAAGTCCGAGTCTAGGGTTGAGTCGTTACTTGAGGAGGTTGAAACCCTCAAGCAAGAGGCTACTCTAACCTCTTCAACTAGTCAAGTTTAAGAGGGAAACTCAACCCAAATTGAAAAACTTGAGAAGGAGAATTCTCTCTTGAAAGACCGAGTTCAAGAGGTTGAGGCTACGTTGGAAAGGTTCACGTTGGGATCTAAGAATTTTAACCGACTACTTGAAACCCAAAGAGCAGTGTACAACAAAGTCGGACTCGGATTTAGGTCAACGACTACGAATAGATCATATATGTCTATCGTAAATCGTAGTCATCAAAGAGTCCAAGCATGGGTCCCAAAGGTTTTATTGAATTCACATATAAGGACTAATAAGTTTTGGATTCCCCGGGATCAAATTCATTATTTGAATAGACCATATTGGTTCAATGGTCCAGGGGGAGCTAACACTAAAATAGTATACCCGCTTACTTAGCAAAATCATTGAATATTTTACTTTAATTTGTAGAACGGCTAGATAGGAAAAATAGTTAGTCAACTCTTGACAACATAGTATCAGGATGCGGCGAGATGATAGTACGTTAGGGAAACAAAGTCTCGTGTATTCAAGCTAGATAAGGCGTATCTAGCTTGGTGCACTAGACCGAGTGGAACTAGCTGAAGCTACCTCGCCGTATCCTAAACTAGTTAGACCAGGAAGTAATCCTAAGTGACTTAAGTGATATTTTCTTGAATTTGGATTTGTCTAAGGAAGTGGTCGTTGTTCCGATCAAAGAAGGCCCCTGTGCCTCGCCACGACCTGGAAGCCAATTTCTCGAAAAGTTACTTAACGATCTAAAGGTTAAATCTGAATCTAACCCAAGGTTAACTATCTTTAATCAATTTAAAATCATCTCACAAAACATATAAGGTGAACAAATTCTGAGACACATAGAATGGGTGAGATGTTAAGGATAATTGAAATATAACCTCTTCAAAATACTACTTATTTTCCCAACTATTGTACTTAACAACTCTTAGGCCAAAGTTTAGCGCCCCCTACATCTCTTATACTTCATATATTTGACTAAGGGGGAAAGCAAACTAACCCTAAGGGTTATATTACAAACCTTTAGATTATTGGTGCAGAGGGACACCTCGAACCAATTTATCTAATTACTGCTAGACGCATGCTTGGACTCATAGTTGATTTATCTTGATGCATGCATATACCATATTGTTTTTAAACCCCTATTTTATATAACAAACTTCAATTTTACATAACAAACCCCAACATTTGTTGATTTATGGCAAAAGGGGGAGAAGAGCGAAAGTTAAGGGGGAGTAACACAAAATTTATTTAATTTTGAAAACTAAAGTATCTCTTTCAAAACTCACCTAGGGTTAAGGGGGAGTTTTGGTTAAGGGGGAGTTTTTGAAAATGAAATTCATCATTTACTATACTTGTTTTATGCTTTAATTTCCCTTAACTTTGTGTTGGTTTGCCATAGATCAAAAAGGGGGAGATTGTTGGTGCAGGGGCACTAGATAATCGAACCTGTGTTTTGATTATGGCAAAGACACAAAGTTAAGTTTACATCGTTATCTCATGAGCTAAATCGAGTGTGTAGAAAAGTACTAAAGCTGGAGTTGTAGGCTAGCGACACCTGGAGGAAGCCACGGTGGTCGGGCGACACTCGAGTGACTTCGGAGGGAGCCGAACGAATCGAGTGGAAGGCCGAAAGCGAGAGCTACAAGGTAAATATCGAGGAAAGCTCATGTGAGTGAGAGATTGTAAGGTCGTGTCCTCTTTATGGGGATGACCGTAGGCTGCGATCCGACTAAGACTTTCTGTGAAAGGTCTAGATCGAGATCGGATGGTTAGAAATCATCGCATTTATCATTTTTCGAGCTAACCTCTTACTGCAGGGAAGTGGCCAGGTGATCATTCTGGACATTAGGCGATCGGTGATGCTCATCGATCGGTGATGGGAGTCATCAGTCGACTGATGGCAATGAATCAGCCTTTGCGCTAGGTCAAAATGGATAAGGTTTGACGTGGCCACTTCGCGATAAAAATTATACAACTTCATGATCTGTTCCAAAAAAAAGAGGAGACATATTCAGACGCCAAAATCTATAAAAGGAGGGGAGGATTCCAACTCCATATCACATCAAGTTTATTCTCAAGTGCTCCTACAACGCCAACGCTCCAACGCCGTCATAACGCCGACGCGATGACAAGTTCAAATCTCCTTCGTCGGCAGCAGTAGCAAATAATTGTTTTTATTGTATTCTTTGTTTTAATCATAACGAGGTGAGGTAGGTTTGTTGCCTCATCCTCATACTTTCGGTTTTGTGATCGTTGTCTCCTACCTCCAACGAGGAGGAGACGTTATAGTGCTTTGCCCTCCGTACGCTGTCTAGGACCGATAGGGCCTTGGAGTAGCAACCGCTGGGTTGTGAACCAAGTAAAAATAAACGTGTCTCTTTATTTTCCGCTGCTCTTACTCATTTAATTATCTACTCGAATGAAACATCGAAAAGATTTACGATCGCTATTCACCCCCCCCCCACTAGCAACGCTTCTCGATTCAACACAATGGGCGAGATCAGCCACCCCAGGGCTGCACATGGTCTAGTCGTATGGAAACACACGGCCGTGTGGTAGCCCGACAAATTGACGCGATTAGGGTTTTTTCCAGATTTTGCAGCGATCCGATATGATGTCTATATAAGGAGAGCTCCTCCCAAACCCTAGGGAGGAGGCACGATGGCTGGGATGGCACACCGAAGCCCTAAAAAGCTTCGGGAACTCGCAACAGGGAGAAAGAATGCCGTTGAAGATCTAAGTTTTGCACTTCAACGCCGGAGAGAAGGCCACATCGACATTGTAACCTCTTGTTCTTGCATTTTATTTCTGATATATTCGAACATGAACATGCCTTGTGATTCTCCTCTTCTATATATGGAGTAGTTCCTTCGATTCTAGGATTATGGAGTAGCTTGTGTACGCATGACATGTTGCTTCAAATTGAATTCTATTTCTGAGTTTGAATTTGCAATTGGAAATTGTTTATACCAATATCTATGCGTATTTGGTTTTCTACCTGCTGTGCTTCGGTGATACGAGGGGTGACAGCCCTTGTATCTATGATTTAGGGGATTTATACAAGGAACCTAGGGGTAAACCTGATCTCCTGTAACCGTGGGTAGAAGGATGCGATGGAACTGGAAACGGTTCATCACAGGGATTGATTTGGCATCCTCGTACCACCTATCCCGTCCATGTAAGGCAAAGATAGCTCCCGATAGATGCAGTGGCTCATCAGGAGAGTGTATGATGTCCCTTTCACAAAACCATAGCTAGACATTTAGACAACGCCCAGTTGATAGCATGTTTTACGACACACAAGTGAAACCGAAGTCCTAGAATCCCTTTTAAAGATCTCGGCACGCTCCTTTCTTCCTCCGTGTGACACCGTACTAGAGTTTAGTCCACCAACAACCCTCGCAATCAAAACCTTTAGATTTTACTTTCGAACAATTTCACCCACTGAACAAATCGGTACTCGAATCTCAGTCCCTGTGGGATTGATAATCTTTTATTACTTGACGACATCCGTGCACTTGCGAGCGTTGAGCACAAGTGCACGCTTCGAGTCCTCGATGGTCTCCATCACGAGATTTGAAGTCACGTTCGCTTGCATCAAGTTTTTGGTGTCATTGCCAGGGACTGATCGATTCGATATCGAATCGAGAAGTGAAAAATTTGATCAGACTTAGGATTAGATTTATTTACTTGTTTAATTTTCTTTTTAGTTTGCTTCATTTACTTTAGTTTTATATTTTCCATATTTAGATTTAGTTTTTCTTTTTAGTTTAGTAGTAGTTTTCTATTTCCTTATTTCCTCTTTGATTTTATTAGCTAGATTTGTTTATTTCCTGTTTCTTAGTATTAGGTAGCACTCCTAATTTTTGTGGCTCGGTTATTCGCATGCTTAGATGCTTAGGATCGGAAGGCCTGATTCTGATCGACTTAGAAATCGAACGAACCTTTCATCGCCGGAAAGCATAACAGAAGAGGATGGAGGACCAAGCTACATCTGAAGTACATATAGGTAGCCGACCTCTACGAGATTACGCAGCTCCTAGCGCTAGAGGATTTAGGCCGAGTATAGCTAGACCATTTATTTTGGTAAACAACTTTGAACTTAAACCATCACTTATACATATGGTCCAACATAGTCAATTCAAGGGAGCTGTGACTGAAGACCCGAACCGCACCTAGAGGCATTTTTGGAAATCTGCTCAACAATGAAGATGAATGGAGTTCCTGCTGATGTGATCCGCTTGAGCCTATTCCCGTTCTCATTGTGGGATAAGGCTAAGGCATGTCTTCACTCCCTACCTTCGAGAAGCATCACTACATGAGAGCAATGTGAGCAGCATTTTTTGAATAAATACTTCCCACCAAGCAAGACTGCTCACATGCGCCATCTTATCACGAGCTTCCGTCAGAAAGAGGGGGAGTCCTTATTCGAAGCTTGGGATCGCTAAAGGGGCTACTATACCAATGCCCCCACCACGAACTGGAAAGGTGGCTGGTGATCCACATCTTCTACAATGGGATCGTGTACGCTACGAAGATGTCCCTGGATTCTGCTGCAGGAGGAGCGCTTATGAATAAGACCATAGAGGAAACAGAAGAGCTGATAGAAGAGGTGGCCCAGAACCACCATCAATGGGCTTCCGAACGTGGTCACCCAACTCCTGCGGTGGGATGATATGTTTTCAACTCTGTGGACCACCTAGCAGCATATCGAGAGGACTACTACAGAGGGCAGGAAACTTCAGAAGAGCAGATTGAGCACTGTGACGTAGTTGGTGACCTAAATAAAAAGGCTAATAACCCATACTCTAGCATTTCCCATCCCGGATGGAGGAACCACCCAAATTTTCCCTATAAGAATAACTTGGGAAGGTTCCAACAGACGAGAGAAAAGGGGCAGCCATAGCAACCTAACACCCGTCTGGAGAATATGCTAGAGAGCTTCATCCGAACACAACGGGAGACGAATACTGAATTTTAGCGGCGACATTCGCAGACAGATATGATGATCGAAGGGTTGGGATCATCTGTAAGGGATCTTGCTAGTAGGCAAAAGTCGCTAGAGATTCAAGTAGCTCAGATTGCAAACCAGATCTCGAGTGACCAGAAGCTACGAGAAGCGAGGTAAATTCGGTGGGAAGCGGTTCTAAAGAGATGCCAAGCCGGTCATCAAGAGGACACAGGACCTAAAACACAGGAACCTTTGGGGGAGACCGAGAAGGAAGAGGCCGAAAAAATAAACTGGGATCCTGCCACAAGGACTCAACCACCCCTTACTGTGCCATTCCCACAGCGGTTAACTAATGCAAAGAAGGATGCTGAGTTTGGTAAATTTCTAGACATGCTGAAGTCGATCTCAGTAGAGGTACTAATACTTGAAGCACTGCACCAAATGCCCCAGTTCACTAGATTCATGAAAGATATTCTGGCACATCATAGGAAGGTCGCAAAGTCTGAAACGGTGGCCCTCACAGAGGAATCAAGCGCTTATCTCCGAAATGAAACCACTCAGAAACTAAAAGATCCAAGGAGCTTCTATATTCCATGTTATATAGGGACGACACTGATTAGCAAAGCCTTCTGTGACTTGGGAGCAAGTGTGAGTCTTATTCCCTACACCTTATGCAAAAATCTAGGGTTAGGAAATTTAAAATTCACTACGATGACACTACAACTAGCTGACCACACATACCGCTACCCATTGGGGATTTTAGAAGATGTTCCTGTTAAGGTGGGAAACTTTACACTGCCGACTAACTTTGTGGTCATGGAGATGGAAGAGGATCCAAAGATACCCATCATCCTAGGGCGACCATTTTTAGTGACTACAGGAATGGTCATTGATGTAAAGAATTACAAGCTGACCCTAAAAGTGGGAGAGGATAAGATGGAATTTGAGTCTGCAGGAATGGGAAGTCACGAACCCTCATCGGGGAAGTACGTGATTCCAGCGAGAGCTAAGAAGGAAATCATGTATGAAGATCCCGAGATGGATGAATGGAGGTTCACTGAACCTCCGGAGCCAAGTTGATAATGGAGTGAGGTCGTGCTAAACGACCTTAAACAAAGCGCTTCTTGGGAGGTAACCCAAGTTTAGTTTTTAGATTTCCCTTTAATTGTATTGCATGCATTTAGTTAATTTGAACTTTGATTTCCATTTCATTTAGCATTAGGATCAGAAGAGAACTTTGCTAGGTAAAAATAAAATCAATATTAGCTTACACAGTGAGGCGTATGAGGAAATTTGGACTGTGGTGTAAAAAGGGGAGAAGAAGATTTAAGTTATTAAAGTCGACCTATTCAGATAATAGATCGAGAAATCAAGAAATTGAGAAACAAAGAAGTACCCTTAGTGAAAGTCATGTGGCAAAAATCAAAAGTTTAAAGAAGCAACTTGGGAATGCGAGGATGACATGAAACAAAAGTATCCGGAGTTGTTCTAAGTTTCGAGGATGAAACTTTTATAAGGTATGAAGAATTATAACGCCCATAAAATTCTAAAACTGTTCAAAGTAATTATATGGATTTTAATGCCCATAAAAGGTTTAAAATAAAATAAAATAAAATAAAAAGTATGGTTCGCTATAACTAGGATTTGAACCATGAACCTCCTAATAGGGAGGTAGCCTTGCTACCACTAGGCCATAGGATGATTCTTGGCTAGAATAGATAAGGAATATACAAAGAAGATAAATGAGAAGATGAGAGGGTGAAGAGTTGTTTCATCTCCCCATGAGGAGATGAAAAGTTTTCCTCATCTCCCTAGCTATTAATGTGGGGATTAAAGAGAGAAAGGAACCAAAATCCACTTCATCTTCCTCATTCTTCTTCCTCCCTCATTCTTGGCCAAAACCTAACCCTCTCCTTCCTCCCTTTTCCATCCCAAGCTATAGGGCTCCTTGTCTGGGGATTCTCAAGAGGGGTTTTCAAGTAGAATTTCTCACAAGGCTTGGTGTTTGCTAGAGGATCAAACTCCACCACCTTCCACCCTCCCCATCCGAAACCCTAAGTTCCTTGTTTTGGTGTTCTTGAGAGGGCTTCAAGGGGATCTTCTCACAAGCTTAGTATATGCTAGAGGATCACTCCTAAGGCTAAGGAACAAGGGAAGGTCTTCATCTCACAAAAACCCTAGCGGTATACTAGTACGATAGCGAGAGGATGTAAGTATCTCTCACCTGCAGTATAAGTAGTTCTTCGATTGTTTTATATAGCTTCTTTTCATATGTTTTGAATATTATATGTTTGGATCAGATTTATAGTTGAGGTATAGGTCTTTTTAAGCAAGATCTAAGATCACCAAGATGTTATTTTTCACCTATAGCATAAGTAACTCTTTGATTTGCCCATCTAGGTTCTATTATCATGTTTTATTTGGATTTATATGTCCTGTCCAGATTATGTTTGTTTGGAATTTTAGGTATTTTAAGTATATTTCATTGGAAGCAAGATATAAAGATCACAAGATGCTTCCCCTATAAGTTTTGGGGACAAAGAGCAAGATCGAATGTCTGGAAAGGCTTCCTATATGAGTTTTTGAGTATGATCTTATAAAATACTTGTTAAATGACAAAAATATGTTTTATCAGATTATATGGGTGTGTTTAAACTTATAGGTAAGGTATATTTTGTTTTAAGCAAGACATGAGATCACTAGGATGCTATCTCTCACCTATAGCATAAGTAACTCTTTGATTTGCACATCTAGCTTCTAGTATCATGTTTGTATTCAGATTTATAGGTTCTGTCCAAATTATGTTTGGTTGGATTTTTAGGTATTTTAAGTATATTTCTTGGAGGCAAGATGTAAAGATCACAAGATGCTTCCCCTACGAGTTTTGGGGACAAAGAGCATGATCACATGTCTTGAAAAGCTTCCTATATGAGTTTTGGGAGTATGATCATGTTAAATGTTTGATAAATGACAAAGATCAGTAAGTCATATATAAAGGAAATATTTCTCTTTGAATATTTCATTGGAAGCAAGATGTAAAGATCACAAGATGCTTCCCCTACGAGTTTTGGGGACAAAGAGCATGATCAAATGTCTTGAAAAACTTCCTATATGGGTTTTTGATTATGATCATGTAAAATACTCGTTAAATGATAATAATTAGTAAGTCATATATAAAGGAAGTATTTTACTTTGAAGTGACATGTACCAGGCTCTTAGATCGCCCACGGGCCCCTAGACCGCCCTTGAAAGTCCCACGGGCCCCTAGACCACCCTTGAAAGTGTTGGGTTTCTAGTACCGCGGCGAGTGTGTGTTCGAACATGTTTCGTAAACATGTGCATAGAGGAAGAAATAAAAATAATAAATCTAATTTATTACAACACACACACCACACGCATGCATATTACAACATGTGTAGACATAATCGTAGTTTAAAATTTTGCAATAAAAGAAAATTTATTCTACGTATACCAGATGTATCATGTGTAGCGGAGAAGGCATCAACCGGAGCGATCCTCGCTAGAATCGCCTCTATCCGTATCCACGCCGAGTATCTTCGGGATGACTTCACAAAGTCACGAGCCTCGTCTTCGTACGAGTCACTAGCCTCGTGTCGAAGACGATGTGATCGAGAGAAGATCACAATCCGAATCAAAATTCGGATTCAAAATGAGTCCTCAAAAACTCGCTTCTCCGGAGAGGTATTCGCCAACTGTTTGACGAATCCTTCATCCTCCACCTCTGAGGATTACTGGAGATTAAATCCCTGGCAAAGTAGCCGCTGTCGGAGCTCCAAACGTCATCCAAACGACGCTCCGACACGAAATAAACAAGCTGTCTAGAAAACTGGACAGCTTTGGTGGAGGATTAGCGTTGGCCAAATAAGGAAGCTAGACGCTCACCTTCTCGCCGGACACAAGGAAGATCACCGGAGGGTCGCCGGGGATCGCCGGCTGAAGCTTGGATGCCGGCAAGGATCTTGGACGGTGGCACAAGGGTGGGCGGTGGCTAGGGTATGGGCGCCGACCACAAGAGGAGAAAAGGGAGGGGCGACAACTTGGATTAGGGCTCTCATTAAACCCTTGAGCCCTATTTTATAGAGAACAAATTCTCCTAATGGTTATTGGTTCATAACCAAAACATGTTAACTTGTTCCATTAATTTAAGTTAAAATAAACCAAACCGATTTGGTCTATTTTAAGTTAAAATGAACCGAACCAACTTTGGTTCATTCGTTTAAAATAAACCAAACCCCTTTGGTTTATTCTCCACCATTGGATTAGAACCAAACCAATTTGGTTCATCCATCATGTCTTCATAAGACATGGCCCATCCACGCTTCCATTGCGCCTGAAACGATTTCATGCTCGCTCCTTGTTTGGTCCAATCAAACCTAGTTTCTCTCGGTCTGAGAATCTCATTCTCAAGCTCATTTTAAATCCTTCGGATTACACTCGTTGTGCGTGTGACCAAATAGGTTCTCGATTTATGTTGGTCGTCTATAATTAACCATTAATTATAGAATGATCATGAGTGGCAACTAGTAGTACATCATGATCCCCAATTAACAGAAAAGATCAACGGTTGATCCAGAACTATTTCTGAAACCCTTCAGCAGCTACAATGAATCGTTCCCCATTCCCTTCACTCATCTTATACCCACTTGGTTCAGGACATGGTCTATAGTATCAGTCCCCACTAGGTTGACTACGTCACACCTAGCCCAAGTATCATTTCCTCGTCCTACGGATTCTAGTTACTGCACATGTATCCAAGAGTATCTTACTCTAAATATATAATGCTTTGGCCAAAGACTTTAGTAACAATCCGACGAAAGGCCATGGGTATACATCTCCTCGCAAGGAGTGGTGAATCCTTTATAGACTATTCAAACACCTTCGATCACTTCGACTTATACCCAATCATCCCGGGTCCACATCTCCTCAGAGATGCTTGCTTAAGATGTCAAAGCATAAGTCTTCATGATCAAGATGACTTGAATACCGCAAGTCAAAAGAACATCGCACTTAAGCTGCAGTAAGAACTTTATTGACATATCTATATATGCAGAGAACCATATGAAGTCTTATGACTGGTCACTCCAATGAACTAGTTACCATAACTAGCATCCACGATTAACTCCGGACATCACAATGTCTCCAGCTAGTGAGAATCAGCTGCTTGGATACACCAAGGAGTATACCTCGTGCTAGTCTTTACAGAATTGATGGTGTCCAAATCCATCAATTCATCGACTAGGGATAATTCCGATACATCACAATTACACATGTAGAGATACTCACTAGTTGTGATCCAATCACAAATTCTCTCATGCTGTGAATCGTATCGTGGACATTTAGTAAATGAGTTTAAGATCTAATCAAATACATGAAAACATGTATACTCAAATAGTGAATCTTCATTTATCATATAAATGGTTCAAACATAAGGCGATTGCCTTAGGACATCTCTCATATATTACTAATAAACTCCCACTTGGCCTAATGTCAATCGCTACGGTATCCAATACTATAAGCTCTAACATAACCCTCAAACTTACTTTGAGGTAATGCCTTAGTCAAAGGATCCGCTAAGTTCCTTTCAGTGGGGATTTTCTCGATTTGTATTTCCTTCCTACTAATGATCTCTCTGATCAAATGATAGCGGCGAAGCACATGTTTGGATCATTGATGAGACCACATCAAGTTCAGAGATGAACTTCTTGATCCAAACCGCTTCCTTTACTGCTTCCGAAGCTGCAATGTATTTTGCCTCAGTGGTAGAATCCGCTACAGTGTCTTGTTTGGAACTTTTCCAACTCACTGCGCCCCCATACAAGGTGAACACGTATCCAGACTGAGACCTGGAATCATCCTTGTCTGTCTGGAAGCTGGCATCCATATACCCGCATATCACCATGTCCCCTTCTCCATATATTAGGAACACATCATTAGTTCTTCTCAAGTACTTAAGGATTGTCTTAACAGCCGCCTAATGATCCATTCCTGGATCAGACTAGTATCTACTCGTGACACTCAGAGCATATGATACATCGAGCCTCGTACATAACATAGCATACATGATAGATCCTATTGCGGATGCATAGGGAATCTTACTCATGCAAATCCTCTCATCTTCTGTGCGCGGACACATAGACTTCGAAAGGTGTATCTCATGCCTGATGGGTAGAAAACCTTTCTTGGATTCCAACATGCTAAACCTCTTTACCACTCGGTCTAAATACATAGACTGCTAAAGACCAACCAACCATTTCGATCTATCTCTATAGATCTTAATCCCTAGGATGTAGGTTGTTTCTCCCAGGTTTTTCATGGAGAATGTCTTGGATAACCAAATCTTAACTGACTGTAAGACTAAAACATCGTTTCCTATAAGTAATATGTCATCAACATACAATACTAGGAACACGATTGCACTCCCACTAACCTTCTTGTACACACAAGGTTCGTCTGGATTTTGTGAGAAATCAAACTTTTTGATTGTCTCATCAAAATGGATATTCCAGCTCCTGGATGCTTGCTTCAGTCCATAAATGGACCGTCACAATTTACATACCTTGGTTTTGTCAACCAATGTGAAACAATCAGGTTGTATCATTTATACGTCCTCGAGAAGGTTTCCATTAAGGAAAGTTGTTTTCACATCCATCTTTCATATCTCAAAATCATAATGAGTCGCTATGGCCAGGAGCATCCGAATGGATTTAAGCATAGCAACATGCGAATAGGTTTCGTTATAATCAACACCTTGCTTTTGACGATATCCTTTCGCCACCAATCTAGCCTTATAAGTAATCACATTACCATCCATGTCGGTTTTATTCTTGAAAACCCACTTGCACCCTATAGGTTTTATGCCTTCAGGTGGGTCAACCAAGTTCCAAACTTGATTTTCATACATGGAATCCATTTCCGACATGGCTTCAAGCCACTTATCCCTTTCTGAACTTGTCATAACTTCTTCATAACTGGTAGGCTCCTCATCATCAATGAGTAACACGTCGTTCGATTCACTTATGAGAAATCCATATCTCTCAGGAATATTGCATGATCTACCAGATCTACGAAGATGTGGTGTTTCAATAGGTCCAGCCGATTGCTCATCACTATGAGTTATCGACTGTTGTGCTTCACCAGGTATCTCATCAATGTATATTTGAGTCTCTCGAGCCTCCTCAAGCTCGATGACACTCCCACTGTTTTCTTGCAAGAGAAACTCTTTCTCTAGAAACACAGCATGCCTTGAAACAAACACCTTTTGTTCCACAGGATGATAGAATTGGTAACCCCTTGTTTCCTTAGGGTATCCAATAAATAGATATTTATCAGACTTAGCATCCAATTTGTCTGATATAGTCCTCTTCACATAAGTAGGACATCCCCATATCTTCAAGTAAGATACATGAGGTTTCTTACTATTCTATATCTCATATGGAGTAGTGGAGACTACCTTGGTTGGCATTCTGTTTAACAAGTAAACAACTATTTGAAGTGCATAGCCCCAAAAGGACTTGGGAAGATTTGCATGATTCATCATTGACCTGACCATGTCCAACAAGGTCCGGTTACGCCTCTAAGATACACCATTATGCTGTGGCGTATATGGCGGAGTCCATTGAGACAATATACCATTGTCTCTTAGATAATATAGAAACTCTTGACTTAAGTATTCACCACCTTGATCCGATCGAAGTATTTTAATACTCTTATCATGTGGTTTCTCTACTTCATTCCTGAATTCTTTGAACCTTTCAAAGGCTTCAGACTTGTATTTCATCAAGAACACATACCCAAACTATGAGTGATCATCGGTGAAGGCAATGATGTAGCTATAGCCTCCCAGATCTTGAGTTGACATAGGTCCGCATACATCAGTATATATTAGACCAAGCAACTCTCCCACCCGTTGACTTTTTCTCATAAAAGGTAACTTGGTCATCTTGCCTTTTAAGCATGATTCACATGTATCGTATGAATCTAATTCAAACGATTCCAGAATTCCACATCGGTGTAATTCGGACATGCGTTTCTTGCTTATATGGCCAAGACGACAACGCCATATGTAGAAGGCTAATTGATTATCCTTTCAGGCATGCTTGTTGCTCGCTTCGATATTGAAAATGTCATTGGATACGTCCAACGTATAAATACCATTGCTTAAATTTCCAGTTCCATAAAGAACGCCATTCAAAGTTATGTAACAACAATTGTTACTAAAAGTTAAATGGTACTCATTTCTATTCAAACAAGAAACAGAAATGATGTTCTTTATGAATGAAGGAACATAAAAGCAATTGTCCAGTTATAAGACAAGTCCTGTAGGGAGTTTCAACAAATACGTTCCGATGGCGAGTGCAACAACCTTTGCTCCATTCCCAACACGTAAATTTGACTCTCCCTTAAAGAGTTTTCTTCTATTTCTTAGCTCATGTATGTCATTACATATATGTGAGCCACACCCAGTATCCAATACCCAAGTGTCTGAAGAAATAGAATGACAATTAATAACGAAGATATCTGAAGAAGATGGGGCATCCGATTCCCTATTCTTCTTCACGGACTCAAGATAAATCTTACAATTTCTTCGCCAATAGCCCTCCTTTCCATAATGATGGCAAGTGCCCTTTTGTGCTGATTTTGTCTTTTTTTTAGCCTTTTCTTCTTCCCCTTCTGCTGTTCCTTTGACTTCCTCTTAGAATCTTTCTTCGAGGAATCAACTAAGAAGATTCACTCCAAGGTTGGCTTGTTGGACTCACTCCAAGGTTGTTCTTATCTATATTGGATATCAGCCCATCTGTTAGTAATATATGAGGGATGTCCTAAGGCAATCGCCTTATGTATGAACCATTTATATGATAAATGAAGATTCACTATTTGAGTATACATGTTTAATGTATTTGATTGGATCTTAAACTCATTTACTGAATGTCCACGATACGATTCACAGCATGAGAGAATTTGTGATTGGATCACAACTAGTGAGTATCTCTACATGTGTAATTGTGATGTATCGAAATTATCCCTAGTCGATGAATTGATGGATTTGGACACCATCAATTCTGTCGAGACTAGCACGAGGTATACTCCTTGGTGTATCCAAGCAGCTGATTCTCACTAGCTGGAGACATAGTGATGGCCAGAGTTAATCGTGGATGCTAGTTATGGTAACTAGTTCATTGGAGTGACCAGCCATAAGACTTCATATGGTTCTCTGCATATATAGATATGTCAATGAAGTTCTTACTGTAGCTTAAGTGCGATGTTCCTTTGACTTGCGGTATTCAAGTCATCTTGATCATGGAGACTTATGCTTTGACATCTTAAGCAAACATCTCCAAGGAGATGTGGACCCGGGATGATTGGGTATAAGTCAAAGTGATCGAAGGTGTTTGAATAGCCTATAAAGGATTCACCACTCCTTGCGAGGAGATGTATACCCATGGTCTCTCGTCGGATTGTTACTAAAGTCTTTGGCTAAAGTATTACATGTTTAGAGTAAGGTACTCTTCGATACATATGCAGTAACTAGAATCCGTAGGATGAGGAAATGATACTTGGGCTAGGTGTGACGTAGTCAGCCTAGTGGGGACTGACACTATAGACCATGTCCTGAACCAAGTGGGTATAAGGTGAGTGAAGGGAATGGGGCACGATTCATTCGAGCTGCTGAAGGGTTTCAGAAATAGTTCTGGATCAACCGTTGATCTTTTCGGTTAATTGGGGATCATGATGTACTACTAGGTGCCACTCATGATCGTTCTATAATTAATGGTTAATTATAGACGGCCAACATAAACCGAGAACCTATTTGGTCACACGCACAACGAGCGTAATCCAAAGGATTTAAAACGAGCTTGAGAATGGGATTCTCAGACCGAGAGAAACTAGGTTTGGTTGGACCAAACATGAAGCGAGCATGAAATCGTTTCAGTCGCAATGGAAGCGTGGATGGGCCGTGTCTTATGAAGACATAATGGATGAACCAAAATGGTTTGGTTCTAATCCAATGGAGGAGAATAAACCAAAGGGTTTGGTTTATTTTAAACGAATGAACCAAAAGTTGGTTCGGTTCATTTTAACTTAAAATAAACCATCATGGTTTGGTTTATTTTAACTTATCTTAATGGAGCGGGATAACAGGCCTAATGGTTATGATCCAATAACCATTAAGAGAATTAGTTCTCTATAAAAGAGGACTTAAGGGATAATTAAGCCCTAATCCAAAAATGCCAACCTACATTGCAGCCCAACCTCTTGTGCCGCCGTCCAAGTTGTTGTCGGCGTCCAAGCTTCGGCCGGTGATCCTCCGGCGACCCTCCGGTGATCTCCTTTAGGTTTGGCATCAAGGTGAGCTTTATCTTCCCTTGGTTGTCCGGCACCTATCTTCTCCACCAAAGCTGTCCAGTTTTCTGGACAGCTTGTTCTCCTCTCGTCGGAGCATCGTTTGGACGACGGTTAGAGCTCCGACAGAGGCTAACTTACCGGGGATTCGATCTCCGGTAATATTCTGAGGTGGAGGATGAAGGATTCATCAATCGGTTGACGAATACCTCTCCGGAGAAGCGAGTTTTGAGGACTCATTTTTGGATCCGAATTTTATTCGGATCGTGATCATCTCTCGATCATGTCGTCTTCAACACGAGGCTAGTAACCCGTACGAAGACGAAGCTCGTGGCTTAGCGAAGTCATCCAGAGGATACTCGGCGTGGATACGGATAGAGACGATTCTAGCGAGGATCGTTCCGGTTGATGCCGTTCCCGCTACACGTCATACGAAAGGTATAACGTAGTCAAATTTCCTTTTATTGCAAATTTAAATTTACAGTTATGTCTACACATATTGTACTATGCATGCGTGTGATGTGTGTGTTGTAATAAATGTAGATTTATTATTTTTATTGCTTCCGCTGTGCTCATGTTTACGAAACATGATCGAAAACACACACGCCGCGGTGGAGGAAACCCAACAGTGGTATCAGAGCCCAGGTTGTGTTTCGACATAATCGTAAATTGGTTTTGCAATAGTCATAATGTTATTTCTGGAAATTTTCTAATTTTGGAAATTTAGAAGTATTTATGGAAATTTTTCAATTTTGGAAAGTCTAGATGTATTTATGGAAATCTTCCACTTTTGGAAAGTTGGAAGTATTTATGGAAATTGATATTTTCAATAAATAAAATATTTGATTAGATTCTGGAAATTTGTTTCCTAATTTAATCATTATTTGATTTGGAGAATCAAATCTTAAAATATTTTATTTCCATAAGTAGTTTTGATTATTTAGGAAATTTGTTTCCTAAATTGATTTTCCTTAATCAATTATTTTCATAAATAAAATATTGGATTAGATTTGGAAATTTGTTTCCTAATTCAATCATGATTTGATTTGGAGAATCAAATCTTAAACATATTTTATTTCCATAAATAGTTATGACAAATAAGGAAATTATGTACATGATATAATTGTATGTCATGTAATTGCATTAGATGCATAACATTATGTCATGCGTGTCGTGACATGTAGATGTATGTCATGCCATGTAGATAATAGTTATTTGCATGCAAAGAGGATGAGACATAAAAACCCTTAAACAATATTAAAGCCTACACCTTCCATTAATATGGTTAGAACCAGAGTTTCGTTTCTTGTTTGGGTTGTTGGACTCTCTCCAAGCCCGGCTCGAACCCGAACATGTTCAAACCATGGAATAGTTTAATACTAATATGGTAAGAATCAGAGGTCAATCGTTAGCTTTGGTTGTTGGACTCTCTCCAAGCTGGGCTAATTGGTTGAATGCGCTCTAACCATATTAAAACTATTTCCCGATTAATGGGTTGGCTTTAACCTGGAGCATCGGCTTGTTGGACTCTCTCCAAGGTCGATGTAAAGGGAGGTGAAGTTGGGTGTTATGCATATGATGCATACTTGTTAATGTGTTAACAACCCGATGTATGTGTGAACATTCAATTAGTTGATAGCACATTGTGATAGTTGCATATACGTGATATGCAATCGGTATAGTTGATACCTACCGTCGTAGTTATGAATGGCTTGTAGGACTCTCTCCAAGGTTGTTCATAACTATGATGAATATCAGCCCATTCGGAGATGGACCTATGATCTCCCGAAGTAATTTTGGGGTTTTTGAAATTCGAAAAATGAATGGGGTTTATAAATGTATATTAATGCATTTTAAAAATCATTTTCTCATATATGCTCGTTTTGTATTTCTAAGATTGATCATGATGTCTTTGAATTTGCGTTCCATTTTGGATTCGAATAAATTGACTGGGCCGAGCTTCTTGGACTGGCTTAGAAGCTTGAGAATTGTTCTCAAGGTTGAAAAGCTTGCAAATGTCCTCGAAGCGCCTCTTCCCGCCCGTCCTAGTGACGATGCAACTCTGGACCAATTGTTGGCCTATCAGAAACATGTGAGTGATTCTGAACAAATGAGTTGCATCATGCTAGCCACGATGGAACCCAAGCTCTGGCGGCATGAGCATATGGATGCTCATATCGTAGTCCTTCATCTTTGTGAGTTGGTTGATGAGCAAGTGAGATTCGAAAGGTTCGAAGTCTCAAAGCTCCTCTTCACCTCTGAGATGCTAGAAGGTTCATCTGTGGTACTGCTCAATATGTTGAAGACTGTGGAGTCTTCTGAGAAGCATGAGCAGGGGACGGTGCTGTTAGTTGATTCCTCGAAGAAAGGTTCTAAGAGAAAGTCAAAGGAACAGCAGAAGGGAAAGAAGACAAGGGCTAAGAAGGTAGAACTAGCACAAAAGGAAACTTGCCGTCATTATGGCAAGGAGAGCCATTTGCGAAGAAAGTGCAAGATTTATCTTGAGTCCGTGAAGAAGAATAAGGCAGCAGATGCCCCATCTTCTTCAGATATCTTCGTTATTGATTGTCATTCTATTTCCTTAAACACTTGGGTATTGGATACTGGGTGTGGCTCACATATATGTAATGACATACATGGGCTAAGGAATAGAAGAAGACTCGTCAAGGGAGAGTCAAATTAGTGTGTTGGGAATGGAGCAAAGGTTGCTGCAGTCGCCATTGGAACGCATTTGTTGAAACTCCCTACAGGACTTGTCTTAGAACTGGACAATTGCTTTTATATTCCTTCGTTGATAAAGAACATCATTTCTATTTCTTGTTTAAATAGAAATGGGTACCATTTGACTTTTAGTAACAATTGTTGTTACATAACTTTGAATGGAGTTCTTTATGGGACTGGAACTTTAAGCAATGGTGTTTATACATTGGACGTATCCAGTGACATCTTCAATATCGAAGCGAGCAACACGCGTGCTCAAAAGGATAATCAAATAGACTCCTATATGTGGCATTGTCGTCTTGGCCATGTAAGCAAGAAACACATGTCCGAAGTACACAAATGTGGAATTCTGGAATCGTTTGAATTGGATTCATACGATACATGCGAATCATGCTTAAGAGGCAAGATGACTAAGTTACCTTTTACTGGAAAAGGTGAACGAGTGGGAGAGTTACTAGGTCTAATACATACTGATGTATGTGGACCTATGTCAACTCAAGCTTTAGGAGGCTATAGCTACTTCATTACCTTCACCGATGATCACTCACGGTTTGGGTATGTGTTCTTGATGAAACACAAGTCTGAAGCCTTTGAAAAGTTCAAAGAATTCAGAAATGAAGTAGAGAAACAACATGATAAGAGTATTAAAATACTTCGATCGGATCGAGGTGGTGAATACTTAAGTCAAGAGTTTCTTGATTATCTAAGAGACAATGGTATATTGTCTCAATGGACTCCGCCATATACACCACAACATAATGGTGTATCTGAGAGGCGTAACCGGACCTTGTTGGACATGGTCAGGTCAATGATGAATCATGCGACTCTTCCCAAGTCCTTTTGGGGATATGCACTTCAGACAGTTGTTTACTTGTTAAACAGAATGCCTACCAAGGTAGTCTCAACTACTCCATATGAGATATGGAATGGTAAGAAACCTCATGTATCTTACTTGAAGATATGGGGTTGTCCTGCTTATGTGAAGCGGACTGTATCAGACAAATTGGATGCTAAGTCTGATAAATGTCTATTTATTGGATACCCTAAGGAAACGAGGGGTTACCAATTCTATCATCTCTTGGAACAAAAGGTGTTTGTTTCAAGGAATGCTGTGTTTCTAAAGAAAGAGCTTCTCTTACAAGAAAAGCGATTAGAATTAATCGTCGAGCTTGAGGAGGCTCAA
Source organism: Wurfbainia villosa (assembly GCA_025175895.1). Lineage (NCBI taxonomy): Eukaryota > Viridiplantae > Streptophyta > Magnoliopsida > Zingiberales > Zingiberaceae > Wurfbainia > Wurfbainia villosa. The sequence goes on along the minus strand of CM045989.1, from coordinate 84,714,952 downwards.
GAGACTCAAATAGACATTGATGAGATACCTGGTGAAGCAACTTAGTGATGAGCCATCGGCTGGACCTATTGAGGCACCACATCTTCGTAGATCTAGTAGAGCACGTAATATTCCCGAGAGATATGGATTTCTCGTAAGTGAATCGAACAACGTGTTACTCATTGATGATGAGGAGCCTACTAGTTATGAAGAAGAGCTGACAAGTTCAGAAAGGGATAAGTGGCTTGATGCCATGAAGTCGGAAATGGATTCCATGTATGAAAACCAAGTTTAGAACTTGGTTGACCCACCTGAAGGCATAAAGCCTATAGGGTGAAAGTGGGTTTTCAAGAAGAAAACCGACATGGATGGTAATGTGATTACCTATAAGGCTAGATTGGTGGCGAAAGTATATCGTCAAAAGCAAGGTGTTGATTATGACGAAACCTATTCGCCTGTAGCTATTCTTAAATCCATTCGGATGCTCCTGGCCATAGCGGCTCATTATGATTATGAGATATGGAAGATGGATGTGAAAACATCTTTCCTTAATGGAAACCTGCTCGAGGACGTGTATATGATACAGCCTGAGGGTTTCACATCGGTTGATAAAACCAAGGTATGCAAATTGCGACGGTCCATTTATGGATTGAAGCAAGCATCTAGGAGCTGGAATATCCATTTTGATGAGACAATCAAAAAGTTTGATTTCTCACAAAATCCAGACGAACCTTGTGTGTACAAGAAGGTTAGTGGGAGTGCAGTTGTGTTCCTAGTATTGTATGTCGATGACATATTACTTATAGGAAACGATGTCTCAATCTTACAGCTAGTGAAGGTTTGGTTATCCAAGACATTCTCCATGAAAGACCTGGGAGAAGCAACCTACATCCTCGGGATTAAGATCTATAGAGATAGATCGAAACGGTTGCTTAGTCTTTCGCAGTCTACATATATAGACCGAGTGCTAAAGAGGTTTAGCATATCGGAATCCAAGAAAGGTTTCCTACCCATCAGGCATGGGGTACACCTTTCGAAGTCTATGTCCGTAAGCGAGAAGGCGAGAGGATTTACATGAGTAAGATTCCTATGCATCCATGATAGGATCTATCATGTATGCTATGTTATGTCACGAGGCCCGATGTATCGTATGCTCACGAGTGTCGGCGGATACGATCCGATCGAGAATGGATCATTGGGTGGCTATTAAGGCGATCCTTAAGTACTTAAGAACTAAGGATGTGTTCTAATATATGGAGAAGGGACATGGTGATCGCGGGTATACGGATGCGGCTTCGGAAGACAAGGATGATTCTAGGTCTCGGTCTGGATCGTGTTCACCTTGAATGAAGCGCGATGAGTTGGAAAAGTTCCAAACAAGACCGTAGCGGATTCTACCCGAGGCGAGAATACATTGCGGCCGAGCGGCAAAGGCGGTTTGGATCGAAGTTCGTTTATGAACTTGGTGTGATTCGGCCATTGTTGAAGCAATCTGGTCTCTGCGACAACAATAGAGCAATTACCTGCGCGAAAGAGCCAAGGTCTCATCAGCGATCCAAACATGTGTAGCCGCTATGATCTTATCGGAGAGATCATCGTAGGAGCGAAATACAAATCGAGAAAATTCCCCTTTGAAAGGAACTTAGCGGATCCTTTGACTAAGGCATTACCTCAAAGTAAGTTTGAGGGTCATGTTAGAGCTTATGGTATTGGATACCATAGCGATTGGCATTAGGCCAAGTGAGAGTCTGTTAGTAATATATGAGAGATGTCCTAAGGCAATCGCCTTATGTATGAACCATTTATATGATAAATGAAGATTCACTATTTGAGTATACATGTTTCATGTATTTGATTGGATCTTAAACTCATTTCTTGAATGTCCACGATACGATTCACAGCATGAGAGAATTTGTGATTGGATCACAACTAGTGAGTATCTCTACATGTGTAATTGTGATGTATCGAAATTATCCCTAGTCGATGAATTGATGGATTTGGACACCATCAATTCTGTCGAGACTAGCACGAGGTATACTCCTTGGTGTATCCAAGCTGCTGATTCTCACTAGCTGGAGACATTGTGATGTCCAGAGTTGATCGTGGATGCTAGTTATGGTAACTAGTTCATTGGAGTGACCAGCCGTAAGACTTCATATGGTTCTCTGCATATATAGATATGTCAATGAAGTTTTTACTGTAGCTTAAGTGCGATGTTCCTTTGACTTGCGGTATTCAAGTCATCTTGATCATGGAGACTTATGCTTTGACATCTTAAGCAAACATCTTCAAGGAGATGTGGACCCAGGATGATTGGGTATAAGTCAAAGTGATCGAAGGTGTTTGAATAGCCTATAAAGGATTCACCACTCCTTGCGAGGAGATGTATACCCATTGCCTCTCGTCGGATTGTTACTAAAGTCTTTGGCCAAAGCATTACATGTTTAGAGTAAGGTACTCTTCGATACATGTGCAGTAACTAGAATCAGTAGGACGAGGAAATGATACTTGGGCTAGGTGTGACGTAGTCAGCCTAGTGGGGACTGACACTATAGACCATGTCCTGAACCAAGTGGGTATAAGATGAGTGAAGGGAATGGGGCACGATTCATTCGTTTCTTGAAGGGTTTCAGAAATAGTTCTGGATCAACCGTTGATCTTTTCGGTTAATTGGGGATCATGATGTACTACTAGGTGCCACTCATGATCGTTCTATAATTAATGGTTAATTATAGATGTCCAACATAAGCCGAGAACCTATTTGGTCACACGCACAACGAGCGTAATCCAAAGGATTTAAAACGAGCTTGAGAATGGGATTCTCAGACCGAGAGAAACTAGGTTTGGTTGGACCAAACATGAAGCGAGCATGAAATCGTTTCAGTCACAATGGAAGCGTGGATGGGTCGTGTCTTATGAAGACATAATGGATGAACCAAAATGGTTTGGTTCTAATCCAATGGAGGAGAATAAACCAAAGGGTTTGGTTTATTTTAAACGAATGAACCAAAAGTTAGTTCGGTTCATTTTAACTTAAAATAAACCATCATGGTTTGGTTTATTTTAACTTATCTTAATGGAGCGGGATAACGGGCCTAATGGTTATGATCCAATAACCATTAAGAGAATTAGTTCTCTATAAAAGAGGGCTTAAGGGATAATTAAGCCCTAATCTAAAAACGCCAACCTCCATTGCCGCCCAACCTCTTGTGCCGGCGTCCAAGCTTCGGCCGGTGATCCTTCGGCGACCCTCTGGTGATCTCCTTTAGGTTTGGCATCAAGGTGAGCTTTATCTTCCCTTGGTTGGCCGGCGCCTATCTTCTCCACCAAAGCTGTCCAGTTTTCTGGACAGCTTGTTCTCCTCTCATCGGAGCGTCGTTTGGACGATGGTGATGTACTTCGTTCAGTTACGTATTGCTATAAATTTCGATCCCATTGTTTAATTAGGAATGAAGGATTAAATCGATTGTTTGACGAATAACTCTCCGGAGAAGTGAGTTTTGAGGACTCCTTTTTGGATCCGAATTTGGATTCGGATCGTGATCATCTCTCGATCACGTCGTCTTCAACACGAGGCTAGTAACCCATACGAAGACGAAGCTCGTGGCTTAGCGAAGTCATCCAGAGGATACTCGGCGTGGATACGGATAGAGACGATTCTAGCGAGGATCGTTCCGGTTGATGTCGTTCCCGCTACACGTCATACGAAAGGTATAACGTAGTTAAATTTCCTTTTAATGCAAATTTAAATTTACGGTTATGTCTACACATATTGTACTATGCATGCGTGTGATGTGTGTGTTGTTATAAATGTAGATTTATTATTTTTATTGCTTCCGCTGTGCTCATGTTTATGAAACGTGATCGAAAACACAAACGCCGCGGTGCCGGAAACCCAACAGATGGCAAGTGCCCTTTTGTGCTGATTTTGTCTTTTTTTTAGCCTTTTCTTCTTCCCCTTCTGCTGTTCCTTTGACTTCCTCTTAGAATCTTTCTTCGAGGAATCAACTAAAAGTGTCACCCCTTGCTCATGCTTCACAGAAGGCTCCATAGTCTTCAGCATGTTGAGCAGTATAACAGATGAACCTTCTTGCATCTCAGAGGTGAAGAGGAGCTTGGAGACTTCGAACCTTTCGAATCTCACTTGCTCATCAAACAACTCATAAAGATGAAAGACTATAGTATGAGCATCCATATGCTCATGTTGTTTCCGTAGCTCAGGTAACATCGTGGCTAGCATGATGCAACTTGCCAGTTCAGAATCAGTCACATGTTTCTGATAGACCAACAATTGATCCAGAGTTACATAGTCACTAGGATGGGCGGGAAGAGGTGCTTTAAGAACATACGCAAGATTTTCACCTTGAGAACAATTCTCAAGTTTCCAAGTCAGTCCAAGAAGTTCAGCCCAGTCAATTTATTTGAATCCAAGATAGAGTGCAAATTCAAAGACATCATGATCAATCAATTGTCCTAGAAATACAACTCGAGCATATATGAGAAAGATGATTTAAAATGCATCGATATACATTCATAAATCCCATTCATTTTTCGAATTTCAAAAACCCCAAAATCACTTCGGGAGATTGTAGGTCCATCTCCGAATGGGTTGATATCCAACATAGATATGAACAACCTTGGAGAGAGTCCAACAAGTCATTCATAGCTACGATGGTAGGTATCAAATATACTGATTGCATATCACATATATGCAACTATCACAATATGTTATCAACTAATTGAATGTTCACACATACATCGGGTTGTTAACTCATTAACAAGTATGCATCATATACATAGCACCCAACTTCACCTCCCTTCACATCGACCTTGGAGAGAGTCCAACAAGCCGATGCTTTAAGTTAAAGCCAACCCATTAATCAAGACATAGTTTTAATATGGTTAGAGTGCATTCAACCAATTAGCTCAGCTTGGAGAGAGTCCAACAACCAAAGCTAACGATTGACCTCTGACTCTTACTATATTAGTATTAAACTATTCCATGATTTGAACATGTTCGGGTTCGAGCCGGGCTTGGAGAGAGTCCAACAACCTAAACAAGAAATGGAACTCTGTTTCTAACCATATTAATGGAAGGTGTAGGCTTTAATATTGAGTAAGGGTTTTTATGTCTCATCCTCTTTGTATGCAAATAACTATTATCTACATGGCATGACATACAAGGCATACATCTACATGTCATGACACGCATGGCATAATGATATGCATCTAATGCAATTACATGACATACAATTATGACATGTACAAAATTTTCTTATATATCATAACTATTTATGAAAATAAAATATGTTTGAGATTTGATTCTCCAAATCAAATCATGATTAAATTAGGAAATAAATTTCCAAATCTAATCACATATTTTATTTGTGGAAAGTGTTGATTAAGGAAAGTCAATTTAGGAAACAAATTTTCTAAATCATCAAAACTACGTATGGAAATAAAATATTTTAAGATTTGATTTCCCAAATCAAATAATGATTAAATTAGGAAACAAATTTCCAAATCTAATCAAATATTTTATTTATGGAAAATATCAATTTCCATAAATACCTCTAACTTTCCAAAAGTAGAAGATTTCCATAAATACTTCTAGACTTTCCAAAATTAAAAATTTCCATAAATACTTCTAACTTTTCCAAAAGTAGAAAAATTCCATAAATACCATTACGACTATCACAAAATAATTTTACAATTATGTCGAAACACAACCTGGGCTCTGATACCACTGTTGGGTTTCCGGCACCGCGGCGAGTATGTTCGAACATGTTTCGTAAACATGTGCACAGCGGAAGAAATAAAAATAATAAATCTAATTTATTACAACACACACACCACACGCATGCATAGTACAAGATGTGTAGACATAATCGTAGTTTCGAATTTTGCAATAAAAGGAAATTTATTTTACGTATACCTGACGTATCACGTGTAGCGGGAAAGACATCAACCGGAGCGATCCTCGCTTGAATCGCCTCTATCCGTATCCACGCCGAGTATCTTCGGGATGACTTCACAAAGTCATGAGCCTCATCTTCGTATGAGTCACTAGCCTCGTGTCGAAGACGATGTGATCGAGAGAAGATCACAATCCGAATCAAAATTCGGATTCAAAACGAGTCCTCAAAAACTCGCTTCTCCGTAGAGGTATTCGCCAACCGTTTGATGAATCCTTCGTCCTCCACCTCTGAGGATTACCGGAGATCGAATCCCCAGCAAAGTAGCCACTGTCGGAGCTCCGAACGTCGTCCAAACGATGCTCCAACGCGAAATAAACAAGCTGTCCAGAAAACTGGACAGCTTTGGTGGAGGATTAGCGCCGGCCAAATAAGGAAGCTCGACGCTCACCTTGTCGCCGGAGCCAAGGAAGATCACCGGAGGGTCACCGGAGGGTCACCGGAGGATCGCCGGCTGAAGCTTAGACGTTGGCAAGGATCTTGGACGGCGGAACAAGGGTGGGCGGTGGCTAGGGTATGAGCATTGACCACAAGAGGAGAAAAGGGAGGGGCGGCAACTTGGATTAGGGCTCTCATTAAACCCTTGAGCCCTATTTTATAGAGAACAAATTCTCCTAATGGTTATTGGTTCATAACCAAAACCCATTAACCCGCTCCATTAATTTAAGTTAAAATAAACCAAACCGATTTGGTCTATTTTAAGTTAAAATGAACCAAACCAACTTTGGTTCATTCGTTTAAAACAAACCAAACCCTTTTGGTTTTTTCTCCACCATTGGATTAGAACCAAACCAATTTGGTTCATCCATCATGTCTTCATAAGACATGGCCCATCCACGCTTCCATTGTGCCTGAAACGATTTCATGCTCTCTCCTTGTTTGGTCCAATCAAACCTAGTTTCTCTCGGTCTGAGAATCTCATTCTCAAGCTCATTTTAAATCCTTCGGATTACACTCATTGTGCGTGTGACCAAATAGGTTCTCAATTTATGTTGGCCGTCTATAATTAACCATTAATTATTGAACGATCATGAGTGACACCTAGTAATACATCATGATCCCCAATTAACCGAAAAGATCAACGGTTGATCCAGAACTATTTTTGAAACCCTTCAGCAGCTACAATGATTCGTGCCCCATTCCCTTCACTCATCTTATACCCACTTGGTTCTGGACATGGTCTATAGTGTCAGTCCCCACTAGGTTGACTACGTCACACCTAGCCCAAGTATCATTTCCTCGTCCTACGGATTCTAGTTACTACACATGTATCCAAGAGTACCTTACTTTAAACATGTAATGCTTTGGCCAAAGACTTTAGTAACAATTCGACGAGAGGCCATGGGTATACATCTCCTCGCAAGGAGTGGTGAATCCTTTATAGGCTATTCAAACACCTTCGATCACTTCGACTTATACCCAATCATCCCGGGTCCACATCTCAGAGATGCTTGCTTAAGATGTCAAAGCATAAGTCTTCATGACCAAGATGACTTGAATATCACAAGTCAAAGGAACATCGCATTTAAGCTGCAGTAAGTACTTCATTGACATATCTATATATGCAGAGAATCATATGAAGTCTTACGGCTGGTCACTCCAATGAACTAGTTACCATAACTAGCATCCACGATTAACTCCGGATATTACAATGTCTCTAGCTAGTGAGAATCAGCTGCTTGGATACACCAAGGAGTATACCTCGTGCTAGTCTCGACAGAATTGATGGTGTCCAAATCCATCAATTCATCGACTAGGGATAATTTCGATACATCACAATTACACATGTAGAGATACTCACTAGTTGTGATCCAATCACAAATTCTCTCATGCTGTGAATCGTATCGTGGACATTTAAAAAATGAGTTTAAGATCTAATCAAATACATAAAAACATGTATACTCAAATAGTGAATCTTCATTTATCATATAAATGGTTCATACATAAGGCGATTGCCTTAGGACATCTCTCATATATTACTAACAGAATGTTGCCCTAATAAGTTCGGTGGCTAGCTACTCTGAATTTTATTAGGGTTGCATGCAGATTGGTACAATGTCGGGCTGCCCAAACAAGGATGATTAGTGATTTTAAAGTATATATGTATATATGGTTTCGAAAGTTAACCAAAGCGCAATGTTTACAAGTTTAAGTATAGTATGTCGCATGTATATGCTTCTACAAGCGAAGCATATTTCAAGCATGTATTGCAAGTTGCGTATGTTAAGTTCATGCATTTCAAGTTGAGCCATTGTGTTATGTACAAGTGTCTCTATATGTCTAATACAGAAAGTTCATGCATGTCAAGTGGAACCATTGTATTATGTGCAAGTATTTCCAAATGTTAAATGCAGAATTTTCCTAAATGCAAGTATGAGCATGTGTTGCATGCAAGTATTCTAATAGCATGTTTTCCTAATGCGAAGTTTTGTGAGAATAGGAAGTACTTACTAAGCTCCATTGCTTATAGTTTGCATTCCTTATACTGCAGATAAGGGTAAAGCAAGATTGGAGTAAGAGGGGGCAGCGAATGAAGTGCTTGGTGTGTGTGGCGGCGGGACAGTGGATTATGATCCTGGACTTGCTAGTATTCTATTATGTTAAGACCTTCAAACTTGTTCGTGTGGTAGTGTTCATGTTATATGTTTGATCATGTTGTGTCTAAGAATGTTGAACTTGCTAGTATTATACTATACTAAGAACTTTGAACTATGTGCCAGTCTTCATGTTAGGTGCTAGGGTTGATGTTATGTATTGTTGATTACGTTGATGTTCATGTCAAGGATGCATATATCACTATCACCATGCATGAAGTTGAGTTACTTAAGAATGTTTTATATTAGAACCCTAGTGAAGGTGCATGCTTAGATAGGTTAAGAACTTGTGTAATATCCTAGTGTCAACATGTAATGTTCGTTTTTTAGCTTCTGTTGTTAAAAGTTAAGAGTTTGAATTATGATACTCGTTTAGAAACCAGGTTTAGATCTTGGTATGAGTTGTTGATACTCTTTGATTTAAATCAGGTATTAGTTAACTTACAAATAGTGTATATGAGTTTATGGAATGATTGAGTCATGATATACCTGATCAATACAAGAGTAAGATAAAGTTTGATGGTAACACCTCCCTCACTAGTGTAAGCAGAGGGGGGGGGGGTGTTACACTAGGTTAGTTCTAGAATTTTTAAGCTCCTTAGAGGCGGGAATTTTAACAGGTAGAGAGAGCGAAGAGGGGACGATAACTTTTAGAATATTTAACATTGAGCACGAATGGACCCTCCACCAATAGAATTCATGCTTTGGCTTGCCGAGTGAGGAGAGAGAAGAACCCCTATTCGGTTTAACTCTCGGATCTTTTGGACTGAATTGATGGGGGAGCACGCTTATGACCCTTCTAGGGCCAAAGCATCGCGTCTCCAAAACCCCATTTTCCGATACCTCCACCGAATCATGGTCAGTACTATATTTGGTCGTGGGGAGAGTGACGGTGTAGTAAGAGGCGAGCTGCTTTGCCTCTGGGACATGCTACAAGAAATAAATAGCATCGATGTAGGGTCCCACTTCATCAGACACTTAGTAAAGATGGGCAAAGCAGCAAGAGGAGAGATTAATGTGGGAGGCCTACTTACCCACATTTGTCATAGGATGGGGCACGATTACACTGCATTAGAGAGTATAGAGGGGAGCCCTAGGATCGACCTAAGAGTGTGCATGGCGATGAAAATGATTGTAAGAGAGGGACACTCCTTATGCTCTGTAAGGAAAAACCTGACGGCCCTTAGGCTCCCCGACCCTAATCGTACCACCATCACCACACGCGCTAACTGGCGCTTGGACCTGATAGTGGAGTCCCCGCAACACAAGAAACCATCCACATCGATGCCCATCTCTCCCCCTTTACATCACTCTCCCTCCAGTCCACACATGCATAGGAGCCCACCTAGTCCACGTCGACATGAGCCTACACCTGCACCACCACCTTTTTCTACTTTTGAGCAGGATGTAGGTATGTCGGCCTATGATTTCTCGGAGTTACGTTGGTGCCTCGACGACATATATGCCGAGCAGCAAACACAGAGGCAACGATGGAAGGAGCAGAGCGCCTACATGTAGGCGGAGTTCTAGGGCTTCCAGTAGCACTTCTAGTGGGCTGAGGAGTTCTACGACGAGGCTCGCATCTACTTCTAGGAGGAGGCTGCCCATCGCCAGGATGAGGTCGCCTACTGCTAGGAGATACGGTAGCACATGCATGCCCAACAAGAACAGTGGGCTAGGGAGGAGGAGCACCGAGCAGTCGCTGCATCCACCAGCTCTCAGATCGACCACATGTACATGTGGCATTAGCGGCTCAGCAATAGGTTCTCCCAGGATCCCGAGATGTCGAGGCTTCCAGACTTTCCACCTCATCCACCATACTAGAGGTATACTTTCATTTAAGTTTGAGGGGCCCAAATTTTATTTTGTTTCTAGCAGTAGATTCTTTCCTGATATTTGCATCATTGTTGGCATTCATTTGTTCGTGCATAGGTTGTTGAGTTTCTTTCAGCACTTAGTTTTTGTTATCCGTAAAGCAGCCTCAGTAGTATTTTTAGAGTTCTCTTCAAGAGTTGTTTCCATGAGTAGTATAACTTCATTTACCTCGTGGTATTTTATTTTTATTGGCTTTGAATAGATATTCTAGACTTACACTGGTTAGCTTCTATTTTTACACCTACACATGTCAAAAATTCTGAAAGGGAGAGTCTAGTACATACCTAGTTATGATTCATCTCAGTAGTCTAGTACTTTGGAATCCACAGGTGACCCTAGGACTAGCATTTTAGTTACTGGAGATGCTCGGATTATGTAAGCCCATTCGGAAAAATTAAAATCCCAGTAAGCTGAAAAATAAAAGAGAGAAAGGAAAAGGAAAGAGAAATAAGAGAGAGAGAGAGAGAATTATGAGGGATAAAAAACAATTGTCGTGGGTGGAAATGACTAGGTGCCCCTTTGAGGCCGAGTTAGGTTATTGGGGAAACACCTACCAATTTCTCTTAATACCGAGCACGCTTTTGAGACTTTGTGCTAGATCTAGGGAACGACCCTCGCTTTGGGCAGATAAGTGCCTAGAGTCGAAGACCTTAGGAAAGCTATAGGATGACGACTTAACTCACCATGGAACGAGTATCCCCTAAGAATGATTCGCTTGGCACGAGCACGAGGAGCTAATTTAGTGAATTTCTAGAATATATTTATTTTGCTTTGATTGCAAATACCACTTGATAAATTTAGTTAACATTCTAGTATAGAACGATATCCTTTTAAAATTTCATGGCATTGAGGTTTGCTTGAGGACAAGCAAAGATTTAAGTCTGGGGAAGTGATGTGAGCAAAACATATAGGATTTTAGGAGTAGTTTTCTCTCATATCTCATTACATTTCATGTTAGTTTCATGCGTATATTACTTTGTTTTGCATGCATTTCTTATTTTCTGATTCGGAGATCTTCTCTTTGTACTTTTGCATGCAGGATAGCATTATGGGGGAAAAAGGCGCACTTTCAGAGCAAAAGAATGACATTTTGTAGCTAGACGCGGAATGGGACACGGCCAGGGCGTGTGGCTACACACGGTCGTGTCCAATGGGCGAGATCAGCCACCCAGGGCTGCACACAGCCTGGCCGTGTGGAAACACATGGTCGTGTGGCGACCTAGCAGATTGACGAGATTAGGGTTTTTTCGGATTTTGCAACGATCCGATGTGATGTCTATATAAGGAGAGCTCCGCCCAAACCCTATGGAGGAGGCACGACAGCTGGGACGACACACCGAAGCCCTAAAAAGCTTCAAGAACTCGCAATGGAGAGGAAGAACGCTGCCGGAGATCCAAGTTCTGCACTTCAACGCCGGAGAGAAGGCTACATCGGCATTGTACCTTCTTGTTCTTGCATTTTATTTCTGATATATTTGAACATGAACATGCCTTGTGATTCTCCTCTTCTATATATGGAGTAGTTCCTTTGATTCTAGGATTAGGGAGTAGCTTGTGTACACATGACATGTTGCTTCAAATTGAATTCTGTTTCTGAGTTTGAATTTGCAATTGAAAATTGTTTATACCAATATCTATGCGTATTTGGTTTTCTACCTGCTGTGCTTAGGCGATACGAGGGGTGGCAGCCCTTGTATCTAAGATTTAGGAGATTTATACAAGGAACCTAGGGGTAAACTTGATCTCCTGTAACCATGGGTAGAAGGATGCGATGGAACTAGAAACGGTTCGTCGCAGGGATTGATTTGACATCCTCGTACCGCTAATCTTCTTTATCTTAAGATTAGTGCAGTGGAAATATATGCTAAACGAAAGACAATTAAGCAAATAAAAGATAAAGAAGAAGCAAACGCAAATATGAGGATGTAACGTGGTTCACGGCCCTTGCCGCTAATCCACGGACGATTCGTATGGCGAATCACTCCCACAATCAAATCCAGTAATCTCTCCTTTAGCTCAACAAGGTGGAGGTAACCTCTTTACAACAATTCTCTCCCTCTTACAATAAAATGGAAGTAAGAACAAGAAGGAGGAGAGAAACACATTCACAGCACTTGGAAGTATGAATAGGAGTTAAGCATTAACCTCCCAAAGGCACCCAAGCCCTCTTTTTATAGAGAAGTGGCCTTTCTTCCCGTTGGGTATGCAGTAGTCGACCGTTGCATGCATCAATCGACTGTCGTCGTTCCAACGGCTTCTGACCATGCCAGATCATGGTCATCACAACCAACAACACTCTGATCAATTGATTGATCATGCCCATTAGTCGACTGATAAAGCCATCAATCGAGTGATCCAGGCAATCAGTCGACTCAAAAACCTTCTATGCCCGTGACCACCTTCAGCAGTCAATTGTCATCCCTTGGCAATCGACTGATGGTGCAGCAGTCGACTGCCAAACCCTAGCAATCGATTGTTGGGCCAGAAGTTCATCAGTCGAACACCAGTCAAGTGCCATCGACTCAGAGCAATCAACTACTATCTATAGCAGTCAATTAATGTCGGGTAAAACCTCAAACAAAACACTTTTTTGAGCCTCCGACGGTCGGGTAAACCTCAAACCACCTGTTTGAGCATCCCACACTTCCATTCATTGGGTAGAAACCTCAAACTCATGTTTGAGCATCCAACTTATCCAAATGCCGGGTAAAACCTCAAACACAAGTTTGAGCGTCCAACTTGTCGGGTAAAACCTCAAACCTAAGTTTGAGTGTCCAACACATGACTTATCCATTCGGCCAAGTTCACCTATGAGCTACTATTACAATCGCTCGATCTCTCATCTCCCATGGTGTCCCTCGCCGAAGCTCTCTTCATCCGGCCACGTCCCTCGGATGCACTAAGTCCACGGCTCCTCATGTGTCATCCTTCACATCTCGCTCTGAAGTCTGCTTCCTTTGGGTTCACTCTAATGCTTCTCGTCTGGCGGTCCCTCGGATGCACCAAGCGCACGACTTCCGCAATTCCATCCTTCACCGACTCAAGGACCCGAGCCATGAGATGGTGAACTCACCAATGCTTCATCAAGTCAACACATGTGTGATTCACTTAAGTCCTGCATAACTTAAACACACACATCAAATCACATAATCAACCTAACTTAAACCCTTTGCCACACACATCAAAACCAAACCATACTTGGGTTGATTGCCCTAACATACTACTCCATATGAGATATAGAATAATAAGAAACCTCATTTGCATTACTTGAAGATATGGGGTTGTCCTGCTTATGTGAAGCGGACTGTATCAGACAAATTGGATGCTAAGTCTGATAAATATCTATTTATTGGATACCCTAATGAAATGAGGGGTTACCAATTCTGCCACCCTGTGGAACAAAAGGTGTTTGTTTCAAGGTATGTTATGTTTCTAGATAAAGAGTTTCTCTTGCAAGAAAATAGTGGGAGTGACGTTGAACTTGAGGAGGTTCAAAAGACTCCAATTGACATTGAAGAGATACCCGGTCAAGCACCACAATTGATAACTCATAATGATGAGCCATCAGATGAACCTATTGTAACACCGCATCTTTGTAAATCTGGTAAAACATGCAACATTCCTTAGAGATATAAATTTCTCGTAAGCGAATTGAATGATGTGTTACTCATTGAGGATGAGGAGCCTACCTGTTATGAAGAAGTTCTAAAAAGTTCATAAAGGGAAAAATGGCTTGAAGCCATGAAGTGGGAAATGGATTCCATGTATGAAAATCAAGTTTGGAATTTGGTGGACTCACTTGAAGGCATTAAGCCTATAGGGTACAAGTGGGTTTTCAAGAAGAAAACTGACATGGATGGTAATGTGATTACCTATAAGGCTAGATTAGTGGTGAAAGGCTATCGTCAAAAGCAAGGTGTTGATTATGACGAGAACTATTCCCCAGTGGCAATGCTTAAATGCATTTGGATGCTCCCTGGCCATAGTGGCTCATTATGACTATGAGATATGGCAGATGGATGTAAAAATGGCTTTCCTTAATGGAAACCTACTCGAGGATGTGTATATGATACAACCCAAGGGTTTCACATCAATTGATAAAATCATGGTATGCAAACTTTGACGGTCCATATATGGATTGAACCAAGCATCCAGGAGATGGAATATCCATTTTGATGAGACCATCAAAAGGTTTGATTTCTCACAAAATTCAGATGAACCCTGTGTGTACAAGAAGGTTTGTGGGAGTGTTGTCGTGTTCCTAGTGTTGTATGTTGATGATATATTACTTATATGAAATGATATATCTGTCTTACAGTCGATCAAAATTTGGTTATCCAAAACATTCTCCATGAAAGACCTGGGAGAAGTGACCTACATCATCGGGACTAAGATCTATAGAGATAGATCGAAACAGTTGCTTGGTCTTTCACAGTCTACATATATAGACCATGCTAAAGAGGTTTAGCATGTCGAAATCCAAGAAAAGTTTCATTCCCATCAGGCATGGGATACACCTTTCAAAGGCTATGTGTCCACGTACAAAAGACGAGAGGATTTGCATGAGTAAGATCCACTATGCATCCACAATAGGATCTATCATGTATGTTATGTTATGTACGAGGCTCGATGTATCGTATGCTCTGAGTGTCACGAGCAGATACCAATTTGATTCAGGAATGAATCATTGGGCGACAGTTAAGACAATCCTTAAGTACTTGACAAAAACTAAGGATGTGTTTGTAATATATGGAGAGGGTGATATGGTAATACGTGGGTATATGGGCGCTAGCTTCCAGACAGGCAAGGATGATTCTAGGTCTCAGTCAGGGTACATATTCACCTTGAATGGAGGCACAATAAGTTGGAAAAGCTCCAAGCAAGACACTATAGCGGATTCTACCACTGAGGTAGAATACATTGCAACTTCGGAAGCAGCAAAGGAAGAGGTTTGGATCAAGAAGTTCGTTGAACTTGGTGTGGTCTCATCAACGATCCAAACTTGTGCTTTGCCACTATCATCTGATCAGATAGATCATCAGTAGGAAGGAAATACAAATCGAAAAGATTCCCACTGAAAGGAACTTAGCGGACCCTTTAACAAAGGCCTTACCTCAAAGTAAGTTTGAGGGCCATGTTAGAGCTTATGGTATTGGATACCATGGCGATTGGCATTAGGCCAAGTAAAAGTTTGTTAGTTATATATGAGAGGTGTCCTAAGGCAATTTCCATATGGTTGTACCATTTATTTAATAAATGAAGATTCACTATTTAAGTATACATGTTTTCATGTATTTGATTGGAACTCATTTACTAAATGTCCTCAATATAATTCACAACATAAGAGAATTTGTGATTGGATCACAACTATTGAGTATCTCTACATGTGTAATTATTATGTATTGGAATTATCCTTAGTCGATGAATTGATATATTCGGACACCAACAATTCTGTTGAGACTATTACGAGTTATACTCTTTGGTTTATCCAAGCAGCTATTTCTCACTGCTGGAGACATTGGGATGTTCGGAGTTAACCGTGGATGCTAGTTATGGTAACTAGTTCATTGGAATGACTAGCTGTAAGACTTCATCTGGTTCTCTGCATATACAGATATGTCAATGAAGTCCTTACTACAGCTTAAGTGCGATGTACCTTTGACTTGCGGTATTAGAGTCATCTTGGCTATGTAGACTTATGCTTTGACATCTTAAGCAAGCATCTCCGAGGAGATGTCGACCTAAGATAATTGAGTATAAGTTGAAGTGGCCGAAGGTGTTTAAATATCCTACAGAGGATTCATCACTCCTTGCGAGGAGATGTATACCCTATGGCCTTTCATCGGATTGTTACTAAAGTCTTTGGCCAAATCATTACATGTTTAGAATATGGTACTCTTGGATACGTGTACAGTAACTAGAATCCACAGGATGAGGAAGTAATACTTGGGCTAGGTGCGATGTAGTCAGCCTAGTGGGGACTGACATAATAGATCAGGTCCTGAACCAAGTGGGTATAAGATGAGTGAAGGGAATGGGGCACGACTCACTGTAGCTGCTGAAAGGTTTCAGAAGTTGTTCTAGGGTCAACCGTTGATTTTCTGGTTAATTGGAGATCATGATGTACTACTAGGTGTCACTCATGATCGTTCTATAATTAATGGTTAATTATAGACGGCCAACATAAATCGGAAACCTATTTGGTCACACGCACTACGAGTGTTATCTGAAGGATTTAAAACGAGTTTAAGAATGGGATTCTCAAATCGAGAGAGACTTGGTTTTGTTGGACCAAACAAGGAGCGAGCATGAAATTATTTCGGTTGCATCGGAAGCATGGATGGGTCGAGTCTTTTGAAGACATGATGGATGAACCAAATTGGTTTGGTTCTAATCCAATGGTGGAAAATAAACCAAAGGGGTTTGGTTTGTTTTAAACGAATGAACCAAAATTGGTTTGGTTTATTTTAACTTAAAATAGGCCAATGCGGTTTGGTTTATTTTAACTTAAATTAATGGAGCGGGTTAATGGATTTTGGTTGTGAACCAATAACCCTTGAGAAAAGGTCTCTTAATGGTTAAGAAACACATTCTCTATTAATAACATTGTTGAGAGATATTCTGTAGACAAATTAGGTTTTGTGAAACCCTAGTCAATTTCTCTTCACCTCTCCTTTCTTGTGCGCCACCCAACCTAGTTATCGCCGCCCAAGCTTAGCCACCCCTCCTCCTCCAGTCATCGGCCAGTCGCCATCCATCTTCCGGCTAGCAGCCCAGCCACCGATCCTTGCAGTCGTCGGCCACAAAGTTGCCGGAGACCAACTCGTTTGGCCGGCAACTCCTCCACCGCCCCACCTCCTTTTGGACAACATTTTTGTTGGTGCAATCGGCCCAGGTTGACTCGAGTTTGACTCGAGCAGTACTTTGATAGTATTTTGATGATAGACAAAACTCATGACATGGGATTGTCATGGGAAAGTCCAAGATTGTGTTGGCATGGAAAATCCAAGCATGGAGCTTGGTGTGGGAAAGTCCAACATGGAGTTGGCATGGAAAATCCAAGTATGGAGCTTGGTGTTGAAAAGTCCAAATCATTGTGAAGCCGTGCACTTGGTGCTTGGTGAGAAATGCATTGTGAAGCCCTGCGCTTGGTGCATATGGGAAGTCTTGAAGACTTGGTAAGTTCACTACGCTCGGGGTCCTTGAGTCGGTGAAGGATGGCATTACGAAGTCGTGCGCTTGGTGCATGAGGGACCGTCGGACGGGGAGCGAATGGAGTGAGATCAAAGGGAAGAATACTTCGAGGGCATGAGACGCGAAGGATGGCGTTGCGAAAACATCTTGATGCAGGTTATAAATGGAGCTCAAGTGGGAGGATTTCGCCAAGACTTTAAGGAAGCGATTGGAGGGGAATTGCTGCTGCATTCCAGTCCTTCAAGAGCCATCCAAAGCAAGCAACAAGAAAGGGTTCAAAGTAAAGAGTTGTAAAGCGTTCTTTACTTGTATTTCTTGTGTCTTTGTATTTCTTGTAGTATTACTGTTGTAATAGCTTGTACGAGGTTTCTCCACCTCCGACGTATAGTCGAGGAGTTTAGTTAGTGTCATGCGCATAACTAGAGCTCGGAGAGCTCGCCCGTGGAGTAGGAGTCATTCGGTTCCGAATCACGTATATCGTGTGTGTTTACGTATGCTTGTATTTGTTGTTAGTATTATTATTGTTTCTATTGTTTCCACTGCGCTAACGACAATCGTAGACAAGCGACGCAAGAAGAATGAACGTATTCCACCGTACAACGATTGAGGGCTATTCACCCCCCTCTAGCCGGCCAACACTACACATATCGATCCCCTACAATTTTGTCCATTGTGTAGGAACGTCCATGAGCTCTAGAAGGGGGTGAATGGTGCGTTCATTTGCTTCGATGGAATTCGTTCGCACTTGATTGTCTACACTCTTGTTAGCACAGCGGAATAATAATAACAAGATACACAAGCACAAACAAACGTGATATCATGTGGTTCAGAACCTTAGGGTTCCTACTCCATGGGTTGGGCTCGAATGAGCTCTAGCGATGCAAACACCACCACTAATCAATAATACTCCTTTTTTAAAACAAGTCAGAGGCGGAGAAACCTCGTACAACGATTACAAAAGTAATACAAGAATTATACAAGCAAATATGAATGAAATACAACAAAAGAAGTAAAGAACACTTTACAAAACTCTTTTGAATGTTTGCTTGTTGATCGTTTAGACTAGCCTTGAAGGACTGGAAAGCACCAACTATTCTCCTTCAAATCGCCCAAGACAATCGCTGCTAAATCTGCTCTTTCGAGCTGCTTTTATAACCTGCATCAGACTAATTTTGCACCAGGCAGTTGACTACCATAAGGCCCTAGTCGACTGTCAATAATGTCGTTGTCTCACAACGGACTTGATTCATGTCGGCAATCAAGCCAACGAATACACTGGCAGTCGACTGTCATTCCCCATCAATCGACTGTGAAGCCCATAGTCGATTGACCAATCAACTACCGAGCATTCTTCTCTCATGACCAACCCATCAATCAACTACCCTTCATTGGCAGTTGACTGATCAAGTAGTTGAGGAACCGATCGAGGCGCCTTGCATCAGTGGTCACCGTAGTCAAAGCCAGTCGAGGCACTGCCTCGACTAGGACACCAGTTGAGGTGCCAGTCAAGGTGTCTTGCGTCTGTGACAGCAGTTGGACAGCATTCGATCGCCAGTCGACTTACGGAAGTCGACTGGTCATAATCCCAGTCGACTGTTACAAGTCGAGGCTGCCAAGTGTCAAAACACTTGACCAGTCAACTGGTCAATGACCCTAGTCGACTGCTACAACTCAACCATGAGGTTTACCCCAAGTATGATGCCCTCATTCTTGCTAGACCACCCTTAGCCTAGACCTAAGCATTCTAGCCACCTCCGTCAGCCTCACGCCTATTGGATCCCTCCAAGTCATCCATAACTTGTTCACCCATACACTAGCCTTCAAGTGCTTCCAATGGCTATTGTCATGCTAAGCTGGTCTACATGCTTGGACTTTACGCTGCCAAACCATTGGACTTATGCTGCCAAGACTCTCACTTGGACTACTCCACCAATATCAACCCTTAGACTTCCCTTGCCAACCCATGTTGGACTTTTCATTTGCCAAGACTCAAGCTTGGACTTTCCCTTGCCAAGACCCATGCTTGGACTTCCATGCCAACCCATGTTGGACTTTCCATTTGCCAAGAATCAAGCTTGGACTTTCCCTTGCCAAGACCCATGCTTGGACTTTCCATGCCAAGTACACAAGACTTGGACTTTCCATTGCCAAGTGTCCCACTTGGACTTCTCCATTATGGTCAACCATAAGTCAACCATCTAGTCAATCCATTGTTAAACAACGGTCAACTCCTTTGTCAAACATCAATGCCAAACATCAAAATACTAACATCAAACCACTACTCGAGTCAAACTCGAGTCTGGTAAATCGTGACCTGGGTCGATTGCACCAATAATCTCTCCCTTTTTGATGTTTGACTAAAACCAAACACCTTTGAATTGGAACACTAACTTAATCCAATCCTCCCAATTTTCCAAATTGGGAATCTCAAATTCTCCCCCTTTTTGACATACATCAAAAAGGTTCTCTCCAAGGGTGTCAATGTCTTATATCCCAATGAAATCTTACAATCTCCCCCTTGCTCCAAAAATATCTAGGATGCCTTCACTCTTCCTAGTGATAAGTCTCATATCACTAAAGAGAGGCAATCCTTCAAACCCTCCCAATTTTCTAACTTGGGCATCTCACATTCTCCCATTTTCTAATTCTCTAAATTCTCCCCCTCATGAGGAAGAACACATTCATCATCCCATGATGGATAACCTCCCCCTAAAGGCTTGCTCCCCCTTGACCATTGCACTAACAATGTCTTTGGAGAGTCCCTAAGCCTATAGGAATACTAACCCATCAAAATTAAGGTTAAAAGTTCAAACTTGAACTTTCACACACCTTAAAATTGATACATCACCCAAACAACTCTCCTAATCTATATCCAATGAATTTTCACCCTTTATAATACTTTCCAAAGCATATCCTAGGGTTAGGAGCAGTTAGGGTAGCCTAACATAGTTGAAATCAGGCTAAACAACCTTTGTTTATCCGAAATCAACATTGTCAGTTGACTGGTTTAGTTAACAGTTGACTTCCCTATGTATCAGTCGACTGAGAGAGATTCCAGTCGAGTGAAAGCAACTCTAGTCGAGATGCCTCCTCGACTGGTTTCTGATTTTGTCAAAATTGCAATTTTAGACCATCTTTAGAAATGCATAAGTAATTTTAGAAAATTCAAAAAATCATGAAATTTTGACCACACATTACTTATACCAAACACTATAGGGAAAAAATATTTGAAAAATAAAATATCCAAAAATTAGTGAGATTGATACAAAGTTCAAAAAAAAGAAAAATTTCATTGTTTTGAGCCTACTTTATATCAACTTCATCAATGGTGACTTCTATCAAAAGATAGACTACACCAAAGTTTTTCAAATTGATTTTGAAATATTTTAAAACCTTATATTGAACCATGGTCTATGGGATTAATGCACATGACTTGTACATAAGTTTTCCTTATGATTCATCTATGGTATAAGCTGAGTTTGAGTTCATCTAGATGCAAAATTTATGCACCTTGAACTTAACTCATTTCCTAACATCTCACATGTGTTTAGGGTGTTTAAAATCACACACATGTAAATTTGATGTGAGATGTGGGTTTTATTCATCCTAAACTAGGGTCTCATGCATTTTTTAAAGCAACACTACTTGATTTCCTTATATATGGGACTTCAAGTCATGTCATAGTCCTTAAATCAATTTTCATTAAACTTAAATGCATGAATAATGATTATGGAATAAATGATAACATAAATAAACATGTTCCAATAATCATGATGTCATGGCATAAACCAAAATTTTAGTATTAGTTGCCATTTTTTAGGATTAATTCCATTTTTCCATATTATCACTCATTTCCCAAGTGTGCCAAAAACCCAAAATGGCACACCAAGACCTCTAAACTTAATTTGTGCTAATTTGAACAATTTTTCATAATTCTCAAATGATATTGGCACATCCTAAAATCTTTTAGGATTTAAGATTCAAATTTATTTCGAAGGTACCCCATAGCCTTGAAAATGACCTAAAGTATCATCTTTACTAAGGTTAGGTTAACTACCTATCCATTCAAGGTTGGTGCATCCTAACCCATCTAGCGTGAGTCAATCATGTTGCTAGGAACCCAAAATCTATTTGAGCTCCTTGGGTTAATTAGGTATTCGCTAGGGATAACTTTCCTAGATACCTTCCTAATCACCCTCCTAGGCTTAGAAGCCTTGGTCATTGTGGTCTTTCCTAGGTTAACTCTAGGGGTGACTCCCCTTGTAACCTTCTTAGTGGATTCCCTAGGTTTCTTTGAAACCTTAGCCACTAGGCACTTGTCATGGTCAACCTTAGGGATGACTTCACTAGTAACCTTGGCTCTCCTAGACCTAGGTTGTGTTTAGAGCTGTCAAGTTGGGTTGGCCCACCCCACCAAATAATTTAAGCGGATTGGGTTGAAATTTTATCAACCCGCCATTTTGGCGGGCCTAAACGGATCGACCCACGTGGATAGCAGGTCTAGACGGGTCGACCGCCGTGGACACGGGTTGGCCCGCGGGTTGAGAAATGTCAAAAGTTGGAACATGTGAAAATAAAATTGTATAAGTTTTTTGATCAATATTTTAATATTAACAAGATAAATTTTTTACCATCACAATCTTCTTCTATCACACATACACCTCAATAAAATATAAAAGAAGTTAAGAGGAAAGAACAAAAGAATATTTGATGAAGTACTCTTTCTTTTTATACTCTAATTATTTTATAATATCTTGTCACTACTATTCTAATCAATGTAGGAAATAATGATATATCAAAATCAAATAATTACAAGGACTAGAAAATCTCAATTGACTCTCTATTTGGAGGAGCAAAAATTTACATTTGCATATTATCAAGATTTGGATATTTTGGAACATTGGAAAGGAATAAAAAAAACATCGGTACTCAACTTTATAGGTCGATAATTGAATCTCAATTATAAGATTTTAGTTACATCGAATGTTTATTTTTTAATCATGGTACTCCATCTGTCTTACCGATCATTGTCTCAAGCTCTCAATGCTTCAGTAATTTTAGATATATTTTTTTAATTTTTTGGCATGCGAGTTGGCGTGCCTAATACGCAACCCACCTTGGGTTGGGTTGGGTTGGAGATTTCTCAACCCGCTGAGATGGTGGGTCAGCCCGCCCCTCTCTGCTAAATATTGGGTTTATGACGGGTTAGCCCGCCCCGCCATGGGTCGGCCCATTTGGCAGCTCTAGTTGTGTTCCATAATCAAATGTAACACTATGGTAGGTCTCCTTGTGCTTAGGTTTGTGACCCAAACCTTTCTTGCTCTTGGATGAACTTTGCTTCCTAGACCCTAGGCTTTGACTCTTATGTTGGTGCAATCGGCCCAGGTCACGATTGACCAGACTCGAGTTTGACTCGAGTGATGTTTTGATGTTTGACACAATAAGTTGACATTGATGTCTAATAGTGTATTGGGGAGATTGTTGGAACAATCGACCCGGGTTATGATTAACCAGACTCGAGTTTGACTCGAGGGGATTTTGATGATTGACTGGAGTTGATCATGTTATGGAAAGTCCAAGTCTTGAGTACTTTGCATGGAAAGTCCAACATGGGTTGGCAAGAAAAAGTCCAAGCATGGGTCTTGGCATGAAAAGTCCAACATGGGTTGGCAAGGGAAAGTCCAAGCTTGAGTCTTGGTATTTGAAAAGTCCAAGGGGTTTTGGTATTGGCAGCGTAAAGTCCAAGTGGGAGTCTTGGCAGCGGGAGTCTTAGCAGCATAAGTCCAATGGTTGGCGGCGTAAAATCCAAGCGGAGTCTTGGCAGCGTAAGTCCAATGTGCCTTGGCGGTGTAGACACCGTTAGCATGACATAACCGATGAAAGCATATGAAGGCTAGCGCAATTGATGAACAAGTCATGGATGACTTGGAGGGATCCGAGAGGCATGAGGCTGACGGAGATGGCTAGAAGGCTTAGGTCTAGGCTAAGGGTGGTCTAGCAAGTATGGGGGAACCATACTTGGGTTAAAACCTCATGTTTGAGGTGTGCCAGTCGACTGGTGCCATGTGGTAGTCGACTGGCATGAGTCAACTAGGGTTTGACTACGGGAATTGGCCTAGCAGCCGACTACCAGAGGTGTGCAGTCGACTGATTGGCCGATCAGTCGACTGATCTTATGATCAGTCGACTGGTGCTCAATTTTTCGAGCACAGAATGGAGTCTGACTCGACTGCTGGGGTTAGAAGTCGAGTGGAGGATCGATCAGTCGACTAATGGTCATGATCATTCGACTGATGATGGATCCGTTGGATCTTTCTAGCGTAGATCTAGTCATTGTCTCACGACAATAGTGGCATTAGTCGACTGATGGTCCCAAGCATTCGACTGATCGGCGATTTCCAACACAGGTTAAAGCTTTAAATGAAGCTCATGAAGGAGGAAAATGCAATGGATTTTTTAGGGCTTTTGGGGTGATTTGCTGCTGCAAATTAGGGTCTCCAAGTGCAATTCAAGCAACCAAAGATCAAGCATTCAAAAGAGCAATTGTAAAGTAGTTTTCTTTACTTGTATTGTATTTCGTTATTGTAATTGTTTGTATCTATTTCTTATTGTTGTAAGAATATTTGTACGAGGTTTCTCCGCCTCCGACTTGTATCGAGAAGGAGTATTTGTGATTAGTGGTTGTGTGTGCATCACTAGAGCTCTTTAGAGCTCGATCCGTGGAGTAGGAACCGTTCGGTTCCGAACCACGTTAAATACTTGTGTATTTATTGTTGTCTATTTCATTATTGCATTATTTCTATTATTCCACTGCGCACTAATGAAAATTGTAGACTCGATCACAAACGAAATCCATCACACTACGAATACAAGCTATTCACCCCCCCCCCCTCTAGCTTCCAAGGATCTCCTACATCTTAGACCCTAGACTTTGATTATTTAACCCTTGCATTTGATTTTGTATTTTCCTAAGGGTCTTTTCAAGTTTATTAAGCCTTGACCTCAAGTCTTGGTTTTCTAATTCTAATTGCCCAATCTTTGATTTTTCATTTGGTCTTTGGGCATTACCATTTCTTCTAAGCATATGCTTACCCTTTTTAGGGTTAATGCCGAAATGGACTTCTACCTTCTTAATAGACTTCCTAGATAGGATTGTTTTAGGGATATTAGTCCCAAATTTCTTCTTATTTCTAAAATTGAGACTCTTAGCACCTAGAAAATAAAATCTATTATTTCTAGCATGATATTTATGAACAATAGCAAGATTACTCCTAGCATGCTTATTACTTAAAGAAGGTGCATTACTAAAATACAACTTAGGGTTTGCCTTAGAGGCTCCCCCTACATGTGATGCTCCCTCTTGAGTCTTCTTCCTTCCCCTAGGGCATTGGCTCCTATAATGCCCTTTTTGTTGATATTTGAAGCAAATGATATGCTCCTTGCTTTTAATTGTTGGGGGACCGGGTTCCTTGGCCTTTGGCATGACTTGTGTCGTCTTCTTGACCCGTTTCGAATACTTGCTCTTGTGGTGTCCGACTTCTCTACACACAAAGCATACAATATGAATTTTATTTTTAATTTGAATGCTTGAGTTACCTAGGTTGGTGGTGGAGTTGTGAGCTTCTTCATCTTCTTGACCAGAGGTAGATGGTTCATGTTCTTCTTGCTCCGACATTGAAGATGATCTAATGTCCTCCCCCTCAATCCTAGAGGTGGAGGCTTCTCCTACTTCTTCCACCTCTTCTTCCTCCTCGGATGTCGAACACTCCTCGACCTCCGATCCGAATGTTGACTCCTTCTCAACTTTCGAATCCTCACTTTCTTGTGAGGATAAGCTTGCTTCTTCGGCCTCTTCCTCCAATTGAGCCGATGATGGTTCTTGTTCCTTGGACTCCTCTATTTCTTGAGTCATTGAGGGTTCTTCATGGAGCTTTGCTAACTTGTTCTAAATTTTCATTGCATCCTTACAATCTCCTAATCTACACAACACATCATTAGGAATTGCATTAAGCAATATACCCATTACCTTGTTATTTATGTTGTAGTATCGAAGTTGCTCCTCGCTCCACTTCTTCTTCTTTAGTATTTTCCCATTCTCATCCTTAGGAGCATCGAACCCTACTAAAGCACTAATCCAATTGTCATAATTACACATAAGAAAATACATCATTCTACCTTTCCAATATGCAAAATCTTTGCGGTCGAAGGAAGGTAGAATGTTGATGTCGTCACCCAATTTCTCTTGAAGATCCATCTTGCCCTCTAGCACGTTTGCTCCTTGGCGGTTAGTCCAAATGAAGAGCGGCCTCACTCTGATACCAATTCAAGGGTATCAGAGTGTTGGGTTTCCGGCACCGCGGCGTGTGTGTGTTCGATTATGTTTCGTAAACATGAGCACAGCGGAAGCAATTAAAAATAATAAATCTATATTTATTACAACACACACAACACACGCATGCTATTACAACAAGTGTAGACATAACCGTAAATTAAAATTTGCAATAAAAGAAATTATCTACGTTATACCTTTCGTATGACGTGTAGCGGGAACGACATCAACCGGAACGATCCTCGTAAGAATCGTCTCTATCCGTATCCACGCCGAGCTCCTCGGGATGACTTCGCTAAGTCACGAGCTTCGTCTTCGTACGGGTTACTAGCCTCGTGTTGAAGACGACGTGATCGAGAGATGATCACGATCCGAATCCAAATTCGGATCCTCAAACGAGTTCTCAAAACTCGCTTCTCCGGAGAGGTATTCGTCAACCATTTGACGAATCCTTCGTCCTCCACCTCAGAGGATTACCGGAGATCGAATCCCCGGTAAGTTAGCCGCTGTCGGAGCTCTAACCGTCGTCCAAACGACGTTCCGACGAGAGGAGAACAAGCTGTCCAGAAAACTGGACAGCTTTGGTGGAGACCTTGCGCCGGCCAAATAAGGAAAGCGACTTGCTCACCTTGTTGCCGGAGCCAAGGAAGATCACCGGAGCTCCTCCGGCAGCAGCTCGTCGCCGGCAAGAGGAGGAAACGGCAGCAGCTGGTCGCCGGTTGGAAGAGATGGTTGGCGGCAATAGAGTTGGCGCCAACAAGAGGAGGAGGGTGGGCGGCCAAACTAGGTTTGCCTCTTGATTAGGTTTTAACAAACCCTAATGTCCTCTTTTATAGAGAACTAATCCTCTTAATGGTTATTGGATCATAACCATTAGGCCCGTTAACCCGCTCCATTAAGATAAGTTAAAATAAACCAAACCATGATGGTTTATTTTAAGTTAAAACGAACCGAACCAACCTTTGGTTCATTCGTTTAATATAAACCAAACCCTTTGGTTTATTCTTATCCATTGGATTAGAACCAAACCATTTTGGTCCATCCATTATGTCTTCATAAGACACGGCCCATCCACGCTTCCATTGCGACTGAAACAATTTCATACTCGCTTTATGTTTGGTCCAACCAAACATAGTTTCTCTCGGTCTGAGAATCCCATTCTCAAGCTCGTTTTAAATCCTTTGGATTACACTCGTTGTGCGTGTGACCAAATAGGTTCTCGGTTTATGTTGGCCGTCTATAATTAACCATTAATTATAGAGCGATCATGAGTGGCACCTAGTAGTACATCATGATCCCCAATTAACCGAAAAGATCAAGCGGTTGATCGAACTATTTACAGAAACCCTTGATGGCTCGAATGAATCGTGCCCCATTCCCTTCACTCATCTTATACCCACTTGGTTCAGGACATGGTCTATTGTGTCAGTCCCCACTAGGCTGACTACGTCACACCTAGCCCAAGTATCATTTTCTCGTCCTACGGATTCTAGTTACTCCACATGTATCGAAGAGTACCTTACTCTAAACATGTAATGCTTTGGCCAAAGACGTTAGTAACAATCCGACGAGAGGCCATGGGTATACATCTCCTCGCAAGGAGTGGTGAATCCTTTATAGGCTATTCAAACACCTTCGATCACTTCGACTTATACCCAATCATCCCGGGTCCACATCTCCTTAGAGATGTTTGCTTAAGATGTCAAAGCATAAGTCTCCATGATCAAGATGACTTGAATACCGCAAGTCAAAGGAACATCGCACTTAAGCCACAGTAAGAACTTCATTGACATATCTATATATGCAGAGAACCATATGAAGTCTTACGGCTGGTCACTCCAATGAACTAGTTACCATAACTAGCATCCACGATTAACTCCGGACATCACAATGTCTCCAGCCAGTGAGAATCAGCTGCTTGGATACACCAAGGAGTATACCTCGTGCTAGTCTTGACAGAATTGATGGTGTCCAAATCCATCAATTCATCAACTAGGGATAATTCCGATACATCACAATTACACATGTAGAGATACTCACTAGTTGTGATCCAATCACAAATTCTCTCATGCTGTGAATCGTATCGTGGACATTGATAAATGAGTTTAAGATCCAATCAAATACATTAAACATGTATACTCAAATAGTGAATCTTCATTTATCATATAAATGGTTCATACATAAGGCGATTGCCTTAGGACATCTCTCATATATTACTAACAGACTCCCACTTGGCCTAATGCCAATCGCTACGGTATCCAATACCATAAGCTCTAACATGACCCTCAAACTTACTTTGAGGTACTGCTTTAGTCAAAGGATCCGCTAAGTTCCTTTCAGTGGGAATTTTCTCGATTTGTATTTCGTTCCTACTGATGATCTCTCTGATAAGATGATTGCGGCGAAGCACATGTTTGGATCATTGATGAGACCACATCAAGTTCATAGATGAACTACTTGATCCAAACCGCTTCCTTTCTTTGCTTCAAAGGCGCGTATTACGCCTTAGTGGCGAGAATCCGCTATAGTGTCAAGCTTGGAACCTTTCCAACTTATTGCCTCCATTCTAGGTGAATACATATCGGACTAAGACATGGAATCATCCTTATGCATGCGGAGTAACATCCGTATACCCACGTATCACCATGTACCCTTCTCCATATATTAGGAACACATCCTTAGTTCTTCTCAAGTACTTAAGGATCGTCTTAACAGCCGCCCAATGATCCATTCCTGGATCGGACTGGTATCTGCTCGTGACACTCAGAGCATACGATACATCGGGCCTTGTACATAACATAGCATACATGATAGGTCCTATTGCGGATGCATAGGGAATCTTACTCATGCAAATCCTCTCGTCTTCTGTGCGCGGACACATAGACTTTGAAAGGTGTTCCCCATGCCTGATGGGCAGATAACCTTTCTTGGATTCCGACATGCTAAACCTCTTTAGCACTCGGTCTATATATGTAGACTGCGAAAGACCAAGCAACCGTTTCGATCTATCTCTATAGATCTTAATCCCGAGGATGTAGGTTGCTTCTCCCAGGTCTTTCATGGAGAATGTCTTGGATAACCAAACCTTCACTGACTGTAAGATTGAAACATCGTTTCCTATAAGTAGTATGTCATCGACATACAATACTAGGAACACGACTGCACTCCCACTAACCTTCTTGTACACACAAGGTTCGTCTGGATTTTGTGAGAAATCAAACCTTTTGATTGCCTCATCAAAACGGATATTCCAGCTCCTGGATGCTTGCTTCAATCCATAAATGGACCGTCGCAATTTGCATACCTTGGTTTTATCAACCGATGTGAAACCCTCAGGCTGTATCATATACACGACCTCGAGCAAATTTCCATTAAGGAAAGCTGTTTTCACATCCATCTGCCATATCTCATAATCATAATGAGCCGCTATGGCCAGGAGCATCCGAATGGATTTAAGCATAGCTACAGGCGAATAGGTTTCGTCATAATCAACACCTTGCTTTTGAAGATATCCTTTCGCCACCAATCTAGCCGTATAGGTAATCACATTACCATCCATGTCGGTTTTCTTCTTGAAAACCCACTTGCACCCTATAGGCTTTATGCCTTCAGGTGGGTCAACCAAGTTCCAAACTTGGTTTTCGTACATGGAATCCATTTCCGACTTCATGGCACCAAGCCACTTATCCCTTTCTGAACTTGTCAGCACTTCTTCATAACTGGTAGGCTCCTCATCATCAATGAGTAACACGTCGTTCGATTCACTTACGAGAAATCCATATCTCTCGGGAATATTGCGTGTTCTGCGGATCTGAAGATGTGGTGTTACAATAGGTCGACCGATTGCTCATCACTATGAGTTGTTGTTTGTGCTCACCGGGTATCTCATCAATGTCTATTTGAGTCTCTCGAGCTTCCTCAAGCTCGGCGACACTCCCTTGTTTTCTTGCAAGAGAAACTCTTTCTCTAGAAACACGGCATGCCTTGAAACAAACACCTTTTGTTCCACAGGATGATAGAATTGGTAACCCCTTGTTTCCTTAGGGTATCCAATAAATAGACATTTATCGGACTTAGCATCCAGGTTTATGCGTCTGATCAAGCTTCACATAAGCGGGACAACCCCATATCTTCAAGTAAGATACATGAGGTTTCTTACTAGCCCATATCTCATATGGAGTAGTAGAGACTACCTTGGTAGGCATTACATTTAACAAGTAACAGGTTATGCAAGTGCATAACCCCCAAAAGGACTTGGGAAGAGTCGCATGATTCATCATTGACGACCATGTCCAACAAGGTCGATTCGCCTCTCGGATACACCATTATCTTTGTGGTGTATAGGCGAGTCCATTGAGACAATATGCCATTGTCTCTTAGATAATCAAGAAACTCTTGACTTAAGTATTCACCACCTCGATCCGATCGAAGTATTTTAATACTCTTGTCATGTTGTTTCTCTACTTCATTTCTGAATTCTTTGAACCTTTCAAAGGCTTCATACTTGTGTTTCATCAAGAACACATACCCAAATCGTGAGTGATCATCGGTGAAGGTAATGAAGTAGCTATAGCCTCCTAAAGATTGAGTTGACATAGGTCCATATACATCACTATGTATTAGGCCTAGCAACTCTCCCACTCGTTCACCTTTTCCCGTAAAAGGTAACTTAGTCATCTTGCCTTTTAAGCATGATTCGCATGTATCGTATGAATCCAATTCAAACGATTCCAGAATTCCACATCGGTGTAATTCGGACATGCGTTTCTTACTTACATGGCCAAGATGACAATGCCACATGTAGGAGTCTATTTGATTATCCTTTCGAGCACGCTTGTTGCTTGCTTCGATATTGCAAATGTCACTGGATACGTCCAACGTATATACACCATTGCTTAAAGTTCCAGTCCCATAAAGAACCCCATTCAAAGTTATGTAACAATAATTGTTACTAAAAGTCAAATGGAACCCATTTCTATTTAGACAAGAAATAGAAATGATGTTCTTTATCAACGAAGGAACATACAAGCAATTGTCCAGTTCTAAGACAAGTCCTACAGGGAGTTCCAACAAATACGTTCCGATGGCGAGTGCGAGAACCGTTGCTCCATTCCCAACACGTAAATTTGACTCTCCCCTTTGACGAGTCTTCTTCTATTCCTTAGCCCATGTATGTCATTACATATATGTGAGCCACACCCAGTATCAAATACCCAAGTGTCTGAGGAAATAGAATGACAATCAATAAAGAAGATTTCTGAAGAAGATGGGGCATCTGATGCCTTATCCTTCTTCACGAACTCAAGATAAATCTTGCACTTTCTTCACAAATGGCTCTCCTTGCCATAATGACGGCAAGTTTCCTTTTGTGCTAGTTCTACCTTCTTAGCCTTTCTCTTCTTTCCCTTCTGCTGTTCCTTTGACTTCCTCTTAGAACCTTTCTTTGAGGAATCAACTAACAGCACCGTCCCCTACTCATGCTTCTCAGAAGACTCCACAGTCTTCAGCATATTGAGCAGTACCACAGATGAACCTCCTAGCATCTCAGAGGTGAAGAGGAGCTTTGAGACTTCGAACCTTTCGAATCTCACTTGCTCATCAACCAACTCACAAAGATGAAGGACTACGATATGAGCATCCATATGCTCATGTTGCTTTCGTAGCTTGGGTTCCATCGTGGCTAGCATGATGCAACTCATTTGTTCAGAATCACTCACTTGTTTCTAATAGGCCAACAATTGGTCCAGAGTTGCATCATCACTATGACGGGCGGGAAGAGGCGCTTCGAGGACATTTGCAAGCTTTTCAACCTTGAGAACAATTCTCAAGCTTCTAAGCTAGTCCATGAAGCTCGGCCCAGTCAATTTATTTAAATCCAAAATGGAACGCAAATTCAAACACATCATGATCAATATATTAACTTAGAAATACAAAACGAGCATATATGAGAAAGATGATTTTTAAAAATGCATCAATATACATTTATAAATCCCATTCATTTTTCGAATTTGAAAAACCCCAAAATCACTTCGGGAGATCGTAGGTTCATCTCCGAATGGGCTGATATCCATCATAGATAAGAACAACCTTGGAGTGAGTCCAACAAACCATTCTTAGCTATGATGGTGGGTATCAAGTATACCGATTACATATCATGTATATGTAACTATCACAATGTGCTATCAACTAATTGAATGTTTACACATACATTGGGTTGTTAACACATTAACAAGTATGCATCATATGCATAGCACCCAACTTCACCTCTCTTCACATCGACCTTGGAGTGAGTCCAACAAATCGATGCTCCAAGTTAAAGCCGACCCATTAATCGCGAAATAGTTTTAATATGGTTAGAGCGCATTCAACCAATTAGCCAGGCTTGGAGTGAGTCCAACAACCCAAACTAACGATTGACCTCTGACTCTTACCATATTAGAGATAAACTATTCCAATGATTTGAACATGTTCAGGTTCGAGCCGGGCTTGGAGTGAGTCCAACAACCCAAACAAGAAACAGAACTCTGGTTCTAACCATATTAATGGAAGGTGTAGGCTTTAATATTGAGTTAGGGTTTTATGTCTCATCCTCTTTGCATGCAAATAACTATTATCTACATGGCATGGCATACATGGCATACATCTACATGTCACGACACGCATGGCATAATGTTATGCATCTAATGCAATTACATGGCATACAATTATGTCATGTACATAATTTCCTTATTTGTCATAACTATTTATGGAAATAAAATATGTTTAAGATTTGATTCTCCAAATCAAATCATAATTAAATTAGGAAACAAATTTCCAAATCTAATCACATATTTTATTCATGGAATTATTTGATTAAGGAAAATCTATTTAGGAAACCAATTTCCTAAATCATTAAAACTACTTATGGAGATTAAAATATTTTAAGATTTGATTTCCCAAATCAAATCATGATTAAATTAGGAAACAAATTTCCAGAATCTAATCAAATATTTTATTTATGGAAAATATAAATTTCCATAAATACTTTCAACTTTCCAAAAGTGGAAGATTTCCATAAATACTTCTAGACTTTCCAAAATTGAAAAATTTCCATAAAAACTTCTAAATTTCCAAAATTCAGAAAATTTCCAGAAATACATTATGACTATCGCAAAACCATTTTTACGATTATGTCGAAACACAACCTGGGCTCTGATACCACTGCTGGGTTTCCGGCACCGCGGCGTGTGTGTGTTCGATCATGTTTCGTAAACATGAGCACAGCGGAAGCAATTAAAAATAATAAATCTATATTTATTACAACACACGCATGCTATTACAATAAGTGTAGACATAACCGTAAATTAAAATTTGCAATAAAAGAAATTATCTACGTTATACCTTTCGTATGACGTGTAGCGGGAACGACATCAACCGGAACGATCCTCGTAAGAATCGTCTCTATCCGTATCCACGCCGAGCTCCTCGGGATGACTTCGCTAAGTCACGAGCTTCGTCTTCGTACGGGTTACTAGCCTCGTGTTGAAGACGACGTGATCGAGAGATGATCACGATCCGAATCCAAATTCGGATCCTCAAACGAGTTCTCAAAACTCGCTTCTCCGGAGAGGTATTCGTCAACCGTTTGACGAATCCTTCGTCCTCCACCTCAGAGGATTACCGGAGATCGAATCCCCGGTAAGTTAGCCGCTGTCGGAGCTCTAACCGTCGTCCAAACGACGTTCCGACGAGAGGAGAACAAGCTGTCCAGAAAACTGGACAGCTTTGGTGGAGACCTTGCGCCGGCCAAATAAGGAAAGCGACTTGCTCACCTTGTTGCCGGAGCCAAGGAAGATCACCGGAGCTCCTCCGGCAGCAGCTCGTCGCCGGCAAGAGGAGGAAACGGCAGCAGCTGGTCGCCGGTTGGAAGAGATGGTTGGCGGCAATAGAGTTGGCGCCAACAAGAGGAGGAGGGTGGGCGGCCAAACTAGGTTTGCCTCTTGATTAGGTTTTAACAAACCCTAATGTCCTCTTTTATAGAGAACTAATCCTCTTAATGGTTATTGGATCATAACCATTAGGCCCGTTAACCCGCTCCATTAAGATAAGTTAAAATAAACCAAACCATGATGGTTTAGTTTAAGTTAAAACGAACCGAACCAACCTTTGGTTCATTCGTTTAATATAAACCAAACCCTTTGGTTTATTCTTATCCATTGGATTAGAACCAAACCATTTTGGTCCATCCATTATGTCTTCATAAGACACGGCCCATCCACGCTTCCATTGCGACTGAAACAATTTCATGCTCGCTTTATGTTTGGTCCAACCAAACATAGTTTCTCTCGGTCTGAGAATCCCATTCTCAAACTCGTTTTAAATCCTTTGGATTACACTCGTTGTGCGTGTGACCAAATAGGTTCTCGGTTTATGTTGGCCGTCTATAATTAACCATTAATTATAGAACGATCATGAGTGGCACCTAGTAGTACATCATGATCCCCAATTAACCGAAAAGATCAACGGTTGATCCAGAACTATTTCTGAAACCCTTCAGTAGCTCGAATGAATCGTGCCACATTCCCTTCACTCATCTTATACCCACTTGGTTCAGGACATGGTCTATTGTGTCAGTCCCCACTAGGCTGACTACGTCACACCTAGCCCAAGTATCATTTTCTCGTCCTACGGATTCTAGTTACTCCACATGTATCGAAGAGTACCTTACTCTAAACATGTAATGCTTTGGCCAAAGACTTTAGTAACAATCCGACGAGAGGCCATGGGTATACATCTCCTCGCAAGGAGTGGTGAATCCTTTATAGGCTATTCAAACACCTTCGATCACTTCGACTTATACCCAATCATCACGGGTCCACATCTCCTTAGAGATGTTTGCTTAAGATGTCAAAGAATAAGTCTCCATGATCAAGATGACTTGAATACCGCAAGTCAAAGGAACATCGCACTTAAGCCACAGTAAGAACTTCATTGACATATCTATATATGCAGAGAACCATATGAAGTCTTACGGCTGGTCACTCCAATGAACTAGTTACCATAACTAGCATCCACGATTAACTCCGGACATCACAATGTCACCCCGGTGAGAATCGGTGCTTGGATACACCAAGGAGTATACCTCGTGCTAGTCTCGACAGAATTGATGGTGTCCAAATCCATCAATTCATCGACTAGGGATAATTCCGATACATCACAATTACACATGTAGAGATACTCACTAGTTGTGATCAAATCACAAATTCTATCATGCTGTGAATCGTATCGTGGACATTCAGTAAATGAGTTTAAGATCCAATCAAATACATTAAACATGTATACTCAAATAGTGAATCTTCATTTATCATATAAATGGTTCATACATAAGGCGATTGCCTTAGGACATCTCTCATATATTACTAACACAGAGCGTCTTCTTATTATCAGAGCCACCGGGCTCTGATACCAATTGTAGGAACATCCGTGAGCACTATAGGGGGGTGAATGGCACATTCGTTCGCTTCGATGGAATTCATTCATGCTTGATCTTCTACACTCTTGTTAGCATAGCAAAATAATAATAACAAAAACACATAACAAGATACACAAGTACAACCACATGCAGTATAATGTGGTTCGGAACCTTAGGGTTTCTACTCCACGGGTTGGGCTCGAATGAGCCCTAGCGATCCAAACACCACCATTAATCAATAATACTCTTTTTCGACAACAAGTCGGAGGCGGAGAAATCTCGTACAATGATTACAAAAGTAATACAAGAATTATACAAGCAAATATGAATGAAATACAACAAAATAAGCAAATAACACTTTACAAAACTCTTTTGAATGCTTGCTTGTTGATCGCCTTAGACTAGACTTGAAGGACTGCAAAGCACCAACTATTCCCCTTCAAATCGCCCAAGAAAATCACTGCTAAATCCTCCCTTTTGAACTACTTTTATAACCTACATCGGGATGATTTCGTGCTAGACAGTCGACTGCCAACAGTGTCGTTGTCTCACAATGGACTTGATCCACATCGGCATTCAAGCCAACAGATACACTAGCATTCGACTGTCATTCCCCATCAGTCGACTGACCAGTCGACTACCAAGTGTTCTGCTCTCGTGACCAACCCATCAGTCGATTGCCCTTCATTGGTAGTTGACTGATCAAGCAGTCGAGGTGTCGGTTAAGGCGCCTTACATTTGTGGTCGTCGCAACCAAAGCCAGTCGAGGCGCCTTGCGTCTGTGACAGCAGCCCGACCACAGTCGACTTACGATAATCGATTGGTCATAATCCCAATCGACTGCTACAAGTCAACTCGACTGCCAAGTGTCAATACACTTGACCAGTCGATGGGTCAATGACCCCAGTCGACTGCTACACCTCAACCATAAGGTTTACCCCAAGTATGATGCTCTCATACTTGCTAGACCACTCTTAGCCTAGACCTAAGCCTTCTAGCCACATCCATCAGCTTCATGCCTACTGGATCCCTCCAATTCATCCATGACTTGTTCACCCATACGCTAGCCTTCAGGTGCTTCCATCGGCTATTGTCATGCTAAGCTGGTCTACACCACTAAGACACATTTGGGCTTACGCTACCAAGACACACGCTTGGACTTTACGTTGTCAAAGCATTGGACTTATGCTGCCAAGACTCCCGCTTAGATTTTACGCCGCTAATATCAACCCTTGGGCTTCCCTTTCCAACCCATGTTGGACTTTCCATTTGCCAAGACTCAAGCTTGGACTTTCCCTTGCCAAGACCCATGCTTGGACTTTCCATGTCAACCCATGTTGGACTTTCCATTTGCCAAGACTCAAGATTGAACTTTCCCTTGCCAAGACCCATGCTTGGACTTTCCATGCCAACCCATGTTGGACTTTCCATTTGCCAAAACTCAAGATTGGACTTTCCCTTGCCAAGACCCATGCTTGGACTTTCCATGCCAAGTACACAAGACTTGGACTTTCCATTGCCAAGTGTCCCACTTAGACTTCTCCATTATGGTCGACCCCAAGTCAACCATCTAGTCAACCCATTATTAAATAACGGTCAACTCCTTTGTCAAACATCAATGTCAAACATCAAACCACTAACATCAAACCACTGCTCGAGTCAAACTTGAGTCTGGTCAATCGTGACCTGGGTCGATTGCACCAACACATTATGAGGAGAGCTCGCTTGGTCAACGTTTTGAACTTGGGCAGCGATCTCTTTGTCGGGGATTGGACCTCCGACAATCATCTTCGGTGGAGGATAAAGGGTTTTGTCAATTGTTGACAAAACCACTTCCGAAGAAACGCATTCGTGGAACTCTTTTTATGATCGTCTCTCGGATCACAACGTCTTCGACGCGAGACTAGTATCTCTCATGAAGACGGGGCTCGTAGCTTGAGAAGCTATCCCGACGATACTCGACGTGGACTCGGATAGAGGCAAAACTTACAAGGGTCGCTAAGGTTGATACCCTTTCCGCTGTGTGTTATTTGTCAGGTATACCTAGTGTAATTTCCTTTATTAAAAAATTTTAAATGTACGATTTTATCTACACTATTGTATCCTGCATGCATGTGGTGTGTGTACTGTAATAAAATAGTTTATTACCGATTCTATTTGCTTCCGCTGTGTATGTTTATGAAACATGTTCGAACACATGCCCACGTCGGTGCCCCGGAAACCCAACAACACAATACACAAGAATATACGTGGTTCAAAACCTTAGGGTTCCTATTCAATGGGATGAGCTCAACGAGCTCTAGTGATGCACACACCACTAATAAATCTCGTTCTCGGTGACACACTAAAGGTGGAGAAATCTTGTACAAAAAATTACAACAGTAATACGAAAGATACAAGTGATTACAAAGATAAAAGAAAATACAAGTAAAGAAAAATACTTTACAAGAATTTTTTGAGTGCTTGATCTTTGGTTTCTTTTAAAGTGCCTTGAAGGTCTTGATTGCAGCAGCAATTCCCCTTCAAATTGCCTCAAGAACCATTTCCAAAAACCTCCCCTTCGAGCTCCTTATAAAGCTACAACTCTGGTTGATTTTCGCCTAGCAATCGACTGCTCATACCCATCAATCGACTGCTCTTGTAGCCATTGTCTCACAATGACTTAATCCATGCTGAAGAAACTCTAACGGATAGCCAACCTGTTGACTGCCAAACCCTAGTAGTCGACTGATGCACAGGCAGTCGAGCCGCTTGTCGAACCTGCCTCGCTTCTATGGCCGCATACATCAGTCAACTGCCATCCATGACATTCGACTACTCAAGGCCAGTCAACTGCCCCAATATGGTAGTCAACTGTCAATGCCACTTGGCCGCAGTCGATGTCCAGTAGACTCCCAACCAGTCGACTGGTCATAATCTCAATCGACTGCTTAGAGTCAACTCGGATGCCAAGTGTCAAAACAATTAACCAGTCGACTAGTCCATAATCCCAATCGACTGACATACCTCAACTATGAGGTTTAACCCAAATATATTGCCCTCATACTTGCTAGACCACCCTTAGCCTAGACCTAATCCTTCTAGCCACCTCCATCAGCCTCACGTCTATCGGATCCCTCCAAGTCATCCATGAGTTGTTCATCCATACGCTAGCCTTCTAGTGCTTCCATCGGCTATTGTCATGCTAACCGGGTCTACACTGCCAAGGCACATTTGGGCTTACGCTGCCAAGACACACGCTTGGACTTTACGCAGCCAAACATTGGACTTATGCTGCCAAGACTACCGCTTGGACTTTACGCTGCCAATATCATACCCTTGGACTTCCCAAATGCCAAGTACTCATTGTTGGATTGAGAAGCATGCTAGAGGGTGGAGGGGGAATAGCGAGCGTAAAAAACTTTCTTTTCATTTAGATAAAACACGAGTATTGCAGCAGAAAGTAAAAGATAATAAATGAAAATGAGACTCTTTGCTTTTACTTGGTTCACAACTGAAAGGTTACTACTCTAAGGTCCCGCGATCCTAGACCGCATACGGTGGGACAATCCACTATAAGTCTCCTCCTCGTTGGAGGTAGGAGACGACGATTACAAAAACTCAAAGGATAGAAGGAGAGGTAACAAGCCTACCTCTCCTCTTAGAAATGTAAAGCTCAAATACAATAAAGAAATAAGACAACTAAAAGAATGAAACTACCGACAAAAATATTGGAAGGTCTGTGTGTCGTCGGCGTTACGGTTGCGTAGTGTTGTCGTCGGAGCTTGGCATCGTTGGAGCACTTTAGGAGAAAGATGAGATGATCCAAAGGGGTGATACTCCCCTTCTTTTATAGCCCTCCAAACCCTAGCTCGTTGAGATCCAGATCTGGGTCAAAGCTCCATATCTCCCCAAGATAAGAGGAGCTTATCTTGACCTTCATAGAGCTAGACATTTTGACTAGCAGTTGACTGATGACCCTCATTACGATCAGTCAACTGCCAATGGCTATCAGTCGACTGTTGGCTTGGTCACTCACCTGTAGCAAAGAGTTAGCACAGAACTAACGAATAATGGTCAATACGATGACTACTTACCGTCCGATCTCAACCTAGACCTTCCCTTGGAAGTCTTAGTCGGATCGCCGCCTAAGATCGTCACCATACGGAAGACACGGCCTCACCATTACTCTTCACTCAGTGATTACCTCTGACTTGGCACTTAGCTTTCAGTCTCCATCGAGGTTCCTCGATTCCACGAGGTTCTCCTGGTGTCACCCGACCACCACGGTTTCTCAACTTGAGATTCTCCGGGTGTCGCTCGTCCTTTGGCTTAGCTTAAACACTTCCTGCACACTCAACATAGCTCATGAGATAACAATAAGGCTATGTTTGGTACGGGGTAATAAGACTTGTAATGTAATCAGGATTACATTATAAGATGATTTACTTTGTTTGGTAATATTTCAAAGATGTAATGTAATGTAATTGCATTAAAAAATAAGAGTCAAGATCCGTAATCTCAATTACGAAGGAAAAGCTATGTAATCCAATTACATTAAGGACTCAATATTTATCATGACAAATATATCCTTTTTTTTATTTTTCTCATTGCTTCCCGGCGCTTGTCAACGATGACCACCGGCGACCATTGGCGACAATTGTCGGCCGATGATGGTCGTCGGTCGGCAGCCATTTTTAATACCTCAAGAATTATATTACCTCAAGAATTATAAGGGTATTTTGTCATTTTATAATAATATGAATTATTTTCCTTATAACAAATATAGATACCAAACAAACGAATGTAATCACTTTTATAATCAAAGATTACACACCAATCGCTAACCAAACACAGTAATGTAATACACATTGCATTACATTACATTACAAACTTGATTACATTACAAGGTTGATTACATTACCCCATACCAAACGTAGCCTAAGAGTTTAACTTTGAACCTTTTCCATAATCAAAACCTAGGTTTGATTATCTGGTGCCCC
This sequence comes from Wurfbainia villosa, assembly GCA_025175895.1. NCBI lineage: Eukaryota > Viridiplantae > Streptophyta > Magnoliopsida > Zingiberales > Zingiberaceae > Wurfbainia > Wurfbainia villosa. The sequence continues at coordinate 84,674,573 of CM045989.1, read as the reverse complement.
TGCACCAATAATACCCATGACTTGGACTTTCACTGCCAAGACTACACCCTTGGACTTTCCTTGCCAACTCCATATTGGACTTTCCAAATGCCAAGACCCATGGTTGGACTTTCCATTGCCAAGTACCCAAGACTTGGACTTTCCAATTGCCAAGACTCATGCTTGGACTTTCCATGTCAAGTACCCAAGACTTGGACTTCTCATGACAATCACATTGTCATACGTTTTGTCAAACATCAAAATACTGCTCGAGTCAAACTCGAGTCTAGTCAATTGTGACCTGGCTCGATTGCACCAACATGACCTATTTCTTAGCATTTTATCCTTTGATCACCCCAATTCTCTCTGATGTCTAGACTTTGCTGACCAACTGAGACTCTCTTGGTGTCTTTGATCTCAACTTAGACTATCTAAGTTCTGCACACTTAACACAACATGTGAGATACATTATGACTTAAATTTAAATCTTTTCCATAATCAAAACTTATGCTCGATTATCTGGTGCCCCTGCACTAACAATTAGCTCTGGTAGTGCTCGTGTTGATTGCATCGGAAGCACACTATGTGCTCCTTACATTTTCGTATCAGGGCTCCAACTTCCTTTGACTTTTCTTCGCCTTAGATGTTTGAGTCGTCTTCTTGACTTTTTTGAGCATTTGCTCTTATAATTCCCTATTTCCCTACACTCAAAACATGTTATGTGATTTTCATTTCTAATACCTATGCTTGAGTTAACTTCTTGGATAATAGTAGGGGACTCTTGAGCTTGTTCTTCACTTCTCTCGGATGTGGAAGGTGTTAGTAATATGTGAGAGATGTCCTAAGGTAATCGCCTTATGTTTGAACCATTTATATGATAAATGAAGATTCACTATTTGAGTATACATGTTCTCATATATTTGATTAGATCTTAAACTCATTTACTGAATGTCCATGATACGATTCACAACATGAGAGAATTTGTGATTGGATCACAACTAGTGAGTATCTCTACATGTGTAATTGTGATGTATCGGAATTATCCCTAGTTGATGAATTGATGGATTAGGACACCATCAAATCTGTCAAGACTAGCATGAGGTATACTCCATGGTGTATCCAAGTAGTTAATTCTCACTAGCTGGAGACATTGTGATGTCTGGAGTTAATCGTGAATGCTAGTTATGGTAACTAGTTCATTGGAGTGACCAGTTGTAAGACTTCATATGGTTCTCTACATATATAGATATGTCAATGAAGTTCTTACTGCAGCTTAAGTGTGATGTTCCTTTGACTTGCGGTATTCAAGTCATCTTGATCATGAAGAATTATGCTTTGACATCTTAAGCAAGCATCTCTAAGGAGATGTGGACCCGGGATGATTGGGTATAAGTCGAAGTGATCGAAGGTGTTTGAATAGCCTATAAAGGATTCACCACTCCTTGCGAGGAGATGTATACCCATGGCCTCTCGTCGGATTGTTACTAAAGTCTTTGGCCAAAGCATTACATGTTTAGAGTAAGGTACTCTTGGATACATGTGCAGTAACTAGAATCCGTAGGACGAGGAAATGATACTTGGGCTAGGTGTGACGTAGTCAATCTAGTGGGGACTAACACTATATACCATGTCCTGGACCAAGTGGGTATAAGATGAGTGAAGGGAATGGGGCACTATTCATTGTAGCTACTGAATGGTTTCAGAAATAGTTCTGGATCAACCGTTGATCTTTTCGGTTAATTGGGGATCATGATGTACTACTTGTAGGAGATTTGAGGCAGCTAGAGGGGGGGGTAAATAGCGAGTGATCGTACGATGATGGAATTCATTCGCGTTGCTTGTCTACAATCTTATTAGTACACAGAGGAATAAACAATAACAAATACAAACACAAGATACAATCACAACACGCATGATATAATGTGGTTCGGAACCGAACGGTTCCTACTCCACAGATTGGGTTCGTACGAACCCTAGCGATGCCACAAACACCACTAAGCAATAAAACTCCTTCTCGACAACAAGTCGGAGGTGGAGAAACCTCTTACAATGAATTACAACAAGTAATTCAAAGTAAACAAGCAAATACAAGTGAAAATATAAAGAACACTTTACAAACTAGGGTTTTGAGTGCTTGCTTGTCGGTTGCTTGGATGAGCTTGAAGGACCCTGAAATGCACCTGCAAATCGCCTTCAAATCGCCTCACCAAAGGCCCCAAAGAACTGATGATGAAATCCTCCACGAGCTCCCCTTTTTATCTTGCGTCGGGCTAGATTTCCGCCTGGCAGTCGACTGCCATAAGTCCCCAGTTGACTGCTAACACTGTAGCTGTGAGACAACGGCTCAATCCACGTTGGACAAGTTCCAACGGGACTCTCACCAGTCGACTGCCAATATTGGCAGTCGACTGCCAGCGCCCGTAGCCGACTGCCCAGTCGGCTACGGAGCATTCTGTGCTCGCAACTCACCTGGCAGTCGACTGTCGTCCCTTGGCAGTCGACTGCTCCAATGAGCAGTCGACTACCAGAGCAATTCCAGCTCTTAAACGTCAGTCGAACTCAAGTCGACTCATGGCAGTCGAACCGGCAATAATGCCAGTCGACTGCCAACCTCAAAGATGAGGTTTTAACCCAAGTATGGTGTCCCCATACTCGCTAGACCACCCTTAGCCTAAACCTAAGCCTTCTAGCCACCTCCATCAGCTTTACGCCTCTTGGATCCCTCCAAGTCATCCATGACTTGTTCATCCATCGCGCTAGCCTTCATGTGCTTCCATCGGCTATGTCATGCTAATGGTGTCTACACCGCCAAGGCACATTAGACTTATGCCGTCAAGACTCCGCTTGGACTTTACGCCGCAAATATCAAACCCCTTAGACTTCTCAAATGCCAAGACTCAAGCTTGGACTTTCCCTTTCCAACCCAAGTTGGACTTTCCATGCCAAGACCCATGCTTGGACTTTTCCTTGCCAACCCATGTTGGACTTTCCATGCCAAGACCCATGCTTGGACTTTCCTTGTGCCAAGTACTCAAGACTTGGACTTTTCATGCCAAGTATCCATGACTTGGACTTTACCTTGCCAAGACCCATGCTTGGACTTTCCCATAATCACATGGTCAATCCCTAGTCAACCATCAAAGACTCCCTCAAGTCAAACTCGAGTCTGGTCAATTATAACCTGGGTCGATTGCTCCAATAATCTCCCCAAAACATTAACCGACATCAATGTCAAACATCAATGTCAAGCATACTATGTCAAACATTAAAACATTACTCGAGTCAAACCCGAGTCTGGTCAATCGTGACCTGGGTCGATTGCACCAACACTACTAGGTGCCACTCATGATCATTCTATAATTAATTGTTAATTATAGACGACCAACATAAACCGATAACCTATTTGGTCACACGCACAACGAGCATGATCCGAAGGATTTAAAATGAGCTTGAGAATGAGATTCTCAGACCGAGAGAAACTAGGTTTGGTTGAACCAAACAAGGAGCGAGCATGAAATTGTTTCAGTCACAATGGAAGCGTGGATGGGCTGTGTCTTATGAAGACATAATGGATGAACCAAATTGGTTTGGTTCTAATCTAATGGTGGAGAATAAACTAAAGGGGTTTGGTTTGTTTTAAACAAATGAACCAAAGTTGGTTCGGTTCATTTTAACTTAAAATAGACCAAATCGGTTTGGTTTATTTTAACTTAAATTAATGGAGCGGGTTAATGGGTTTTTGGTTATGAACCAATAACCGTTAGGAGAATTTGTTCTCTATAAAATAGGGCTTAAGGGTTTTGTGAAAACCTAATCTAAGCAACCCCAAAGTTGCCGGCCCCCCCCCCCTCTCCTTCTCCTCTTGTGGTCGGTGCCCAAACCCTAGCCATCGCCCACCCTTGTGCCGCCGTCCAAATTGTTGTCAACATCCAAGCTTCAGCCAGCGACCCTCCGGTGATCCTCCTTGGCTCCGGTGACCAAGGACTAGCTGGCCCTCTTCCCTTTGGCCTGCGCTAACTCCTCCACCAAGCTGTCCAGTTTTCTGGACAGCTTGTTTCCTTCGTGTCGGAGCATCGTTTGGACGACGTTTGGAGCTCCGACAGTGGCTACTTTGCCGGGGATTTGATCTCCGGTAATCCTCATAAGTGGAGGACGAAGGATTCGTCAAACGGTTGACGAATACCTCTCCGGAGAAGTGAGTTTTTGAGGACTCATTTTGAATCCGAATTTTGATTCGGATTGTGATCTTCTCTCGATCACATCGTCTTCGACACGAGGCTAGTGACTCATACAAAGACGAGGCTCGTGACTTTGTGAAGTCATCTCGAAGGTACTCGGCGTGGATACGGATAGAAGCGATTCTAGCGAGGGTCGCTCCGGTTGATGTCTTTCCCACTATACGTGATACGTCAGGTATACGTAGAATAAATTTCCTTTTATTGCAAAATTTGAAACTACAGTTATATTTACACATGTTTTACTATGCATGCGTGTGGTGTGTGTGTTGTAATAAATTAGATTTATTATTTTATTTCTTTCGCTGTGCACATATTTACGAAACATGTTCGAACACACAATCGTCGCGGTGCCGGAAACCCAACAAAAGGTTCCTCTTCTTGTTCTGGTGATGAAGCTCTAACCTCCCCCTCAATCCTAGAGGTGGAGACTTCCTCCAACTCTTCTACCTCTTCTTCAGAAGTTGAACATCTTTCAACCTCTGAGTCTACATGCTCTTGAGCTAATGAGCATTTTTCCATAAACTCCTCCTCTACTCGTGACGGTGAGGGCTTCTCATGGAACTCTACCAATTTTCTCCATAGCTCCTTGGCATCCTTAAAATCACCTATCTTGGACAAGATGTCATTAGGTACAAAATTAACTAGCATTTTGGTTATCTTGTCATTTCTTTGAATTTTTGAACTTGTTCTTCGGTCCATTTCTTTTTCTTGAGAGTTCTCCACTTTTTATCCATGGGCACTTCAAAACCTTGCATTAATACAATCCAATTTTCTATATAGCACATAATAAAGTCTTTCATCCTACCTTTCCAATACCCAAAATCATCATGGTCGAAGACGAGTGAGCTAGGATGTTGAATCCAAGTCCATCGTTAGGCAACTCCATTCTTCTACTCCTCTAGCACTTTGCTCCTTTGGCGATTAGTCCTTGAAGAGTGTCCTTGCTCTGATACCACTTGTTGAGGATTGTTTGGTGCATTAGAGGGGGTGAATATTGTTACTCAATTTCAACTTTGATTTCATTTGTGATTGCTTGTCTACAAAACATTAACACAGTGGAATACAAAGTACAAGATAAAAACAAATACAAAGACACACACAATTACAACACCAAGTTTTTACATGGTTTGGAACCCTATTTCCTACTCTACGGTCGAGCTCTAGTGATCTACACTCACTAAAACCTCTCCTTCTCGGTATGACATCTGAGGTGGAGAAATGCCTTACAAGAGCTTACAAAAAGAAGCAAATAGCCAAATACAAATGAAATACAAAAAAAAGAACTAAAACACTTTACAAGAAGTGAGCTTTGCTTGCTTGATGATTTGGTTAGTTTGAAGAGCTTGGAAGGTCTGGAATGCAACAACAACTCCCCTTCAAAGTCCTCAAGAATCAGCTTTGTAAGAGCTCCTCGCATCCTCCTTTTAGTGCCTCCGCTCGAGCTAATTTTTTGCCTAGCAGTCGAATGGTCCTACCCCCAGTTGACTGTCCACTTATCCATTATCTCATAATGGACTAATCTGTTGGATTAGAAAGCACAGTAGAGGGGGGGGGTGAATAGCGTATTTGAAACTTTTTCTCTTTTGTAAAGCACAATTAATCTCGGTGGAAAAAAATAAAGGATAAGACAACAAGACAAGGCTATTTTTACTTGGTTCACAGCCTAACGACTGCTAGTCCAAGGCCCTCAATCATTGATCACTTATGATGGGCAATCTACTATAAAATCTCTTTCTCATTGAAGGTAAGAGACACAAGCTTACAAAAGATAAAGGAAGATGTAACAACCTTATCACTCCTTTTAGAGATTAAGTACACATAAATCAAAAAGATAGAGGAGGTGGTAACAATATTACCATTCTTTTTGGAGATTAAGTACATGAAAAATAATAAGAGCTAAGATATACTAACAAAGTAACTTAGTGATGAAGCCTGGTCAAAGTTGTGGCATTGTAGCATGATGTTTTGAGAGCAAGAGCACTTGAGCATAATTCAAATCATTGATCCTAGGGTTTGTATCTAAACCTTCTTTTATTGACCTTCCTAGGCCCTTTGAACAATCCATTGTTGGGGTAGAGAGCACCACTCCTTAGTTTTAATGTATGAACCACAGTTAAAGTTAGGATATACTTGTGTTTTAATATGAGTATTAAGTGTGCAAGCTTAACAGGAAAGTCCTGTTAGGGCAATCAACCCAAGTATGATCTTGGTTTTGATGTGTGTGTCAAAGGGTATAAGTTAGGGTGTTATGCTTTTGATGTGTGTGTTTAAGTTGTGCAGAACTTAGTGAATCGCACATAAGTAGCTTGATGAAGCATTGGTAAGTTCATCATCTCATGGCTCGGGTCCTTGAGTCGGTGAAGGATGGCACGGGGAGAAGCCGTGAGCTTGTTGCATCTGAATGACCGCTGGATGAGGAGCAATGGAGTAGAGCCAAAGGAAGCAGACTTCAGGTCAAGACACGAAGGATAGCACGGGGAGAAGCTGCGAGCTTAGTGCATCCAAGGGATGTGTGTCGAAGGAAAAGAGCTTCAATGAGAGACTCCATGGGAGATGAGAGTTGAGTGATTATAATCTGGGACAGGGTAGTTCAACTTAGGTGGACTTGGCCAAATGACTAAGATCAAGTGTCAGATGCTCAAACATGTTGTTTGAGGTTTTACCCGATGGTCGGATGCTCAAACATCTTGTTGTTTGAGGTTTTACCTGACAACAGATGACTGATATAGGTATCAGTCTACTGGTCCAAGTCGACTGCTAGTTAACTAGTGTAAGCAAGGGTTTTGTGGCCCAACAATTGATTGCTAGGGTTTGGCAGTCGACTGGTCCACCATCAGTCGACTGCCAAGGTATGATAGTCGACTGTTATAAGTGGACACGGGCACAAAAACTTCCATAGTCGACTGATTGCTTGGAGCAGCCGACTGATGGTATGATCAGTCGACTGGATAGTATGTCGTTGGGTTGTGACGATCGCAAATCAGGCATGGTCATAAGTCGTTGGAACGACAATAGTCTGTTGGTGCATTAGGCACCAGATAATCAAACCTAGGTTTTCATAATGGCAAAGACCCAAAGCTAAGGTTATATTGTTGTCTAACGAGATGAACCAAGTGTTCAAAAATGGTTAAGCTGAGCTGATGGTCGGCGACACCCGGAGAATCCCGAGTCGGAAAACCGTAGTGGTCGGGCGACACTGGGAGAACTTCAGAGGTAGCCAAAGAATGTAGGTGGAGACCTGAAGCTGCGAGTCATAAAAGGAACTAAGGTAAGCTCATGTGTGAGTGAATATAAGGTCAGGTCCTTTGTACGGCGACATCCTTAGGCGGCGATCCGACTAAGACTTTCCATGGAGGTCTAAGTCGAGATCGGACGGTAAGTTACCGTCGAATTCACTTATATTATTTTTATTTCAAGCTAAATCTTTAGTGCAGTCGAGAACCCTAGCCACCAGTCGACTGCTAGCTTGTAGCAGTCGACTACTGGGCAGCAATCGATTGCCATTCGAATTTTCAGCCTCGAGGAGAGTCAAGATAAGCTCCACTTATCTCAAAGGGATGAGGTTCTTTGACCATGAGATGGAACTGAACGTTAGGGGAGCTTCCAAGTCTATAAAAGAAGGGGGGTTTCAGTCCTTTAGGTCATCTAAGTGTTTACAAAGTGATCCCGCAATGCCGCTACTCTACGATGCCTCTACGACGTTGAAATGTTTTCAGAACGCCAATGACACGATCGCAAGCTAAACATCTACTCGTTGTTGGTATAAGTGTTTAAAGTTTCCATTTCTATTCAGTGTATTAAATTTTTTTTTATCGAGCTTTTGATCGTAACGAGGAGAGGTGGGATTGTCCCTCTACCTCAAGTTTTCCGTTGGTTTGTAATCGTCATCTCCTACCTCCAACGAGGAGGAGATTATTAGTGAATTGACCTCTGTATGCAGTCTAGGATCGCAAGGGACTTGGATTAGCAACTGTTAGGTTGTGAACCAAGTAAAAATAAACTTGTCATTTACTTTTCCGCTGTGCAACTCTTTACTTTTGTCTTAATCGAATCATACGAAAAGAAATTTTATAGTGCGCTATTCACCCCCCCCCTCTAGCGCTCTTTTTCGATCCAACAATTGGTATCAGAGTGGGGGTGCTACGATTTGGTACAACCACCAATCTAGCACTTGGCTTTAAGTTTTCTTTTCATTTTTGGTTTTGCAATTTGTAAGTTAAGTCTTTTCATTTCATTTAATTTCCTTCTCCCGCACTACTAATCCAAGACAAGAGTCTTGGTACCTTTTTGTCATTTTTGTTTTTGCGAGGTTCTCTTTTCTTTCTAAATAGCCCATCTCAAAGGGTTTAGCATCGCCTGACCCCCATTTTACAATGGAGATGACTTCCGTTACTGGAAGGGTCGGATGGAGTGCTATTTAAAAACCCAAGTAGAGATGTGGATCATGATTCAAACCGGATTCACACTTCCAACAAATGGAAATGGTGAATCATTGGATTGCGATCAATGGACAAATGCCATGAAACGCCATGTGGAAGTCGATGCCAAGTCTATGCAAATCCTACAATGCAGCTTGTCCAAAGAAGAACTCAATCGCGTCGGCCCCTTTATCAGCGCAAAGGACTTGTGGAATAAGCTCATCGAGCTACACGAAGGAACCGACGACGCTAAGGTATGTAAGAGGGATCTATTTTTAAATAAATTATACAATCTAAAAATACAGGTTCATAAGACCAACACCCAATTACATGCACAGATCCAAGATATCATCAACGATCTACATTTGATCGAAAAGAAGGTCAAAAATTGGGACTTAATAAGGTATGCGCTTAACGCTTTCCCTATGACTACCTTGTGGGAATCCATGGTTGATGCCTACAAGGTTTATAAGAACCTTTCTAAGATTAGATTAGATGAAATGTTTTCTAAATTTGAATTACATGAGCAGTCTAATTCGGACCCCACCGAGAAAAGTATTGCCTTATTTGCAGGACCGAAGAAGAATCCCAAAATAAAACCACCTCCGGAGGAAGAATACGATTACGAGTCGGAGGAGATTGACGATGAGATGGAAACTGAACTAGTGAATCTAGTTCGGAAGATGATCAAAATCCAAAAATGACACATCAATCAATCCAAGGAAGGTAAGTCTAAATCAAATTCCAACTATAGATGTTATGAGTGTAACAGGTTGGGTCACATCAAGTCGGAATGTCCAAAGCTCAAGAACAAGGCACAAAAGTCTAAGAAAGCACTCAACACTACATGGGAGGAATCGTCGGAGGAGAAAGATGAGCTCAACAACCTCGTCTTCATGGCCAAGCTGACCGAACCCGAGGAAGAGTCCGACTCCAAATCCGATGATGAGTCTCTATTCAAGACAAGACACGGATCCGTATCCAGTTCAAAAGGTTCACTCAATGTAAGTTAGTCTTTAATTGATACCTTATATAATGCAATTAAGTTTTTAACTAGAAAGTTAGCTAAGTCCGAGTCCAAGGTCGAGACCTTAGTTGAGGAGGTTAAACTCCTTAAACACGAGGTCTCCCTAACCTCTTCGACTAGTCAAGTTCAAGAGGAGGACTCAACTCGAGTTGAAAAATTCGAAGTTGAGAACTCACTCTTGAAAGGACAAGTCAAAGATATTAGGCAAACATTGGAAAGGTTTACTTTGGGATCCAAGGGACTTGACCTACTACTTGGATCGCAAAGGGTCGTGTACAACAAGGTCGAACTAGGGTTTAGATCAAATATGACTAACAAGTGGTATATGTCAATTGTAAATCATAATAGTAAACAAGTCCAAGCATGGGTCCCTAAGACTGCCTTAAGTTCACAACTAGGATCTAACAAGTACTGGATTCCCAAGAAGCAAATCCACTACGTGGAAAGACCGAATCGATTCAAAGGTCCAGGGGGAGCCAGTATTAAATTTGTTTGTCCTATTACTTGAAATTAGACTTTGCATGCTTAGGTATTTTGTTTTAATTTTTAGAATGGTTAGATAGGATCTATAACTAGACAATTCTTGATAGCATAGTATTAGGATGCGGCGAGATGATAGTACATTAGGGAAATGAAGTATTGTGTGTCCAAGTTAGATAAGGCGTATCTAGCTTGGTGCACTCGACTAAGTTGAACTAGCTGAAGCTATCTCACCGTATCCTTAACTAGTTAGACCAGGAAGTAATCTTAAGTGACTCAAGTAATCGATTTCTTGAATTTGGCTTTGTCCAAGGAAGTGGTCGTTGTTCCAATCAAAGAAGGCCTCTGTGCCACCCATGACCTGGAAGTCAATTTCTCGAAAAAATTACTTGACGAGCTAAGGGTTAAATCCGAATCTAACCCAAGGTTGATTAGTTTCAATTTAATAAATCTAAACAAGTAAAATTGAAGTCATCTCAAAAATATTTAAGGTTAACATGTTTGATCATGTAGAAAAGATGAGATGAATATTAGGCTAAAATATTTAACCAATTTAAAATTCCAATATCCGATCCAACTACTATATGAGTAGGATCAATGGATGTTGGACAGTGGGTGCTCCCGACACATGACCGGAGACCGACTAAAATTTTTGAAACTTAGATTCAAAAGTCAAGGATCGGTAGCTTTCGGAAACAATGGCAAGCTCAAAATCATCATATCAGGTGATATTGAGCTAAACTTCAACTTTACAATTTGAAATGTTTTATTAGTCGAAAATGTTGAGTATAATTTACTTAGTGTAAGTCAATTGTGCGACAACAACTATAAGGTTATATTCTTAGAAAATGAATGTTTAATTAAAACTAATTAAACCTCTAAAACAATACTTAAAGGAACTAGGAATAGCAATATCTACACAATTAATTTACCCAACTCCTCAATCAAGTGTCTTATGACACAACAAGAGGAATCTTGGTTGTGGCACCGACGACTCGATCACTCGCACCCAAGACTCATTCACAAGGTGAGTCAGAGTGGTTTAGTCAGAGGCTTGTCCAACCTTAACAACTTGGATAATAAAATTTGTAATGCTTGTCAACAAGGCAAACAAACTAGGGCACAACATCAACTAACTAACCAAGAACGAACCAAAAGTGTGTTTGAGCTCCTACACTCGGATCTATTCGATTCTCATGGAGCCAAGTCACTAAACGGAAGTCAATTTTCCTTAGTCATAATTGACAACTACTCTAGGTTTACCTGGGTTAGGTTCCTTGAACACAAAAGTGATACCTTAGACCAACTTACCAACTTATGTAAATTAATAGAAAATGAAAAGAACCTTAAGATTAAAAGACTTAGAAGCGATCATGGTGGTGAATTTAAAAACCATAGGTTCACCGACTTCTGTAAGCTAAATGGATACCACCATGAATTCTCCTATCCTATAACCGCACAACAAAATGGTCTAGTCGAGCGAAAGAATAGAACCCTACAAGAAGCCGCTAGAACCATGTTAAACGAGTAAGACCTACCCGATAGGTTTTGGGCAGAACCTGTTATTATGGCGTATTATGTCCAAAATAGAATCCTACTAGTCAAGAGGTACCTTAACCCCTCATACGAAATCTACCATAATAAAGTACCTAACATTAAATACTTTAGGGTATTTGGATGTAGGGTACATATCCTAAATACTAAGGACTACCTAGGTAAATTCACCTCTAAACAAATACCAGAATATTCTTAGGATATTCAACCACAAGTAGAGTCTATAGAGTCTACAATAATGAAACCCTTAAAATCAAAGAAACCATTAATGTTGTATTCGACGAAGGAGATAAAACCACAAAACCCGTAGTAGAACCAATTGATGAACCGATTAATACTAGACGTGAATCTGACCATGAAAATGAGTCTAGTATAAATCCTAACCCGAGTCAGTCTAGGTTACAATCGAATCATCCTATTAATCAAGTGATAGGTGATCCCTATTGGTGCAATCGACCCAGGTCATGATTGACCAGACTCGAGTTTGACTCGAGTAGTGTTTTGATGTTTGACATTGATGTCTGACATGTGTTGGGGAGATTGGAGCAATCGGCCCAGGTTAGTATTTGATGTTTGACGATGGTTTGACCATTTTCATGGAAAGTCCAAGTGGGACACTTGGCATTGGGAAAGTCCAAGCATGGGTCTTGACAAAGGAAAGTCCAAGCTTGGGTCTTGGCATGGAAAGTCCAACATGGGTTGGCAAGGGAAAGTACAAGCTTGAGTCTTGTCATTTGGAAAGTCCAAGGGGAATATTGACGGCGTAAAGTCCAAGCGGGAGTCTTGGCAGAATAAGTCCAATGGTTGGCGGCATAAAGTCCAAGCAGGAGTCTTGGCAGCGTAAGTCCAATGTGCCTTGGCGGTGTAGACACCGTTAGCATAACAATAGCCAATGGAAGCACCTGAAGGCTAGTGTATGGATGAACAAGTCATGGATGACTTGGAGGGATCCAATAGGTGTGAGGCTGACGGAGGTGGCTAGAAGGCTTAGGTCTAGGCTACGGGTGGTCTAGCAAGTATGGGGGCACCATACTTGGGTTAAAACCTTATGTTTGAGGTGTATCAGTCGACTGGGACCATGTGTCAGTCGACTGGTGGGAATCAACTAGGATTTGACTACGGGAAATGTCCTGGCAGTCGATTGCCATAGCTTGGTAGTCAACTGATGACCGAATTCTCGAGCACAGAAGGTTCTCCAGTCGAGTGATCGCGTCGACCACTCGATTGATTGAGCCATCAGTCGACTGATGGGTATGGTCAGTCGACTGATGGTGTATCCGTTGGATTTTTCCAGCGTGGATCTAGCCGTTGTCTCATGACAACAGTGGCATCAGTCAACTGATGGTCCCGAGCAGTCGAATGATAGGCAAAATTCAGCCCAGGAAGCAGCTTTAAATGGAGCCCGTGGAGGAGGGATTTGGCATCGGTTTCTTGGACGTTCTTGAGGTGATTTGCTAGTGCAAATCAGGGTCTTCAACCACGGTTCAAGCAATCAACAAGCAAGCATCTAAAAGCTCTTTGTAAAGTTTTCTTTACTTGCATTATATTGTATCTTGCTTGTATTTCATTCTTATTGTTGTAAGAATTATTGTAAGAGGTTTCTCTGCCTCCGGATTGTTCCGAGAAGGAGCTATTTGAGTAGTGGTGTGTGATTGGCATCACTAAGGCTCTTACGAGCCCAATCCGGGGAGTAGGAACCATTTGTTGGTGCAATCGGCCCAGGTCATGATTGACCAGATTCGAGTTTGACTCGAGCGATATTTTGATGTCTGACATGGAGGTTTGACATTGATGTTTGATAATGTTTTGGGGAGATTGTTGGTGCAATCGACCCGGGTCATGATTGACCGAACTCGAGTTTGACTCGAGGGGGATTTTGATGATTGACTGGGGTTGACCATGTCATGGAAAGTTCAAGTCTTGAGTACTTGGCATGAAAAGTCCAAGCATGGGTCTTGGCAAGGAAAAGTCCAACATGGGTTGGCAAGGGAAAGTCCAAGCTTGAGTCTTGGCATTTGGAAAGTCCAAGGGTGTAGTCTTAGCGGTGAAAGTCCAAGTCATGAGTACTAGGCATTTGGAAAGTCCAAGGGGTTTGATATTGGTGGCGTAAAGTCTAAGCGGGAGTATTGGCAGCATAAGTCCAATGGTTGGCGGCGTAAAGTCCAAGCGGAGTCTTGGCAGCGTAAGTCCAATGTGCCTTGGCGGTGTAGACACCGTTAGCATGACATAGCCGATTGAAGCACCTGAAGGCTAGCATATGGATGAACAAGTCATGGATGACTTGGAGGGATCCGATAGGCGTGAGGCTGACGGAGGTGGCTAGAAGGCTTAGGTCTAGGCTAAGGGTGGTCTAGAAAGTATGGGGCACCATACTTGGGATAAAATCTCATATTTAAGGTGTATTAGTCTACTGGGACCTATGGGCAATCGACTGGAGTGAGTCAACTAGGGTTTGACTGTAGGGAGTGCCCTAGCAGTCGACTGCCATAGGTGGGCAGTCGACTGCTGGCTCGAGCAGTCGACTGATCTTGTGATCAGTCGACTGGTGCTCGAGAATTCGGGCACAGAATGGAGTCGGACTTGACGTTGGGGTTAATAGTCGAGTGAAGGCTCTGTCAATTGACTGATGAGTATGATCAGTCGACTGATGTTCTATCCATTGGATTTTTCCAGCATGGATCGCACCGTTGTCTCACAGCAACAATGTCATTAGTCGACTGATGGTCCCGATCAGTCGACTGATAGGCGAAATCCAACCCAGGCAGCAGCTTTAAAGGGAGCTCGTGGAGGAGATTTTGATCACCAGTTCTTGAGGAGTTTTGGGGCGATTTTCTACTGTAAATCAGGGTCTCCAAGTGCATTTCAAGCAACCACAAAGCAAGTAATCCAAAAGCTCTTGTAAAGTTGTTTTCTTTACTTGTATTGGATTTTATTATTGTATCTTGCTTGTATTTGTTTCTTACTGTTGTAAGAGCCATTGTACGAGATTTCTCCACCTCCGGATTGTTCTGAGGAGGAGTATTTGTGATTAGTAGTACGTGTTTGTATTGCTAGGGCTTTTAGAGCTCAATCCGTGGAGTAGGAACCATTTGATTCCGAACCACATTATATCACTGTGTCTCGTGTGCTTGTGTTGTATTTATTTTTGTTATTATATATTCCACTACATTAACAAGTATTGTAGAGACGAACGCGATCAAATTTCATCAAGCATCGACGACGCTATTCACCCCCCCTCTAGCGGTCACAACGGTCCCAACACCATTCGGTTCCGAACCACGTTATATTCTGTGTTATGGATTGTGCTTGTTGTTATTTGTATTGTATTTCTATTATTTCTGCTGCGTACTAATACAATTGTAGCAAGCACATGATCGAGTTCCAATCGAGCGACGACAATGCTATTCACCCCCCCCCCCTCTAGCGGGTGCAACGTTCCTAACAATCCCAACCTAGGGGTTCGAACTGGAGCATCATACAGAAACCTTAGTCAAATCTCTTTAATCTCAAAAATCGAACCCAAATCAATTGAACAAGCTCTTCTTGATCCTGATTGGATTATTGCTATGCAAGAAGAGCTAGCTCAATTCACTGGGAACGAAGTTTGGGAATTAGTACAATCACCTTAAGATAAATCAATTATTGAAACAAGGTGGGTATTTCAGAACAAGCTTGATGACAAAGGTGAAGTAGCTAGAAATAAAGCGAGATTAGTCACAAAAGGATTTAGTCAAGTAGAGGGGTTAGGTTATGAAGAAACCTATGCCCCCGTAGCTAGACTAGAATCAATCAGAATGTTATTAGCATACGCTGCACATCGAGGATTTAAACTATTTCAAATGAATGTGAAGTCAGCGTTCTTAAATGGAATTATTAAGGAAGAAGTCTATGTTAGCCAACCCCCAGGATTCGAAAGCTTAGACAAACCTGACCATGTTTTTAAACTTAAGAAAGACTTATATGGACTAAAACAAGGTCCTTGAGTTTGGTATGAAAGGCTTTCTATTTTCTCAAGTCTAAAGGGTTTACCCAAGGCCTAGTAGACCCAACCCTCTTCGTAAAATCCGTAGGCAAAGAAATCTTTATTACCCAAATTTACGTAGACGATATAATTTTTGGAACAACCAACTCAATCCTTCTAAACGAGTTCATTTCACTAATGGAAAGTGAATTTGAAATGAACTTAGTAGGAGAATTAACTTTTTTCCCAGGATTACAAATTAAACAAACTAAGGAGAGAATTTACTTATATCAACATAAATATGCTAAGGAATTAATTAATCAATTCGAAATGCAAAATGCTAAGGTAATTAATACACCGATGGCCACAAATGTTAATATAGGAGAAGACTTAGAAGGCAAACCAATAAACCTTAAATACTATAGGAGCGCAATAGGTAGTCTCCTGTACTTAACTGCGAGTCGACTCGATATATTATTTGCAGTAAGTATATGCGCAAGGTTCCAAACTTGTGCTAAGGAGTTGCACCTAACGTTAGTTAAACATATCCTTAATTACCTAAAGGGTACACTAAACGTAGGAATTTGGTAGCCTAGATCTACCGAGTTCAAACTAATCGGCTACTCCGATTCGGATTATGCCGGTAGTAAACTCGATAGAAAGAGAACGAGTGGTTGTTGTCAACTCCTCAGCTTGAGTCTAGTGAGTTGGTGTAGTAGAAAGCAACACTGTATTGTCTTATCTACCATCGAAGTCGAATACGTTGCGATGGGTGAGTGTGTAGCTCAACTTCTTTGGATGAAGCACACTCTCCAAGACTAACTTAAATTTTAACAACTCCAAATTTATATCGATAACATTAGTTCAATTAATTTAACCAAAAATCCTATATGCCACTCTAGAACCAAACATATAGAGGTCAAACACCACTTCATTCGAGAACATGTAGCTAACGGGACCATACAACTTGAATACGTGGAATCCAAGTCAAACCTGGCAGACTTATTTACAAAACCTTTAACCAAAGCAGAATTTAGTCTGCTTAGACGTAAATTAGGTATGTGCGTAATAGAGTAGGACATAAAACTTATATTTTTGCTATACTCTATTTACTTTTCATGCAAAATGGAACTAGCCTAGGACTTACCCTAGAAAGCATGCACCTATAGATTTAAGGAGTCAATACATCTCACAACACATAGGACTAATGTATTTGTGTACTTAGCCATATAGATGGGCGTGAGATGTTAGGACCTCACTCCTGGTTCCAGATGTAGATCTAGTGCATCAACATGAACCATGGAGTATAATTATCTAAATTAAGCAACTCTAATCATGATTTATTGATCATTCTATATCAATCAAGTCAAATAGAGTTGAACATTCTATTAGTTGAGCTTATGTTTAAAGTATTATTTTCAAAATCTAATAGGAACATGCTTGGACTTATAAAACATACTGTTTCAAAAAAAAAAAATTCTATAAACCCCCACACTTTTCGATTTATGGAAAAAGGGGGAGAAAAGGCCAAAGTTAGGATCAAAAATTAATTATTGATAACTTAAACTTAACTTATACATTTAGGCAAATGTTAAGTAATCTTGATTACTTAAGTTGCAACCGTTAAGGGGGAGAACTAAGATCCTTTTTCAAGCACTCACCTAAGGTCAAGGGGGAAGTTACCTCAAGGGGGAGGACTTGAAAAAGAGTTTTACTCATACTCCTACTTATGCTAACTTACTAAGTTACTCTCACTAACTTACTAAGTTATGAATTTATGCCCCTTTCATATTTATGCTTATTTCATAATCATTTCATTAATGCACATTTATTTTTCCCTTAACTTTGTGTCGGTTTGCCATAGATAAAAAAGGGAAAGATTGTTGGTGCAGTAGGCACCAAATAATCGAACCTAGGTTTTAATTATGGCAAAGACCCAAAGCTAAGGTTATTGTTATCTAACGAGCTAAACCAAGTGTGCAGGAATGTTTAAGCTGAGCTAAAGGTCGGCAACACCCGAAGAATCCCAATTCGGGAAACCATGGTGGTCGGGCAACACCGGAAGAACTTCGGTGGTAGCCGAAGAACCCAGGTGGAGACCTAAAGCAAAGCAGCGAGTCACAAAAGGAACTAAGGTAAGCTCGTGTGTCAGTGAATGTAAGGTCGGGTCCTCCATACGAGGACATCCTTAGGTCGCGATCCGACTAAGACTTCCCATGGAAGGTCTAAGTCGAGATCGGATGGTAAGTGATCGTCAAATTCACTTATATTATTTTTATTTTGAGCTAACTCTTTAGTGCAGTCGAGAACCCTAGCCACCAATCGACTGCTAGCTTGTAGCAGTTGACTACTGGGCATCAGTCGAACTGATAAGGGCAGTAGTCGATTGCCATTCGAATTTCCAACCTCGAGGAGAGTCAAGATAAGCTCCATTTATCTTGGGGGGATGAGGTTCTTTGACCATGAGCTGAAACTAAATGTTGGGGGAGCTTCCAAGGCTATAAAAGAAGGGTGATTTCACCCCTTTAGGTCATCTAAGTGCTTATAAAGTGATCCCGCAACGGCACTACTCTACGATGCCTCTACGACGCCGAAATGCTACTGGAACGCCGATGACATGACCACAAGCTAAACATCTACTCATCGTTGGTATAAGTGTTTAAAGTTTCCATTTCTATTCAATGTATTAAAGTTTTCTTTTATCAAACTTTTGATCGTAACGAGGAGAGGTGGGATTGTCCCTCTACCTCAAGTTTTTTGTTGGTTTGTAATTGTCATCTCCTACCTCCAACGAGGAGGAGATTATTAGTGAATTGCCCTCCGTACGCGGTCTAGGATCGCAAGGGCCTTGGATTAACAATCGTTAGGTTGTGAACCAAGTAAAAATAAACTTGTCATTTACTTTTCCGCTGTGCAACTCTTTACTTTTGTCTTAATCAAATCGTACGAAAAAAAAATTTATAGTGCGTTATTCACCCCCACCCCCCTCTAGCGCTCTTTTTCGATCCAACACCGCCCACTCCAAGGGTTTTCGCCCACCCTTGGGCTACCACTGCCCAAGCTCCAGTCGTCGACCAACCCACCACCGCCGGCCAGTAGCCCTAGCCACCGGCCAACAACACCCCAGTCGGCCATCTTGTTGCCGCCGCCCAACTTAGTTGGTCGGCACTTCCGAGGAAACAAGTTTGTAAAACTTGTTTTGTGATTGTCTCTCGAATCATAACGTCTTCAACATGAGACTAGTATCTCTCATCAAGACGAGGCTTGTAGCTTATGAAGTTATCCCGACAATACTCGACGTGGATACGGATAGAAGCGATACTAGCGAGGGTTGATGTCATTCCCGCTACACGTGATTCGTCAAGTATACCTAGATATAAAGTTTCCTTTATTGCAAAAATTTTAAATATGCGATTATGTCTACACTTGTTGTATCCTGCATGCGTGTAGTGTGTGTGATGTAATAGTGTGATATAATAAATTAGTTTATTACTTGTTTTTACTTTTATTGTGTGCATGTTTACGAAACATATTCGAACACACACCCACGTCAATGCCGGGAAACCCAACACATCAATCTTTTCATAACCAAGTCCTAATTGCTTCATCAATTTTTCTGCTTCATAGTATGACTTAGGCAAATCATCCATTGCATTTGGAAATGCTTCTCCCAATAAATCTAAAAGCATATCAAAAATCTTATTGGTCATTTTGCCTAAACACTTTAAGAGAAGCAAATGAATAATAAACGCAAGTTTTGAGAATTTCTTGTAGCCTAGAAATAATTCTTGTTGTGAATCATCAATTAATTTATAAAATTTCTTAGCCTCTTCAGTTGGAATCTACTTATCATTTTCAAATTCTGATATTCTAATTATGCTATCATTATACTCTGGGATCCCAAATGTCTCATAAACTAAACCTTGCATATCATCTGCATCCTTTTGCGATGTAACAAAAGAAGAGTTTGTTGATGCACTATATGTTCTCTCTCCATGAGCTACCCAATGAGTATAACCTTTGATAAATCCATCAATAGTCAAATGATCCTAAGCAACCTCTCTTGAAACAAATACACCAATCTTACACCATATACAAGGGCATAAAATCATTCCATTTATGTTTGCATTAGAAAATGAAAAATATAAGAAACTCTCAACTCCATTTCTATACTCCACAAATTGTCTCGGTAAAAACATCCAACTCTTATCCATAATGATTCTACAAAAAAGAAGTATTAAATTAAAATTCATAGAGTTAGTTAGTCTATATTATCAGATAGGTCAATGCATAGAGCATGACATGTAAGATTCTATTCATAGAAAGACAAACAAATAAAGTTAGCTAAAGCAAGTCCGTCTTGGATGTAGAATAAGCCTATTTTTTGTTCTTTCAAAACCAAACTTGTCTACTAATTATCAGTCATTTATCCTTATAATTTACCTTGATAAATAGTAGTTCGATAAACTTAAACAGTGTTTCATGTGAGTGACTATATACCTATTTTATTGGTGCAATAGGCCCCGAGTCAATGTTAACCAAACTCGAGTGGGACTCGAGTAGTGTTTTGATATTTGACAATGGGTTGACAATGAGTTTAACCATTGTTTAACTATATGGTTTGACCATATGACTAGTGGATGATTGGGATATCCAAAGTCATATGTGTTAGGATCTTTGTAACGGCTAGAGGGGGGGTGATTAGCCTTTCTCCATTTCTACAAGCAAGTTAGCGGAAGCAATACAAATACGAATAAGAATACAAGTAAGAAAACGATGAAAGCGACGCTAACACCCGATGTACGTGGTTCGGAGATGACGCTCCTACTCCACGGCAATCCGTAAGGTGGATTAGTTCTAGCCAAGCTTCACTATATTCTCCTTTGGATGAACCAAGGTGGAGAAACCTTTCTTACAATGCTCTCCTCTTCTTTACAATGATGGATGATTAAGAACTAGAGAAGAGGAGGTTTTGAATTGCTAAAACACTTGGGAAAGCTTGGTGAGCACGAGGGTGTAGTTAGGAATGAGAGCACTAGCTTCACCAAGCTCTCCAAGGCCCCTTTTTATAGAAGAGGGGATGTTTTTCCCATTGGGCCTCGATCAGTCGACTGATGCTTACCATCAGTCGACTGCCGCTGAAGCCAACGGCTTCTGAAACGAGATCTCCGCGGAGATTCGTAGCCGCAATTTCCAACGGCCAGGTGATCAGTCGACTGATCCCTCCATCACCGATCGATGGAGCGATCGATCGAGCGTTACATTCGTGCTCATTTTTGCGTTGATCACCGATCGCCATTCTCGGTCACGATCGATGGTAACATCACCGATCATTATCACAATCATGACCGATGGTCGTGGTTTCAACTCGACTCACGAGCACTGACGGCCGATCGATACATCGATGTGATCGATACTCATCAAGTGTGAGTAATTTACACTTGATTTTACACCCTAGACCTAGACTTAACCTTCTAGCTCCTCATTAAGCCTTGCGTCTTCAGGATCCCTCCGAGTCCGTGACTTGTTCATCCTTTGCGCTTGCTTCCAGGAGCTTCCTTTGGTTTCGTCATGTCTTGGGTTGCCAAATGCTTGGACTTTATGCCGCCAAGACTCCAAGTTTGGACTTATGCTGCCAAGACCTTACTTTGGACTTCCTTTGCCAAGGTTCACTAGGACTTTATGCTGCCAAGACTACAAGCTTGGTCTTACGCTGCCAAGTCCATCCCTTGGACTTTCCTTGCCAAGATCATACTTGGTCTTCCTTTGCCAAGGTTCACTTTGGACCTTACGCTGCCATGACTACAAGCTTGGTCTTATGCTGCCAAGTCCGTCCCTTGGACTTTCCTTGCCAAGATCATACTTGGACTTCTCTTTTACCAAGGCTTCATCCTTGGATTTCCCTGTCACTTAAACATATTCGCAATTAGATCACAAAGCATTGCCTAACTTAGATGATTATCCAAACATCAAAACATATATAAATGCTTGGAGCATTGTTGCACCAACAATCTCCCCCTTTTTGATATTTGGCAATCATTTAAGTTAGGTCTTTAAAAATACGCACATAATCATATTTTCAATATGAATTATAACTTAAACACTCCTTCTCCCCCTTTGACATACATCAAAAAGAGAAGGATTCAAACATGAAAAAAAAATTAATGTGTTGGATCTTGGACTAAGGTATAAGATTGAAATTAAGCTCCCCCTTAATCCAAGATATGCTTTATAATGTGTAAACAATATTTGAAGCAAAGCATAACAAAAATTAAGTTCTAACTTTGCACCAACAATGGATTTTGGGGATGAAAAAGATATAATTTATGAAACTCCCCCTAAAACACTGCAATAAACAATCCTAAAACTTTGTGTATACGCAATATTATCATACTATAGTTTTAGGACGTCAAAGATACACTAAATATCAGAAAATGGAGCTGTTTATCAGAAAATACAGTGTATCGATCATTGGTTTACGAACGGACTACTACGCTGAAATCAAAATTTCACCTTTTAAATTAACTTCAGAAATGCATTAGAAATTCTAGAAACCTCGAAAAATCACGAAATTTTGTGTACACATTTCTGAGATCATACTTCATTAAGGAAAAATAGTTTGAAAAATATATGTTTTCCAGATTTCAATATTGATACAAACTTGGAACCTAACAAAAGTTCTAAAGATTTTGCAAACTTTGTATCACTTTTGTGTTCCACTTGAAAACTGTTTTTCAAAATATGATGAACATAGTTTAAACTATATATAATTTGGAATTTCCAACCATGTTCTTAGAGCTATGTATCCATTACTTGAATACAAGCCTTCCCAATGATTGGTCCATAAGGTATTTATGTCTCTAGGTGTGTCATTGGCTCATAGTAATGCATCATAACAAGCATGATGAGCCAAGTACACCTTCCCTATCATCTCACATGTTTCTAAGTGTCTCAATACAAAAATCAAGGTTTCTTAAGGCTTTTGTGAGATGTATCAAGGTATAATGCTAACATATAAATATAGGATCATGCATACCTAGAATTTTACTCTACAAAGCACATACCAAGCTCTCTCCTTAATGATGAAAATTCGGTTTCGGGAAGAGCTTTGGTGAAGATATCGGCAAGGTTGGACTTAGATTCTACATAATTTAGTTCAATGTCCCCTCTTGCCACATGATCTCTTATGAAGTGATGTTTCACTTCAATGTGCTTGGTCCTAGAGTAATGTACCGGATTTTTGGTCAAGTTGATGGTACTCACATTATCACAATAAACTTTAATGTTAGAGTAGTGTAGCTCATAGTCCACAAGGGTATGCCTCATCCAAAGTAATTGAGCTACACAACCACCCATAGCCACATATTCGGCTTCGGTGGTTGATAAAGGAACACAATGTTGCTTCCTACTACTCCAACTAACTAGGGAGGACCCAAGAAATTGGCATCCACCACTAGTACTCTTCCTATCTAATTTGCACCCGGCATAATCGGAATCGGTATAGCCAAGCAATTCAAACGACCTAGTCCTAGGATACCAAAGTCTTACATTTAGGGTGCCTTTAATATATCTTAAAATTCTCTTAACGGCTACTAAATGTGATTCTTTGGCACAAGATTAGTATCTTGCACACATACCTACCGCAAATAAGATATCGGGTCTACTAGCGGTTAGGTATAGTAGGCTACCAATCATACTCCTATAAAGTTTAAGATCAATTGATTTACCTTCATGATCACTATCTATTCTAGTGCTAGTGGCCATAGGAGTGGTTACAATTTTGCCATTTTCCAAACCAAATTTCTTGATCATTTCATTTGCATATTTGGTTTGATAAATGTGAATCCCTTCATTAGTTTGCTTGACTTGTAAACCTAGGAAAAAGGTAAGCTCTCCAACTAAACTCATTTCAAATTCATTTTCTATGTTTTTTATAAAATCTTGGAGAAGATCATCATTTGTTGACCCAAAAATAATGTCATCAACATATACTTGGGCTATGAATATATCCTTTAATGTTGACTTTATAAACAACGTTTGATCTACTTGGCCTCTTCTAAAATCCTTAGAAATTAAGAAAGATGACAATCTTTCATACCATACCCGAGGAGCTTGTTTTAACCCATATAATGCTTTCCTAAGCTTACATACATGGTTTGGATAATCTATGTTCTCAAATCCAGGTGGTTGCTCTACATATACTTCCTCCTTAATATAACCATTTAAGAATGTCGATTTAAAATCCATTTGGTAAAGTTTAAATCCCATATAAGAAGCATACCGTAAGAGAATTCTAATAGATTCTAACCTAGCAACCGGGGCATAAGTCTCATCATAGTCAAGCCCCTCAACTTGATTAAATCCCCTAGCAACCAACCTAGCCTTATTTCTAGTGATATTTCCTTGGTCATCTAGCTTATTCCTAAAGACCCATCTTGTAGTAATTATGGTGTTATCATTGGGTCTAGGTACTAATTCTCATACTTGACTTCTCTCAAATTGGGCCAATTCATCTTGCATTGCCAAAATTCAATCCGGATCATGTAATGCATCATTGATCGATTTGGGCTCAATTTGTGAAATAAGAGCTACTTGACTAGTAAGAGGTCTATGAAATGACCTAGTTCTTACTCCTTGAGATAGATCTCCTACTACTTGGTCAAGTGGATGATCTTGATGAACTCTTAGGGTTCTAGAAGGGGTTTCAAATTGATCATTATTATCTTCTACCCTCCTTTCATCATCGGAATCTTCTCTTTCTCCCCCTTGATCATTACCCCTTATGGTCAAATTTTGAAGTTTTTGGGTAATGCCTTGATTATTGTCATTAATATCCTTATCAATGGAGGACTTTCTAGGGTAGGTACTAGTGGTTTCATCAAATTGAACATTAGAAGATTCCTCAATTCCTTGGGTTCTCTTATTGTAGACTCTATACCCTCTACTTGTGGATGAGTATCCAACTAGAATTCCCTCATCCGCTTTGGATTCAAATTTTCCTAAGTTATCCTTGGTGTTTAGAATATACACTTTACATCCAAAGACATTGAAATAATGAATTGTGGAGATAGTTCCATTCCATAATTCAAATGGTGTCTTTCCTAAAAACTTATGGATTTGAATCCTATTTTGGATATAGCAAGCGGTATTAACCGCTTCCGCCCACAAGTAGCTAGGTAAAGAATATGCATTAAGCATAGTCCTAGCCGCCTCTTGTAAGGCACGATTTCTCATTTCGACCACCCCATTTTGTTGGGGTGTTCTAGGACAAGAGAACTCATGCTTGTACCCTTGTTCTAAACAAAATTGTGAAAATTTTGAGTTCTCAAATTCACCACAATGATCACTACGGATCCGGTTGATTTTGAGACTCTTTTCATTTTCAACCCTTTTACTAAATCCTATGATTATTTCTAAGGTATCATCCTTATGTTTCATAAAGTAGACCCAAGTATATCTAGAAAAATCATCTACTATAACCAAACAATATTTGTTACCACTTAAAGTTGGAGTACTATGGCAATCAAATAAGTCAAGATGCAATAATTCTAATGGTAAGGAAGTATTAGTTAAGGTTTTACCTTTGTGTGATGCCTTTGTTTGTTTTCCTTCTTGGCATGCATCACACATTTTGTTCTTGACATACTTGATCTTTGGTAGCCCTTTGACCAACTCCATCTTGGCTACCTTGGCTATGTTTTTCATGTTGATGTGCCCCAATCTCCTATGCCATAGCCAACTTTCTTCTTCTTTTGCAACAAGACACTTAGTAAAAATGTTAGAAGCATATGAAAGATCAACATGATAAATATTTGACTTCCTATATCCCACTAATATACAATCATTTAATTCCTTGTGCCTAATCATGCATTTAGAAGATTCAAACGAGACATGATAGTTTGCATCACAAAGTTGACTAACACTTAATAAATTAAATTTCATATTTTCAACTAGTAAGACTTTGTGAATGACAATTTTAGGGGATACCTCAATTGTACCTCTACCTAATATCTTGAGTTTTCCACTATTCCCAAAGGACACCGCTCCCTTCTTCACATACTTAATTATGGAGAACTTGCTCACATCCCCGGTCATATGTGTTGAGCAACCGCTATCCACAATCCACATACCTTGCTCTCCTACCTCATCGTCACTAGATGACGATTCATCACTTGAGGAGTCTTCTTGGCTTGATGTATCGGAATCATCTCCTAGGGCCATGAGTGTCACATGGCGTGTGATGTGGCAAAGCTTATCATCGGAGGAGGAGTCTTCAACACTTGGTGTCCCATGTGGTTTGAGCTACCATAGCCTCCTTCTTCTTCTTCTCCTTCTTGTCCTTCTTTTTCTTTTCTTTTTCCTCCTTCTTCTTTAGCTCCGGGCAATTTGGCTTTATGTGCCCCTTCTTGTTGCAAGCATGGCAAATCACATTATTATTGAAACTTGAATTACCACTAAACTTACCTTTTGAAAAATGAGACCCCTTCCTTACTTCTCTACTCTTGAACTCCTTTGATTTCCTATAGAGCTTCTTGACAAAATTGGCCATCTCACAAGATGAGTCTTCATCACTACTTGAGTTATGCTCCGATTCAGATGATGATGATACTTCTTTTCTTTCCTTCTTCTTCTTTTCCTTCTTTTCAACAAATAGAGCTAAACCCTTTTCCTTAGAGGACATGTTAGTTTGCTCATGTAATTCAAACTCACAAAATAATTCATCAATTTTAATTTGAGAAAGATCCCTAGTTACCTTAATGGCATCAACTATAGAAGTCCATAAAGAATTTCTAGGAAATGCTTGAAGTGTGTATCTTACCAAGTCCCGGTTGTCAACTCGCTCACCTATGATGTGAAGTCCATTCACAATCTCCTTGAACCTTCCATGCATTTGGCTTACGGTTTCATGCATCTTCATTTGGAAGGCTTGAAGTTGTCCAATTAGTAGGTCCTTCTTGGCCCTCTTTGACTCCTTGGAACCTTCATTTAGCTCAATGAGCTTTTCCCATAACTCCTTGGCGGATTCGAAAGGCCCCACCTTGTTGAGTTGCTCCATGGTAATGCCACATTGAATGGTGAGTACCGCCTTTGCATTTGATTCAAATTTCTTATTTATTTCCCTTGTCTAATCCTTGCTTGGAATAGGATTTCCATGTTCATCCACCGGTTCCTCGAAGCCATCTACAATGTTATGCCAAATTTCAATATTACTCATTAGATAGTACTTCATCCTACCTTTCCAATACGCAAAATGACTCCCATCGAAGAGCGGTGGCTTGGCGGTGTTATATCCCTCTTGAAGAGCCATCGATGCCTTGGTTGATGGTGAGATCTTCCAAGCTATCCGGGCTTTGATACCACTTGTTAGGATCTTTGTAACGGCTAGAGGGGGGGTGATTAGCCTTTCTCCGTTTCTACAAGAAAGTTAGCGAAAGCAATACAAATACGAATAAGAATACAAGTAAGAAAACAATGAAAGCAACGCTAACACCCGATGTACGTGGTTCGGAGATGACGCTCCTACTCCACGGTAATCCGTAAGGTAGATTAGTCCTAGCCAAGCTTCACTATATTCTCCTTTGGATGAACCAAGGTGGAGAAACCTTTCTTACAATGCTCTCCTCTTCTTTACAATGATGGATGATTAAGAACTAGAGAAGAGGAGGTTTTGAATTGCTAAAACACTTGGGAAAGCTTGGTGAGCACGAGCGTGTAGTTAGGAATGAGAGCACTAGCTTCATCAAGCTCTCCAAGGCCCCTTTTTATAGAAGAGGGGTTGTTTTTCCCGTTGGGCCTTGATCAGTCGACTGATGCTTACCATCAGTCGATTGCCGCCGAAGCCAACGGCTTCTGAACCGAGATCTCCGCGGAGATTTATAGTCGCAATTTCCAATGGCCAGGTGATCAATCGACTGATCCCTCCATCAGTCGACTGATGGAGCGATCAGTCGAGTGATCGCAGGCCGCAGTCGAGTGCGACTACATTCTGTGCTCGTTTTTGCGTTGATCAGTCGACTGATGGTAACATCAGTCGATCGCCATCACAAATCGATCGTGATGGTCGAGGTTTCAACCCGACTCGGTCGAGCACTGACTCCGATCGATACATCGTATCAGTCGACTGATACTCATCAAGTGTGAGTAATTTACACTTGATTTTACACCCTAGACCTAGACTTAACCTTCTAGCTTCTCATTAAGCCTTGTGTCTTCAGGATCCCTCCGAGTCCGTGACTTGTTCATCCTTTGCGATTGCTTCCAGGAGCTTCCTTTGGTTTCGTCATGTCTTGGGTTGCCAAATGCTTGGACTTTATGCCACCAAGACTCCAAGTTTGGACTTATGCTGCCAAGACCTTACTTTGGACTTCCTTTGCCAAGGTTCACTAGGACTTTATGCTGCCAAGACTACAAGCTTGGTCTTACGCTGCCAAGTCCATCCCTTGGACTTTCCTTGCCAAGATCATACTTGATCTTCCTTTGCCAAGGTTCACTTTGGACCTTACGCTGCCAAGACTACAAGCTTGGTCTTATGTTGCCAAGTTCGTCCCTTGGACTTTCCTTGCCAAGATCATACTTGGACTTCTCTTTTACCAAGGCTTCATCCTTGGATTTCTCTGTCACTTAAACATATTCGCAATTAGATCACAAAGCATTGCCTAACTTAAATGATTATCCAAACATCAAAACATATATAAATGCTTGGAGCATTGTTGCACCAACAATATGAGAGAGATTATTTGGGGGAGATTGTTGGAGCAATCAACCTTGGAAGTTCGAGTTTGGATACTTGGCAAGGAAAGTCCAACATGGTCTTGGCAAGGGAAAGTCCAAGCATGGTCTTGGCAATTGAAAAGTCCAAGTCATGGGTACTTGGCAATTGAAAGTTCAAGTTATGGGTACTTGGCAAAGGGAAAGTCTAAGTTTGTTGGTTTGGCAGCGTAAAGTCCAAGCATATAGTCTTGGCGACATAAGTCTAAATGGATCTTGGCAAGGAAGTCCAAGGGTGAGATTTTGACAGCAAATCCAAGCATGTAGTCTTGACAGCATAAGTTCAAATGAATCTTGGCAAATGACCCGATTAGCATGTCATAGCCGATGGAAGCACCCTAAGGCTAACACGAAGGATAAAGAGTCATGGACTCAAGGGATCTGAGAGGCGTGAGACTGATGGAGATGGCTAGAAGGCTTAGGTCTAGGCTATGGATGAGTATCAAGTATAAGAGGATCATACTTGGGTTAAACCTCATGTTTGAGGTTTACCGATCGACTGGGGTTATGGATCAGTCGACTAGCCGAGTGTTCAGCACTCGGGAGCTCAATTGACTTGTATCAATCGATTGGGATTATGATCATTCGACTGGTGAGTAATCGACAGTAGCTCAACTAATGTTGTGTGTCACTGGTAGTCGACTGCCATGTATGAGTAGTCGACTGACCTTGAGCAGTCGACTGCCATGTATGGCCAGTCGATTGACCTTGAGCAGTCAATTGTCATGGATGGGCAGTTGACTAATGGTATTATAGCAGTGCATAGAGTGTTGCATAGTCGACTGGTCAGTCGACTACAGGGCAGCAGTTGACTGCTGGTGTATTCGTTGGATAGATTCAACGTGAATGGAGTCATTGTGACTGGTGTTTTTGGGCAGTCGACTGCTATGTGTGAAATCAACTCAATGCAGTTTATAAAAGGAGCAACTTGGGGAGGATTTTGCAAGCGAATTTTGGGGTGATTTTGAAGGGGAAGTGTTGTTGCATCCCGGACCTTCAAGAGCAATCAATAAGCAAGCAATCAAGAATTTTTTTTTTAAATTTTCTTTACTTGTATTTGCTCATTACTTTGTATACTTGTTATATTTCATGTATTACTTTTGTAATCATCTTGTAAGAGGTTTCTCAACCTCCAAAGTATTTTTTGAGAAGAAAAAGTTCGATAGTGATGGTGTGCATCACTAGAGCTCACTCTAGAGTTCGACCATGGAGTAGAAATCATAGGTTCCGAACCATGTTAAATCGCTATTGTGTTTGTGTTGTGATTGTCTTGTATTTTATCTTCACATATTTGTATTCTGATGCGCATTAACAAGTTTTTGTAGACGAGTACGCAATCGATCGAATCGAGCGAATTCGAAAAAATTGCTATTCACCCCCTCTAGCATGATGCCATAGACCCTACATATTTCATGACATGGTGGAATCAAGTCAAAAAGTCTTCATAATATAAACTGAATAATAATATATGATACATGTTATTGTAAGATGCATATCTGTATTATTGGAAAAACTAAGTTAAGGACACAATGAGCATTAATTACTTATTTCTATCATGCTTTAGAAGTTGTTTTGCCACTTAGATATCTTTTTTGAAGTTCCAAACCTAAAATGCAATCTATAACTAGATCTCAACTATATGCAAAAGCAACACTAAAGAATTCAAAAAGAAAAGGTCACATAGGAAGGTCCTCGACCTCCCAACAGGGCTCAAGCATTGAGTTTAATGAAAGCAAATAGAGCCATGATTTACACATGTTTGAATGATACTAATTTACATTATGGGAGGCACTAACTCAAGCAAATGCAAGAAAAAGATTCAATGAGACTATATATGCTGCGACAAATCAATCAAAAAATACGCATAAGAATAAAAAATAAGCATAAGAACAGAGGAAGATCATAAAAAAAAATCTACCAAGCAAACACACGTTGTGGTCGTCGTTAGAGGTTGTCAGTCAATCCAGTCAAGTGTGACAGATACCAACGCCAACAATCGTAGTCGTTGAAATGCCGTGACAAATCGACGCACATGCGAAATGAGAGTGAATATCATGACAGGGCACCGATGTTGAGGAGATGGATGTCGATTGCAGTGTCGATGGCAGTGGTGTCACTGTCGAGAAAAAATTCTGGTGTCACCTGTAGCATCCACGACTTGTGACAAAATTTTGGTGTTGCCTACAGCGTCGACGACTTGTGGCAAAAGTTACGGCAGGAGAAAAGTTAAACCTAGACACAACAATATTAATTAATATATGTTAATATTTTTATTATATATAATGATATTTAGTAAAGTTGTCATTATAAATCCTTTAATTGGACATGGTTTTTAAAATTGTTATCTTTTTTAATAAATATTGTGATAAATCTTTTATAATTGTATTATATATTAAGTATCGTTAAAAAACTATCATAATAAATCATTATTTTTGTAGTGACATAAAACAACATGAATATAGAATGATAGTAGTTTAATTATTAATAGGCCAAATCCTATGCTCCCTTTATCAACTCTCTCTCTAAATTTTATTCGGTTAGGTTATTAACTTAAACTCCTCGTATCTCTACGTTTCTTCTCAATTCTCTCCTCATTTGACAGAGAGTCAACAATCACTTCGTTCTTAATTTTGAAGTTAAAATAAATTTTTCAAAAAAAAAATTGACATCTTAATCTTAGAAAATTCATTTAAAATTTTCTAAAATTTAAAATATCGTAAAATTCTGACTACTGTTATTTTACAAAAAAATCATTTTCTCAAAATTTCTTTTTAATTTTTGAAATTTAAATAACTAACTTTGTAACACAGTTTGAATGCATGATTTCCTTTAGAAAATTAAAAAAAAAAAATCTAAAAAATTATGAAATTTTGAACTTTTACTGATGACATGACATGATTTCTCAAAAAATTAATTTGTATAAAAATTTGAACAAAATTTTGTCGATTCACGAGTTTTAAGATGCAAACATTCATATCAAATCAACCATTTAATTAATCAAACATTTATTTTCCTATGGTTAACTATCGTAGTCTTTTTCTTAAAATTTTATAATTAATTTTGGCAGCCAATAGAATTTGCTAGATAACTTTTTGAAATAAAATATTTACATACTTTTCTAATTTGTCCACTAAAATTTTTAAAACTGCATGTAGATTCTTTATAGCCTAATTATTCTTTTGCAAAACTTTCTGTTTTTTTTTTGTTATCAACAAATTCAAATTTGAACTAATAAAAATTTTTATTTAAAGCTAACTCTAAGAAATTTACCTATTCCCTTGGTCTTATCTTTTCAGCCGACAGATTTTAATTTTAATTTTAAACTAGCTACTTATTTTTCTAAATCCAAGTTTACAAGTTTTAAATATATATACTTTTAGTTTTGCAAAACATCCTGGAAAGTATTTCGATATTATCATATAACTTATTAGAAGGAAGGTGTACCCCACTTACCATAGCTATCTTAGATGATTTTGCTCCCTCTTCACTGTTTCCTTGACTTTCATTGGATGAGTAATTGTTTTGATCTTCTATTACGTTGTGTTTTGTTCGGTGGTCGATTAGAGTGTTAGTTGCTCCGAACTGTTCCAATTGCCTTAAACTCTGACTCTAGTCTATTAAGATCAACTCCACCTAAGTTGAGTTCTATCTTTCACCTAAATAGAGTAACTCATCTCACAAAGTTTACGTAAGCAATCTTTCATTCGACTTCTCATTCCTTGGATCCACTAAGGTCTCTGGTTCACTTCCCAAGTATCCTTCTCGCTCTACTAAAATAGTCTTTAATAAAACTTCTTATTCCTTGGATGCATTGAACTTGTCAACTCTCTTCCTATGTCATTCTTTCTGCATGTTTGCATCTTCTACTCCAAAGTACATTTATCTATGAATGATGCTATGCCATTCTAGTCCCAAAAGTGTCCCATACAATCTTTCATCATACTACATTAGACCTGGAGCCATCGGATAGTCTTATGTGTTCTCCTCCTAAGCACTTAAACACTAATATCAAAAACTAAAGACCCAACTTATATCCTTTTTATCCAAACATTAAAATTGTGACCATCACCGCTCGAAACTCTTATGGTTCTCCCCTCAACCATTTGAGTACTGAAAATAGAAGCTTCATGTTTTAAATCATGTTTAGACGCATTGCAGTTTTAGCATTGTGTTATTATATTTTTATTTCTATTGTAAATATAAATTTATTTTACTTATCTAATTTATATAATTTACATTAAGCGGATATTATTATAAGAGGTGCGAGCCAAGAAGCTATCTAAATATATTTAAAATTTGTAATTTCTAGAAGATATTTTTAGAGTGTCAAAATTTAAAAGAATTTTACACGTGCGAATTGAACATTTTCATTTATTTAAAAAAAAAAGTATCACTGAATTTACAAGTCAACAACAATTTGCAATATCATGTGAAAAAGCCAGAACTACAAGTACATTGGAGAATCCAGAACGCTATTTGTTTGAAAACTATGGCAGTCGAGGAATCAGATGCTCTTCCTTCCCCTACCCCTAAAACGATCACATTACTGTACGAATACTTCTCTTTAAGCCAACAAGGTCAATCTGTTAACTAATGTTTCTAGATATACAAATTAACTGATGCATCCTAAGGATTTGTTTCCATTGCTAGTAGCTAGTTGTTTACTAAGGGACACGACTCAAACATCATCACCATCTGCTGCAGAGAGTAGTGAGGTGGTAGGTGGTGCAAAACCACGTCCACCAAAAACTGGCCTCATGTATCTGTCATCGAACTTCCTCCACATGTAGTGAATAGTCGAAGTAGGATACCTCATCAACATGCCGATACTATTCTTCACATTTGTGTTTGCAGCATCATTGTTGTTCGAACTGCAATCTTCCAGAAATAAGATACGCATATCTTCTAAGCTAGAAGCAATAGTGTCTTCCCCATGTGTTGAGTATGATAATGCAGCTTTAATTAAAGGTTTAGTCACCGTTCCAAACACCTAAGCAAGTAGTCTAGTCAGATTGATATGGTACAATGACAACGCAGAAAGCAGGGATCCATACAGCAGCAAGGAAAAAAAAATAATATATTGTTCGTAATCTTATTCTACTTTGTAAAAAGTTATTTCTATAACTCGAATTCATAATCTTTAAATCGCATGGTAATAATTTTATCGTTGCACCGAGACTCTCTTTCATACAGCAACAAAAAGAAACAATGAAAACCAGCCGAATAAATAAAATATACACTGGGCTTGACATGCCTCTATTATTGACTAGGTCAAAAGAAAAAACACTGGAAAATTGACTGGAAAAAAACAGTCAAATAATGTTTCAATCATAATTAGAAATAGGTACAGGCAGAACCATCACAAAGGGAAAACCATCATGGAGGAATGAGATTGGCTTAACCAGACTTAATGATTAAAGTGGTTAAAAGAAAACTCACTGATCATTATGAAAACTAAGAAGGAACAAGGAAGACAGGGATTAGACAAGTGAATGTAAAATACATATTTCTATTCCTATATATTTATACTACTCCTCAAGCTAATAAGATCTGAATGACTTGTTCAGGATGTTGCAATTGCAATCTCGAAGCATGGAATCACTTTTTCTAAGATTCGATTCTCCTTCACAAATAATGGTGAACAAGAAGGTACAATGAAGGCAGGGATTAAGACAAGTGAACGTCAAATACATATCTTTATTCCTTTATATCTCATACTACCGCTCAAGCCAGTAAGTTCTGAATATGGCTTGCTCAGGATGTTGCAATTGCAATCGCAAAGCATGGAATCACTCTTCCTAAGACTTTCACAAATGGTGTACAAGCGGGCACAATGAATTTAATCTGAAGTGTCAAGAGAAGAAAGTTGAGTTGTCACCTCTAGAGTGAATACATTTTTGCAACCACAATCATAAAGATGAACAGAATAAGCGTGGTACGGTGATCAAGCATGTAAACAATTTAGCATAAATCATGCATGCAATTCAATCGTAATATAATTCTCATTTACAATAATAAGCATGAAAATCATATAAATATTCTATCAAAGATTGAGAATACATACAACCATGCACGATAAGCACTCTAGAAACAGAATATACACCTAAGTACTAACAAATGATCAATTTGTAAATAATTCAACACTTAGAGTTTTATACACTTCGTTAATTATGTGTGTTACTATGTATCGAAATTTAATTCTATTATACTTTAAACGATGAAAATTGGGCTAACCATGGTTGACTATATTCTACATGGGATGAGATACTAAAAAATGAAGTGTCTTTAAAAATGTCAAAATGACACAAAATATACTATAATCATTGGTTCGGCTAATACTAGTCAACTAAAGTATCCATCCAATCAGCTAAACAAAGGTCCAGTCAACTATATTTCTATTGCATCGACTGGATGCCTAAAACTCCATTACTCAAAAATTGAAAATTCATTAAAAAGTATATAAAACTTGAAAATCATAAAAATTTATATGCACATATGTTTCTATGTTCTAAAAAAATATTTTCATGTAAGATTATCATAATTTTTGTTTTTGGCATAAAATTAAAATGGTTAAAAGGTGTAGTAGTTAAGCACTTAAATTATGTATCAAATGCACATCTATGTATAAATTGTCTATTCCTATCAATTTAATTGGGTATGTCTCCTTGAATTACATTTGTAATGCACAAATAGGCAATTTTAATGAATCTATGAATGATTTTGATACTTAATGCCCAAAATTATAATTTTTCAAAATGTTATCATACCAAAATTAATGGGTTAGTTCATTATAAGTAAATTTCCAACCAAAATTATATGGACAACGTGTATATTTTGAGTAAAGTAGTTTTTTCAACATGATTAGTATATAAATTTGGTACTTTAGGTGTGAAGCATCATCATAACATCTAACTTATCATCTAATGTCTCAATAGAAAATAAAAGGAATTCTAATAATTTTTATAAGATGATTGAGGTGTTATCATAAATTTTTCTATATAAGCATACCAACATAAGCTATAAGTGTGCCAATCATGTAACATAAGTGTGCCTACCATATAAATTACAATAATTTTCATGCAAAAAGGCACTCAAATTATACAAATAAGCATATATATAAATATAAATATGACATTAACTATTTCCCCTAATTATTCATTCATGTACTCATCTTTTTTATTTTCAGTCTATCTTTCCGTCTTTATTAAACTAACATCTTGATACCTTAGAGCCTTATTCCCCTCTTCAATTGCAAGTGCTACATCAAAATTGATAATAAATAAATAAAGCTTCTTCTTGGGGCATTTAAATCCTCTTCAAATTTTGGTGGTGAAAAGTGCATGAATATTTTAACTTTTCCTAACCCGAAGTAATGCTTGGATAAGTATTCAAAGGGATACTTTTTCTAGGCATAACAAAAAAGGAGAGATGAAACTTGGAGAAGAAATATTAAGGTCGATACATTGAGGGGGTGGTAAAGAATCATGGTTAAACTTTTGACCTCGTAATTTTGGAACTTTCAAAAAGATTAGGAACTCTGAACAATTGTCAGTGCAATGATTAAGGAGGAACATGTTTTGAGTGGGAGGTTCACCTTAAAGGCATAAAAAATGACTTAGCTATGAAAAGGGAAGAATAAAGAACTTCAAGTGTTAGTGAATGAAGGAGATTAAATTTGTAGAGGCTTTTTTAATGTATGCCAAATGTTTTTAATGAAGTTACAAAACCTTCATTTTGGCATAAGATGTGGGAGGTTGGGTAATGGGCTAGCCTAACTAAAATATATCGTCAAACATCAAAAAGAGGAATATTTTTGATGTAATTGACCTATGATCAAAATTGACCAAGCTCTAGTTGAATTTTAATGTTTAAGCAATATGGGTTAATAACTAAGCAATAGTCTCAAGAGGAAGATTATTGGTCAATGGTGACCAAACTCGACTTGATCTTTGAGCAAGACGACAAATGAAAGGAGACATTGTTGGAGACCATTTGTTCGTTAGTTGAGTGAGAAATCCAAGTAGATCAAGTAAAATCGAACACTTGACATGAGAGGTGAAAACCAAATAAGTCATAGAGAACCGAACACTTGGTATGATATGAGACATGAAGTCCAAGTGGATCACAAGGACTGGACACTTGGCACGAGATGGGTGAAGTTCAAGTGGATCATGATGGATTGGACACTTGATATGTGCAGAAGTTGTAATAGATTATGGAAGACTGGGTATTAGCCATGTAGATGGAAGCGCTAATAGGTAGGACGATGTCAGGTGTTAGACAAAAAGTTTAAACAAGCCAGCGAGGAACAGATATTTAGTAATGGAGAATTCTCTACAGGTCAAGGTTGACCAAAACACAAGAAGAAAAATGGTTAAAAAATGATCGGATGTTTGACAAGACAAGTCAAGAATGACCGGATGCTATGTAGACAAAGTCTTAACAAGTCAAGATTGACCAGATACTAGATAAGTAAAATTTTGACAGATCAAAGATGACCGAATGCTAAGCAGGAGAAGTCCTAGTAGATTATGATTAATTGGATACTAGGTAAAGTAAAGTTTCATCCTTAGAAAGATTGAAATAGAAGTATCAATCGACAATTGTAGAGTAGCAATCGACTGATGAACCGTAAACCGCAAAATTGGAAGTGTGAGGAGGTTTATGAGAGTTTTTTATGTGAGCAATCGACTATTTTGTATTAGTAATCACTGCTTCATCAATCGAGTGATGCATTCAATTGATGTTATTGTTGAAGCAAACAAAGACTTTGGAATTCGATTGTCCAACTCGACTAATCATCGTCAATCAAATGCTGGAGATTAGTAATCGACCAATGTCATTATTTGAGCAAATAAAAGGTCTAATAATCGACTGCAAAATTCGACTATTTAGGCAACAGTCGATTAATGGTAATGAACAATAACAGTTGATTGATGGTAATAAGCAGTCAACTGATGTGTTTAAAGTTGAGCTAAAAAGAGTTGTTCTATAGGTGAAACTGTCAAATACAATAGAGCAATCGACTGATAGACACTATCAGTCATCTGCTAGGCGAAAATCAATCCCAACTTGAAGTCTATAAAGAAGGGTTTCGTGGTTCTTAGAGACTTTGAAAAAGTATTGTCAAGAAGCATTCCAAAACAACCAAACAACAAACAAGCAAAAGATCACTTGTGTAAATTTCCATTTATGCTGCATTTTTTATTGTTTGTTATATTTTTGTATTTGGTTATATTACTTATAAAAGAACATGTTATAAGAGATTTCTCCACCTCTAGGTGTCCAGCAAGGAAAAAGATTAGTGGTGTTACTACTATGATACTAAATTGTAGAGTAGGAACCGGAAAGTTCTGAACCATGTAAAAATCAATTTGTTATGCTTGCATTGTGTTGTTTCTTGCGTTTATTTTCACTGTGTACTAATCTGGTGTAGACCAACACACATAATCAAACGAATCGCGAATTGTTATTCACCCTCTCCACTTCTAATGATGTCAATGGTCCCAACATTGTTGACTTCTTATAAAAATTAATTCATTTCTAATTAATCCATAGGATAGAATCCTTGGATTGGTTGGCTAAACTTTATTGCAAAAAGATAATAGGTTGTATGGCATTCCTCTTAGAATCATTAAGATTATGATTCAACCTTAACTTTGAGATTAATATTGAGTTTTATTTTAGCATTGCTTTTCAACCTTAAACAGATGGTAGTCATGAGATACCATTTAGACTCTAGAGGACCTTTTACAAGTATGTGCAATGGATTTTAGTGCTCGTTAGGAAGTCCTTATTTTATAGAGTTTGTAAATAATAACAGTCATGATTCCACTATTTAGATGGCACCCTTTTAGACCTTTTATAGTAGAGGTGTTGATTGCTTGTTTTATAGCACGAGGACAATGAATATGAGCTTTTGGGTCTGCAGACTAATGTAGAGTTAGTGAGATTAATCAAAGAAAAGTTGCTAATTGCTTAAAATTAGTAGAAGAGCTATAATGGTGCTGCAACATAGCGGAGCAAACTAGAATACGATTTTCACCCAAAAGAAATTTATCGATTTTCACCAAAAGAAAACAAAATTACAAATTGTATTAATTCAAAACTTAATCAATACAAGAGATCCTAACCCCCTTTTATAGTCTAATAACATAGGCTATTCTTTATAAAATAACAACTTTTCTAATAAACCCCTAATAATCCTATAAAAAGCTAATAAACTTTTCTAAAAATACTAAAAAAAATTTTAAACTTTCAACTAATTATGAAAATTAACGAGTTAGATAAATTTTAAAAAATTAAATTCTTAACTGCATTATTCTCCCCAACAAAAAAATTTGACTCAATCAAGTAGGAAGATGAACTAACAAAGCAATTTTGTCAACGTAGCATATCGGTGTGAGGTGGTGGCACCTCTTTAGCTGGATCAAGTGTTGTTCCATTTCTTCTAGAAGGTTAGGAGAAAGGCTTTAAAGTTAATCTTCAGTGATTCACATGTCATCAATCTCTAAAATTCTTTTCCAATGAACTAGGTATCGATAAATTCTTCCATTTGAAGAGATCACTATTGAATGATCTATAATGCTCTCAATTTGATGAGAATGTGGTGTTATGGATGGGAGTATCAAAATTGATGATGTAGATACACAACCCGTAGGCAAAACAACAAAGAAAGAAAGCTTGAATACTCCCTAATATGGAAGTAAATCATCATTATTGAAAATTAAACATATGCTAAAATTAGTAGGTTAGTCAATAACATATGCATTAGTCTTTAATTTTCTCACAATTTAAAATGGACCAGAGAAGCAAACATGACTCTTTTTGAAGGAATTTTTAGAAAAGCATTCTGGGTGAATGCGGACAAACACATAATCTCCTACATTGTACTCCTTAAATTTACAATATGCATTAACTTGAATTTTATAAACCTCATTACTTAGTGTGATTTTCCTCCTAACATCAACATGAATCTCTCTAATTCACTCAATAAAACCCTCATCTGACTCACAAGGAGAAATGGTAAGAGAATCACGTCAATTGATTGATGAGCTTTCGACCCATATATGATTTCAAATATACCATGATCGATAGATCAGTTTGCTAAATTGTTGTAAGCAAATTTAGTACCTAGTTTTTCACCCACTAAACACCTTAACAAGTTTCCTATGGTGGTTCCGGCGAAGGGCTCCTTTGGCGGCTCGGGTCGATTCCGCTACCTAGCCTTGTGGCGGGTGGAGGTGCTCGATGCCCCCCTGTCCCAACGTGGTCGACCCATCAGGCGCCTATGAGCTCGTACGCCACGGGCCACCCGTCACCCTAATTTACTCTCGTCAACAGGTGGAGACTCTCGTTGAAGGCCTTGGGGCGGGACCGGTTGGCTCTGTGGATTAGTGGGCGCAAGCCCGACACCACAGGTTAATCAAAAAAAAAAAAAAGTTTCCTAAACTACAATTAACAACCTCGATTTGACCATCAATTTGAGGAGCAAAGAAAATTTAAATCGAGTCCCAAATAACTTCCATAGGATTTTTCAAAAATAGTTGACGAACTTTACATCCCTTTCTGACACTATGGTCATTGGTAACGCATGCAATCAGATAACTTCCCTAAAGAATAATTTAGCTATTAATGATGCATCCATTGTTTTATTGCATGAAATAAAATGTATCATTTTAAAAAATTGGTCTACCACTACTAAAATCAAATCATGGCTTCGGTTGATACAAGCCAATCCTAAGAAAAAGTCTTTGCTAATATCTTTCCAAGGTTAATAGGGTATGAGCAATGACATGTAGAATCTTGTATTTTTCGTAATGGTATTTTTCGTTATACTATCGTGTTAGCGTTTGTTTTATTGTTTATCTTTTGCTTTGTCTATTTGTATTTGTATATTCCGCTGCGCTAACAACAATCGTAGACAAGCAACGCAACGAGAACGAGCGAATTCCGCCACCAAACGATTGAGGGCTATTCACCCCCCTCTAGCCGGCCGTTTTGATCCCCAACACGCACAACTCCGCCGCAGCCAACATGAAGGTCGCATGATGCCACTGCTGCCAACGGGGAGGTCGCACAACGCTACAGCAGCCCCGCATAGCGCGCGAGGCCCCGCGGCCACTAGTACCACCTCTACCAATGTCGAGGAGCTGGCAGAACGATAAATTCTGCCTGTTTTTGTAAAATACTATAGACAAAAAAATAATAATAAATAAATAAAATAAAATAAAATAAATGTTGGGTAATTGGGAGAATACCCTATGGAATTTTCTAGGACTTTTCAAAAATTTTATGGAAAATTAAATGGAGATTTCCAAGACCCTCTTTGCTTATAAGTAGTTAAAAGGCTTAACGGGTCTGAATCCGACCCGTTTATTTCACAAAATCCGTTAATGGA
Organism: Wurfbainia villosa; assembly: GCA_025175895.1. Lineage (NCBI taxonomy): Eukaryota > Viridiplantae > Streptophyta > Magnoliopsida > Zingiberales > Zingiberaceae > Wurfbainia > Wurfbainia villosa. The sequence continues at coordinate 84,633,748 of CM045989.1, read as the reverse complement.
CCCGATCCCTTCCGTTTGGCCGTTTCCTCAACACCGACTTTTCCCTTCCCGAGCATTTCTTTTCCTTCGCGATTTCTCTCTCTCCCTTCTTCTTCCCGATCCGCCTCCTCCCCTTCATATTTCCAGCGCCGATCTCTCCTTCGATCGCAGTCTCCCTTCCACTGCCGCCGGCGTCAATCGAGCATTCTCCAAGAGCTCGTTGCCGATGCCCATGGCCGCCTCCCCGAGCCGCGCACTTGTCGCTCGCCACGGCGCGCGCGCCGCCGGGTCGCCGCCCACCGTCGTCGGCCGCTTTTTCTGTTGTGTATTCCCTCTCAGTGCCACCCTCCGTCGATCCAAGCCGCAGCAAGCTCAGATCGGCAAGATCTGTGTCTTCTTGTTGTGTTCCCCGATCGTGCGCAACCACTGATCTCTGGTTCGTGAGCCAGTTCACCGTCTCTTCTTCTTGATCTCTCCGGTCTCGATTGTTAGGGCTGGACCTCCGCTGCTCGATGGACAGCGCCGACGCCAATTCAGATCCTCCGTCTTGTGAGTTCAAGGATCACCGTCGGAGTCGGGTGAGTAGGTGTTGTTTTCTTCGATCTTGGACGAGATGTTCGGAATTTCTGTGGATTTTCCTTGGTTGAACAATCTGTGAAATCGCGGATCTTCGCCGACGCAACGAGGATAGGAGAAGGGTCAGCTGCGGAGTCTTCTAGGGTTGTGGTATCTGCCGATGGAGTCCTAAGGGCAGGTAAAAACTAGAATTTGTCTCCTCTTTTAGGTATGTTGTTTGTGTTGGTCGATTGATTTCGAGTGTAGTGTGAAATTCTATCGGTTGACTGTGAGGTGATGAGTTTGGATGGCTGTGACATCCTCCATCAAGCACGGATCAGGGTTTTGGGTTGCATCATTGTTGCGACGAGGAAGAAGGCTACCTTCGATTCCTAGTAATGACTGTGATTCCCTTGTTTACCTAAATTGTGGATTTTAGGGTTAGGGGATATGAGATTTATTGGGTATATATCTGATATAATTCTGATTGCAGGGGAAGAGACTTTAGTTGAACTGGATTTCATCGACCTTGCATTAAATTGAAACGATTAGGTCCTACCTATTCTTCACCGTGAGCAAAAGAAATATGGCTAGTTGCTTCTAATCTGCCTTTTAGTGCGGGTGATGAAGACAAATGTGGGTAAGCTTGTCATTTTCTATTTGGATTGAGCCATTTAGCAACTGTAACTAAGTTAGGTGAGTTTGAAGCTACGTTGTGAAGTCGATGTTACATCTACAGCTAGATTACTATTGGCTAGCTGATTAATAGTAAATGGAAGAAGATGGTTAGTTATGTTTGTATGTTAATTGCAGGACCTGAATTCAGGACGGTCTTTTGGACGTGAGGATTATTCGAGCTTCGTATCAGGTGGGTAATTTCCTACCTGGTCCGGTAGATGTAATTGCTGTAAAATACCCGGAAAAAAATAAATAAATAAATATATATATATATATATATATATATATAATAATAAGTATGGTTAGGAGTTAATTACATCTAACCTAGCTTAAGGAATTTTATTAGTTTAATTAAAACTGGATTAATTAAACTTAGGGTTAATGGTTTATTGGGTTTAAAGCCCAACCCGTTAAAAACCACCCGACCCGTTAAACCATTAAAAGCCACTGTTTCCTTCCTTCCGTTTCTCGTCGACGCAATCACCTCGCGCAGGCGTTTCGTGCAGTAATCCATCGTTGACTTCGCCGCCGGCGCTGCCCTTCCCAAGCCCTCATTCCCTCCTTATCCCTTCCGCGACCACGGTGTCGGTTGACATTTCTCTCCTCCGTGCGACTTCTGCGACCCCTGCTGGCCGGAGTTCGTCGGCTCCTCGCCGCTCGGGCTCGCGATGCACTGCAGACGCGACGACGAAGGAGGCTCTTGATTTGGGAGGTTTGGGTCAACGGCGACGGCACTTTGCTCGGGAAGGAAGAATCGGCGACTTTTCTGTCGGAGCCGGGAGTTCCAGTGGAAGCTAGGGTTGTGCCTCGGGGGAGGGGGGGCATTGATTTCGTCGGTGAGCAGAGTCATCAATTGGAGGCTTGGACCGACGACTGCGCTCGATTTCACGCTGTCGAAGGTGGGTTCTGGTCCGATCGAAGCAGAGACTACGCTGGTGGTCGCCGGAGCGAGGTAAGGCGTGAATTTTTCTTACAGTAGGAGGGATTTCGGAGTCCTCTGGCCTTGTTGCGGCTAAAAACCGAATTTTGTTGTTTTGGGCAGCAACGTTCTGTGGGTTGTCGATTTTAGGGGTTCTCACTGTCGATCAGCGCCTGAGTTGGTGCACCGGAGATTATGGCAGGCGAATAAGGCAGCGACGTTTCTGTGGGCTGCCGATCAGTGGGGATCTTGCTGCTGCCGTGAGATTTCAATTGTGGTAAGCAAATCAGTTTCCATTCTTGTGCTGTAAATCCCGTTCAATTCATTTGATGGACAGGAGATAAATGCTTAACGAGTTGTTGATAGGTTTGGGCAGTGGTCTCGAACAGTTGAACGGGACTGCCAGGATTAGGACCTTATTGTTGTTGGAGGTTACAACAAGCATGATTTATCTCCCATCTGGCTATTAGTGTTGATTGTTGATTTCTGTTATCGTGTGTGGATGGGTATGGGTTGGTTGAAATGGCTGTAAATGATTATAGGTTAGCATACTTGTTAACCAGGAATGATAGAGGTAATTATAGAATTAATTGTAGTACGGGACAACTGTGATTTAAGGGTTGTGTCTATAAATTAGATTTATAACTGATTCTGTGGATGATACTATTACAATCGGGTGGGGGAAAAAAGGTTAAATCTTTATGAGATTAACTTTGTTAAGTCGAATATAGAATTGGATGAGGGAGTTAGCACTTTTGCTAATTGAAACCGATGGATTTAAAATAAATCGTCAAGTCTGGCTAATTGGGGTTTCTAAATCGTATTCGATAAGGGATACGAATATGTGGATAACATAGTAGCTAATTCGTATTGTTGTTATATGCTCTCACTGAATGATAATTGATGATATTTGCAGGACGTGGATACGAGGCTGGTTCACGGACGTGAGGACTCTATTACCACGCGCATTGACAGCAGATGGGTAATTTTCCTACCTGGTCGGGTAGATGTAATGGTTTCCAAATTTAGACATAGATATGAACATGTTAGGTGTTCATATTACCTTGACCATGCTCTGCTTATCATATACTTGAACTTATCGTTGATATATATGCTCAATTGCTGATATCTCATTCCCTATCATGATTTAAGAGTACAGATGAGATGTAAGTAGGTCTAACTGTTTAGTAGAGTGTAGATGTTAGAGTACGGAGGATGACCCAAATTATAAATTTGGCAAAAAGGTCCTCCGTGGATAAGTAAGGCCCTAAATGTAGGACTTATTCCGTACCTGTAGGTTGCACATTTATTCACCAACCATGGATAATCGGTGAGTGAGTCGTGCGCGGTGTGTCGCTACGGACCCGATGGTCCTTGGCTCATGATCGGATGAATATGACTCTACATTATAGAGAGTGTCTTGATCGATTAGGTGCGACTCACTTGAGCGAAGAGTACATGGTAGATGTCCGTATGTGAGATAGTACCTCATGTCATGCATGCACGATGACACGCTACATCTCCTCGGGTTGAGAGAGAGTCGTCGATTATCTCGCCTCCCGAGTGTTACTTCGGAGAATGGCGGTGTGAGGCATAGCATTTATTGCCGCACTTTACCATTATCGACGATGGTTGTTGGAGTTGCGGCATTGTCTGGTGCGTGGCACTCGACCGCCATTAGTAGCGTCGGTCAGATGCGGCCAGAGGACGACAGAATGCGAGCTCTTTACGCTCATATGCTACTTGATCATATCGCCCGCTCGGCCACTCTATGCGATGGTTGGTGTGAGTTAGCGATTGTCGTCATGCCACCTAGCGACATCAGTCGTGTAGCAGTAGGGTGGCGAGCGACGATGCATCGCATCGTATCATACTGGCGTTGCAGATATAGTTATATATATATATACATACCTACTTGTATATATATATACGGATGATGGTGATTAGTATACATCTGAATCTGATCTATATGATACTCACTTTGATGATGCATTCAGTATGTACTATGCATGTTGCATTTGTTTATGCACATATTTATACATGCTATTACATATTCTGTATGGTAAGAGGTTGGTACTTGTATACCGCTGGTTTTTCACGATGATACCCTTGACTCGTATTAAGATATTGTGTTATCTATACTTTTATACCCTATGATGTGGTTATATGCCCAGGTTGGATCAGGATATACTAGATGAGTATCGTATGTGAAGATATCGTTGATGTTGATTTATTTATCAGTATGCATGCATAATCTTGTTATCTTGATGTATACTTGTTGTACGAGTAGATTAAACTGTTGAATGACATGTAATATTGATACTTATATTTATATGTTTTTTTCTTATTACCTGCTGAGTTTTACTCACCACCACTTCAACCCTGGGTTTTTCTGTCGCCCAGGTAACAGGTAGAGGTCTTCGTGACGACTTGGAGCTACGCCGACCGATCCATCCCATCTCCGTTTTCCGAATCTCCCGAGGAGTTCGTTTTCTTATGGCTTGGACTTGTTTATGTGTTTTGGATTTTGGTCCTATGTCATGGACCCTAGTTATGTATGGACTTCGTCTTTATGTTGTGGACGTTATTTTGGTGTTGATGTTTTATGTACGGTTTTAGTACTGTGGTATTGTCAGGTGGAGTACACCTGTATGTTTTTTTTGGTATATGTTGTTGTGGGTATGTGTTTTCTGTTTCCGCTGTGTGTTTGATATATTTATCTGTTTACTATGTTGTTGATGTGGGCCTACGGGCCTTGTATTAACCCGAAATGTTGCCACGTACAGGGGAGATGCCGTCCGTTTGATTTTCGGCACGGCATACTCTCGGAGCGTGACAACTTTATTGGTATCAGAGTCGAAGGTTCTGCGATGTCATATTATGATTTTGTTTTGAGTTTTGGATTCTCGGGAGTCAGTATATTTTTCGATTTTGGTTTTTGTGAGATGGGATTGACCGCGGCATAGGCTCCAGGCAGCACGAAGTGAGTATTTCTAATAACTCATATTTCAGATAGATACTTATCTAGACTTGTTCAACAGGTGTATCGCCGAGTTATGCCACCGCGCAGACTCCAGTAGGTCGCCCATCCGTCGAGCAACCGGAGGGATGGACGAGATATCGGCGATCGAGCCAGCTACTCAAGCACCACCTCAGCAACCCCCTATTGGTGATTCGGAACCTCAGAATCCGGATGTACCACTAAATATGCCAGAGCCTACAGAGTCCAGTTGGCTCAATGATAAGTCACGGATACTCGTGTTAGCACGATCGGCCAAGGAAAAGTTCACCTTGTTCCGAGGGGAGTCCGACCCATGGATTGCCCAATCTTGGCTGGAAAATATGGAAGACACCTTTGAGTATATGAACTGTACAGATGTGAAGAAGGTGGGCCTTGCTGCATATCATCTTAGAGATCAGTCGCTACTGGTGGAAAGTGCGAAGACTCTATTCGGGAGCGTGGGATTACTTGGGCCACCGAGACGCTGAGATGATTTCCTTCGGCGTTTTACAAAGACGTCGTCAGAATTTCTAAGCTCAAGCGAGTGATCGTTACATGGAGTACAACGCAGAGTTTACGTGACTATCGAGTTCTCGCTCTCACCTAGTAACACACGTGATGAGGATGTACCTTCACCTGTGGTCTTGCTACCTATATACGGAGCCGAATGTCAGGATCTATCATTACCTCATACAGGGAGGCATTGGACCGCGCCCTCTTCATCGAGATGACTTCCCAGCAAATTTCCAGGGAGAAAGATATCGAGAAGCAGATGACTAAGGGCAAGCAGCAGAACCGAGATTCACTCGGGGACTCGAAGAAAGGGGAGCAAAGGAACTACGCTGCGTCTTTGCAGAAGGGTAGATCGCGTAAGAAGCGCCCAAAGATCGAGTTTTCACGGAGGATTTCAGAGTAGCCGTAAGGGCCAAGGCAGGAATGGATACTATAAATGTGGATCTGAAAGCCACAGAGTATCAGAGTGTCCGTTGGAGCAGCCGGTTTGTTATTATTGCAAACAACCGGGTTATACTAGCTGTGATTGTATACTAAAAGCACAGTTGGAGTTTCCTGATAGCTCCAACAAGAGGAAGAAGTCTACCCAACAGCGGCAGCAGAGGACAAAGACCGCGACTCGTATATACGACAGAGGCCCAAGACCTCCACCCGCACACTCAGACGGGATGCAGGAGGTGCCCCTACAGCCGATGATAATGATCCAATATCCTGCATCTCCGGTGATCTACTATCCAGGAGTATCCGCCGCAGTTAGCCTACCACCAACTCTCGGGGATATCTTACGTCAAGCACCTACTCACCTCCGATCTGCAGAGCGGATCCGGGAGGAGGCACACTACTACTTCGCCGTGACGAGGCAACGAATATAGAGACTGGACGAGTTTTTGCCATCACTAGAGATGAGGCACAGCGGGCTGAGGGATCAATCATACGCGGTATGGTTTCAGTTTATTCTATATATGCTGATACGTTGATTGATACCGGTAGTTCTTATTCATTCGTATCTAGAGTATTTTTGGGTAGAGTTGGAAGAATCACAATGGTTCGTTCTTGTGGGTTAGCGGTGTCCTCGCATCGTGAGAGAGAGTCTTGACTAGCCACCAAGAAATAAAGGGTCGCCATTAAACTTTGACGGCGTATCCTTACGATGGACCTTCGTGTTGGAAATGATAGAGTTCGATTTTATTCTCTGTATGGTCTGGTTGGCCGCTTATCACGCTACGATGGATTGTCAGAGCAAGTGGTGACTTTCCACCACCCGATCAACCTTGGGAATTTGTTGGTACGAGAGATGATGGATTATCTATATTGGCTCGGGGTTGTCGAGGTTATCTGTTATCTCTAGTCAAAGTTGAGAACGAAGGACTACCCCTCTCGATGTGCGAGTAGTCCGGAGTATCGAGATGTATTTCGGATTTAACTTCCGGGCTTGCCACCTCCTGGCAAGTGGAATTTGCGATAGAGGTGATTCTGTGAATCGCACTATATCGAAACCTCCTTATCGGATGGCGCCAAAGGAGCTGAATGAACTTAAAGTTCAACTGCAGGAGTTGCTGGATAATAGATTCATCCGCCCTAGTGTTTCACCATGGGGAGCACCGGTACTCTTTGTTAAAAAGAAGGATGGATCGTTAAGGTTGTGTATTGACTATCGACATTGAATCGATCGCGATTAAGAACAAATATCGCTTGGGGATAGAAGATTTGTTCGATCAGCTTAAGGATACATGTGTGTATTCTAAAATTGATCTGCGCTCAGGATATCATCAGCTTCGGATAAGAGATAAGGATGTTCAGAAAACAGCTTTCCGCTCCCGTTATGGGCATTACGAGTTTCTAGTGATGTCATTCGGTCTCACAAATGCCCCAGCTGTATTTATGGACTTAATGAACCGGGTATTCCTGAGGTATATAGATCAGTTCGTGATAGTGTTCATCGACGATATATTGATTTATTCTCGATCCGAGGAAGAGCATGAACAACATCTGCGGATAGTATTAGAGACTTTGCGACAGGAGCAGTTGTATGTCAAGTTTAGTAAGTGTGCGTTCTGGTTATCCTCAGTGGGTTTTCTTGGACATGTGGTGTCCAACAGAGGTATTTTTATAGATCCCAGAAGATTGAGGTGATTACCAATTGGGAGCAGCCAAAATCAGTGCAGGAGGTTCGTAGTTTCCTTGGTCTGGCCGGGTATTATCGGAGATTCGTGGAGGGATTCTCGAGTATCGCCATGCCACTCACTCGCCTGACTCGAAAAGGGGTCAAGTTCACTGTCGAGGCACGTGAAACTAGCTTCCAGGAGCTTAAGAGAGGCTAGTTCGCACCAATCTTAGTGATTCCTTACGGTGTTGATGGGATGGTTCTCTATACGGATGGTTCTATCCAAGGTCGGCAGTGTAGGTATCTTATGCCTCCGTCCAACTAAAAGATCACGAGAGAAATTACCGGTGCACGATCCGAGTTAGCCGCCATTATTTTCGCATCAAGATACGGAGGCACTACTGTATGGGATTACCTTTGAGATCTACATGCACTATAAGAGTCAAGTATCCGCTCACACGAAAGAGTCAATGAGACAGACGGTGGATGGAATATCTCGAAGATTACGACCGCACTATCCAGATCATCCGAAAAGCTAATGTGGTAGCGAGATGCTACGGCGGGAAGTCTCGTGGAGTTCTAGCCAATCGTCGGCGATCGACCTAGTTCGACAGTTCTCGAGTTGGGATTGTCGGAACACGGCCAAACATCCCAGGATATTAGTTTCATGGTCGCTGCCATTCTTGAGAGGATCAAGGAAGCACAAGTCGGTTGATCAACATCTCAGCTTCGAGTAGACGATAGACTCGTAACGTCGACGGATTTCTCGAGTGGCGAGAATGGTGTATTTCGTTTCCGAGATCTACTGTGTTCGACACACACCCGATTAAAGAAGAATTATTACAGAAGCACATCACGAGATTTGCTATACATCTCGTGGTACTCGGATGCAGAGATTTGAAGCGATTATAC